>OY763890.1:28082485-28734985 GCA_963667165.1 Barbarea vulgaris | reverse complement strand
CCTAAACCCTAAACCCTAAACCCTAAACCCTAAACCCTAAACCCTAAACCCTAAACCCTAAACCCTAAACCCTAAACCCTAAACCCTAAACCCTAAACCCTAAACCCTAAACCCTAAACCCTAAACCCTAAACCCTAAACCCTAAACCCTAAACCCTAAACCCTAAACCCTAAACCCTAAACCCTAAACCCTAAACCCTAAACCCTAAACCCTAAACCCTAAACCCTAAACCCTAAACCCTAAACCCTAAACCCTAAACCCTAAACCCTAAACCCTAAACCCTAAACCCTAAACCCTAAACCCTAAACCCTAAACCCTAAACCCTAAACCCTAAACCCTAAACCCTAAACCCTAAACCCTAAACCCTAAACCCTAAACCCTAAACCCTAAACCCTAAACCCTAAACCCTAAACCCTAAACCCTAAACCCTAAACCCTAAACCCTAAACCCTAAACCCTAAACCCTAAACCCTAAACCCTAAACCCTAAACCCTAAACCCTAAACCCTAAACCCTAAACCCTAAACCCTAAACCCTAAACCCTAAACCCTAAACCCTAAACCCTAAACCCTAAACCCTAAACCCTAAACCCTAAACCCTAAACCCTAAACCCTAAACCCTAAACCCTAAACCCTAAACCCTAAACCCTAAACCCTAAACCCTAAACCCTAAACCCTAAACCCTAAACCCTAAACCCTAAACCCTAAACCCTAAACCCTAAACCCTAAACCCTAAACCCTAAACCCTAAACCCTAAACCCTAAACCCTAAACCCTAAACCCTAAACCCTAAACCCTAAACCCTAAACCCTAAACCCTAAACCCTAAACCCTAAACCCTAAACCCTAAACCCTAAACCCTAAACCCTAAACCCTAAACCCTAAACCCTAAACCCTAAACCCTAAACCCTAAACCCTAAACCCTAAACCCTAAACCCTAAACCCTAAACCCTAAACCCTAAACCCTAAACCCTAAACCCTAAACCCTAAACCCTAAACCCTAAACCCTAAACCCTAAACCCTAAACCCTAAACCCTAAACCCTAAACCCTAAACCCTAAACCCTAAACCCTAAACCCTAAACCCTAAACCCTAAACCCTAAACCCTAAACCCTAAACCCTAAACCCTAAACCCTAAACCCTAAACCCTAAACCCTAAACCCTAAACCCTAAACCCTAAACCCTAAACCCTAAACCCTAAACCCTAAACCCTAAACCCTAAACCCTAAACCCTAAACCCTAAACCCTAAACCCTAAACCCTAAACCCTAAACCCTAAACCCTAAACCCTAAACCCTAAACCCTAAACCCTAAACCCTAAACCCTAAACCCTAAACCCTAAACCCTAAACCCTAAACCCTAAACCCTAAACCCTAAACCCTAAACCCTAAACCCTAAACCCTAAACCCTAAACCCTAAACCCTAAACCCTAAACCCTAAACCCTAAACCCTAAACCCTAAACCCTAAACCCTAAACCCTAAACCCTAAACCCTAAACCCTAAACCCTAAACCCTAAACCCTAAACCCTAAACCCTAAACCCTAAACCCTAAACCCTAAACCCTAAACCCTAAACCCTAAACCCTAAACCCTAAACCCTAAACCCTAAACCCTAAACCCTAAACCCTAAACCCTAAACCCTAAACCCTAAACCCTAAACCCTAAACCCTAAACCCTAAACCCTAAACCCTAAACCCTAAACCCTAAACCCTAAACCCTAAACCCTAAACCCTAAACCCTAAACCCTAAACCCTAAACCCTAAACCCTAAACCCTAAACCCTAAACCCTAAACCCTAAACCCTAAACCCTAAACCCTAAACCCTAAACCCTAAACCCTAAACCCTAAACCCTAAACCCTAAACCCTAAACCCTAAACCCTAAACCCTAAACCCTAAACCCTAAACCCTAAACCCTAAACCCTAAACCCTAAACCCTAAACCCTAAACCCTAAACCCTAAACCCTAAACCCTAAACCCTAAACCCTAAACCCTAAACCCTAAACCCTAAACCCTAAACCCTAAACCCTAAACCCTAAACCCTAAACCCTAAACCCTAAACCCTAAACCCTAAACCCTAAACCCTAAACCCTAAACCCTAAACCCTAAACCCTAAACCCTAAACCCTAAACCCTAAACCCTAAACCCTAAACCCTAAACCCTAAACCCTAAACCCTAAACCCTAAACCCTAAACCCTAAACCCTAAACCCTAAACCCTAAACCCTAAACCCTAAACCCTAAACCCTAAACCCTAAACCCTAAACCCTAAACCCTAAACCCTAAACCCTAAACCCTAAACCCTAAACCCTAAACCCTAAACCCTAAACCCTAAACCCTAAACCCTAAACCCTAAACCCTAAACCCTAAACCCTAAACCCTAAACCCTAAACCCTAAACCCTAAACCCTAAACCCTAAACCCTAAACCCTAAACCCTAAACCCTAAACCCTAAACCCTAAACCCTAAACCCTAAACCCTAAACCCTAAACCCTAAACCCTAAACCCTAAACCCTAAACCCTAAACCCTAAACCCTAAACCCTAAACCCTAAACCCTAAACCCTAAACCCTAAACCCTAAACCCTAAACCCTAAACCCTAAACCCTAAACCCTAAACCCTAAACCCTAAACCCTAAACCCTAAACCCTAAACCCTAAACCCTAAACCCTAAACCCTAAACCCTAAACCCTAAACCCTAAACCCTAAACCCTAAACCCTAAACCCTAAACCCTAAACCCTAAACCCTAAACCCTAAACCCTAAACCCTAAACCCTAAACCCTAAACCCTAAACCCTAAACCCTAAACCCTAAACCCTAAACCCTAAACCCTAAACCCCCTAAACCCTAAACCCTAAACCCTAAACCCTAAACCCTAAACCCTAAACCCTAAACCCTAAACCCTAAACCCTAAACCCTAAACCCTAAACCCTAAACCCTAAACCCTAAACCCTAAACCCTAAACCCTAAACCCTAAACCCTAAACCCTAAACCCTAAACCCTAAACCCTAAACCCTAAACCCTAAACCCTAAACCCTAAACCCTAAACCCTAAACCCTAAACCCTAAACCCTAAACCCTAAACCCTAAACCCTAAACCCTAAACCCTAAACCCTAAACCCTAAACCCTAAACCCTAAACCCTAAACCCTAAACCCTAAACCCTAAACCCTAAACCCTAAACCCTAAACCCTAAACCCTAAACCCTAAACCCTAAACCCTAAACCCTAAACCCTAAACCCTAAACCCTAAACCCTAAACCCTAAACCCTAAACCCTAAACCCTAAACCCTAAACCCTAAACCCTAAACCCTAAACCCTAAACCCTAAACCCTAAACCCTAAACCCTAAACCCTAAACCCTAAACCCTAAACCCTAAACCCTAAACCCTAAACCCTAAACCCTAAACCCTAAACCCTAAACCCTAAACCCTAAACCCTAAACCCTAAACCCTAAACCCTAAACCCTAAACCCTAAACCCTAAACCCTAAACCCTAAACCCTAAACCCTAAACCCTAAACCCTAAACCCTAAACCCTAAACCCTAAACCCTAAACCCTAAACCCTAAACCCTAAACCCTAAACCCTAAACCCTAAACCCTAAACCCTAAACCCTAAACCCTAAACCCTAAACCCTAAACCCTAAACCCTGAACCCTGAACCCTGAACCCTGAACCCTGAACCCTGAACCCTGAACCCTGAACCCTGAACCCTGAACCCTGAACCCTGAACCCTGAACCCTGAACCCTGAACCCTGAACCCTGAACCCTGAACCCTGAACCCTGAACCCTGAACCCTGAACCCTGAACCCTGAACCCTGAACCCTGAAACAGTACTTGATTTTCTCCATTGTTAAATCTTGTACATTTGTTCATAGATTTTGAGCTGTAATCTTCGTCTCATTTAGTGGATTGTCAGGGTTGATCTGGCCCCAGACGTAGATCTAATCACACCGATTAGATTGAACTGGGTTAACAACTTGTGTGTGTGCTCTGTTTCTTTCTCTTCTTCTTATGTCTTCTGTTCTCTGTTAAATCAAACAACGAACGACAGACTGAGTGAACCCTGAAACAGTACTTGATTTTCTCCATTGTTAAATCTTGTACATTTGTTCATAGATTTTGAGCTGTAATCTTCGTCTCATTTAGTGGATTGTCAGGGTTGATCTGGCCCCAGACGTAGATCTAATCACACCGATTAGATTGAACTGGGTTAACAACTTGTGTGTGTGCTCTGTTTCTTTCTCTTCTTCTTATGTCTTCTGTTCTCTGTTAAATCAAACAACGAACGACAGACTGAGTGAACCCTGAAACAGTACTTGATTTTCTCCATTGTTAAATCTTGTACATTTGTTCATAGATTTTGAGCTGTAATCTTCGTCTCATTTAGTGGATTGTCAGGGTTGATCTGGCCCCAGACGTAGATCTAATCACACCGATTAGATTGAACTGGGTTAACAACTTGTGTGTGTGCTCTGTTTCTTTCTCTTCTTCTTATGTCTTCTGTTCTCTGTTAAATCAAACAACGAACGACAGACTGAGTGAAAAGGAGAGAACTTGAGTGTTTTGAGAGTCTTAAAACGGATTACAAAGGTGTGATAAAGTATCAAGTGGTATCAGAGCTCGTGTTGGTGAAGTAAAACTCAAGCTTTCTTTGTTTTATAGCAAAAGATCCAAGCTTTGGTGAAGAAACTGAAGAAAGCTTGGAGCTTTTCAAGAAAAAAATTGTTTTTTATCATAAAGCTCTGAACTTTACTCAAAAGATTCAAACTTTATCATTAAAGACTCAGTTTTTTAGAAGAAAGTTGGCACCTTTTGTCTCAAAACATGGCTAAAGAGTTGTTAGCAAGCCCTAGAGTGGATGTTGACAGGTTTGACGGCACAGGAGACTTCTCCTTATGGAAAATAAGGATGATGGCACATTTTGGTATTCTTGGGTTGAAGAATATTGTTACAGATGATAAAATGGAAATGGTGGTTCCACTTACAAGAGCTGAGGAGAAACAACCGGCACAAGGTGATGAAACAGCTCCATCAGAACCTCAAACTAAGGTAGTTCCTGATCCCATTAAACTGGAGAAATCTGAAAAAGCTATGGGACTGATCATAACAAGTGTTGGTGACCATGTGTTGAGAAAAATAGAAAAATGTGTCACTACTGCAGAGATGTGGTCTACATTGAACAGGTTATACATGGAGAGTACTTTACCAAACAGGATTCATTTGCAGCTCAAGTTTTACACGTTTAAGATGAATGAATCCAGAAGTGTTGATGAGAATGTAGATGACTTTCTAAAGATAGTTGCAGAGCTTGGTAGTCTTGATGTGAAAGTTACAGATGAAGTTCAAGCTATCTTGTTCCTAACATCTCTATCAACAAGCTATGATCAGTTGAAACATACTCTCAAGTATGGAAGGGATTCGCTGACCTTAGAAGAAGTAATCTCAGCAGCCAAGTCAAGGGAAAGAGAAATTCTAGAGATGAAAAAGGAGTATAAAAGCCCTGCTGCAAGTCTGTACACAAATGAAAGAGGAAGACCTTTCTCTAAAGGACATAAAGATTCTAATGGGAGAAACAGAAGTCGGTCAAATTCAAAGACAAGAGTAACTTGTTGGTTTTGTAAGAAAGAGGGTCATGTGAAAAAGGATTGCTATTCACGGAAGAAGAAATTTGAGAGTGAAGGTAAAGGGGAGGCAGGGGTTATTACAGAACAGTTGGTTGTCTCAGAGGCCCTAAGCATGAATGAACAAAGTGCTAAGGATGTTTGGGTGTTGGATTCGGGGTGTACTTTCCATATGACATCAAGGAGAGACTGGTTTGTCGACTTAAGGGATAATGGAGGTACTACGATTCTGTTGGGTGATGATCACACAGTACAATCACAAGGACAAGGATCAATCAGAATTAACACACATGGTGGAACTATCAAGATGCTACAGAATGTTCGATATGTTCCAAATCTGAGAAGGAACCTTATCTCCACAGGGACACTGGATAAGCTTGGTTTTAAGCATGAAGGTGGTGATGGTAAAGTTTGATATTTCAAGAATAAAAAGACTGCACTCCGAGGTAATCTCTCAAATGGCCTGTATCTATTAGATGGTGAAACTGTCTTACCGGAAAACTGTAACATTGAAAAACAGTTTGATAAGACAGCTCTTTGGCATAGTAGACTTGGCCATCTCAGTGTGAATAGTTTGAAGGTATTGACGGGTAAAGGGCTGATTGAGAAAGGGGACATTAAGGAGCTTCAGTTTTGTGAACATTGTGTTATGGGGAAGTCTAAAAAGATGAGTTTCAATGTTGGAAGACACAGAACTGAAGATGTTCTTGGATATCTACATGCGGACTTGTGGGGTTCTCCAAATGTTACTCCATCTTTGTCAGGAAAACAGTATTTCCTATCAATCATTGATGACAAAACAAGAAAAGTATGGTTGATGTTTCTGAAAACTAAAGATGAGACATTTGACAAGTTCTGCGAGTGGAAAGATTTGGTTGAAAATCAAATGAACAAGAAAGTGAAGGTGCTAAGGACTGATAATGGCTTGGAGTTTTGCAATACAAAGTTTGATGAATATTGCAAGATACACGGCATAGAGAGGCATCGGACCTGTACGTATACACCACAACAAAATGGTGTTGCGGAGAGAATGAATTGAACCATTATGGAGAAAGTTCGATGTTTATTAAATGAATCAGGACTTGGAGAAGAGTTCTGGGCAGAAGCAGCTTCAACGGCCATTTATTTGATCAATAGATCACCATGCTCAGCTATAGACCACAATGTTCCTGAAGAATTGTGGCTTGACAGGAAACCTGGATACAAACACCTTAGAAGATTTGGATCAATTGCTTATGTGCATCATGATCAAGGAAAGTTGAAACCAAGAGCTCTAAAAGGAATTTTCCTAGGCTATCCACAAGGAACTAAAGGCTACAAGATCTGGATATTGGAATTAGAAAAATGTGTGATTAGCCGGAATGTTGTGTTTCATGAAGATAAGGTGTTTAAAGACTTGAAACTCCAAGAAGATAAAATCGCTGAAAAGAATCTGGAATTGGGAGAATCAAGTGGAGAGGGAAGTGTTAAGCTTACTGTTGGAATGAATCCAGAGATATCTCCAGCTGTAGGAAATGAAGATCAAGGTGGAGTTTTGTCATAAAACTCAAGTGAATCAGATACAGAATTTGCAGATTATGAGGAGATACATTATGAAGATGATAATGATGATTTAGCTGGGTACCAATTAGCAAGAGATAGAGTGAGAAGGGCTATTGTACCTCCAGCAAAATTCAGTGACTATAGCATGGTGGCCTTTTGCACTTCTAACTGCAGAAGACATAGACATAGAGGAGCCTCAATGTTTTCATGATGCTCAGAGATCTAAAGATTGGCTTAAGTGGAATGGTGCTATGGAAGATGAGATGGATTCAATGAAAAAGAACAGGACATGGGATGTGGTTGATAGGCCTGTTGATACAAAAGTCATAAGCTGCAGGTGGTTATATGTGAAGAAACCTGGGATTCCAATGGTTGAGGCTAAAACGTTTAAAGCTAGACTTGTGGCTCGGGGATTTACACAGAGACAAGGCATCGATTATCAAGAGGTATTTGCCCCTGTTGTAAAACACATTTCTATCAGGATATTAATGTCTACAGTTGTGAATCATGACTTAGAGCTAGAACAAATGGATGTTAAAACAACTTTCTTACATGGGGATCTAGACCAAGAGCTGTACATGGAACAGCCTGAAGGTTTTGAAGTTAAAACAGGTAAAGATCAAGTCTGTTTGTTGAAGAAATCTCTTTACGGTTTAAAACAATCACCAAGACTGTGGAACAAGAGATTTGATCAATTCATGTCTGATCAAAACTTCAACAGAAGTGAGCGGGATCCATGTGTATATGTGAAGCAAGTTGATCAAGGATACATTTATCTACTCTTATACGTTGATGATATGTTGTTGGCAGCCAAGAGTATGACAGAGATCAATAAGCTTAAAGATGTGCTCAGTTCAGAGTTTGAAATGAAAGACATGGGAGCTACTAGTCGGATTTTGGGCATTGACATTAAAAGAGATAGAAAAGAAGGCGTTCTGTATTTGTCTCAGAAAAACTACTTGGAGAAAGTGCTGCAGAGGTTTAACATGAGTGAAGCCAGACCTACAACTACTCCAATTGGTGCACATTTCAAGTTATTTTCAGTCAGAGATATTGCAGAATGTGTTGATACAGAAATAGTTCCATACTCAAGTGCTGTGGGAAGCTTGATGTATGCAATGGTTGGTACTAGGCCGGATATAGCATATGCTGTGGGATTGACAAGCAGATTTATGAGCAAGCCTGGACTAATGCATTGGGAAGCAGTTAAATGGTTGCTCAAGTACATCAAAGGATCATTAGAGCTGAATCTTGTCTACACAAAAGACAAAGAATTTGGTGTTCAAGGTTATTGTGACTCTGATTATGCAGCTGATCTTGACAGAAGGAGGTCAATTAGTGGATATGTATTCACTGTAGGAGGTAATACTATAAGTTGGAGGTCGGTTTTGCAGCCAGTTGTTTCATTATCTTCTACAGAGGCAGAGTATATCTCACTAAATGAGGCTGCTAAGGAAGCAATTTGGATCAAGGGTCTATTACAGGATATGGGTTTCAAGCAAGAAAAGGCGTTGATTTGGTGTGACTCACAATCTGCAACTTGCTTATCGAAAAACAGCATGTATCATGAAAGGACAAAGCATATGGATGTGAAGTATAATTTTATCAGAGAGGTTACTGAATCAGGAGAGATTGAAGTTCTCAAAGTTCATACATCAAGAAACCCAGCGGATATTCTTACAAAGTCTATCCCAGTTAACAAGTTCAGATCAGCTTTAGGGCTTCTAAAGTTGGTCGGCTAAAGATGAGAATCATCTATTGCCAGAGGTTAAACCCGAAGTAAGTACACTCCATTGAAGAGACGGAGAGGTAAGAAACTTGAATCAAGGTGGAGATTGTTGAGAGTAACTTGGTTCTGATTCAATTTATGTTTAATGTCGGTATGATATTAAACCAAAGGTGATTGAGTCTGGTTCTGCAAGCTGCAGTGGGTTTAAGGAAAAGAGAGTTAGTACATCAAAGACTCTAGTGGCCATAGAGGGTTTGCTTTTACGTTTCAGAGTGTATAAATACACACTCAAGTCTTCTTCTTTCCCTAGCCGTAAAACAGTACTTGATTTTCTCCATTGTTGAATCTTGTACATTTGCTCATAGATTTTGAGCTGTAATCTTCTTCTCATTTAGTGGATTGTCAGGGTTGATCTGGCCCCAGACGTAGATCTAATCACACCGATTAGATTGAACTGGGTTAACAACTTGTGTGTGTGCTCTTGTTCTTACTCTGTTTCTTTCTCTTCTTCTTATGTTTTCTGTTCTCTGTTAAAACAAACAACGAACGACAGACTGAGTGAAAAGGAGAGAACTTGAGTGTTTTGAGAGTCTTAAAACGGATTACAAAGGTGTGATAAAGTAACATGTGGTATAGTGGTGTAGATTGGACTCTAGGAGACGTAGCTTGTTGAACCGAGTTCATTTTAGAGGAAACAAGGCTTTTTCCTTGGGTCCACAGATGATATTTCTGAGCCTATAGCACGAAGTTCTTTGGATACGTTCTCAACAGTCATCTGTAGATTGGCTATGTTAATAAGTAGATCATTAGGGATAGTTCTGCTTCTGCAAGAAATTTAAAAGTGGATTAGTGAAAACGAAATAGTTTCAGGGTTTTGGTTAAAGCGTATATTAAATTGAAACCAAGCATAATAGTTTTGAGGTATTGATTGCAATGGAGAGAGAGACATATCGATTGTGTAAAATTTTCTTGATGTTTCTTGATTTCGTCGGTTGGTGATGCGTCTGAGTCTAATGAAATCTGTAAGTAGATAGATTAGTTATGCAAAGATTTAAACGCGTAGATGAATTGAAACCAAACCAGACATCATAGTTTCAGCTTTTGAACCCTTATAATGTAGAGAGACTAATCCATTTACCCCAATTTCAATGTGTAAAGCTCTCGATTCTTCGGGGATTTGACTTGTTCTTCTCAGGTTTCGTGATAATGTGTCCCACTAGGTTTTGACTTGTTAAATCTCTCGTTTCTTTTCAGGTTTCTTGGTGTCATGATGATTTGGATTTGACGACGACACCTCAACTATAAACTTAAATTGTAAATTTCTACACAAACCACCGCCTAGCGACCATGGAAAACATAGTCGCTCAGCTATGCTTTATAATTAGAAAAACGATGACTTTTCTTTGTGACACTGATTCTCAAACTCTTTATGTTTTCAGACTCAGTTTACTCAGATTGGATCACCAAGGACAATGTCGCCAATGGCATCACCAATGCATGGGTTCCATCATCACCCACCAAGAGGGCCAATGTCGGGACCACACCATCCAATGTATATAGGCCAGAACGGATAAGGTCTGGTGCCGTCACAGCCTATAAGGTATGCGTACCAACTTCAGTTCATGCCTGGGATGCGTCCACGTACTGGCCATGCAAACTACATGCATGCCTTACCCTTTTCAGAGGCAAAACCAGCTTGATCCCCGTGTTGGATTCAGGCGTGGTGCTACTTACATGCATCAGCATTTCCAGCAGCAACAAATAAAGTTTCTATCATGAGTGTTATGTCTATTACCAAGTTGTGTATCTTAAAAACAATCATATTAATTTGAAATTGGTTTGGGTTTGCTGTTATATGGAACTATTAGATGCTGCAAAAAATGCTATAGCTCAGAAATGAGATACATAGGAGGTACATGCAACATGAGGAATGGCATGGAAGCATCTGCTCCACAAAGCCTTAGACCATCTCCATCCCTAATACTTTTAAGGGTGTCTTTAAAATTAAATATCATTAAAATTAAAGACACTCATGTTTTTAGTGTCCAAAGTGTCTTTGGAAAGACACAAGTTTATACTATTCATCTATTTAAGACACCCATTTTTTTCTTTCTTTTTTTAATTAGTTATATATTTAAAGACACCTACAAAGAATGATCAATGTGGATGCTCTTATGTCTTTGTCATTGGATCCATCTGCAATGTCTCAGAATGCTCCTCAAAAGCCACATAAGCCTCCCATAATCCCCATTTCAAAGCTCACCTCTGCCTTGCATTAGCCAGCCCGGCCAATCACCCACAGGCTCATCTCTTATCTCATCTGAGTCTTGCATTAGAATAGATTTGTTGAGGATTAATTTCCTTTGAATGCAAAAGCTAAATAAAGAGAATTGTGAATTGATGACAGATGTTTGGGGAGAACCTTTTCCCACTTGTGGAGCAGCATGAGCCAGTTCATGCATCCAAAGTGACTGGTATGTTGCTGGAGATAGACCAAGCCAAGATCTAGCACTTTCTTGAGTACCTGAAGCTCTTTAAAGTTTCTGAGGCTTTGGATGTTCTTAGACTCTGTTGATGACCAGTTCGGTCTCTCCTCAACCGACTGCATTCAATTTTTTAATTTAGTTTTTTTCACTCAAAGACAATATTTCTTCTGCTTTTCTTTTTCTAAAAATTTTAGGAACTTCTTTAAAACAATGGTTCAATATCTAGCTGATTATTTTTTGTTTAGTTATTAATCGCTATATGAATATTTTGAATTTAATACATAAACTATATTACATTGTGTCTAATGTAAGTATTTGTGATTTTATCTGCTATTGTTGTTATTACAATTTAATTTTGGAGTGGTCAGCATATCAATTCAAATACTACAATTTTAAAAACGGGAAAAATGTCAAAAAATTCGCGAACTTTCAAATTGTGGACGTTTAAAGCATGAACTTTCAAAATGCCATTTAAATGCTCAAGTTTTTCGTTGACTCGTAATTAAATAGCAAACTTTCGTTGACTGGGCCATTTAAGGCACGTCGTTAAATTGACGTTTACGGCGTTAAAGGTTCCGCTAGCAACTTCCGTTTAATCAAACGACGTCGTTTCAAGTTTTATTAAAAATCTTCATCTTTCAAATTGTGGACGTTTAAATCCTAAACTTTTTTAAAAATATTGTTTAAATCTCTAAGTTTTCGTTGACTTCATAATTAAATGTCTAACTTATGTTGACTATGCCATTTGAGGCATGACTTTAAATCAAGTGACGGAGCATGTTTAAGGGGTTAAATTGTCTATTCGCAGCTTCCGTTTAATCAAAACGACCAATGTTTTGGTAACTATTTATCATTCTTCTTCTCTTTCTATTTCTGGTCGCTTCATCGAGATCCAACCTTAAGCAAAAAGTAAAAAATATTCTCAGATTAAAATCTGCCTTTGGAGAAACATAATCCAACGAAGTCTTTGTCACTTGGAATCTCAAGAAAATTCTCATGGAATTCTCTAAAACCCCTCAAGATATTGAATTTCTTGAACGTTAGTGATAACAGATTTGATTTCTTACGATCACCATTTTTTAAAGCTTTATAGAGTTAAATCTTTAACATTATTTTATCGGTTATTTGTCTTTCCAATTAATATTAAAAAATTATTTGGTTATCTCCAACGTTTAACGCTTAAACCGATAACCGATAACAAAATGTTGGAACAATTAAATATTTTTCTTAATAACCGATTTGATGGGTACAGATCGAATCCGTTATCACCAATGCTTAAAAACTAAATCTCTTGAGGGTTCGTAGAGAATTCCGTAAGAATTTTCTGGAGATTCCAAGTGGCAAAGACTTCGTTGGATTATGTTTCTCCAAAGGCAGATTTTAATCTGAGAAGATTTTTTACTTTTTGCTTAAGGTTGGATCTCGATGAAGCGACCAGAAATAGAAAGAGAAGACGAATGATAAATAATTACCAAAACATTGGTCGTTTTGATTAAACGGAAGCTGCTAATAGACAATTTAACCCCGTAAACATCCTCCGTCACTGGATTTAAAGTCATGTCTCAAATGGCACAGTCAACATAAGTTAGGCATTTAATTATGAAGTCAACGAAAACTTAGAGATTTAAACGATATTTTTAAAAAAGTTTAGGATTTAAACGTCCACAATTTGAAAGATGAAGATTTTTAATAAAACTTGAAACGACGTCGTTTGATTAAACGGAAGTTGCTAACGGAACCTTTAACGCCGTAAACGTCAATTTAACGATGTTCCTTAAATGGTCCAGTCAACGAAAGTTTGCTATTTAATTACGAGTCAACGAAAAACTTGAGCATTTAAATGGCATTTTGAAAGTTCATGCTTTAAACATCCACAATTTGAAAGTTCGCGAATTTTTTGACATTTTTCCCTTTTAAAAACCCATACAAATTAATTATTTTCTTATATTTCTTATCTTTCAAAAATTATAATAGAACTAACATTAAACTCATTTTACCTATTAAACAGTAATGAATAATATTAATATTAAATCGGATGGTTTTCTAAACACCAAAAAATAATAGTAACATTATTTTGTAAAGTTGCGAAACTAAATCTAAATAGCTTGTGGAAGTCTCTTTGGCCCTATGGTTGACCAAAAGTTATGTAATGCTTCTACATAAACAGGTTTAAGATTCGAGGTTCAAATACTGCGATTTATTAACAAATTTCCAGATTAATAAAGGTACAATGTACAATTAGAGCTGTTCACCGTGATTTTACATAGAGAGAGAAATGTCGTCGAAGTGTCGTCTCTCGTGGATATAATAAGGGTCAGAAAGAAATATCCTCATTCGTGGATCTAATAAGGATTGAAAGGAATTGTCGGTGGTAAATTCATCTATGTAACAGTTTTCATAATTTACAATAAATGAGTCAATATTACAAAAAAAATGTCTCGTAAAGAAACACATATTCTACAAGTACATATACAAATCCAAGAAAGAATCCCTCTTTTATCACACAAATTTACCTCTACTCTGCTCTTCTGCTCCTTGATTGCCTTTGCTTCTCATTTCTAAGAAATCGAAATTTATTGGGTTTTTAGGATTTCACCGTTGTTTTGGGAGTATATATACCTTTCCTCTTTCAGCGGTAATTCCTAAAGGTTGAATCTTGATTTTTCATCCTTTTGGTCCCATAGTGTATTTGCTAATTCTGAAATCGGAGAGTCATACTCATATGGGTTTCTGAATTTGAGAAAGCTAATAAGAATTTCAGATGCATAGTAGCTCGAGCTCCGGTGGTGACCTTGAAAACCAACGGGACAAAGCTCCCCAGAAGCAGACCGAGTCTGCCAAAGAATCTAAGAACCTCACGATCGTTGTCTGCAATGGAGATTCAAGTCAAGCACATGAAACCACAGAATTGACTCAGATCTCAGTGTTAGCTGAGAAGAACGAGTCCCCAAAAAAGGTTTGCTTGTCCAGGAACGGAAGCTCTCACGAACAGTGCAGGTTTCAAATTATCTTCCTTGAGTTTTGTATTGCTCTGTTTCTCATATGCTGTGATCTGTTTTTTTTTTTCTTTTACTTTCTGTTATAATTATTGGAGATACGATCTTGATTGATATGTACTCCACAATCTTCGGTCCAATAATAATCAACTACTGAATCTGGCTCATTTATGGCTCTGTCTCTCTTAGGGTTTGTCAACAAGAGAAAGAAGAGGCTTTGATTGAATTAGGGTGTCAATGTCGTGGTGGCCTTGCTAAAGCCCATAGGTCTTGCATAGATGCTTGGTTCCGAACAAAAGGCTCTAATCAGTGCGAGATCTGCCAGTGAGTAGAGTAGAGAGATGAGTCATGTTTGCTTTGATTCAATGGGACAAGTATACTTATTACTTGTACATGTTTCTGCAGAGTTGTAGCTGTCAACGTGACACCTCCAGAGACTCAACCAACTGTAAGAAAATATATATATATATATGTTTTTCGTCGAACAAACAAGGGATAGATATTATTAGCTTTAGCTTGTTTAATGTATTATTACTTGGCGTAACAGACAAATTACTGGGTTTGGAGGATTGATCCCAACAGCTATAGACAAGAAGAACGTGAGAGAGTAAGTGAATGAAATATAGAGGATAGCCATTTTGATCTCTGTTATGTAGTATTTGTGGCAATCAATCAAAGTGTTTTTGGTCATCTCAGGGATGTTTCAGTCCGCTTTGGGTAGCATTCTCAATTCTGATAGGTGGTCTAATGCTGGATGTGTTGATATCCATCACACTTGGGGTCTCTGCGCTCCCGGTTAACATAATTATTGGTAAGTTTGTTTGTTCGTCGTTTATGCTAGTGATTGAGTAAGAGTGTTATACGCTGTGTATCTCGGGTGGTTGCAGGAGTGATAGTGGTGCTAGGGCTAGGAACAGCGCTAAGGCTAACTTTGGAGTTCTGTTACGAGTGGAGCTTGAGAAGAGCGTTTAACAGGGCGGAATCAAACTTTAACAATATTACATATCCACCTGCCTTGTAGGGAACTATATCAGGTTCAAACTCGTGTGTATGTATGAAACGTGTAGAATTACAATGTTATGAAATTTGTTGGGATTTCTCTCTTTTTTCTCTGCACTCCAACATTTTTGGGGTTTCCTTTTAAGGCAAAAAAACGACCAAAAAGAAAAGAAAAAACAGGAGATTTGGGCTTTCGGAGGATATTATTGGGCTTTATTCGTACTACTAGAAGCCCATCAAGACACGCAGACAGAAGAAGTGGAAGTTACCTTTCACGTGGTCTAAGGGTTAAAAACAGAAGAAAAAAAGAGGGAAGACAAAAAAAAAAAAAAAAAAAAACAGAAGATGAGAGAAAGCAAAGTGTAGAAGACTTTTTAGAAAGTAGAAAAGCAGAGACAGTGTTTGTGTTGTGTTCAAAAGACGGAAACCCTAAGAAGTGGATATGGGAGCTGTATCGATGGAGTCACTTCCTCTTGGTTTCAGATTCAGACCTACCGATGAAGAGCTCGTTAATCACTACCTCCGTCTCAAGATCAACGGTCGTCACTCCGATGTTCGAGTCATCCCTGAAGTTGATGTCTGCAAATGGGAACCTTGGGATCTTCCTGGTTCGTGTCTTGTTTACTTTTTTTTTTGTCTGAAAATTTGATTCCTTTGTTCTCAGATTCTTATATCCAATACAAAGATTCCATTTTTGTTTCTGTTTTTTAATTCAATTGAACTTAAACAAATCTGATTGTGGCAGCGCTCTCTGTGATTAAGACGGACGATCTAGAATGGTTCTTCTTCTGCCCTCGTGATCGTAAATATCCCAACGGTCATCGTTCCAATAGAGCTACTGACTCAGGCTACTGGAAAGCTACTGGTAAAGATCGGAGCATCAAGTCCAAGAAGATATTAATCGGTATGAAGAAGACTCTTGTCTTCTACAGAGGACGAGCTCCTAAAGGTGAACGCACTAATTGGATTATGCACGAGTATCGTCCTACACTGAAGGATCTTGATGGCACTGGACCTGGTCAAAGCCCTTATGTTCTGTGTCGTCTCTTTCACAAGCCTGATGATCGAGTCAATGGTGTTAAATCTGATGAAACACCTCCTACGACCTGCAAATATTCACCTGATGACACATCCTCTGATCTTGTTCAAGAAACACCTTCCTCTGATGCTGCAGTTGAGAAGCCGCCGTTAGATGATTCAGAAGGATGTGGTTATATTGCAGATGGGACTATGTTTGAGGTACGAAACAATTCTTGAAATCATTGGCGTTAATAACAAATTTCTGAGCAACTTTTGAGTTGTGTTTATAGGCAGATGGAGAGAATCCATGGTTATCTTGTGACCTTATAGATCAAAAGGCGGCACCACCGTGTGTGGATTCTACATATGCTGGTGATTTTAGTTATGAGGAGATTGGATTACATTTTCAAGATGGCACCAGCGAACCAGATGTGTCATTGACTGAATTGTTGGAGGAAGTGTTCAATAACCCTGATGACTTCTCGTGCGAGGAATCAATCAGTCAAGAAAACAAATTTACGCCAGATGGGATATTTTCGTCTGGAAAAATGCTGCAAGCTGCAGCACCAGAGAATGTTTTCTTCAATGATTTTATCACTTGCCCTGATACAGATGCCGAGATGGTGCAGGTGAGCCAAAAGAAACATATTTGTAGAGTTTTACGACACTTTGTGCGTATATAAGTTTCCAATTTTAGAGCTTTATGACAATTTCCATCGTTTGTTTGATCAGTATGGTTCAGATCATGGAGCGTCTGGGTGGCCGAGGGACGCTGTATCCGCTTATCCAACCAATAATTCATACTATAGTGATATCATTCATCCAGAGCAGATGATCAATCATAACACTGAGAACAACCTCACAGAAGGGAGAGGGATAAAGATCCGGGCTCGACAGCCTCAGAACCGGCTGAGTACAGGATTGATAAACCAGGGCATTGCCCCAAGGAGAATCCGTCTGCAGTTGCAGTCTAGCTCTGTGCCGCAGGAGGAGGTGAATGAATGTCACGCTGTTATTCATGAGGTACGAGACTAGTAATTCTTAAAGTTGTGTTCTGAGACCTATGTAAAGGATGCATCTTTTTAATTTTTTCGTTTATGGGATGTGCAGGACAAAGAAGTTGCAGCTAAATACTCGGAGGAGAGTGATTCTTTTGTCAAACCTCGAATAAAGCTCAGGGCACGGGGAACTATAGGCGACGTAAAAACAGGCAGAGTTGCAGACGATGAGGTAAGAATTAGTGTAAACTGTATAGAATGAATGAAGAAATAGCATAGCATAGGGAAAAAAGGAACAATAGAGAGAATATGAGCCAAGACTTGTGGAGCTAGTTGATGATAAAAACTGATTAGTATATTTGTCTAAAGAGAAAGTTGTGATGTGCAGAGCAAAAAGAGAAGAGAAGGGAAGAGATGGAAGCTGATTGCAACGGTAATGGTGGCAGTGATGGTGGGGGTAGGGGTGGGTATGTGGAGGAGACTTGTGGGTTCATGACACATGAGACAGAGAGGTTAGAGAATCGTGTGTTGTCTAATGTGTAATTAGGAATGATGTTACGAAAGCTTGTTTGTGTGTAATTTAAACTTTCATAGGAAAATGTGTGTTGTTCATAAGCGATTATAGTTTGTGTAATAACAAGATATGTCCGACAAAACCAAAACTCTGTAGTAAACCTCTCGTACTCGGTTGGGTCTATAAGTAGAAACAGACAAACGAAGGAAATAAAATAAAAGAAATCTCTTTAAACAAAGTTGGAAGGAAAGGTGGAAAATAATTGAAGCGAGAAGGTAAAGTTGTGGAGCATCCAATTTTTTTTTGTCTTTTTCCTATTTGTTTGCTTCAAGTTAGTCTTGTGGCATCACTCATTACCAAATTGGATCCTTTTGCTTCAAAGTTCAACTTTGACTTTCATTTCCAGATCTTTTTGCATATTAGTTGTTTTGTTTTCGGTTTTTGGAATTTAGTTTGGTACGTTGTTGTTACTTTATTAGTCACTTGTCTGTTTAATTTTAGAAAGATATTTTGGTGAGTTTAGTTTTCTTTCCGGTTTGGTTTGGAATACAAACATTTGAATGGATGTGGGTGGTGAAGTGATTTTCCATTGTCTTGCATTCCCAAAATCAAAGTCCTTTTGCCTATAAATACTGAACCCCCTTAGTTAGAAATCGGAAATTCTCGGCTAAGCTTCTTACGGGTTGTTGTCATATCAAGCTGTAAACCTCCGGACCGTCTGTGATTGGAAAGCAGTTTTTTTTTTTTTTTTTTTTTTTTTTTTTTTTAAAGAGAATTACAACACAAAAAGCCTGGGGTTTATAAAACATACCCAATCAGGAAAACTAGCAGCGCGAAGCCTACTTTACAAACTAAGAAACAAAAAATAAAGCAGCTAAGAAATCAGCCAATTCCCGAGCTTTGAAACACCCCGAACCAAGTTGTAAGAAGAGATACCGTAGAGGGGAGAGATCGCTGCGCCCTTGATAGCGGGTCTAGGCGGCACCGAAGAGTAAGTTGAATGTCCTTAATGAGAACCGAAGATGGAGCTGAAGTGGCATTGTGGAGGCGATTGTTACGTTCCTTCCAAACTGAGTAAACGGAAGCTTGAAAGATAAGTTTGATGATAAGCGAGATGTTCTTGTCTCTGGAAGGGTCTTTCATCCATCTCAACACATCCCCGAGCAAGGGAGGAGGTGAGAGATGGGCTTGGGAGGTGAAGAAAGACCAAACCTCTGCACTATAGGAGCACTCAAAGAACAAATGATGGTGGGACTCATCTCTTGTTCCGCAAAGAAGACAAATACTTGGAACATCCATTCCCCAACTTCTCAATCTATCCCGAGTAAACAACCTGCCTCTAGCGACAACCCAAGTAACAAAGGCATGCTTCGGAATTTTTCCTTTGAACCAAATAGCGTGATGCCACTCAACAGGCTGAGGAGATGGATTAATGGAGGACCACGTAAGAGCTGAGGAGAAAGTTTCATTCGGCGAATGCTGGTCAACTTTCCAGAGGTAGCAATCATCTACTTCGGAGTCAACAATATCTCTTACCGCGGGCAAGCAATCCCAAATAAGAGTAATTATCGGGTTGCGGCTTCTACTTGAAGTTAAGGACCATTCTCCATTCCTAATTGCATCAGCCACAACCGCTGTTGAGG
This sequence comes from Barbarea vulgaris, assembly GCA_963667165.1. Classification (NCBI taxonomy): domain Eukaryota; kingdom Viridiplantae; phylum Streptophyta; class Magnoliopsida; order Brassicales; family Brassicaceae; genus Barbarea; species Barbarea vulgaris. Next base: position 28,715,455 of record OY763890.1, on the reverse strand, counting down.
AAATACCTGTAGACCTCGGCCCCAAGGGCCCGGTTAACTCTATGAGAGGCCCCAATGATGTCCAATTATCTTGCCAAAAGCTTGCAGTTATTCCAGAGCTAACCTGACAAACAATAAAAGGTCTAGCAAGGGGTCTCAACTTACATAGGCTTTTCCAAATCCAACTGTTCGCGGGATTTGGAACAAGGTCCCAGAAGCAACCGGAGCCAATAAGATAATGTCTGACCCAAGAGACCCATAAAGAACCTCCAGATGCAAAAATGAGCCAAAACAGTTTCAGACTTAAGACTTTATTCCAGTCCGATAACCTCCTAAGGCCTAGCCCGCCACTATCCTTAGAAGTACAAACAGACTCCCAACTCACTTTTGCTCCTCTTGCCGAGGTAGGATCACCTTTCCAGAGGAAGCCGTTACACATCTGTTCTAGAGTAAGCAAGCATTGATTAGGTAGCACAAAAATGGAGGCCCAAAAAGAGATTGTGGAGTAGATAACCGATTGCAGAAGCTGCAGTCTCCCAGCAAAAGTTAGATGTTTCACTGTCCATGAGGAAAATCTTTTGGAGATTCTATCTATTAGAGGTTGATAGTCTTGTCTCCTCATTTTCTGTGAGGTTAGAGGAACCCCCAGATATCTCACAGGAAAAGAACCTAGAGTTATACCACGACGAGATGATACCTCCTGACCAATGTTAAAATTAGCTCCATCCACAAATAGAGCCGATTTTTCTTTGCTAATAGCCAGCCCAGAGACCTCCTTAAACTCGTCTAGAATTTCCAGAATGCCCCGGAACGAATCCTCTGAGCCATTGCAAAAAATGAGTATATCGTCGGCAAAGCTTAGGTGTGTAACCACTGGAGCCTCACAAAGAGGATGAAGAGTAAACCGATTATTCCCTGCCCCAATATCTAGCTTCTTACTGAGAATATCCATAGCAAGAACAAACAGAAGAGAAGACATCGGATCACCTTGTCTTAACCCCTTTTTCCCATGAAAGAATCCTGTTAATTCTCCATTAAAGGTAATGCTATAAGAAGGAGTAGACACACATTCTTTTATCCAGTTCACGAAGACAGCTGGTAGCTCAAAAGCTTCAAGAATGTTAAAGAGAAAGGTCCAATTCAGATTGTCATAGGCTTTCGTCAAGTCAACCTGAAGGCATCCTCTAGAGATAATACCCTGTTGATGGAAGTTTGCTACTAACTCAGAAGCCAGCAGGACATTTTCGCACAGAAGTCTCCCTTTTAAGAACCCCACCTGATTGTTTTGAACAGCGTTAGGTACAACCAATTTGAGGCGCTTAGTGAGGATTCTTGAAATGACTTTATACACAGTTGTGCAGCAAGAAACTGGCCTAAATTGAGACAACTTATCAGCTCCCGGAACTTTAGGAATCAACGTTATTGCCGTGGAGTTGCATCCTTTTACCATATGACCAGAATTGAAGAAATCCTTAACTGAGCGGATTAAATCATCACCAACCACGTCCCAAGCATCCCTATAGAATTCCACAGGAAACCCATCAGGGCCTGGAGCTTTGCTCTTTGGCATGGACAGAAGAGTAGCTTTTATATCATCGCTTGATGGAATGGCTATTAATAGAGTAACCAGATCAGAGGGGCAACGGTAGGAATGAAGTTCTCTAATCTCTGAAACCGTGTGAGGATTAGTAACTCTGTTTTCGGAGCCCAAGAGATTACAAAAGTAGGACACGATCAGATCTTTAATCCGGGGCTCATCATTAATTTTGACATCATTATCATCTCTTAGATACCTGATCGAATTCCTTGCCAAGTTTGCTAATACCGCTTTGTGGAAAAATTTGGTATTAGCATTCCCTTCAGCTAACCACCTTATTCTTGACTTTTGCCTATAAAAGTTCTCAAGGGCATGAGAGAAAAAGTTCCACCTTTCTCGAGCCTCTTTCTCTTCTCTGAAAAGATCTGGAGTAGGGTTTAGCAAAAGAGTAGACTGGACTTCCTCTAACAGGGTTAAAGCATCCGAAGTTTTCTGCTGTAAATTCCCAAATCCCTCTTTATTGAGCCTCCTAAGACAAGATCTTATTGCTTTAAGTCTTTTTCCAATCATGAACAATGGAGATCCAACAACATCAACACTATTCCATGCCTCTGCAATAGCTGTCAAGAAAGTAGGATGAGTAGAGAAGAAAGGAAAATACATGAACCTGCTTTTCCTTACATTTTCAGAAGAATCCAGATTTATTAAACATGGCGAGTGATCAGAATCACCAGGTGGGTCGAACACAGCAACAGATTCTGGATATAGTGAAAGCCAAGTATCATTCACCACAGCTCTATCTAATTTTCTAAGGATAGGATCCTCTGGCCTGTGATTTGACCAGGTGAAGAAAACACCCTTATTCGGTAGATCAGATAGATGGTTACTCTCAAGACACTCTTGAAGATCAGCCATACCCCGAAGCGGAAGAGTTGAAGGAATGATAGAGTGGTGCTCATTAGCAGTGAGGATCTGATTGAAGTCCCCGATGAGCAGCCATGGAGAGCTACTGAGCCTACTAGATTCATTCAAGGAAGAGATCTCCTCCCAAAGGGTCCTTGTCTGTACTTTTGTGTTGTAAGCATAAATGAATGCCACAGAGAACGAGTTATTAGAAACTGGATCAAAAATACCGCAAAGGATCATCTGAGCTGACTTCTTATATACAAAAACTGAGATTGCCGGGTCCCAAATAACCCAAATCCTTCCATTTTCTACTTCCGAGTAATTGCAATCCATTCTCCAACCAGGCACTGTTGAAGACAAAATACTAGCTGCATTTCCCTCAGAGACATGAGTTTCCAAAAAAGCTCCGATTACGGGTTTATTAGAAGATACCCAATTACGGACAAAACGCTGGCGAGATAAGCTGTTTAGACCTCTCAAATTCCAACAAAAGACCTTCATAATTACACAAAAGGGTGAAGGGGAAAGCCAAGCTTTCAGAGAATCTTCCCCTTGCTCGAGGGATTACCTCGAACCCGAGAAAGGGAGGAACCAAAAGAACTTGTTGCAGCTAGTGACCTTGAGTACTCATGTTTCTGCTTCTTTTTTTGTTTACCCTTCTTTCTAGAGTTTCCTACAACTTTCCACTCAGACGGGATGGAGAAGGGAGGTAGCGCTTTACTTTCCCCTTAAACAATCTTCATACCAGCTTCAACAATAGTAGGGGATGAAGAAATTCCCTTCTGCCGAGAAATTGGTCCTGAAGGTTCTTTAACAGAAGAAGGTATAATCTTATTTTTTTCATCAACAGACACCTTCAATAGCTCTTGTGGCGAAGAAATTGAACCATTCTTCTCACTAACCTTCCTGACAACTTCAGTGTTAGCCTTACTGTGAAGAGCCTTAAATGCTCTAAACGTAACTGGGGCTGTAACTGGTGGGGAGCTTTTTGCTCTGGACCTTGATCGCCGACGGTTCCTTCTAGGGGGAGACTTAGGAATATCCTCTGTCTTAGAAAAAACCTCAATCACGATCCCAGAACCACCTGCTACCGATTGCTCCTCAACAACTATCTGAGTAGCTGGAACCTCGAATGAAGCTTCCTTAACTGGAACATGATTTGAAGTCGATTGGGGTTCCAGAACTACATTCGGATGAGTAACTCTAGCAACCCCGCTTGGTACATCTTTCTTAACCTTACTGTTTTTCAAGAGAGGCTTCGTGCATCTACTAAGAAGGTGACCGTATTTACCACAATTGAGACATTTAGGCGGAGGTCTCGGATATGATACTGCTACCGTTGCCGAGTTACCGTGAGTGTCATTGACGATGACATTAGCCGGGAGGTTTCGATCCAACATAATCTCTACCTTGACTTTAGTTTCGCCAATATTTATGGGATCTAACCGAGACTTATCAGTATGAAGTGGTTCACCGATAGCGCTTGCAATTACACTAATACCATCAAGAGAGTACAAAGCCGGAGGAATATTCTTGAGGACAGCCCACGTAGGCACTGTGACAAGATCAGAGTACTCGAGAGGACCCGTCTCCGACCAAGGGAACACAGAGAAACCGCAATTTCCAGATTGCCAGTACCCAGTATCCGAAACCCAATCTCTTGTTGCTTGTGATGGAACTAAAATGAGGCAGGAAGTATCAGACATAGACCTAACAGTGATGTTCCCAAATTTCCCCCAAATGGGATTTAGGTCATCGTAGATCTTCGCTAGAGGAGGACGTAATCCATGAAATTGAGCAATGATATGACTTTTCCATTGCTCAGACGCCTTCAAAGTGATAGAAGGCGGAGCAATAACGACCGGCGTACCATCGTCGAGGTAGCTGGGCGAAGACATCTTTTTTAGATTTCTGAGCGAGGCCTTAAATCTCGACGCGTATGATGGCACGGAGATGCAGGGAATCGCAGCTGGAACCGAGGAAAACGATACTGGAGTGGTGAGATCTGAGGAAACTTGAAGATCTGGGACTTTCAAAACCTCTGAAGAAGCTGGATCTGGAGGATCTGGAATTGGGGGAGACGAACCAGGAGAACCCATGGGAAAGGAAGACCAGAAATGAAGAGGAGGGAGAAAGGGGATTTTCTCAGCAATCGGCGTGAGGCCAATCACCGGCGGATGGCCGAAGTCGGAGTCGCACTCGCTCACTCGCACTCAGAGTCGCACTTTTTGACTTTTTTACACACAACTTTATTCTTTGTTTTTCGGTTACCAGGGTTAGTCCAAAAGTCCAGTCGTGTGGTTTGATTGGGATAAGCGACATGTATAGGGTCCGAAAGGCACATGTTCACTTGCCATGTGATTTGATTGCTTATAGTTTATGTCTGTGAGGTTCTTGAAATATTGATTGATTCATTCAACTTGGATTGCTTGACGAATTGCTTTCCAACTTATAGATGATGCATGTTTGGTGGAGTAGGTCGAGTATCGTATATGATTGTTTGTGTTTGTATTAAAAAATGGGTAATGAGTACAATCTGAACTTGTTATAGGAAAATACTTAAAGAGTTAGTAATGGATTACATGACTTGGATATCGTATGTTGATTGGAAATGGAAGTTTTAGAAGAGTTTGCGGTGGAGATCTTTCTCCTTAATTAACACCCGTAGTGTGTCGTTTTGGTTTTTTTTTTTTTTTTTTTTTTTTAAAAAATTTCTGGTTTGTATTACTTTTAAAGGGACGATTACATAATTGGAAAAGAAAAAAGAGTGCTAAGCAACAATACCTTTTGGCGAAAGCCTTAAAAGATTTACATGAAAATAACGTAATAAGGAGGCTAAGTGCCTCGAAACCACAATGCTAAAGAATCCTGAAACTTTGGATGGTCGCGTCTCGCAAGACAAAAGTCTCGGACCCGTCTATCCACGATCTTAAAAAGAGCTTCCACCGGTATGTTGGAGTTGTTGAAGATTCTATCATTCCGCTGCCTCCAAAGGGAATACACAATTACATGAGCCACACTTAGCCTTAGATTGTTCTCTTTTCTGTTTGGGAATGGTCGTTTTAGCCAGTTCAAGAAGCGTTCCCATGTTGCAAATCCCATGAAAGGAGCATTAAAACGTTTTAAGCACATCCTCCAGAGATCATAGCTGTAAGGACATCTTAGAAATAGATGGTCCCTCGTTTCATTATATATTTCACACAGAACACAAGTGGAGCAATCAATAACACCCCATGAGGCCAGTCTCGCCTTTGTCGGCAAACGATCAAGACAAACAAGCCACATGATGAAAGAATGTTTTGGAACAGAGCCAGAGAACCAAACCTCATTGTGCCAAGATACTTCAGGCTGCGCAGGAGATAGGAGGTTCCAAGTGTTTTTGAATTTGAAGAGATTACAAAATTCTCCATCTTTCGCTTTCCACTGGAATAAATCATTAGGATAATTAGTTGAGCATTGTACCGTGGTTAAGTATCCTTGGAGAGCTTCTGCATTATCAGTTCTTGCCCCCGGAAGACACCAACCTGTTTCAGAGGCCACATCTGCAACTTTCGAAAGGAGTGGAATACCCATAAGGCGTGGTCCATTTGAGCCTATGTATGTAATAAGCTGACCAAATGGAGTCCACACGTCCAGCCAGAAGTAGCAATTGTTTCCATTTCCAATCTTACATGTGATAAACTCGAGAGCTAAATTTCTGAGTCTCAAGAGCTGGCACCAAGAAGAAGTCCCTTCTGAATCTTGAGAAAGAGTCCAAAACGGTTTTCTTCTAAGCTTGTATCTCTTGCACCAAGCAACCCATAATGATCCAGAGCTCGAGAAAAGAAGCCATATGAGACGAAGCCCAAAGACTTTATTCCACTGTTTTATGTCCTTTAGTCCCAACCCTCCTGCTGCTTTAGGTGTACACACTTGAGCCCAGTTTACTTTTGCCTTATTCGAGGACAATGGATCTCCAGACCAAAGGAAGTTTCTGCACAACTTGTTTATTTCCTTGATGCATCCGGTTGGTAGAATAAAAGCTGCGCACCAATAGGCCAAAATAATTTGGATGACAGAGGTAAGGAGCTGTAATCGACCTGCGAAAGAGAGATGTCTCGTGGTCCATGAGTGAAGCCTCGCCTTAACTCTTTCCAAAAGAGGCTGGTAATCTGTTCGCATCATTTTTCCAGCCATCAGAGGCAGACCCAAGTATCTTACCGGGAGCTTCCCTTCTGTGAAACCAAATCTATTTGTAAGGCAAAGTTGCTCTGAAGCACTAATTCCAGCTGTGAACAGTGCTGTTTTGTTTCTGTTCATTGTGAGTCCTGATATTGTTGAGAAATAATCCAGGAGGTTGACAATGCCTTGGAGCGAAGCCTGTGTTCCATCAAAAAAAACCATCATATCATCTGCAAAGATTAGGTGTGAGACACTTGGATTTGATGCCTTAGGATGATAGCCAATCAGTCCCGAAGCATATCTCAGTTCCATTAGCCTAGAGAGTACATCCATTCCAATGACAAATAGATATGGAGATAATGGGTCCCCTTGGCGCAAGCCTCTTGTTCCTTTAAAGTATCCGCAGAGCTCACCATTTATTGTGATAGAGAATCTTGTCGTGGTAATGCACTGTTGGATCCATCTAATGAATCTTGGAGGGAAGTTTGTTGCCTTTAAGATGTCAATCATATATCCCCACTGTACCGAATCAAAAGCTTTTCTCAGATCAATTTTTAACATACCTCTTCTTGTGATAGACGGTCTGTTATATCCCTGAACTATCTCTGAGGCTAGCAAGACATTTTCTACAATCTGTGTCCCTCTAATGAACGCAGTTTGGTTTTCTGAAATCATGTGAGGAAGTATGCTTTGCAGTCTTCTCGCAAGGAGCTTTGCTATTACCTTGTAGGTTGCATTGCAGCATGATATGGGTCTAAAGTCTGAGACCCTTTCAGCGTTTGTGATCTTTGACGCCATTGTAATGGCTGTTGAGTTACAATGGGGCTCCATCTTTCCTGTGATGAAGAATTCTTGGACAGCCTCTGTAAAATTCTCACCAACAATATCCCAACAGCTTCTTATGAATTCTCCTGTGTACCCATCAGGACCAGGGGCTTTGTTTGATGGCAGTGCAAAAAATTCAGCTCTGATCTCTTCTTTAGTGAACTGCCTTTCAAGACAACTTCTCTGCGTGTCACTGCATCTATATGGGTGGACAGACTCAATGGAAGCAATAAGGGAAGGTCTGACAGTAGGAGGTGGCCCCAGTAGCTCCTTGTAGAAGTCTATACAAGCTTCCTTGATTTCTGCAGGATCTGAAACAGAAACTTCATTATCCAAAAGGATGCTGTTGATTCTGTTTTTAGCATTCCTGGCTGCTACACTCCTGTGGAAAAAAGCTGTGTTCTTGTCCCCCACATCAATCCATTTCACACGGGACTTCTGTCTTAGAAAAATCTCCTCAGCTTTAGTCAGCTCTTCCCATTTTTTGTTTGTCGCGGCTTCCTTTTCAGCAGCTGGAGTAGTGGGATTTCTGAGAAGCTCATCCTGCGCTTTAATAACCTGTTCTTGCGCCTCAATTACTCTTTGCTGAATGTTTGAGTAAGCTGTGTGGTCCAATTCCTTTAGGCATCGTTTCAGAGCCTTAAGCTTTTGGCTTAGTCGTAGCATGGCTGTTCTAGCATTGACAGGATTTCTCCAAGATGCAGCAACTACTTCTTTGAACTGTGGATGACCGATCAGATGCTGATTAAAATGAAACGGTTTTCTCTGTTTTTGTACTGTATCCGGGAGCTTTATGCAGCAGGAAGAATGATCAGAAAAAAGAGGCTCGCCAAATCTGATGCTTGCTTCAGGGAACTCGAGGACCCACATATCATTTCCCAAAACTCTATCTAATTTTTCAGCAATTGGATCCGCCTGTCGGTGATTCCACCATGTAAAAATCGGACCTTGAAACGGCAGATCAAATAGGCCAGTATGCTCCATACATTTTTGAAGCTCTCTACTCCCACCTGTAACTCTATCAAACTCATATCTCAAAGAATGTTCTGCAGCATGCAAAGTTTGATTGAAATCTCCTGCTACCAGCCAGGGAGTGCTTTTTAGCGGAGTAGAGGATGCCATTGCTTCCAACTCCATCCAGAGGTGTTTTCGATCAGCACGCTGAGTTGAAGCATATACAAAGGTTACAACGAAACTTTTCTTCTGAGGAAAGGATAGCCCACATGTGATCTGTTGAAGTGACTTGTTAAAGATAATGAGTGAGACCTTTGGATCCCAGGCGACGATGATTTTTCCAAGCATTGAATACTCATAGTTATCTTCAAATCTCCATCCCGGCAGAATTGCTTTCAGGATTCTGTTTGCATTAGGTTCCAAAATATGGGTTTCTACTATACACCCAAAGAGAGGCCGATGTTGCTGGCACCACCTCTTTAACCGATGCTGTTTATCTGGATCGTTGATTCCCCTTACATTCCAACAGAAATACATCATTATAACTGTGGTTGAGTTTGGATTAGTTTCTGCGGAGGGGCAACCCTCCCATAGAACCAGGGTCCAAAGCTTTCTGACCCCTACGTTTCTTCTTCTTGGAACAGACAATTGTGAATTCTCCTTGTTCTTTATTTTCTACTGCAGCTTCAGATATTGACTGTTTTGCTGGTTCATCCTTTGTAGTCACAATATTTCCAGCATTCTTTGAGGATGGGCCATTTCCAGGATCAAAGGGTACTGATGCTTTAGAAGGGCCTGCCTCATCTTTACTGGTCTCTGAAGAATCAGCCATTGCACTCTCAGGCTCTACTACTTTGTCTTTTTGCTTCCAAATTGCCTTAGGAGTAAATGGCTCTACTTCTTTTGCTGTCTGTTTTCCTTTATCTTTGGATAGAGGGCATATAGTAACTTCATGATTCACGTTCTTGCATAAAGAGCAGAGTGGCGGAGCTTGAGGGCAACGCTTGGAAGTGTGTCCAGCCTCAGAGCAGATTTTACATATTGGTGGTAGGTGCGGGCACGACACCTCAACTCTGCTGATTTCTCCTGATTCAAATCTCCCACAAACTGTCTCTGGGAGAGGCTTCATCAGGTTGATTTCTGTGAAAACTTTCGCCACCTCAAAGTTTGTCATTGCAAGTGTTTCCGGGTGGAGATAAATCGGGTGTCCCACCAAGCTTGCAATGTGACTAAGTGCTGCATGGTTGTAGAACTCAAAAGGTACTTTCCTGAGCTCAATCCACACCGGAGCCGTTTTGAGAGCTGGAATAGCAGATTTTGTGCCAGGGCTCCATTCTGCTACAAACATAGTGCTTCCGTCAATGGACCAGATGCCTTCTCTAAGAACTCTAGCCCGAGTTGCAGTGTTCGGGATTTTAAATAGGAATGAGTTATCCGAGTCGAGCTTAGTGACAGAGATGTCGTGGTTCCACTTGCTCCACATAAGGTTAACCACAGCTTTGATCTTTCCATATGACGGAGGTCTTCCCCGATAGAACTGACCGATGATGAAGTTTTTCCACAATGGTTTGCTGTCTTCAATCACCTTGTTTGGGATTGTGACACATTGTTCACATGTTTCAAGCTGGAACGGAGTTCCACACTTCTTAAGCGTGCGTGATCCACCTGTGAATCGCTCGCACCATGTGAGAGGTGGGGAAGGAGGTGAATTTTGCTTCACCGGCGCTTCAACCTCGGTAGAGGGAGGAGATTTTGGCTCAGAATCAGAATCGATGTGAACATTACCCTCTGAGCTTGCTTCAAAGTGCGTCGACGGACTGGCAGATCCAGCTCTCACAGATCCAGAGCTCGCAGATTCAGAGCTCGCAGATCCAGAGCTCACAGATCCTGGAAAGCCCGGTCCAACAGCTGAATGAGATGGTGAATCTGTAGACGACGGCGTCGGCGGAGAAGTTTTAACAGACCCTGCATTCAGTTGAGGGGGTTTCTTAGTTGGGAAGTTTCTTTTCTTCTTAGCCATGGGGCTGAAGAGAGAAGAGGAACCAGAGAAGAAAGGAGGTGAAGAGTTCTCACCGGTGGCGAGAGGCCAACCGGCGGCGGCGCTAGGTTGGAGAAAAAGTCTCCGAAAAAAGTCTCCAAACGGCTTTAAAAAAAAAAAAAAAAAAAAAAAAAAAAAAAAAAGAAGTGTCGTTTTGGTACGTTCAAGGATCTCAAGATAAAACTACTTCGGTTTCTCTTGTCTCGCACCACTCTAAAATAAGAGCTTACAACCACTAATATTGTGTTGTACTCTCTACACAAATAGAAAAAGAGAGAAAAGAGGGATTTGATGAATTTTCTTTGAGAATTTGATAATCAGTCTGAGAAAACATTGGCCAAGACTTAATAGCCCCAAGAGCTCAACGTAGTCTCCATGGAACTAAAGAGAATGATCACGACCTAATTGAGAATTTGTTAGTTGATTCTCACCTTAATGTCGTTGTTACTAGATTCAACTAAAAGAGATCTATACTATTAAGCGAAGAGTAAAAATAGCGCTTAGGACTCAAATTGACCATTTATTACGTCAATTGCCACTCAAAAATCAATTTTCTAAAAACATTTCGCAAATTGAAAAGAGCAATTATGTCTAACCATGTTTGGACAAAAATGATTAATTAATTAGATATTAATTAACAGAATCGGATACTCCAAAAAAAGGACGCGGATCCTTTATTCTTAATCTGATTGGTTATTAGAGATTCCAGATTTTAGTGGGTTTAGCTATAAAATATTTCATATCAGAAATATTTAAAAAGAAAGTCATGAAAAATCAAAGATAGATCATTAGATTGGAAACAAAAATTGCTCTTGATGTTGGTGCTGATGATGAGTAAAGAACTCGAGTCTCACTTCTATTTATAGAGAAGTGTGGAATTAAGAATTTTTAGAGAAGAATATTCTTCTTAACTTGTTACCAAAGTTTCAATGTTACATAAAAAATATTTTTTTATTTTAATTACGTAAGAAATAAATTTTTAGCTTACTCTGGAAGTTTTTATGTTATTTAATATATTTTTCATAATAAAATAAATTAAAAACGTGAACAGTACTTTAAAATTTGAATAAACACTAAGAGGGCTATCAATGTTAATAAACACTAAGAGAACTATCAATGTTTATTAACACTAGGAGAGCTATCAATGTTAAGTTTCCAACATCAATATATCGTGTATACTAAGAGGAAACATTGTATTTTTATTACGGCTAGGCAAAAGTCATAACCAAGTAAGAGGAAACATTGTATTTTTTTTAGTGTTCAAGAGCACTCTGGGTAGAGAGTGGTGAATCTTAGGTTCAGTTGTTGTGCCCTCTGGATATGAAGTCATGAACTATCAATGTTAGTTAACACTAAGAGGGCTAGCAATGTTAATTATCACAAAGAGAGCTATCAATATTAATTAACACTAAGAGGGCTATCAATGTTAAGTTTCCAACATTAATATATCGTGTACACTAAGAGCTTTCATGAACTGGAGATATTTGTTTGTTTATATTGTTTGAAATATTAATTTGATAATTTGATCTGAAAAAAGGAAATTCGAAGCAATTCTAACAAAACAAATTTTTTTTGACATTAACCGTTTTAGTAACAAGTAATCAATTATTTTACTTTAATTTTTTGATGAATGAACATAAACTGAATGCAGTGACGACAGTGGATGCAACAGAGGTTGAAAGCAAAATAAATAAACAAAAGAAATTAATCACGAAACAGACCTTCAACACAAATGTATGTAACAAAAATAAGAATAAAAAAGATGTCAAAACTAATGAATTGCTCGGATGATGAATGGAGCGACACACACAAATGCAAAATAAACAAGCTATCTAGGCTAGATAAATGATTCACGAACTAAATAAAACAACTTACTATTTTTTTTTTTTTAATATACTTGACTTACAGTGATGAAACTAAAACAGAGATAGAACTGTTATGTTTATAATTGAGTTTTGTTAAACAATTTTACAAATAATTATGTATGTTAAGTCAAAGGGTGTGTTTGTGTTAGAGTTGTGTCTTTTAAGTAAAAATATTTATGTTTATTAAGTAAAAGTGGTGTCAAACTCTGTTTAATCTGTTTTTGTTATGTCGAAAAACATGTCGTTGGTTTTCACTATGAATGTTTATGGCTCTGTTTTCAAGATTTTTTTATGTTAATTTGATTCTAATTTCTTTAATCACGATTTGTTGTTATTTCAATTTTAAATATATCTAGGTTAATCTGCCTAACCCGTTGTTATAATGCAGAGCGGATTAGAGTTATCAGTTTAGAATTACAATTTGGCGGATTAATCCACTAAAAATCGTAACTAAATCTAGCCCACCGTGAGACGGATTAACTCACTTTGAAACCCCTACATATATACGATTAATATTTTGTAAACTTTAATTTCATTCAAAATTTTAATCACCTTATAACGATCTATAAAAGTAAAAAAAATCACCCGTTCGGAGAGCGAACGGGTATTCTCCTCTAGTATTTATTGATTTAAACAACATAATTTCAAATGAATTTGGGCAATAGAATAATATTTTGGATTCTAAGCCTATTAATTAAATTTCAAATCTCAAAACCCAAAAAGTCCGTTCAGCGGTTGGGTATTTCTTCTTACATCCAAAGTGGGTTATTTTATCAATTTATCTTAATCAAATTTGTAATTTTTTCAAACTAGCCATTTCGGATCCCATTTTTTATTTAAACGAACTCCATTTTTGATGTTTTAATACACTAACATGCTCCGGGCAAACATTTTATCGTACCCAATAACCAATTATTTCAATAAACGTTTTACCAAAATAATCCACTGTAAAAATGATCAAAGTCACTTTGTCAAAAACACTTTCAACAGTGTCCGTGTAATTTTTGTTTTTTGTTTTTTTTTTTTTATGTTGACCTACGAATATTTATATCTCAATTTATCAATTCTAAATCACCACATCGAATCTTGCATGCATTATCATTTTATTTCACATTAACCATCCGCGTACCTTAGTTAATATATATATGAAAATTTACACCGACCACTTTTTCCACATATAATTACAAAACTAATCAGAAAAGCTCCCACTTACTCAAGAATAATTAGGTAAAGGCTAATCATATTCCTTCGAAACATATTGAAAGATGGAATTTCTTAATATTCAACCCTCGTGTCATTTATGATCTTTCTTTGATCTAAACAGTGTTGTAACAACACCATTTGAAATTGAAAATTTCAGTAATATCAATCAACTTCGCTTCATTCCAAGGTTCGAACACATGCTTACTTAAACACCTCCTCTTTCGTACATGTCTCTGTAGTTTCCTGTGTGATTTGTTTTTGTTTGTGTTTGGTTTCGTTGAATCGTGACTCGGATTGCTCTATAGAAATTGATTTTCTTTGTTATTGGATCGATTGCAGATTTGATGAAACTGGATCGGATCTTGCTCTAGATCCGTTCTAGTTTGATTCGTTTTCCTTCTCAATTCTCTCCGATCCAGATGCTTCTGAAATCATTGACATCATCATCATCATCGTCATCATCATCAACATGTCTCTGTTTCTGAAAGACGATTCGATTCAAATCCGTGAAGTATGGAGCGACAATCTAGAATCAGAGATGGCTCTGATCCGAGAAGTCGTCGACGATTTCCCATTCGTCGCCATGGACACAGAGTTTCCAGGAATCTTGTGTAGACCAGTCGGATCATTCAAAACCAACACAGAGTACCACTACGAAACCCTAAAGACAAACGTCAACATGCTCAACATGATTCAGCTCGGACTCACTTTCTCCGATGAGAAAGGAAACCTCCCAACCTGTGGAACCGACAACAAATACTGCATTTGGCAATTCAATTTCCTTATGTATTCCTTATGTTTCTTTTAACATAGTTATATTAATAATATTTGTGGCAGGTAGTTCAGGAGGCTTCACGATATGAGGTAAACATACTGTCGCATTACTGTGATATCGTGTTTATTATGAGGCTTACCTATGGAGACCAAGTGAATACATGACTGTGATGGGTGATGTATTGTTTGAGAACATAGCATGGCCAATCTCTAAGGTGTTACTGTGTAATCTACAGCCAACAGAGGAAGCAGTTTATGAAAGAGCATCAGATGCTCCGGAGCAGGAGCATTGGTTTATAAAGGAGCAGAACCATCTAAAGAATCATCACCTAAGGTAAACCTCTACACCTTAATATGTCTTTTTCATGATGTGTTGTATAGTTGCGTGATTGTGATGAGCTATCTGGATTTTTCATTTGTAGAGTGTAAGTATCAGCTCAAACAATAGCAGCTCTTCTAAGTATAAATTCTTCCTCTTAGATTGCTTTGGATCGGGAAAAAAAGTTGCAGAAAGCTGAGTTTGTTCAACCAATCCAAAAGACACAATATGCTTCGTTCCATTGGGTCCAAATGCTAACAAGGTATGGATTCATGTCTGTAAGATCGTGGATGCACGAGTATGGAGACCAACCTCAGAATTCGAGATTATTGCTGATGCATTAGGTACTACAGTCGCTTGGCCTAATGAAAAAATCGTTTTTATGTTAACCATTCTCTTATATTGGATTTTGTTGGGTAGTAGAACTTGTTTGGCTAGTAGAATCCTTTGTTTGTGGTTTGGTTGTGTAAAACTTGATGGTTTGGCTTGTGTTTGGCTAATGACATGATGTTTCTCTAATGATTAAAATAGCACATAGCTAATAGGTACAAATAAAGTGTCACAATTAATCAAAAGTCCCAGCTAAAATTATAGAAAAAATTACAAAAAACAATTGCTATATTACAACTAATGGTGACATGAATAAATAAATAATAACAAACATTAATTGCTATAATAAATTATACAATTGCAAAACAAGTAAACACCATAAAAAAAAATAACTAAGGTAGCACAAGCGTAAAACGCTATATAAAGTATTATACCTACTATGACGGGCGTAGATAGAGCGTTTGCCATAACGCTATACTATCCTATCATAGCGTTTTACGGACGCTCTCTATGTGACATTTTCTTGTAGTGAAAAAAAAAGAACACGGTACGCACGCTAAAAGTCCGAACAAACAAAATTCCATTGTTCTCTTGCTAGATATTTATATTAAGTTAGAAAAAAGTTTTCGAGTGTCTTTTCCTTAGTCGGATTACAAATTTACAACTTACAAGCAACCATAAAAGAAAAATAAAGGGTGAATAAGGTGTTTCAAGAGGAATATTTCATAAATAATAATAACTTCTTTTGTTAAAGAAAATCTATAATAATAATAATAATAATAATAATAATAAGAGAATTTAGGAATAAGGAATAATAGAAACAGAGATGAGACGAGAGAGTGGTTTCTTAATCAGGGCCATGCAGCAGAAGCAGAAGCAGGAGCAGCACATGCTCCATTTCTCTAACTCATCCACCTTTATCAACATTGATTCTCTAAGATCATCCATCAATATAGATATGTCTTTTCATGTTTACAATATATGCGTGGGAATATCGCGTTCCCTCCTGATATTTTTCTAGTCCGGATTATACTGACACATGTGTATATGCTCTCTTTTAAAATTAAATCTATGGTTTGGTTTATTTCTACCGACGATAAAGATTTTCGAGAATATAATATCATCTTAGCATCTATGGGTACTGTCCATCTAGATTAAATCGGACTGTAATTGTTTCATTCTTCAAATATAAACACATTTTATATATTCGTTTTTACAAATTCATCGTTTCCTTACATAAAGATACAATTTTAAATTTTTAAGGGCGATCATATAATAACTAATTTAAAAATTTGGAATTCTCTTAGAAGAAATTTGATATTATCATTTTAACGATCAACTTCTCCCATAATTATATCTATGCTACAGAGTATCGTCATAATATCAACCAATTTCATTTTTTTAACTAGTTCAGGAAAAATTTACAAATTAATAAAACCCGGCGGTCGGATTTTCCATCTCCAAGGAAAATCACTTTGATCTCCTATGAGAAAATTTCCTAATTCCCCTTTTGGAGCTAGCTTCCTTAACGGAACATTTCACATGTTTTATTTCTTGGAGTGATTAAAAGAAAGCATCATCAATCATATATACTTTCTTCTAGAAGATGGGGCGTGATGAAGCCCAAGTAGTTGAATGCATGTATGTAAGCGACATGGTGATCAACAAATTAAACAAACCAATGAAGATTCATCATGATAGGACGACTTTGTATATATCAATATGGTAATTAAACTGTGAATGTTTATGTTCTACGATATGATTCTACTATATATGTTACATATTCTCTACTCTATGGAAAAAAAAGTCTATAGGTCCCCTTCAAAATCAACTTAATAAATATTTTCCGTTGGATCTTTACTAAAATCTTCTTTTATGGCAATGTGCACAGTGCACCACTGGATAATGCGGTTGCGGCCACTTTATTGGAGATGACCAATGAAGCCATAAAACCAGGACAATTTATATTCTTTTGATTTGTTTATATACATCAAGCATAAACTATAGCGCTAAATTTCTTTAAAATTGCATTTTTTAACATTTGATACCATCAATGAGAAGAAAAAACATTTGATACCATCGCATTATGTCAAGACTCAAGACAAGCTTTTTAATAAATTATAATTACAAGAAACTTTAATCATGAAAATAATTACTATATGATATCCATATATAAAATAGTTAGCAAACTCATATATCATATATCAACTTGCCTTGCATAAAAACCCATTAATTATATGTTGTTACCCACTGAATTTGCTAAGAGCAGAGAAAGTAGTATAATGTTTTGAGTCATATATATACAGTAAATGACTTTGGAATATAAATAAATATCACCTCAGAGATCACAACTTATTACAAAGGGAAGCGATTCCAAAGGAATATCTTCCGTTCTGTCTAATCCTTTTCTTTGTTTAAACCCCATCTTCATGCATTCCTCTTGTTTATATATATTTATTGCTTCCTCTCTAAGTTTGGTGAGTCCTAATCTCTTTCTAGCTAAGTGAGTAGGTACATAAGTATAAATCTATAGAGAGAGCGTTTGGAGCAGAGAAATGGGTTTGAGATCCATAATATCGACCATCACCTACAGTTTGTTCCTTAGCTATCCACACAAGAAGTCAAATCTCAAAAGTGTGAGCCACGTCAACTATTACCATACCATGCCAAAGGCTCGTCGTCCAATTTCTTTACAGGTATCTCTTTTAATTAACCACAACTTTCATGTCTATAGTTTAGTCTCTAATCGAACCTAGCTATGATCATGATTTTAGTTTTTCATTAATAAAGTAACTTTTGATAACAATAGCTATCAAAACCTTTCTTATAATACATGCCTAATGGAACGAAGAGTGCAAATGATTTCCACTTTTAGGGGAAGAGATGTATAAATTTGTTAAGTTTGTGGTGATGGTTTGAGGAGGACCAGCTAGATCAGTTAATTAAGTTGTTTTAGCTAAACGTACGTAAAGGTAAAACTAGTTTGCCTTTCTTTATTATGCACCCTTAATTTTGTAAGAAAACGGCAGATAAGAAAATAAATTGGCAGATCAGATTCTCACAAAGAGAATATTGAAGTACTAGTGTTCAAGTTTTTTTTTTTTTTTTTTTTTTTTTTTTTTCTTGCCTTGTCTGTTAAAAAATGACTTTTGGTTTTTTATTGATTCGTTAAGAGGAATCGGACAAAACTGAAACGGAATGTCATAAGTTTGTCTCACTAGTGGATGTTGCTAGATTATACTATCCTTTGGCTGATTCAGCAAAGAGCTTGTCGCATAAATAATTGTTCTTCTAAATATTACCTTTTTCTGTTGGGTACATATCACATATTTATAATAATGAATTAGTTTATAATATACGAATGGCTTGATTAAAAAAAAAAACAGACGATAGACCTGAAAGTAAGGATGTGCTGCAGTGGATGCGAGAGGGTAGTCAAGCATGCCATCTACAAGCTGAGAGGTAAGATCATAATTAATTGACTGTGTGTTTTGGAGAAGTAATTAATTAATTAGTGCGGAGAAAATAATATTTTGAATATGAAAATACTAACTAAACGGCATCGTGTTGGTGGTGGTGAAGGAGTGGACTCAGTGGAGGTGAACCTAGAGATGGAGAGAGTAACGGTAGTTGGGTATGTGGAGAGGAAGAAAGTACTAAAGGCGGTGAGAAGAGCCGGTAAGCGAGCCGAGTTCTGGCCTTACCCGGACATGCCTCGCTACTTCACTTCCTCCGACCACTATTTCAAAGACACAACCCGCGAGTTCAGGGAAAGCTACAACTACTATCGCCACGGCTATAACCTTAGTGACCGTCACGGTCACATCCACGTCACCAACCGCGGCGACGACAAAGTCAGCAATTTTTTCAATGACGACAACGTCCACGCCTGTCGCCTTATGTGATTTTCCTTTTTTTTTTTTTTTTTTTTTTGTGTGGTATCTATGTGTTTCTACATGTTGTATTGTCTATAGGGTTGGTTAATTAGTTTGTATGCATAAGCGACACAAAAATGAGGAGCTTGTGTACAAAATGCTTTATTAAACAAACAACGAAACGCGAACCATAAGATCAATCTAATGATACATATATAACGACAAGAAAAAGGAAATATTTAAGAATTAAGTGGTCACATGAAAGATGAATCTGGTCCCGACCATTACTGATTAAACGGAACTTTTACATTAAACTATGAGTGGGTAGGAACAAATCAAGATAAGATAACCAGTTAATAATGATTGCACCAAAGGACAAATTTCTCTTTTACCAATTAAGGCCTAATAACTACCAATTAGAGACCCGTAACATATGAATTTTTTAGGTGAAGGAGATGATTCTTCTCTATTTTTCCTTTCCTATCTTAAGGAAGGAGCTTTTCTATGGAACTTTGTAACATATGTACCACGCAATAAGGATGCCGAATTAGTTTGGTTTGGAAAAAATTAAATCCTAGTAAAGAATTAATGATTGGAGAATGAGTTATGGACCGGGAAAGGGATAACCAAGTCGAAATTAAATGTGGTTCTTGACTTGAGCAGATCTCATCTCACTCCAAGAATGCTAGCTATCCAATTCGGCCCGCTTGAAGAAGTCTCAAGCTCGCCAAGATTTGCGAGATCAACAGCTTAACTCCAACATCGAAGGGAGAACGTGCAATGCGGAAATCTCGGGGATGATCTACGAAGAGCAGGTCCGGTCCTGAGTTCAAGCAGACCAAGTCCATGTTTGCGGTTCTTTTTAGATACATATATATATATATTTGGCCGTCAAATTTCTAAAATGTTATATAGTCTAGTTGCGAAAATGCCTAGAAAACTAAATCTAAATTTTTGTTTAATATATATTTATTTTTATTTGTTTTGATCAAACAATTTTTTCAGTAAAAATATATTTAAAGGGATATATAAAAAAGCTTTTCTTTTTTAGTTCATTTGTAGTCTTCTAAATCTCAAGGTCGGCCCTGACAAAGAGTCCCTATCAAAACAGTGGAAAGAAACTCGTACATGATACACAATCAAGTTAACAAAAAAACACCCATTGTATTACTATCATGCTCATTACATTGTACTTGCAAATCTATATAATATATAAACATTTTTGAATTTATAATAGAAACTAAAGATAACTTAAAATAAAACCAATGTTATTTCTGATCAGTTCCGTATATTTTGGGTCTTGTGGATGTATTTGTAGTTGTAGAATTTGAGTTTTATGTATTCATGTAGAACCAACGCCAGCTCAAAGATTATGATCTCTATCCAAACTCCACTGATTGTGACCTTTGATGTAGTTTCCAACATCTCAGTTACACATCAAGTTGAGAGGAAAATGTTTGAAGAAATGAAACTATCAAGCCATGATACAGCCTCTAGATTTGTTGATCGTTACATTGAGGCCACTGATATTATCAGTCAATTATGATACTGTAGAATTAGATATCAAACTGACTTGCTCTTTATTGAGTCACAAACATTATATTTATACAAGTGATTAGCACCTCCTTAACACCTCATAATCCTTATCACAATAGGACTTTGACCTTATTTAAATATATTCACACTTATCTAAACATATTTCTAATCTACACATCTATCTTTTTGTGTTCCTAATTTGTTAGCCTTTTGGAAGTTGGAATGCTCCTTTTTCCAGAGTCGACTTCTTTATGAGCTTATTTCCTGATCACTAAGACCAGCAAGTTTGGTTTTAATATATACACTATATACGCCATTTTGCTTGATCCCACCAAATCCTAACTTGTCTTCTTGGAATATACTTTGGTATAAAAGCTTTTCATCAGTAAAGAAGTGAACAACCAAGGATTCTAAAAGGGAAACTAGTTTTTCTTTTCGTTAAATTGCATTCTAATGATTACGTTAAATGAATGCATAAGGATAAGTGATCCCTACCTACTCAAAGGTCTAAAGTATAAACTAAAATAAAAGAGAACGTGACATTCATACAAGACAACTCACAAGCTTCATTAGCGTTCAATCTGAATTGTGACATGACTAATGTTGTATTCCCTCTTGATGTAATCAATAACCTTGTCTAGAACCATATCTGCATCTGCCTCAGGTCTGATCTTCACATGACACGCCAACAGAATTTTGCCAAGAGTAATTGCCCAAATGTGAAGCTCATGTACAGCTACCACCTCTTCCATCTCGCACACTCCCTTTTCCAGCTTGGTCGCGTCTATCTCTCATGGGGTTGACTCCATTAGAACCTCAAGAATGTTCCTCAACATGCCTATTGTTGTCCCCAACACAATTACTGAAAAAACTAGTGTGCATATGAGATCAATGATCTTCCACTCCGGTTTGTACCATATGATTGCCCCTCCTATCATCACTCCCACACTTTGGATTGAATCTCCCAGCACGTGTAGATAAGCCCCTTGAATGTTTAGGTTCCGTTGTTTCTCAACCAAGGGTTCAGATAGATGTGGATCATCATGGTGATGATGAACTTGATCATGTTCATGATGGTGCCTGTTTATGGTTATACCATGGCTGTGGTCATGATCGTGACTGTGGCCGTGGTTGTGGCCCAACAGAACAGCCATTGCAATGTTCACCAGCAGACCAAAAGCAGAGACAAGGAACATGAGAAAGCCCTGAACTTGGCCACTGCCATTGTTAAGTCTAGCAATGGCCTCATAGACTAAAATGCCAGCAAGAAGCCAAATCATCTGAATGGAAACAAGAGCACCAAGGATCTCGATTCTAAAGAAGCCATAAGATTGTCTTGGTGTTGCCTCCCATCCTGAAGCCCAGAGGGAGAACAAGGATATGGCAAAGGCTGCAACATCAGACAAGAGATGAGCTGCATCAGTGAGAATAGCAAGACTATTGGCCTTGATCCCTCCAACCACTTCCACGGCGATGAAGATGGCACAGAGCACAACAGCCACCAAGAGCTTCTTCATTGATGCTGAGCGTTCTGCAGCGTCCCTTGAGATTGTCTTGGCATCAGAGAAACCACAAGGCCCTTCTCCACAAGGCTTCTTGATTGTCCTAACCAAGCTTGAAGAAATCTGAACAACGTGGTGTTGATGGCTCTCCTCAGAGTCACACTGCTTCTTATGTTCATGGTCTTTCATCTTAGAAGAAACAAAGCAACAGAAACTGCCTCACAGAAAGAAAAAATAATAATTGAAACGTGAATTTGGTCACAATAATAAGAAAGAAGACGAAAGATACCTTTTCTTAAAGAGAGAAATCTCAAGTTTGTGAGTAATCTTGGAAGCTCTTTCTTCTGTATATAGCAAAGGAATTGGAATTTTGAGTAGGAATAGGAAATCACACAAGAGGGAATTAATAACATATAGAACTCGTGAGCGACTGTTTGGATTTCAAAAAATCTACTATTTAGTTTTTATTAACTTTTTCTATATTTTTTTAAAAAGGGAGGAAAAGGATTAATCTGTGGTTTATAAATTTTAATCCGTTAATTATCCTTGTGTAATTTGCCAAGTATCTTCGATACAATCACTGGACCGTTTCTACTTTTCCTTATTAAATATAACAAATTTGACAACTCTATTATTGTATTTGTGTTCTTCACAAGAAAGATGTTAACCTCTGAATGAGAAAGCAAAGCCTATATGATTGTTTGTCTTCTACTCACTGTCTTTTTGCATACTACATTTATACTTACACATACATACATACATACATACATATATATACTAGATTAGAATTCGTTCGATGAATGGGTTTTTTTAAATTAAAATTTGGTTGTTAGTGATTATCGTAAAATTATTTTATGAAATAATTAGAAAACATGTTTTGTTAGAAAAATAACAAAAATAACATATTTTTTTTACACGTGTCAAAATCTCATCGATCGAACAATACGTGTCATGACATATGCCACACTTTCTTATTTCTTATGTCATTTGGAGTCGTGCTTTAAAATATGGTTTATTCATCATCATCCAACATTATTTAACCCGTGCTTGAGAAAACTCCTTTTATTAATTTTAATCTGTAGTTATAAAAGAGATATATAAATGCCATGTCATTAGATACTTTTCAAAGATGTTCAGAGGCACGATTGCTTAATTTCTTTCTTGTTTCCAAGGAGAAGACACTACAAGAATTGGGCCGAATTCCGACAAGAGAATCAGTCGGAATGTGGTCGGAATTCGTTGTTTCCGACCGATTTCCGACCACAACGTATTGGTCGGAATACTCTAGTCGCTAAATTAAGCCGGTCGGAAATTGGTCGGAAACAGGCGGTCGGAATTTAGTCGAAAGGACCTGGTCGAAAAATGGTCAAAATTTGGTCGGTCAGTGGTCGTAAAATGGTAGTCAGAATATAGTCGTAAAGTCATCGGAAATTTTCCGACTGGATTCCGGCCAAGTTCCGATCCAAAAAACTCTAGAAAATGGTATTTACTCGAAGCATTTCCGACCAATTTCCGACCGGGTGAAAAAAGTGGTCGGAAATTGGTCGGAAATTTCCGACCAATTATCGACCACGAGTCGAATGTGGTCGGAAATCAGTCGGAATTTCCCGACCAATTACCGACCACCCTGGTCGGTATTTGGTCGGAAAAACAGGAAAAATATTTTTTTTAAAAAATAAAAGAAAAATAAAAGAAAAATAAAAATATTAAAAGTTTTACAATAATAAAAATTTAAAACATAAAACTCTAATCATTTAAATTAAAAACATCATCAATATTAATATCCGGAATCGGATCAGTTCGTACGTTATGATTGATCGAACCGTCTTCGTTTCTAGCTCTTCGTGATGGTGGAGTTTTGTCAGGATACATAGTTTACAACATATTACTCCAATATTCGCTATCCGCTTGAGATTGTTGTAGATTATTCAACAACTTTTGTTGATCTGCTCGTTCCTTCTTTGAGATTTCCAACTCTTTTTCCAAGTTCACTATCGTCGTCGATTTGTAGTTGAACATGGTATCGTCTTCGGAATATGGAATAGACCCATATCCGTACATATAACCCTTGGTTTTGGGAATTTCCTACATTAGTTAAATATATTGAGTAAGATATTAAATTTTATTTAAACAAATAATAAATAAAAATATTAGAAATTTTTTACCTCGTTGAAAATAGAGTTTTTCTGAGATTGTGTAAGCGAAACATTCTCAGGATTTTCGGATTCTTGGGATAGTTGAGTAACCATCTGTTGCTCCCGTTCTCTGCATTTGCGGACAATAGCCTCGGCTTTTTTATCGACGAATGTACCATTCTTCCGCGTATGTGTAGCTTCCATAAAGGAAACCATATCAGGTAGTTCACTTGTCTCGGGATTACGCTTTGCAATAAAAAGAAAAAATTAGTTAATATGAAATAGTTTGTATTATTTAATTTTTAATTTATTAAAATATATTGAAAATTTTTACCATTTTATGACGTTTACGAACATAAGGCATCGATCCAGAAGTATGCTTCGCGGGTCCGTATCCACCTCGGTCACTGTTTCGGTTTTGAACGGCATTTCCTGACCGTTTTCTATGAGCTTCATTTTCCCAAAACTCAACAAGGCCTTGCCAAACCGAACTTTTTATCCAGCGAGGTGGATCTTTTTTCTCTAACCACTTCAACTTTAACGCGTAGACATTGTCTTTTAAACGTTTGCCCCCTGTTCTTTCAAATTGTTCACGCACTTCTTGGGTTATCTCATAATCCCAATTATATTTTTGCTACATTATATTTTACTAGATAATTAATAAGTTTCATTGAATAATATAAATTTAAAAAATATTATAGAAATTTAAGAATTAAAATTACCGCGAAAGCTTTAAACCAACGGTCTTTTTGTTCTTGACTCACGCTTGTTATATTTGGAATTATTCCAAAATCCACTTCCATTATTTTTTTATCGATCCAGTAATTCTAGTCGATAATTTAAACCTTCAAAGTTTTATATTTACATCACATAATTATTTTTAAATATTTTAAAATTTTAAATAAATTTTGACAAATATTACCATTTTTCTCTGCGTTCGGGATCCGGATTGTGGACAAGTTTTGTTAGCTTGCTTCGGCCTGGAGCAAGTAGCAACTGCTCCAATGTCATCGTGTCCAACGGATGGTCTTGTAATGGTGGTTGCTCCTCGATAGGTGGGTCCACCACTGGTTCATGCATTTCTGAATCCATGGGTTCATGTCTTTGTGAATCCATTTGTTCGAAATCCATTGGCTCACTTGGAGGTTGCGTATCTGATCCCGAAGCTCCCGAATCTCCAAGTGGTGGAACGGGATGCCCGTTTTGTAAACACCATTGGCGAAACTCGTTAAAAAGATGAGGAGCAATATTTTGAGGATTCATATTGTACCTTATAATTTTAAAAAGTAATTAATTAATTAAAAATTCAAATTAAAATTTGTAAAATATAATCTTAAATAAATAAAATATAAGTTATACATCATTACCTTAGCTTAGCTTAGAAATTTCTTCAAAATAAAATCTTCAAAAGTTTGAGAAATTTTTAGAGAGATTGTAGAGAGAAGAGAGGAAGATTGAATTGTGAAGAGAAGAGAAAGGGTGGAGGGCTATATATAGAGGAGATGGCGGTCACTATTTGGTCGAAAATGTTGTGACCGATTTCCGACCAACCCCGGGGATTGGTCGGAAATTGGTCGGAAATTGTAACGGTTTCCGACCAATCCCCGTGGTTGGTCGGAAATTGGTCACCATATTGGTGAGGATTTGCGTCCAATTTCCGACCAATGGCCGGGTTTGGTCGGAAATCGGTAAAAAAAATTGGTATGGGGAAGAAGATGTTTTGGTTACCGAGGATGTATGGGGAAGATGATGTTTTGGTTACCGAGGATGTATGGGGAAGAGGATGTTTTGGTTACCGAGGATCATTCATCATCATCATAATCATCGTCATCATCATCATCATCATCATCATCATCATCATCATCATCATCATCATCATCATCATCATCATCATCATCATCATCATCATCATCATCATCATCATCATCATCATCATCATCATCATCATCTATATCATCATCATCAGCATCATCATCATCATCATCAGCATCATCATCATCATCATGATCATCATCATCATCATCATCATCATCATCATCATTCATCATCATCATCATCATTCATCATCATCATCATTCATCATCATCATCTTCAACTTGGTTTGTGACCGATTTCCGACCAACCTCGGGTGTTGAAAATTAATGAGAAAGGACATCTTCATGTCTTTGAGATAATTCAGATTGAGAATTCGAGAGTGGTCCTTATCCCATTGAAACGATTCATGTGGACTCTACATTAATGACAAGTTGACAACCCACTGCAAGGAACATTGTTACTTCCTCATGCTTTTAACATGGTTAACGTTTTGGTATAAAATTTTAGACGGTCAAAACATTTATATACAAAAATAATTTATGTATAAAAACTTTATATTACCTTGCTAGAAGAATATTGAATTTTCAAGAAATTGTAGAAAAGAAGGGAAAAAACAAGAAAACAACTCTTCTTCGTTAAGAGTAGTTTCCCACATTCGCTGGTCAAGATCTTAATAGATGTGATTAATAATATATGCTCCAAATTGGTAAATGCAATTCTAAACGTGTTGACTGCAAAAAACAAGACAATATATATGACATGTTTTAGGAAAAAAAGGGTTTCAGTAAAACTATTTTCAATGGGGGGGAAAAAAACTTAACATGCTTTGAGTTTATCATAGAGAAGATATATAATAAGCATATCAATTTTGTATTAAGTTCTAAAAGGCTCACAATATATCCACAGATCAGGGCCGGCCATCAGGCCACTAATTGGAAAGATTATTGTCATTAGTCCTCCCCTTTCCCGGTATTGAAAGGATCCAAAATAATATTTTGGTCCCAAGATTCGAAAGAAAATATAGGAATTTTGGTCGGGTTTGAAAACAAGACTAAGTAGTGGGCTTCCAAAATGAAAGTGTTTTTTTTTGTTGCAAGACTAGGTATAATATAATATTGATGGGGTTTGTTTTGAAACTAGACATACATATTTTTAGGATACTCTGTCAAATGACAAAAATGATGTAGTGTTCTTGATAAGCGAACAACAATCACGACTATCTAAGAAATTACCACGCATTAGATGCTCATGGAAAAGCTTATTCGCCTTAATTGCACAAAGCCGAAAAGAGATCAACTAAATTTCTCAGCAAGTCCAGCCATGCGTTAAAGTTTAACAAGCTCCAAAATATATTAACATTTTAGGGATATTAGTTAAAAAAAAAGTAGATGTAGTGTAGTGGTTAGATCCGAGTAGGACTATATGCGCTTAGTGTTGCTAAGTTTAAGTTCAAAGTAAATAGTTTTTGTCAAATTTTATAATAACTGTATGGGCAATTTTGTTTTTAAATATCGAATTACTTTGAGTTGGATAGGGTCTCTAGCTAGCGGGTAGCGGCCAAACCGTCTATCCTGTGAGCGCTAAAACTCGCAATAGGAAGTTATGGTTTAAGGAAAAGATCTAAGGGCTAGACTCTCTTATGAGACAAAGTAATCTTAATAGTTGAATGAATCAAAAGGGATTTTACTGAGATTAATCGAAGTTTACAAGAGGAGATTGAATGAGAAATACAAAGTGGGAGCTCTCGGCGAGAGGTCGCAGTAATAATTCTATAGTTCTAAGTGAATTCCGGATGAAAGAAGATGCTTTTCTCGATTGATTTCGCCTCCCTTTTATAGTTCCTCTGCTTCAACCTCCTCCTGATATCTCTCCTCAGCGATCTGCGGGATCCCGCAGATCGCGCTGACGCGTCTGGTGCAACGTCCTCCGAGATCTCTTCCGATTATTTAGGTCGCCCTTTGACTCGCTCTTTGTTAGTTGCTACGTAGCCGACCTCCCGTAGTCGACCTCCCGTAGTCGATCTCCCGTAGTCGACCTCCCGTAGTCGTTGCGCCTGGTTGTCCTCCCGTAATAGGCCTCTTTTGTGGCTTCTTTGTTGGGCTCATTTAACCAACCCCATACTATATTGATGACCAATGGACCCTATTTGCAATGCAGTTTGTACTAACAGTAATGGGCCAGAAACGGGAGCACGGGGAGAATTCCGGGTCCAACAATTGCCCCCCAGCCCTTTAAGTGAGATGTCGAGCTTGAAGGGCGGTGAATATCTGGGATGGATCCCTTCGTTTTCATAAGTTTTTTTGGCCAAGTATGTTCTAAGCCGCGCTGCTACTTGTATTAGCATTTATGAGAATCATAACTGCGAACTCATGATTCAACCGAAGTTAGATCGATCATATCGAGATGTGGTGAGTTACAAACTCACGCTCTAGCGTTATGAGGTCGCGCTGAGTCGGCAGGATAATGCGGGCTTTGAACAAATGTGTTAATGACAACATGAGCTTGAGTGCCTCTTTATCGTTTATGATGTTATGAGTTATTGGTGGGCATCGTTGTGCTGTGAGCTATCGGGAGCTCGAACCGGTTGTTCGAGGAGCTGATGGCTACACAGATTTATCACGACAAGCTGCAGGAGCATGTCTTTGACGAGCTGCGGGCGCATGTCTTGACGAGCTGCGGGAGCCCGCTCGTAATAAGTGTATAATGCTAAATAAAACGTGAAAATTTGCAGAGTAAAACACTTATACTCGAGAATTAGACTGAGAGTTTAAAAAGGTGTCTAAGTTTGAACCACTTTAGTAAGAGTTCGACTTAAGATGTTTTGGTATACCCTTGTCGGGTTCCCATTAAAACATGTGTTTAATAGTTTAAAGGTCGAAGATGGACTCGTGAGTCGTACTGAGGACTCATAATGTTCTAGTTGTGCTCCTCCGTCGAGGTCACGTTTTAAAACATGTGTTTAGTAATTTAATGAGCCGAAAACGGACTCGTGAGTCGTACTGAGGACTCATAATGTTTTGCGTGTGCTCCTCCGTCGAGGTCACGTTTTAAAACATGTTTATCACGATGAATGTGACTTTGAAGCTTAGTTGATAAGCTGTGTTGAGAGATAAGTACGTAAGAATTCGTAAGGGAATGTGTACTTGTTTGTATGCAAAAATTGCATGAATTAAAAACTTAGAGTAAAGAAGAATATTTGACAGCATGAGATCAGAGTCTCGTTGCTTGTTATACTTAACTCTTGCCTCGTGCAGAGGGTCGGAGAGTTTTGTAGAAGGGTGGCTGCACTCGTGGACCCGAGCTGCCTACGTACCCTGTCAATGGATCAAGCCGACGTAGTTTAATTATTTTGAGTACCTCATTTCGGGTACCTCGTTTCTTGACTGTTTAGTCGAAAGTTGCTAGCTCTTCTTCCACTTGAACAAAATATTTTGATCGGTGCAGTGCGTCGTCTATTGACGCAGGTTATCGTACCGTTATTTCTTCGTGGAATCTTGAGCCTATCTGCAGTCCGTTTTTCAGGGCTGAGATTGCTACCGAATCATTTAGATTTGTGATTTTGGATTTAATTTCCCTAAATTTGTTTATGTACTGCCTTAGCGGATCATTAGGTCCTTGGGACAGTTTCCAGAGGTCAGCCTCAGAGACTTTGGTTTCCATGAATACACTGTATTGTTTTAGGAACAATGAGGCGAGCTGGTTAAAGTTATCGATGGAATTTTCCTCTAGGTTGGCGAACCATTCCAGAGCGGGACCGACGAGGTGTTCGGCAAAAGTACGGCAGTACCCTGGCTTGATTTCTTCGTCAACAAGATGTGCTCGGGCTATCGCAAAGCCAAACAGCCTTAAGTGGGCTCGGGGGTCTGTCCCCCCGCTGTATTCGGGAAACCTTAGTTTCGCAAGGTCACGAAGGCGAGCTGACGCTATCCTGTTAGTGAACGGGGTGCGCCTCGTTTCTTCGATTATACGGTCTATCTCCGGTGCGGCGCTGAAAGCTGTATGCATCTCAGACCGCATCTGGCGTAAGTTGGCGTCGTTTCGACACGTATAATCTCGAAAAGATTCAAGGTCGACCGCGCGAGCGGTGTCGAGTTGCGGCATGGCGGCGCGAGCTGGAGGTCGATATCGCTCCTCCGCTCTAGATACCAAAGTGATAAAGGAAGTATCAGAGGGGTGACGATTGTCACGTGAAAATTCGGCTCCGGTTGATGGGTTCCGGTAGGTTATACTGGGACCATTTAAGCCGGGATTCTGATTTTGAAACATCCAGCCGGAATCGAGGCTGGTTGTTAAAAATGGAGGAGATGGTAGTCTTGTTACAGACGACATCCCGTTTACTACCGATGTCCGGTTTTCGGGCATCGGTCATGTTGCTACGGTCGACGAGAAGACCGGTAGCGTTCTGACGTTTGTCGGTGTGACGAACTGTCCTGCCGAAGTTAAAGTGTCGATCGGCGAGAAAGTGAGATTAGTTCGTGGTGGCGGACTGGAGTTCGACCTCGTTCCTCCAATGAAAGTAGGGGGCCTGGTGGAGGTCGACGGATGATCCTGCCTAGCAGATTCGTTAATACGAAAGATGAGATCCCTCTCCTGCTGTTCAACACGCTGAGCGAGAGCTCTGTTTGAACTTTCCTGGAGGTGGGCTTTCTCTATGAGGGATGCGAGCATCCCGCGGATTTCTGCCAGTTCGTTCGTAGACGACCAGGCGATGTTAGGTTGGATGATAGATTGTGAAGCGTTTTGTGCTTCCTCACGAATCCAAACCGTGGGTCTTCCTCCCGGAGGAGGATTCTGGCGCAGCGAACCATTGGCTGCTGGCGGGTTCCGGGAGGATGTAACCGGAGGTATTGAACCGGTGTTAGGACTCGAGGCGGCAGTAGCTGGCGTCGTAAAGAATCTCGCTGCTACTAGTCGCGGTACCAAATTGGTTACTGTCGCTCCGCTAGGGTTAGCGGCAGCAGGAACTCCGCTTTCACCAAGCAGGTTCCCGTTTGACGTGATAGAAACAGGCCGAGGGCCTGATTCAGAAATAGTTCTGGTTGTATCAGATCGAGAAGTTGACACTGATGAAACCTCGACGTTAGTGGGTACGGGATTGGTTGTCACCGTCCCGCTTGTCAATGGTCCGTTTTGAGTTACCGGAGCCGCCGGCGCGGTTGTAATTCCGTCGCCGGTTGGTCGCGAAAGGACTGTCGAAACAGTTATCGTCCTTCCGGAATTCGGGTTAGCGGCTGTTGTCGTAACCGATTGCCCTGATTCGTTGCGGGCGTCTGCCCTAGGGCTGATAGTCTGATTTTCTGATCTAATTGGATCCATTTCGATTTTCTCAAGGAGAAAGAAAACTGCTCTGGAGATAGAGATGTTCTATAAACTTTTCCCCACAGACGGCGCCAAATTGTGAGCGCTAAAACTCGCAATAGGAAGTTATGGTTTAAGGAAAAGATCTAAGGGCTAGACTCTCTTATGAGACAAAGTAATCTTAATAGATGAATGAATCAAAAGGGATTTTACTGAGATTAATCGAAGTTTACAAGAGGAGATTGAATGAGAAATACAAAGTGGGAGCTCTCGGCGAGAGGTCGCAGTAATTATTCTATAGTTCTAAGTGAATTCCGGATGAAAGAAGATGCTTTTCTCGATTGATTTCGCCTCCCTTTTATAGTTCCTCTGCTTCAACCTCCTCCTGATATCTCTCCTCAGCGATCTGCGGGATCCCGCAGATCGCGCTGACGCGTCTGGTGCAACGTCCTCCGAGATCTCTTCCGATTATTTAGGTCGCCCTTTGACTCGCTCTTTGTTAGTTGCTACGTAGCCGACCTCCCGTAGTCGACCTCCCGTAGTCGATCTCCCGTAGTCGACCTCCCGTAGTCGTTGCGCCTGGTTGTCCTCCCGTAATAGGCCTCTTTTGTGGCTTCTTTGTTGGGCTCATTTAACCAACCCCATACTATATTGATGACCAATGGACCCTATTTGCAATGCAGTTTGTACTAACAGTAATGGGCCAGAAACGGGAGCACGGGGAGAATTCCGGGTCCAACATATCCCCCACATACTAGAAACACAACCAAGACGATGATGCTCTTTGATGAAAGATGGCACAAATTTTAATCGTCTAAAATCTATCCCGAACACATAAATCATAAGTATGTGAATTTGGTCGTACACGAAACCATCCTTTCAATCTCCTTTAAAGGGATAAAATGCATGAACTCAAATCCAATACAGGAAAAATGTCAAAAAAAGCATCAACTTTCAAATTGTGGACGAAAAAAATATGAACTTTCGAAATGGCATTTAAATCCTAAAGTTTGGTTTGACTTCTTGATAAAATGGTTAAGTTTCATTGACTAGGCCATTTCGGGCATGACGTTAAGTTTCCGTTAACAAAAGTTAAATTTCCGTTAACAATCTCCGTTAAAGCAAAACGACGTCGTTTCATTTAAAAAAATAAAAACGAAAAACTAAATCCACGAGGAATCGAACCGCTGGCCTTTTAGACAAATAACAGCTTCTTAGACATTGAGCCATAATAACATCTTGGAATAATAACAAACCAAATATATATATATAATAACCAG
This sequence comes from Barbarea vulgaris, assembly GCA_963667165.1. NCBI lineage: Eukaryota > Viridiplantae > Streptophyta > Magnoliopsida > Brassicales > Brassicaceae > Barbarea > Barbarea vulgaris. The sequence goes on along the minus strand of OY763890.1, from coordinate 28,683,123 downwards.
AGCGTATATATATATAAATAACTAAAAACTAGTGAAGATTTTTACTTTGGTGTGATTATGTATATATATATATATATTAATTAAAAATAACAAAACAAAAAATATGGATTAATTAAAAATATGCACAATTAATTTAAAATAACAAAAATTAATAATAATCATTGAGCCATTTTAATTTTTTTTTGGTGGAAAGCTTGTTTTATATATATATGCAATCAATTAAGAATAAGAAAATTAAAAAAAAAAGTGGATTACATATAAATGTTAAATATATATATATTCTCATATATATATTTAAAATTTTAATTAATCCATATTTTTTATTTGAATTAGTTGCATACATATATAACAAGATCTCCACAAAAAAAAAAAAAAAATTTAATCAAAACCAAAAAAAAGTTTTCATGATTCAATGATTATTATTGGTGGATATATATAACAAGATCTCCACCATAAAAAAAAATTTAAATCAAAACCAAAAAAAATTTCATGATTCAATGATTATTATTAGTGGATATATATAACAAGATCTCCACCAAAAAAATTTAAAATAACAAAACCAAAATTTTTTTATAATGGCCCAACAATTATTATTAGTTTTGTTATTTTTAATAAATTGTGTATATATATTTTTAATTAATCCATATTTTTTGTTTTGTTATTTTTAATTAATTGCATATATATATATATATATAATCACCACCAAAAAAAAAAATCTCACTAGTTTTAATTAATTACATATATATATATATATATATATATATATATATATATACGTTTTGGTTATTATATATATACACTTTGTTTGTTATTATTCCAAAATGTTATCGTGGCTCAATGGTTTAGAGGTTTCTTGTTGTCTAAAAGGACACCGGTTCGATTCCTTATGGATTCAGTTTTTCGTTTTTATTTTTTAAAATGAAACGACGTCGTTTTGCTTTAACGGAGATTGTTAACGGAAATTTAACTTTTGTTAACGGAATCTTAACGTCATGCCCGAAATGGCCTAGTCAATGAAACTTGACCATTTTATCAAGAAGTCAAACCAAACTTTAGGATTTAAATGGTATTTCGATAGTTTATGTTTTTTACGTCCAGAATTTAAAAATTAATACTTTTTTTTGACATTTTTGCCAATCCAATACATAGACCCATTCAATGAGTCAACAAAAAACACCTACCAATTAAAAAAAAAGAGTATCGAACAACTCAAATCAAATGCACCCGTTACAGTACACCAAATTCCAACGTCAATAAACTTATAATGTTCTCACTAGATAATAACCCACGCTGCACAGCGTGAGAAAATATATGCTTAGATTATTATACATTGTTTAGATTATATTTATTTTATATTTTCAACTTTCTATTTATCTTATTTATTTTTATTATATATGGTTTGTATTGTGTTAATTAAAATTATTAATATATATATATATATATATTATGTATAATATGATTTACTATTAAAATATATATAATGGATATTGTCTTCTCTTCATCTAAGGTCAATCTTAAGAAGCATTATACATCTTTTTTTTTGTTCTTCTAAAAATTCTTTTCAAAATCCACGCCTTGCATAGATAAATATTTATTAATTTTTTCTTATATTAAACATGTTACTGGATACATGTTATTACTTTTCTTTTTATCATTAAACATGTTATTAAAGATTATAACAACCTATATATAATATTATATGTTACTTAATACTAATAATATAACAATGTTATTATGGACTGAAACTAATTTAATCTGGGATTAAGTATATATAAAAAATAAATTTATATTCAGATCATAGTATGTATCACAAATATATGTAGTTGATTTGTATAAAATATAAATGTGACATTTGGTTAATGACATTTTAAGTTGTTAAATTATGAATATAAATCAATCACAGTAATTTCATTTATATAGTATTTTTTTCTTCTTATATTTTTTGTTTCATCATTTTAAGATGAAACATATAATTTTATAACACATTAGGTGAATGTCATATAAAACTGGGAAATTTAAATAATTTTTTTTATTAAATAAAAACTATAAATATAGACATAAATCATTGCTAATAAATTATAATTTTTTAAAAAAATTTAAATTGTATATTATTATATATAATTAATTATAAATATATTTATATATATAATTAATCACTTATTTCTTGTATTTAAAATTATATTTGATTTTACTATATTTATAATTAACCCTACAAATTACAAATATAATGAACATGTTTTAATAATTTTACTTGCATATTAGTGTTTTTAATCTCAAACTTTATATGCGAATATCCATAAAATCATAAATATGGAAAAATATTTTTACTTTGCGTATTTAATAAATATTATAATCTTTTATTAAAACTACTATATAGAATACATGTTCATCCATAAATTAAGGGAACTGATTTGGTTTGTTGTGTGAATTTTATATTATTAATTGAATTTTAATGTGAATTATGGTATTTTTTCTTTGAGGAATAAAAATAAATTAAGTGGGACCTACATAGTTTTTTCAACCAATCAAATAGAAGCATCAAAGTCAGACTGAATTTGTTGTGACGAAATTATCCTTAATGATATATTAATATTTGCTTAGAAAATAATTATAATCTAATGGCAATTTTTGTAATATACCACATGACTATTGGTTAAACTTCTTTTAACATTGCTCAAATAATAGTATAGAGATTAACTAATAATATAAATTTAAATATTTCGTTTATTATAATTTTTCCTTGTGTATTGGTGGAGAAAATAAGAAGGAAGGGTAATTTTGGTTTATTGATTATAAAGAAATAAAAAAGCCCAAACAAGGAGCGTTACGTAGCTCCAGAGTCGGTGGTGGTCGAGATCCGGCGTCGTCGGATCCGAAAAAGATGATGACGATGAAGGTTTCGAGCAGTGTGGTCGCTTCTGTCATTGCCGTCTCCACCGCTGCTCTCTCTTCTTCCTCCACTCTTCCTCCAATCTCCCCAAAGGTTTCATCTTTTTTTCTTACATATTACAATTTACAGATCTGCAATTTCTATTCAATTTTTCATGAATTGGAACAGGGTTGGGAATCGAGGAAGACAAATGGGTCGGAGAAATTTGAGCCAAAGTTTGATGGGTTGAGATTCATAGAGACGCTGGTCACAGCACACAGATAGATTTTCAAAAAAAAATACCAAATTCTTCACTTGGGTGTTGCAAAAGCTTTGTACACAAAGCGTGAGTGCGTCACTTGGGTCTTTACCAAATTTATCTCTATGTATTTCAGAGTTTTATTAACATTCTTTCTTACCCCTTTTGCTTCAAGGGATATGCTATATTGACACTCTTTTGCTCTATTCAAATTTGTTGTATTTTTAACTTTATTTCATACTATTTGTTGTGCATTTAGTTATGTGAGACATAAACATGTATGGTGATGCATTGATTGGTATTTAGAATCATGGGTAAATTAGTTTGATTGTATTGGAAAGATCAGCAGAAGTAAAAACAGGCTCTTGAAAGACAGGAGTGGTACAATAGAGTTTAGTTGGTGTTCTGTCTCGATGTAGCTGTCTGAAATACTCAGCAAGTGTGTTGTAATGAGAGCACCAAGAAAGAAGAAGACAAGAATGATCTGTCAATGAGAATCCGAGATTAAGCAAATTGGTAAATTAAAACAAGAAAAGATGCTCTCTCCACACTGCTCCAGAGACAACTGACTTACAGCTCATACAAACCAACATTACTCTCAGTCTCTTTCTTCTTTTTCATTATTTATTTATTACTATTTACTTTGAATTTTAGTGAATAAACGCTCTCTGGTCCCATCACTTGCTTCTTCTATCATCTTTGTCACAACCACTAACTTCTCTTTCTCTCTCATTTCATCCATGGCGTCTGAATATCTTATTTCTCTGTTGTACCTTACTCTCTTCTCTCTTCCTCTCATCGTCTCCTCCATAGGCATCAACTATGGTCAAGTCGCTAACAACCTTCCTCCTCCTAAAAACGTCATACCTCTTCTCAAATCCGTCGGAGCTACAAAAGTAAAGCTTTATGACGCAGATCCACAAGCTCTCCGTGCCTTCTCCGGCTCCGGCTTCGAAGTCACCGTATCCCTAGGCAACGAGTACTTAGCCCAGATGAAAGAACCTGGAAAAGCTCAAGCTTGGGTGAAAGAAAATGTTCAAGCTTACCTTCCCAACACCAAGATCGTAGCCATAGTAGTAGGCAACGAAGTCCTCACTTCAAACCAATCAGCTCTCACAGCTTCTCTCTTCCCAGCAATGCAAAGCATCCACAGTGCTTTAGTAGATTGTGGCTTGAACAAACAGATCTTCGTCACTACGGCTCATTCACTAGCCATCTTAGACGTCTCATATCCTCCTTCCGCTACTTCCTTCCGCCGTGATCTTCTCAGCTCTCTCACTCCCATTTTGGACTTCCATGTCAAAACAGGCTCACCAATACTCATCAACGCTTACCCTTTCTTTGCTTATGAACTTAACCCTAAACATATCTCTCTTGACTTCGTTCTCTTCCAACCAAATCAAGGATTCACAGATCCTGGCTCTAATTTTCATTACGACAACATGCTCTTCGCTCAGGTAGATGCTGTCTACCATGCCCTTGATGCTGTCGGTATAAGCTACAAGAAAGTTCCTATTGTTGTCTCGGAAACTGGATGGCCCTCCAATGGCGATCCTCAAGAGGTTGGAGCTACTTGTGACAATGCTCGTAAGTACAATGGGAATCTGATCAAGATGATGATGAGCAAGAAGATGAGAACGCCTATTCGACCTGATTGTGATCTCACCATCTTTGTCTTCGCTCTCTTTAACGAGAACATGAAGCCTGGACCTACCTCTGAGAGGAACTATGGTCTCTTTAACCCTGATGGAACTCCTGTTTACTCACTTGGGATCAAGACTTCCTCTGGTCATAGTAGTGGTAGTGGCAACTCCACTACTGGAGGTAGCAGTGGCGGTGGCTCATCCGGCGGTGGTGGTGGTGGTGGAGGCGGCATCTATCCACCGGTTACAGAGAACCCATCACCGGATTACATGTCCATTTCCTCCGCCGGGGTAATGTTTTCGACTTTACAGTTCATTTATTGTTTTGCATTGGCAATTTTGTTCTCTTAAGTGGGAAAAGAAATTACAAAGATTGATTAAGGAAGGATTAACATTGCGGTAAAGTTAGTGATTTTCGGTTAAAGTTGGAATCTTTTTATAAACTGTGACAATCTGTTTTGGATTGGTTATCACGTGGAGATGACTCTTGTTTGGTCACTTTTGTCTGAAATATTATTGAGTGGCCTCTCTTTTTTGACTTGTTGACCTAAAAATACGAACAATGGAGTGACATAAGCAGCTTATGTGTTGACGTTTTTGCAGGGGAAAGGCAGATTCGTTGAGTGTGTGTTGTTCTTCTTCTTGCTTTGCATCATCAAGCTTCGGTTGTAAAAGCTTGGGTTCCCAACAAGATCTTGGCTTTTGTACCTTTAATCGGTTGATGACGTGATATAGCCCTAAATTTAATTTAATTAGTTTCTGTTGGTGTTTGGTCGGTGGATTTTAGGAATTTCACCATCTTTGTTGTGCCGACCTCCTCTCCAACTCTTTTTTTTTTCTTTTCTTTTATATTTTAAAATAATGAAAGCTTAGTTGCTTAGATATTTTTCTAAAGATGTTCTTCGATAATCATAACTGGAAGACGTTTGAGAAAAGAGTAGTGGCAGACAGAATCTTAGCACAAGCAATAAGTGCTATTTTTTCAAGGTAAAACATGTGTGTATCCTTTCAATAAATCACCTTCCCATTTATACACCTAATTTCCCCAAACTTTTCCTGTTTATGTCACCAATCAATCTATATGGTCCACCAACCATTCAATGTAATTAATCTCTTCCACCTACACAACACTTACATTTTGGCTGTCACTTCAGAGTTGAGACAAAGATATAAATACAGATCCAACAAGGCAATAGATGAGAACAAAGTTGGCATATTTTCAAGTTTGCTTCCTTCAAGCAAGTTTTTTAATCAGCCATTTTGTCTATTAAATGAGAAGCAGAGATTCAGATTAAGTATAAGAACACCAAGCGTTTTATGTTACCAGTAATACACATACTATGCAATGGGGATAAAGATATTCATAGAGTCTATATAAGTATCCTAACAACTCAAGTAAACCAAACGGGTATTGCATTCTAATAAAGATAACATAAGAAGGAAAAAAAATAAAACACCAGAGAAGAGAAAACCGGTTTACCATATAGGTCCTGATGATCGTGTGTCTTTACCGAATCCCACGATTTTCCAGTGATGACTTACAATTCAAACTCGTCTTCAAGCTTGAGGGCCTCAGCTGCAGCCTCTTCTTCCTCATCATCAACAACAAAGTATGGGTTATGCACCTCTGGCCTGAACTTGTAGCCAGTAAAGAGATAGAAGGCAAGTGTGGCCAACTCGCTAGCAACAACACTAGTCCACATATACTTGTAAGAGGTAATGGTCTCAAGTGCATAGACGACAACACGGGTAAAGTAGATATAGCAGATAACCACAATGTAGTAGTGCCTAAACAGAGTTAACTTAACCAGGTTCACAGCAGCTTTCCCATCAGTCTTGGCGGCCTCACGCAGGTTTTTGATAGACCAGACAATGGGAAACAGAACAGCACAGCAACAAACCACATCAACAAGCAAAAAGATCTGTTTCCATGTAACCCAATCTTGACCATATGGGCCAGTCTCATCAATAACGACCTGAGCAAAGTTAGCGACAACCTGAAGAGGAATGACAATCATCAAGACCTTCTTCTCCTTGTCCTGCAAGTAAGGCTTCAAAAAGGACCAACCAGTACCGATCAAGACGATCAAGGTGAAAAGAGTGATACCCTTAAGGAAATTGAAAATGTAGAACAAAACATCCCAGCCATGAGCAGTTCCAGTTTTCTTAATATAAGACTTATCCTCAGCTTCACAGAGAAGATTCAAAGCTTTCAAAACAACAACTCCCAACATGAAGAAATGGATTGCGAAAACAGTGAGGCGTTTCTTATAGAGAACGTAGATCCAAGTCGCAGCGAGAGAGAAATAGATTACAGAGAATAAGAAATAGACCTTAGGAAGAACAGTTCTTCCAGCTGAGAGATAATCACGTCCACCTTTTTTACCTTCGAGATTATACATGGCGGATCTAACATCCATACTGATTTCAACTTGTTGAAGACAATTAGCAAACACGAGAGAGTACTGATCTGCATCGTTCTCAGTGAAGACGGTTGCGAATTTGCTCTTATCTCCTTTGAGATTGTTGAAGGTGAAGACATGTTTAACCAAATCGGATTGAAGAGCGCAAGTGATCTCTTCTTCTTCAAGCTGTTGAATCACATGAACCCAAGCGTCTCTAGTACAAAGGAAGAAGCCAACCTTGGATAGATCTAGATCTGGATTGTTGTTTGAAAGCGAGATCTTGGAAGCATCAAGCTCGAGACGACCGGTGTGAGTAAAACCGAATTCGTCTAATGGGATGATCGGTCGGTCATCGGATCGGATCTCTGATTTGCGAATCTCAGCTGAAGCTATGGTGATGGAGATGAAGACAAGGACAAGGATCGATGAGAAGCGTGATGAGAGATCCATGGAGAAAGAGGGATCTAGGGTTTCGACTTGGCAGAGAGATGTTTAGATCCAAATCCAGAATTATCTGACTTTTCTTCTTCTTTTTGCCTTCCGATCAAAACGGTTGAGTGACCAAATTAATTAATTTTACTCTCTCTTTTTTTTTCTAATGACCAAATAAATAAATATTCTCAAGAACCATTGTTTCTTGGTCATTAAGGGATTAAACCACCATGTTTGACGTTTTTTTAGTGGATTTCTAGAAATAATTTCCCACCAAATCAGAATTTTCACATATATTTAGTTGGACGTAAAATCAGAACATCTATACTTTTCCACAATTTAAAAATAACATTTAAAATTTAGATTATTACAATCAATGTCACTGAAGAATTTCTAACAAAATTTTTTAAATAAGATTTATGTTTTAATTAAAAATTTTGTTAATCTATAATAAATTAAATAATACAATCTATTTTTAAATATCTGAATTAGTTGATCTTATTTATTATTAATAAGTTTATAAAGAAAAAATATTATTTAAAATATAGCAAATCTATACATTATTAATTTTATGTTTTTTTGAAGGGGCTACCACATATTTTTTTCTATTTATTTTTTTCAATTAGTTTTGTATACAAAAATATATTTTTATTTATATATGAAACAATTTTCTATAGTTAATATAGGTAAATATAATAATAGAGCTTTTGTATAGTACAAACATTACTTTAGAATATATAATATTTGTTTAAAATGAATAAAAGTGAAAGAAATTTAAAAAAAACGTGGGGAATATTGATTCATAATGATGACAAACAAAAAGAAAATTTATCATAATTTTTATTAAATAAACTAATATAAACTAATTTATTATAAAGATAGAAAATGATAGAACAATATGAGAATGTGTTTAAAAATATAAATGCATTTTTTGAAATAAAAAAAACATACGTGCCCAATGAAAAATGATACTCCCTCCATTCCTAATTGATTGTATTTCTAAGATTTTCGCACATGTTAAGAAAACACATTAAAAATTGATTAATAATACATTTTTTGTGATCACAATTTTTTATAACTCTAAACCAATAGAATTCAATTTTTTTTTTTGAAATTTACAATTTACCATCAATAAATAATATATCATGCATAGAAAACCTAAAAATGTAATTTTTTGAAAAAACAATTCCTAAAAATGTAATTTTTTGAAAAAACAATTCCTAAAAATACGATCAATTAGAAATGGAGGGAGTATTAAATATATTTTCATGTGCATATAATTTTATTTTTCTAATTTATACATGTTTTGTAAGTAATTAATTTCACTAACTACATGTTTTTAAATCTACAGGTTCTCAAAAATAAAATAAAATATAGTGAAATATAATTTTTTAAGGCTATTATCCACAGATTTTACCAAAAAAAAATTAAAATTTACAAGTTATAAAATATAAAAAAAAAAGTGGAGTAAAATATGATTTTTTGAAGGTTATAATCTACAAGTATTACAAAAAATGAGTATCAAGCCAAACAATTTGAAATGTACAATTTCTCAAAAATAATGAAAAATACAGTGAAATGTTATTTTTAGAAGGCTATAACCCACATATTTTACCAAAAAATGAGTTTCAAGTTAAAAAATTTAAAATCTACAAGTTCTCAAAAAATAATAAAAAATGGAGTAAAATATGATTTTTTGAAGGTTATAACTCACAAATGAGTTTCAAGACAAAAAAAATTGAGATTTACATGATCTAAAAAATAACGAAAAATAGAGTGAGATATGATTGTTTGAAGGGTATATCCCACATATTTTACCAAAAAATGAGTTTCAAGTTAAAAAATTTGAAATCTAAAATTTCTCAAAAATAATAAAAAATAGAGTAAAATATGATTTTTTTGAAGGTATATAACTCAGAGATGAGTTTCAAGACAAAAAAAATTGAGATTTACATGATATAAAAAATAATGAAAAATAGAGTGAGATGTGATTTTTTGAATGGTATAATCCACATATTTTACCAAAAAATGAGATTCAACCCAAAAAATTGAAATCTATATGTTCTCAAAAATAAAGAAAAATATAGTGAAATGTGAATTTTTGAAAGCTATTATTACCCACAGATTTTACCAAAAAAATAAAATCTACAAGTTCTTAAAAATTATGAAAAATAAAGTGACACGTGATTTTTTGAATGTTATAACCCACATATTTTACAAAAAAATGAATATCAAGCAAAAAAATTTGAAATCTAGAAGATCTAAAAAATAGAGTGAAATGTGATTTTATTCTACAAGTTTTCAAAAATAATAAAAAAATATAGTGAAATGATTTTTTGAAGGTTATAACTCACATATTTTACCAAAAAATTTCAAACCTACAAGTTCTAAAATATATATAAAAAAAAAATGGAGTGAAATGTGTTATAAATCATATGTGGATTTGCCACACTCTAGTTCTGTCCGCCTGGCCCATGGAGGTTCCGGCCCAAGACTTAAGTTAGGCGGTTTATACTTTTCCTATTCCTATTAGGTTTTCCTTTGATCTCTTATGTACTCATCCTTATATAAAGGAACCAATGTAACCTCATTCAGATGAGATGAGATTAGATCAGAACAATACAATACGAATTCCCCTTATTCTTCTCTCTAGTTTACAACACGTTATCAGCACGATTGTTCTAAAACCCTAACTAGAAACCGGCGAACCTAAAACCCTAATCTCGCCGCCGAACAAAGCAAAGTTCATACAGCCTACCAAGGTTACGGCGAACTAGAAGAAGACAAGCACCATTCATCAATCATATTTCTAAAAGTAAGATCTATAAACCCTAAAACTCTAAAACCCTGAAAACGGTAAATCCTAGTCAAACTAGGAAACCCTAAAACCCTGAAATCGGTAAATCCTAGTCATACTAGGAAACTCTAAAATCTAAATATATGTTCTAAATATTATTGCATGTTTGCTGGAGGGTCATGAGACCCGGATATTCTTGATTGAAATTTGATTGATACTTGTTTGATGATTTCACAATAAAATCTTAAATCTGGTTAAATAATTATGAAACCCTAACCTGGAAATTGCGCATAAACCCTAACCCTAATTCCGCATGAAATTTTGATTTCATTGATTGATGTTTTATGATGCATAAATATTGAATCCGAGCATGCACATAGGTTGATAGAATCCGCATGAGAAAATATTACTGATTGAAATTTGATAGCATGAGAATTGTCACCCAAACTAAAATCCGATCAACATATATATATATTTAGGTTGCATATCATTAATCATGTAACTCGATTTTGCTAAGTTGCTAGAAATATTTTATGATCGCATAAATTGTTTTACACCATGCATGAACATTGAACTTTTGTGATTATTAAGAGAATGTGATGAATAAATTTCAGATGTCGAACATCCAAAGTTTGGAATATGCTGCCCTCACTCTTTCGGGAGATAATTACTTACAGTGGGCGTTGGATACCAAGATAACCCTAAAGTCTGAGGGACTTGGCGATTGTATCATTGATAATAACAATGAGAATGAGCGAAATAGATACAAGGCAATTTCTATAATTCGTCATCATCTTGCTGAGGGTCTAAAGGATCAGTACTTGACTATCGAAAATCCTCTAGCACTTTGGAATGAATTGAAAACGAGATATGATCATCACAGAACGGTGATGCTTCCAAAGGCCATGTATGATTGGAGGAACTTGAGATTCCAGGACTTTAAATCCGTGGATGAATATAACTCGGCCCTGTTTAAGATTGTATCAAAATTGAAATTGTGTGGTGAGAAAATCACTGATAAGGAGATGCTTGAAAAGACATACTCCACGTTCCACACAAGTAACGTGTTGCTCCAACAGCAATATCGTGAAAAGGGCTTTGATACATATGCAAGTCTGATCGCTTGTTTGTTGCTAGCTGAGCAAAACAACGAGTTATTGCTGAGAAATAGTTCGTTAAGACCTCCCGGATCAACCCCATTACCTGAAGCCCATGTGGCCGCTGAGGAAAAGAAAGAAACACACCACGTCCAACAAGGTTTTAATAGCCGAGGAAGATGGCAAGGAGGACGTGGCCGCAGCTACAGTCCATACGGCCGAGGACAAGATAGGGGCCGTGGGTATCAACCCGAATCTAACCGAGGCCGAGGAAGAGGCCGTGGCAATTTTCCACAGCCACAAAATTCAAACAATAAATCTGGATGCCATCGATGTGGAATGGGGAACCATTGGGCAAAGACGTGTAGAACGCCCAAGTATTTATGTGATCTCTATCAAGAGAGCCTCAAAGGAAAGAATCCGGAAGCTAACTTAGTCCATCAGGACCATGACGATGATTTCGATCACGAGCAAGATGACTTAATGGAATACGAGACTTCTGATTGTCTCAAAGAATAGAATGATTTCGACATTTGAGTTTTATGTTTTGATTTGGTGTTTTTTTTTTTTGTTTTTTTATGATTTACGGATTGCATGTTTATTTATTTATTTTTTTTTTCTTTCTTTTGGATTTATGTTTTTAATTTATTTGATATTATTTCGATTTGAATAAAAGAATATTATTCTTAAGACATGATTATTGATTTTGAAGAATGAGTGATAAATCTCACACTCAAAAGTGCCAATATATGTACCATAGCCGGTGTGGAAAATCTAATAGACGGATATGGTCAAGCAAATATATTATTATCTAAGGGTACACATCTAGAAATTTCTGATGCACTATACTCACCGAGCTCAAAGAGGAGCCTATTGAGTTTTAAAGACATTCGTATGAATGGTCTACATATTGAGACAAAAGGCGATGGGAATAGAGAATTCCTAATGATATATGAACTCGCCAATGACCAAATCCTTGAAACCATACCGGCCATATCTACAGGCATTTACTGTGCTAAGATTAATATGATAGAAGCAAATGCCTCGGTAAACAAGGAGTTTTCCGAAAATTTCACTTTATGGCATAACCGGCTTGGCCATCCCGGTACAAACATGATGCGAAAATTATTACTAAATACTTATGGGCACACATTGAAAGAAAGAAGAGTTATCCCAAAGAATCTCACGTGTGAAGCATGTTCACTAGGGAAACTCATAGTAAGGCCATCACCAGCAAAAGTAAACAAAGAAACTTTGAACTTTCTGGAAAGAATACAAGGTGACATCTGTGGACCAATTCACCCACCATGTGGGACATTCAGATATTTTATGGTACTTATTGATGCATCCACGAGATGGTCACACGTTTGTTTATTATCCACACGAAATTTAGCATTTGCAAGATTGCTTGCACAAATAATCCGTCTAAAGGCACACTTTCCAGATTTTCCACTAAAGACTATACGTCTAGATAATGCTGGTGAATTCACGTCCCAAGCTTTTAATGATTACTGTATGTCCATGGGGGTAAGTGTTGAACATTCAGTGGTACATGTACATACACAAAACGGTCTAGCAGAATCATTTATAAAACGTATTCAGCTAATAGCTAGACCATTACTAATGAGATCAAAACTCCCGATCTCAGCTTGGGGACATGCAGTTTTACATGCAGCAGAACTAATTCGCATCAGGCCATCTAGTGAACACAAATATTCCCCATCACAATTACTAACGGTTCATGAGCCAGACATATCCCATCTCAAAACATTTGGATGTGCCGTTTATATACCAATTGCACCACCACAGAGAACAAAGATGGGACCTCAAAGGAGGATGGGGATATATGTTGGATATGATTCTCCCACAATAATTAAGTACCTCGAGCCAACCACGGGTGATCTATTTAAGGCCAGGTATGCAGATTGTCATTTTGACGAATGTAACTATCCAACATTAGGGGAGAACCGGCTGGTAAAAGAAAATGCATGGAACCAAAAGGAAATTATATGGAATCAAACATCCTTAACATGGCAAGATCCTCGGACCAGAGAATGTGATATTGAAGTCCAAAAGATTACACATTTACAAAAGCTAGCTAATCAATTGCCAGATTCCTTTGCTGACCCGAAAAGAGTGACTAAGTCATATATACCAGCCGCTAATGCACCTATAAGAATCGATGTTCACGAGGGACACGATCAAGTTACTACAGAATCTAAAACGCGTTTAAAGAGAGGTAGACCAGTAGGTTCCAAAGATAAAAACCCTCGAAAATCAAAGAAATGTGCGTTAGATGAACCCGTGGTACCAGACATGAGCGAACCAAAGGAGCCAAACAATGATGCTCGGGACGCCGAGCCTCATGGTCCTGAAGTTCTTGACAATAATGAGATCTCAACGAATTATGTCTTGTCTGGAAAACAATGGAACAGAAAAGATGTCGACATCAATGAAATATTTGCATATAAGGTAGCACTTGAAATAATGGACACATGCGAGGATCTAGAACCCACGTCAATATATGAGTGCACTCAAAGAGAAAATTGGCCTAAATGGAAAGAAGCTATAAACGTGGAGTTAAACTCTTTAAAGAAGAGGAATGTGTTTGGTCCGATCATAAGGACACCATTCGATATTAAACCAGTTGGACACAAATGGGTCTTTGTGAGGAAAAGAAATGAACATAATGAAATCGTGAGATACAAAGCACGGCTTGTAGCACAAGGATTCACGCAAAGACCAGGAATAGATTATGAGGAGACATACTCCCCTGTGGTGGATGCAACGACTTTTAGATTCCTAATAAGTCTGGCTATAAAAGAAAATTTGGATATGCGGTTAATGGATGTTGTAACCGCATACTTATATGGTCCACTGGATAATGAGATTTATATGAGAATTCCAGAAGGTATTGAGCTAAAAGACAAAGAAGGTTCTCGAGAACAACATTGTATAAAGTTGAACAAAAGTCTTTATGGATTGAAACAATCAGGTCGTATGTGGTATAATAGACTGAGTGAATATCTCGTCAAAGAGGGCTATAAGAACAACCCCATAAATCCGTGTGTATTCATAAAGAAATGGCCAAAGGGGTTTGTAATCATCGCGGTGTATGTAGACGACCTGAATATGATAGGAACATCTGGAGAGATTACCCAAACAGTCGAATATCTAAAGAAAGAATTCGAGATGAAAGACTTAGGACAAACGAAATTCTGTTTGGGATTACAGCTTGAGTACATGTCTAATGGAATCCTTGTGCATCAAATGGCATACACAGAAAAGGTACTCAAGAGATTTAATATGGACCAATCTCACCCGTTATCTAGCCCCATGGTTGTGAGATCATTAGATTTGGATAAAGATCCATTTGGTCCAAAGAATGACGATGAAGAAGTCCTTGGTCCCGAAATGCCATATCTAAGTGCTATAGGAGCTTTAATGTATCTAGCGAGCCACACTAGACCAGACATATGTTTTGCCGTGAACTTACTGTCAAGATTTAGCTCATGTCCAACCCAAAGGCACTGGAACGGGATAAAGCATATACTTCGTTACCTACAAGGAACGAAAGATTTAGGTTTATTTTATACTAACCAAAACAAAGATAGTTTGATTGGTTTTGCTGATGCAGGTTATCTTTCAGATCCACATAATGCTAAATCACAGACAGGTTATGTTTTTACACATGGTGGCACGGCTATATCTTGGCGATCAATGAAGCAAACTCTTGTTGCTACATCGTCCAATCATGCAGAGATTTTGGCAATACATGAAGCCAGCCGTGAATGTGTTTGGTTGAGGTCAATGACCCAACACATTAGAACAGATTGTGGATTGACCGAAGGCAAAGAGGAACCAACCATATTATACGAGGACAATGCCGCATGCATCGCTCAACTCAAAGACGGTTATATAAAAGGAGACAGGACGAAGCACATTTTACCAAAGTTCTTTTTCACGCATGACTTACAGAAAGATGGAGAAGTGCAAGTCCAACAAGTCCGTTCAAGTGAGAATTCCGCGGACTTATTTACCAAGTCTCTACCGACCTCGACATTCAAGAAGCTTATACATCAGATTGGAATGCGAAGATTGAAAGACATTCAGTGAGGTTCAGAACAGGGGGAGTAATGCGTGTTGTACTCTTTTTCCTTATCTCGGGTTTTGTCCCATTGGGTTTTTCTCGGGAAAGGTTTTAACGAGGCAACATCCAAAGCGCATTACGAGCTCTTAGAGTTGTGGCATCCAAGGGGGAGTGTTATAAATCATATGTGGATTTGCCACACTCTAGTTCTGTCCGCCTGGCCCATGGAGGTTCCGGCCCAAGACTTAAGTTAGGCGGTTTATACTTTTCCTATTCCTATTAGGTTTTCCTTTGATCTCTTATGTACTCATCCTTATATAAAGGAACCAATGTAACCTCATTCAGATGAGATGAGATTAGATCAGAACAATACAATACGAATTCCCCTTATTCTTCTCTCTAGTTTACAACAAAATGTGATTTTTTGAAGAGTATTATCCACAAGTATTACCAAAAAATGAGTATTAAGCCAAACAATTTGAAATCTATAAATTCTCAAAAATAATGAAAATAGAGTGAAATGTGAGTTTTAGAAGGTTATAACCCACATATTTTACCAAAAAATGAGTTTCAAGTTAAAAAAATTGAAATCTATAAGTTCTCAAAAATAATCAAAAATAGAGTGAAATATGATTTTTTTGAATGTTATATAACTCACAGATAAGTTTCAAGACAACAAAATTAAGATTTACATGATCTAAAAAATAATGAAAAATGGAGTCAGATGTAAATTTTTAATGCTATAACCCACATATTTTACCAAAAATTGAGTCAAGCAAAAAAATTGAAATTTACAAGTTTTCAAAAATTATGAAAAATGTAGTGAATTGTGATTTTTTGAAGGCTATAACCCACATATTTTACCAAAAAATGAGTATCAAGCAAACAAATTTGAAATCTAGAAGATCTAAAAAATAATCATAAATATAGTGAAATGTGATTTTCTGAAGGTTATAACCCACATATTTTACCAAAAAATGAGTTTAAAGCCAAAAATTTGAAATCTACATGTTCTAAAAAATAAAGAATAATGTAGTGAAATGTGATTTTTTTAATTAAGGCTATTATTACCCACAGATTTTACCAAAAAAATTTGAAATCTATAAGTTCTCATTAATTATGAAAATGAAGAGAAATGTGATTTTTGAAAGCTATTACCCACATATTTTACCAAAAAATGAGTTTCAAGTAAAAAAATTTGAATTCTAGAAGATCTGAAAAAATAGAGTGAAATGTGATTTTTTAAAGGATACAACCCACATATTTTCCCAAAAATGAGTTTAAAGATAAAAAAATTGAAGTGTACAAGTTCTCAAAAATAATAAAAAATGTAGTGAAATGTGATTTTTTTAAGGCTATTATTACCCACAGATTTTATCAAAAAAAAATTGAAATCTATAAGTTCTAAAATATAAAAAAAAGTGGAGTGAAATATGATTTTTTGAAAGCTATAACCCACATATTTTACCAAAAAAAGAGTATCAAGCCAAACAATTTGAAATGTACAAGTTCTCAAAAATAATAAAAAATAGAGTGAAATATGATTTTTTTGAAGGTGTATAACTCACATATGAGTTTCAAGACAAACAAAATTGAGATTTACATGATCTAAAAAATAATGAAAATGGAGTGAGATTTGATTGTTTGAAGAGTATAACCCACATATCTTACCAAAAAAATTAATGCCTACAAGTTTTAAAATATAATAAAAATGAAGTAAAATGTGATTTTTTGAAGGTTATAACTCACATACGAGTTTCAAGCCAAAAAAATTGAGATCTACAAGCTCTCAAAACTAATAAAAATGGAGTGAGTTGTGATTTTTTGAAAGTTATAATCCACAAATTTTATAAAAAATGAGTTTCATGCAAAAAATTGAAATCGACAAGTTCACAAGAATTATGAAAAATGTAGTGAATTGTAATTTTTTGAAAGCTATAACCCAAAGATTTTTCCAAAATATGAGTATCAAGCAAAAAAATTTGAAATCTAAAAGATCTAAAAACTAATCATAAATAGAGTGAAATGTGATTTTCTGAAGGATATAACCCACATATTTTACCGAAAAATGAATTTAAAGCCAAAAAATTGAAATCTACATGTTCTAAAAAATAAAGAAAAATATAGTGAAATATGAAAAATAATGAAAATATAGTGAAATGATTTTTTGAAGGATATATAGCCCACATATTTTACCAAAAAATTTAAAATCTACAAGTTCTAAAATATAAAAAAAATGGAGTGCAATGTGATTTTTTTAATCCACAAGTATTACCAAAAAATGAGTATGAAGCCAAACAATTTGAAATCTACAAGTTCTCAAAAATAATAAAAAATAGAGAGAAATGTGAGTTTTAGAAGACTATAACCCACATATTTTACCAAAAAATGAGTTTCAAGTTAAAAATTTTGAAATCTAGAAGTTCTCAAAAATAATCAATAATAGAGTGAAATGTGATTTTTTTGAAGGTTATAACTCAGAGATGAGTTTCAAGACAAAAAAATTGAGATTTACATTATCTAAAAAATAATGAAAAATAGAGTGAGATGTGATTTTTTTAAGGATATAACCTACATATTTTACCAAAAAATGAGTTTCAAGCAAAAAAAATTGAAATCTACAAGTTCTCAAAAATAATGAAAAATGTAGTGAAACGATTTTTTGAAGGTTATAACCCAAATATTTTACCAAAAAATTGAAAATCTACAAGTTCTAAAATATAAAAAAAAAAGAGTGAAATGTGATTTTTGAAGACTATATAAATATATAATCCACAAGTATTACGAAAAATAAGTATCAAGCCAAACAATTTGAAATCTACAATTTCTCAAAAATAATGAAAATAGAGTAAAATGTGATTTTTAGAAGGGTATAACCCACATATTTTACCAAAAATGAGTTTCAAGTTAAAAATTTTGAAATCTAGAAGTTCTAAAAAATAATCAAAAATGGAGTGAAATATGATTTTTTGAAGGTTATAACTCAGATATGAGTTTCAAGACAACAAAAATTGAGATTTACATTATCTAAAAAAATAATGAAAAATGGAGTGAGATGTGATTTTCTAAAAGATATAATCCACATATTTTACAAAAAAATTTAATGCGTACAAGTTTTAAAATTAATAAAAAATGAAGTGAAATGTGATTTTTGAAGGTTATAACTCACATATGTGTTTCAAGCCAAAAAAAATTTAGATCTACAAGATCTCAAAAATAATAAAAAATGGAGTGAGATATGATTTTCTGAAAGTTATAACCCACAGATTTTATCAAAAAATGAGTTTCAAGCAAAAAACTGAAATCTACAAATCCTCAAAAATTATGAAAAATGTAATGAATTGTGATTTTTTTTAAGGCTATAACCTACAGATTTTACCAAAAAAATGAGTATCAAGCAAAAAAATTTGAAATCTAGAAAATCTAAAAATTAATCATAAATAGAGTGAAATGTGATTTTCTGAAGGCTATAACTCACGTATTTTACCAAAAAATGAGTTTAAAGCAAAGAAACTGAAATCTACATTTTCTCAAGAATAAAGATAAATTTTCTTAAAAATAAAGATAAATGTAGTGAAATGTGATTTTTTAAGGCTATTACCCACATATTTTACCAAAACATTTGAAATCTATAACTTCTCAATAATTATGAAAAATGAAGTGAAATGTGATTTTTTGAATGTTATTACCAACAGATTTTACCAAAAAATGAGTATCAAACAAAAAAAATTGAAATCTAGAAAATGTAAAAAATAATCAAAAATAGAGTGAAATGTGATTTTCTGAAGGCTATATAACCCACATATTTTACAAAAAAATGAGTTTCAAGCCAAGAAATTGAAATCTACATGTTCTCAAAAATAAAGAAAAATATAGTGAAATGTGATTTTTGAAGGCTATTACCCACAGATTTTACCTAAAAATTGAAATCTATAAGTTCTCAAAAATTATGAAAAATGAAGAGAAATGTGATTTTTTGAATGTTATAACCCACAAATTTTACCTAAAAATGAGTATCAAGCCAAAAAATTTGAAATATAGAAATATCTTAAAAATGGAATGAAATGTGATTTTCTGAAGGCTACAATCCACATATTTTACCACAAAATGAGTTTAAAGCCAAAAAATTGAAATCTACAAGTTCTCAAAAATAATGAAAAATGTAGTGAAATGATTTTTTGAGGGCTATAATCCACATATTTTACCAAAAAATTTAAAACCAACAAGTTCTAAAATATATAAAAAAAAATTGAGTGAAATGTGAGTTTTTGAAGGCATCCACAAGTATTACCCGAATATGAGTATCAAGCCAAACATTTTGATATCTACAAGTTCTCAAAAATAATAAAAAAAATAGAGTGAAATGTGATATTTGGAAGGCTATAACCCACATATTTTACTAAAATATTTAATACCTACAAGTTTTAAAATATAATAAAAAATGAAGTGAAATGTGATTTTTTGAAGGTTATAACTCACATATGAGTTTCAAGCCACAAAAATTGAGATCTACAAGATCTCAAAAATAATGAAAAATTGAGTGAGATGTGATTGTTTAAAGTTATAACCCACAGATTTTATCAAAAAATGAGTTTCAAGCAAAAAAAATTGAAATCTACAAATTCTCAAAAATTATGAAAATATAATGAATTATGATTTTTTAAAGGCTATATAACTAACAGATTTTTCCAAAAAATGAGTATAAAGCAAAAAAATTTGAAATCTAGAAGATCTAACAAATAATCATAAATGGAGTTAAGTGTGATTTTCTAAAGGCTATATAACCCACATATTTTACCAAAAAATGATTTCAAAGCCAAAAAATTAAAATCTATATGTTCTAAAAAATAAAGAAAAATGTAGTGAAATGAGATTTTTTAAGGCTATTACTACCCACAGATTTTACCAAAAAATTGAAATCTATAAGTTCTCATTAATTATGAAAATGAAGTGAAATGTGATTTTTGAAGGTTATTGCCCACATATTTTACCAAAAAATGAGTATCAAACAAAAAAATTTGAAATATAAAAGATCTCAAAAATAATCAAAAATGGAGTAAAATGTAATTTTCTGAAGGTTATATAACCCACATATTTTGCCAAAAAATGAGTTTCAAGCCAAAAAAATGAAATCTACATGTTCTCAAAAATAAACAAAAATGTTGTGAAATGTAATGTTGTGAAATGTAATTTTTTGAAGGCTATTATTACCCACATATTTCACCAAAAAATTAAAATCTACGAGTTCTCAAAAATTACGAAAAATGAAGTGAAATGTGATTTTTTGAATGTTATAACCCACAGATTTTACCAAAAAATGAGTATCAAGCAAAAAAAATTGAAATTTATAAGTTCTAAAATATAAAAAAAAAAAGAGTGAAATGTGATTTTTTCAAGGCTACAACCCACATATTTTACCAAAAAATGAGTTTAAAGCAAAAAATTTGAAATCTACATGTTCCCAAAAATAAAGAAAAATATAGTGAAATGTGATTTTACCCACAGATTTTACCAAAAAAATTGAATTCTACAAGTTCTCGATAATTATGAAAATGATGTGAAATGTGATTTTTTGAAGGTTATAACCCATAAATTTTACCAAAAAATGAGTATCAAGCAAAAAAAATTGAAATCTAGAAAATCTCAAAAATTATCAAAATGCAGTGAAATTTTATTTTCTGAAGGTTATATAACCCATATATTTTACCAAAAAATGAGTTTAAAGCCAAAAAGTTGAAATCTACATGTTCTCAAAAATAAAGAAAAATATACTGAAATGTGATTTTTTGAAGGCTATTACCCACATATTTTACAAAAAAATTGAAATCTACAAGTTCGCAAAAGTTATGAAAAATGAAGTGAAATGTGATTTTTTAATGTTATAACCCACATATTTTACCAAAAAAATGAGTATCAAGAAAAAAAAAATTCAATCTAGAAGATCTCAAACATAGAGTGAAATGTGATTTTCTAAAGGCAATAACCCACATATTTTACCAAAAAATTGAAAATTTACAAGTTCTACAATATATATAAAAATGGAGTATAATGTGATTTTTTGAGGGTTATAATCCACAAGTATTACCAAAAAATGAGTATCAAGGCAAACAATTTGAAATCTACAAGTTCTAAAAAAAAATGAAAAATAGAGTGAAATGTGATTTTTGTAAGGTTGTAACCCACATATTTTACAAAAAATGAGTTTCAAGTTAAAAATTTTGAAATCTAGAAGTTCTAAAAAATAATCAAAAATATAGTGAAATGTGATTTTTTGAAAGTTATAACTCATTGATGAGTTTCAAGCCAAACAATTTGAGATCTACATGATCTAAAATTTTTGAAAAATGGAGTGAGATGTGATTTTTGAAGGCTATAACCTTCAAAAAATCACATTTCACTACATTTTTCATATTTTTCGAGAACTTATAAATTTAAATTTTTTTTGCTTTAAACTCATTTTTTGCTAAAATCTGTGGGTTATAGCCTTCAAAAATTACATCTCACTCTATTTTTCATTATTTTTGAGATCTTGTAGATCTCAATTTTTTTTGCTTAAAACTCATATGTGGGTTATAGTTTTTTTTAAATCACATTTCACTATATTTTTCAAAAAAAAATTGTTTGAAACTCATTTTTTGGTAAAATCTGTGGGTTATACCTTTCAAAAAATCATATCTCACTCCATCTATAAATATATCTACTTATATACACTATTAAAAAAGAGGTGATTTATAAGTAGGAGTGTCAAAATGGTTTGATTGGATTGACCCAACCCACTAACCCATTGAGTTTAGAGTTAAATGGGTAATGGGTTGACCCAACACATTTAAATAAATGGGTTGGATTAACCTATTATCCATTTAATTTGATGGGTTAATGGTTAAATGGGTTGACCCATTTAAATAAATAGATTAATTAGTTATATAATTTAATTTAATTTAATTAATTATGTAAATTTAGCTTAATTTAATTATTACAAATTAACAAATAAAAAACCATCATCATCATCATAATGGGAAAATAACGGATCCATTTTTGGCGGGAAAATTACGGATCCGTTTTAACGGGAAAATTGCGGATCCTTTTTTGGCGAGAAAAATTACGGATCCGTTTTTTGGCGAGAAAATTACGGATCCGTTTTGGCGGAAAAATTACGGATCCGTTTTTGGCGGGAAAATTACGGATCCGTTTTTTTGCGGGAAAATTATGGATCCATTTTTTGCGGGAAAATTACGGATCCATTTTTGGCGGGAAAATTGCGGATCCGTTTTCGACGGGAAAAGTACGGATACGTTTTTTGGCGGGAAAATTACGGATCCGTTTTTGGTGGGAAAATTGCGGATCCATTTTTTGTGGGAAAATTACGGATCCATTTTTGGCGGAAAAATTGCGGATCCATTTTTGGCGGGAAAATTACGGATCTATTTTTTGGCGGGAAAATTATGGATTCCTTTTTGGCGGGAAAATTGCGGATCCATTTTTTGTGGGAAAATTACGGATCCATTTTTGGCGAGAAAATTGCGGATCCATTTTTGGCGGGAAAATTGCGGATCCGTTTTTGGCGGGAAAATTACGGATCCGTTTTTTGGCGGGAAAATTACGGATCCATTTTTGGCGGGAAAATTGAGGATCCATTTTTGTGGGAAAATTATGGATCCGTTTTTTGCGAAAAAATTGCGGATCCATTTTTTGTAGGAAAATTACGGATCCATTTTTGGCGGGAAAATTGCGGATCCGTTTTTGGCGGGAAAATTTCATATTTTCATTTTGGCGTTAAAATTATTGATTTGCATTTTTGGTGGAAAAATTATTGATTTGCATTTTTGGTGGGAAAATTGAGAGATGGTTAAAATTGGTTTGGTTCAATTGAATTAAATTAGATTGAAAATTGGTTAACTTATTTAAATGGTTATAAATGGTTAAAATAAATGGTTAAATGGATAACTCATCAACTCATCACAAACCAACTCATTTAACCCATTTAACCATTTATCCATCAACTCATTTGATCCATTAACCTATTAGGGTCAAAAATTTCAACCCATTAGGGTTGATGGGTTGAATTGGGTTGGATCAACCCATCAACCCATTACCCATTTTGACACCCCTATTTATAAGTGCTTCCAAACACACCTCTTATAATAAATGTAAACTAGAATTACTAAAACAATTGTAACCAAACATACCATTTCTAAATTATTAAAACAAATTATTTATATATACAAAATATTCCTAACTAATTCTCTACAATTATTACAACCAAACACATTTATTTCCATATCTAAATTGCAATATTAATAGTATGAATTATGATTTTTCTATCAAATTATATAACACATATAAACTTACAAATTTTTATATTTTTCTGCATATATTTTGATTCAAAATTTTGAAAACGGACATATATTACTCCATTAATAAAAAAAAAAGTGTGTGTTCAACATCCACATCGACTAAAATTTTTGGATAATATTTTTTAGAATTATATATAAAACGAGTTAATCTTCATCTCTATCGAAGCATTCTTAGTGGTTGCTAGCATAACCACCACACAAATCTACTTCTGCTATACTATTAAAAAAAGGTGATTTATAAGTGTTTCTAAACACACATCTTAAAATAAATTTAAACCAGAAAATATTGAAATGCCTATATCCAAACACCCACACTATCGATATACTCTAACAGACAAATATCCACATCTCTACACTATTAAAAAATAGTAATTATAAGTGTTTCCAAATACACCTATTAAAGAAAAATAAATTAGGATTAATGTTATAACTTATAAGTGTATCCAAACAGATTAAAACAATAATATCATGGAAACTAACATTGATTTTAAATTTTCAAAAATCTATCTACCTAATTTAAATCAATATATTCGAAAATAATTATGATTCTCATTCACCTTTATTTGATCTTATTTTACAATTATTTTGAATTATTATATAATGCATATAAATAATAAAAATTTAATATTTTTCTGCATATGTTGTGATTCAAAATTTTTAATACAGACATATAATATTCAATCGATGAAGAAAAAACTGTGTTTGTTCAAGGTCCCACATCGACTAAAGAATATGAAAACACTTATAAATCACCTTTTTAATAGTAAAATATGATTTTCTGAAAGTTATAACCCACAAATTTTACGAAAAATGAGTTTCAAGCAAAAAAATTTAAAATCTAGAAGTTCTCAAAAACAATCAAAAATAGAGTGAAATGTGATTTTTTGAAGGTTATAGCTCACATATGAGTTTCATGTGATTTTTTGAAAACTTTTAATAAGATAATAAGAAAATATTTTATTTTAAAATTAATGTTAAAAAATCATTGTCTTTGGTTGTTAAGACTGTAGCATATATATTAGAGATGAGATTACCTCCTATATATATATATATATATATATATAATTCTGAAGCATTACCCAAAAATCTTAGTCGATGTGGGACATTGAACACATACTTTTTCATTTTTATTGAGTAATATATGTCCGTTTTTAAAAATTTGAATCACAATATATGCAAAAAAAATATAAAATTTATTTAATTTATATGTATTATATGTATTATATAATTATTCAAAATAATTTGAAAATAAGATCAAACAAATGTGATAAGAGAATCATAATTCATACCACTAATATTGTAATGTTAGATAAGGAAATAAATATGTTTGGTTACAACTATTATAGTAATTCTGGTTTAAATTTATTTAAAGAGATGTATTTGGAAACACTTATAAATCACCTCTTTTTAAATAGTGTAGTAGAAGTAGATATCCAGTAATTTTAGTTATATAGGTGAAATAACCAAATTTTATTCAAATTTAACTTTTTAAAAAATCTGATATTGTATTTCGGGTTGGGTTCCTGGACGGAACCAAGCCAAAGTCAAACCAAAATTCGAAAATACTCGAATAAATCTTAATCCCTAATACTGTATCAAAATATTCAACACCCGAAGAAACTGATCTAACCCGAACGAATACCAAAATATCTAGCCTAAATTTTAGTTTGGTTCGCTTCGCTAAATTTACTTTTTCTTTTTTTAAGTCTGCAGAAATAGAATGAAATTTCTTTGGTTTTTATTCAATTAATAGTTTGTGGAATTTTGCTGACAAATTGAAAAATTCCTCCATATTCTGCCATAATTCCACAATTCCTCTTTTAGCATGTACAGTCATAGTCATGAGGATCGACTATAATTACAGAGAAAATTGACACAATTATAATGTGAGCGATTATAGGGATTTGTTGTATCAAAAGGATTGATATTATACTCTTTCCTTAACAAATACAAATTTTGTTTTTTGTCGGCAAACGCCAAATTTCATTAAACTACTGATAAACGATTGTCCAACGGGGAGAACCATACAATACTTACAAAAACAAATTTGGAAAATATAAATTTTACGGGCTGCTAACCAATAAACAACACGCAACACCTATATACAATACAAGTCAGAAGATAAACTACAACTGAAAAACGATAAAATGATCTAAAATCCTAAGGGTAATGCATTCAAATGCAGAGATAAGCCACTCGAAATAGTATGAAACTACCCGAGAACAAACAGTCGACCACCATGAGAAACAAAGCTTCACGAGACAATCAAGGTTTTATATGCTTTTGAAAATCCTAACTTACGCCTGAGATGCCGAAACACCCAATCCCTGAAAAGGGTAGTCAGTCTTTTAAACCTCGATTTTCAGCTTCCATTATCTTAACATAGAAGAATCGCAAAAGATAATGTGACGAGTATACCAGATAAGTAAAAATTTGAAACGAAGCAATCAACCACCAATGTAACATAACTTTAAAAGAGTGAGACGAACCTAGGAGAAACCCCACAAACACACCACCTAATCGGCGAAATACGAAGAAGCTACTCGCGCAAAACCAAATCCGTACCATTTTCCGTATGTGACGGGTTCAGAAAGATCCTTAGATCTCTCATTTCCATCTTTTTCAATCGATACCCCCTTTTGGGAATTAATACAATTGTAGTTATGTTTTGATTAGAATTTCGGTGTTGTATGCTTGGGAGAATAATAGCCAGTGAAGTGTTTATTTACATGAAAAAACGAATTCCAAATTTTGGTTTTCGTTGTCAAATTTCATCACATTTGCTATTGCTACAAAAGACAAAAGCAGAATATATGAGTAGACAGACATTCAAATTTCAAACTTACAATTATTTTGTTGTTTCTTGTCTTTCTTTTGAATAAACAATCATAATCCTTAACGTCTCTTATTTTTTTGAATCCCCAATTAATGGACCGTTGGCTAAGAGGAGGAATGAGGCTGTTCGTGGTCCACATGAAAATCACTTTTCTCTACAAAGTGATAATCTTTTTATTTTCTTTCTCTATTCACTCGTCCAATTTAAAATACATTCCCATATAATTTACATTCTTTTTTATAAGAAAATCGACCTGGTTATTTCTACGTTTGGTCTGGCAATAGTGATGTGACTTGGGGAGAAATGTGGAATAATGGAATTGGTAATACAAACACCTCGTTGTTTCTGAAGTATTTAAATAAACATCATGCCGTTTCACGTATTCTTTGGGGAGGAATGTGGAATAAAAGGATTGGTCATACAACACCTCGTCGTTTTAGAAGTATCAAAATAAACACCATGCCGTTCCACGTCGCCGTTTCAGAGCTGCATTGGCTTTTATATAAACCGCTTTCTTCCCTTTTACTTTTTCCCAAGGCCAAAAAAAACAACAAACACTCGCAAATTCTCTCATCGACTCAAAATTCAAAAACTCATCTCTCTCTCTCTCTTGGTTCCACACCTTCACCGTCGCATATCGCAGATCTATACCTGAACGTGTAATTTTCCCCGGAGAAGATATCAGATCTTTGCGGATCTGCTCTAGCTACTACTGTATTTTGGCCGCAGCAAACCTTAGGGTTTCTGTTCTTAACGTGGAGATCAGAAGAAAGAGTAGAGGACGATGGAGAATCTGATCTCTCTGGTTAACAAGATACAAAGAGCTTGCACAGCTCTCGGAGACCATGGAGACTCCAACGCTTTACCTACTCTTTGGGATTCATTGCCTGCGATTGCCGTCGTTGGTGGTCAGGTTTGCATCTCGATCCCTTTCACCTTCCGCTATATACTTGAAGATCCATCTCAATCTCACTATTCGTTACTCCGAATAGATATTGCGTTTGTAAATTAAAGATTATTTTGCCCTAAACTTGGTTGTTTTTGCTTCGGATCGTGAGGAATTAGAGTTGAATAGTCTGTAGTATGTAATAGCTTTGCAAACAATTGGTATTGTGGATTGTTGACTTGGATTTGACTTCGATATTCTTAGTCACTTGTTGGTCTTCATAGCTACGATTGTTGTGGAGAGTGTACTTTGATAATTTTAGGCGGCCTTAAGTTTTATGTAGTATCATTGTTGTGTTAACAGAGCTCAGGGAAGTCTTCAGTCCTGGAGAGTATTGTCGGAAAGGATTTTTTACCCCGTGGATCTGGTAATCACTCAGTGTTAACACTTCTTGCCTAGTTTTTAAAATTGAGAAATTGCTTATTCATGTTTTGGAAACTGTTTTTGTAGGCATCGTCACTCGAAGGCCCCTTGTCTTACAGTTGCAAAAGATTGATGATGGAACCCGGGAGTATGCAGAGTTTCTTCATCTCCCTAGGAAAAGGTTTACCGATTTTGGTGGGTTCGGTTGTCTCAGCTGCAGTTCAAGTTGCATCTTCTCATATATATATTGCATTATTAATTGATTTTTGCTTACTTTAATTACCTCTATAGCTGCTGTGAGGAAGGAGATTCAAGATGAGACTGACAGAGAGACTGGACGTAGCAAGGCGATTTCTAGTGTTCCCATTCACCTTAGCATATATTCTCCCAATGGTTTGGACAGAACTCAATATCTCTTTCTAATTATATATCTTTTTTTCTGCCTGATGTCATTCTCTAACTTTTTTTATCCTCGTTGGTATATGTGCAGTTGTCAACTTGACACTGATAGATCTTCCAGGGCTTACAAAAGTTGCTGTTGGTAAGTTACATTAACTGTACTCCATGCTGGAACAGTAGAGCAAGGAGTTTAGGCCTATTTCTCTAGCAATGTAGCATGAAGCTATAGACTTTATTCTCCACCCTATGTTGTTTAGCTATAGCATGACACGAAATTTTTCTTTTGGTTGATGCAGAGGGACAATCTGATAGTATAGTGAAGGACATTGAAAACATGGTTCGGTCCTACATTGAAAAGGTAAAAGGAAATCCTTACTCACAGACCCTTTAATGCTTTAAATTAGGTTGTGTAATACATAACTAATCTCCCTACATGTTTAATCAAATTTCCTTATAGCCCAACTGCATCATTTTGGCAATTTCACCTGCGAATCAAGATCTTGCAACCTCAGATGCAATTAAAATTTCCCGTGAGGTTGATCCATCAGGTAATCATTTTGCAAACCATTCTCTTTTTTGCCACCAAAAAGACTCTTAAGACATTATACTATCATCCTAGGTCTCTTATACTCTTTGTGATCTCCACAGGGGAGAGAACATTTGGTGTCTTGACAAAGATTGATCTTATGGACAAGGGGACCGATGCAGTAGAAGTAAGTTGCCTCATCCAATTATAGAATAATTGTAGTATAATCTTGCAATTACTGAGAATAAAATGCGTTGGAAATGCAGAATGATTTTTTTGTATATTTAGTCTTTGATACGATGTTAAGCTAGAACAAGCTTATTTTTGTAGTAAATATAATACAGATGCTTTATTAATATATATTGTGTGCACTGCTGCTACTTACGAAATGATGTTTTTTGCGTAGATTCTGGAAGGGAGATCTTTTAAACTCAAATATCCATGGGTTGGTGTTGTCAACCGTTCTCAAGCAGATATTAACAAGAATGTTGACATGATTGCGGCTCGGAGAAGAGAGAGGGAATACTTTTCCAATACTACAGAGTATAGGCACCTTGCTCATAAAATGGGTTCCGAGCATTTGGCAAAGATGCTCTCCAAGGTTAGTGCTATCACGAGGATAGGTGTTGTTTTCAGTTCACCAGGGTCTTTATAAAGAGTAAGTTGGAATTTTAAAAATTGTTAGGACTGGTAAATAGAAGTTTCAGGGGAAGTGCTTTCACAACGATTGGTGCTAATTCTCTTAGCAGACGAAACAGCTAGAAAATAGATATCATTATCACAATATCCTTCTAGGAAACTAGGATGTTTGTGGCAACTCAGCATATTTTTTCTGTATACGACCATCAGCACAAAGCCTAACTGCAACATTTTTGTTGTTGTTGCACAGCATCTAGAACATGTGATCAAGGCGAGAATTCCAGGCATTCAGTCACTTATTAACAAAACAGTATCAGAGCTGGAAACTGAACTAAGTCGCCTTGGAAAGCCTATTGCAGCTGATGCAGGGGTAGGATTGTGTATTCCCTTGTCTTTGATTGTATTGTTAGTTTTCAATGTTTAATTGCTGTTCTGGTGCAGGGGAAGTTGTACTCAATAATGGAGATATGCCGGCTCTTTGATCAAATATTCAAGGAGCATCTTGATGGAGTGTACGTTTTGACTCTTTTTGCTTCAAATGTTCAATATTAAACCATGAGTTGTTATAGCGTCTGAGTTGATATTCCGAGTCCTAACCAATTAAAAATCTACAAAAAAACATATGTAATTCGTAGACTGATTGATTACACAGGCGCGCTGGTGGTGAAAAGGTGTATAACGTGTTTGATAACCAGCTTCCTGCGGCTCTAAAGAGACTCCAGTTTGACAAGCAGCTAGCAATGGACAACATCCGCAAGCTTGTTACTGAGGCAGATGGTTACCAGCCTCACTTGATTGCTCCGGAGCAAGGTTACCGTCGTCTCATCGAGTCTTCTATCGTCTCCATCCGAGGCCCGGCTGAAGCATCTGTTGACACTGTACCAACTCTTACTTGCTTCTCCAAAACAAAACTAATCAATAACCTAACAAAATAATAAATAAGTGTCTCACCTGTTTTTTTCTTTTCTTTTGTGTGGTTTAAATTATTACTAGGTTCATGCCATCTTGAAGGATCTGGTTCACAAGTCTGTGAATGAGACAGTGGTACGTTCTCTTGTTCTTTTTTATAACATATATCTCGAACAACTGAGTACTTCTGTACAGTATTATAGACGTTTTAAACATGTGCAGGAACTAAAACAATACCCAGCTCTGAGAGTGGAAGTAACAAACGCAGCCATAGAGTCGCTGGACAAAATGCGAGAGGGAAGTAAGAAAGCAACACTGCAGCTGGTGGACATGGAGTGCAGTTACCTCACTGTTGATTTCTTCAGGAAGCTTCCTCAGGATGTTGAGAAGGGTGGTAACCCCACACATTCCATTTTCGACCGTTATAACGATTCCTATCTTCGACGAATAGGTAAGGTTAAAGTATATATTATAATTGTCTAGTGCTATATATATATATATTCCTATCTCACACCTTTTACATTTGGCAACAGGATCCAATGTTTTGTCTTACGTGAACATGGTCTGTGCTGGCCTGCGGAATTCAATCCCCAAGTCCATTGTCTATTGCCAAGTCCGAGAAGCCAAGCGTAGCCTCCTCGACCATTTCTTTGCCGAGCTCGGTACCATGGACGTAAGTTCTCTATTCCCTTTTGTCTAAACATAAAGAAGTGTCATCCGGGTAAACAATAAGTAAACAAAGCTGGTGAATTTCAACAGATGAAGAGGCTTTCATCGCTGTTGAACGAAGATCCAGCAATCATGGAGAGACGCAGTGCCATCTCTAAGCGACTGGAGTTGTACCGAGCAGCCCAATCCGAGATTGACGCTGTTGCCTGGTCCAAGTGAAACCAAAATCACATGCCTAGTGTTTTGCTCGGTTCTAGTCGGTGTGGCTCACACCGGGAACAAGATTTTAGGTTCTGTAATTTTTATAAGATGATCATCTTCCTCATACCATGCAATAACGTTTTATATAACATCACATTGTTTGTTCTGCTGCTTTGTTTTTTGTCCATCACCCGATAAGATAAGCAAACATATATCAATATTATTTGTTATGTAGATCTTTGGTGTGATAATTATTCTTTGCCGGGAATCTTGGTTCAAAGTTGAGAACTACTAGTGCGACAGAATTGAGCTATAGTGATCCATAATCTCAAAAGTAGTTAGTATAAGGCTTTTAATCAAGCAGTCATGGAGCAGGCCCGTTCCTCCGGCCCATTTGTTTGTTAAAAATATCGAAGGCCCATATTTTTCCTGAAGAGTCTCGTCGACGCAGTCTTGTCCTTGTTCATCAAGGATGATTTGCAATGTGACGACGGCTTTAGCGAGGAAGAAGATGGGTCTGTCTACTGCAAACTGATTCTTATTGTAGCGTATACGGATTCTTTATGACATGAATGGTTTTGGTGTATGGGAACGGAGTTTGAGTTTGCTTGATGCTAGTGAGACGCAAGTAGAGTTATCAGACATCACAAAAGCAACTGAATTCAACACTGAGGAGGTAAAGAGACAAGACTATCTTCAATATGTGAGGAAAAAAAGATGATGGAGCATTGATATATGCGGATTACTTCATTCTTTTACGGGTTTGTGCTTTGTTTGCTGAGATTGATACAAGGGATATGCATAGAGAGCTGTGTTGAGCTTTGAGAGAATATTGGGTTGGATTGAGAAAAGGATAGATCATGTAAAGTGATCCTTTGGTTTTTAAACCTTTTATCAATTTAGTAATATGTTAAAATTAAAATAAGACTTTTGCATAGAAAACATGAGAAAATTTTAAAATATATTTTTTTAAAATAAAATACAATTGGTTGCGTTTCTGATTTTGTGGCCATTATCTTCTCAAAACTCTCTGCACTTAGCTCACAGAGGAAAGAGAGATGGCGAATTCCATTTCTTCAATATCTCTGCCACGATGTTTCGTCTTCAACAATGATAGTCACAAATCAAATCCATGGCCGAGCTCGACCAATCTCATCCTCAACAACTCATCAAAGCATCATCATCCACTACTCTCTCTATCTTCTTCACCTGCTTCCGTCATAGAAACTGATAAAGAAGACGGCGACCTCACTTTCAGGTACCCTTTTGCTTCTCTTCATCGATTCCATTGACAAAATTAAACCTTTCAAAGCTAATCCAATTTAGTTGAAAGTTTTAAGAGTTTTATAGTGTTAAAGATTGGAGATTTTATGCAGAACCCTTAAATAAATTTTTAGACTTATGTTCTGTAGTTTACTGAAAGATGAATCTTCAATTTTGTTACTCTGTCCGATAAATAATGATTGGTAATGATGAAATGTTCCACGCCAATTGTAATAAGTTTAGTAAATAAATCACAATTGCTTTTTGTGTTCTGTTGTTTAGTTAAAAGATGAATCTCCATTATTAATTGCACATTGTGAGTCTTTAGACTAACCTAAGGAATGAAACAGTGGTTGCAGAGGATGTGGGAAAGAGGTGAAAGAGATTGGGTGTAACGGTGATGGACGGATTCAAGGTGGCATTGCAACTGTCCCTGGTTTCGGTTGGTGGCCCATTAAGGCTTATCGGCCTTGTCCCGCGTTTGTCGAGGCTGGAGGTAGATACCGTCGCATAGGCCAGAGCATGGATGAGGTTGCATTTGGTCGTAGTGACTCTAAATCATCATCCACTTCTATTGACAAAACCGATTCACAACTAAGGTATGTTTTAGTATGTGCATTCAAATATGTTCATTTTATGAACAAATTGTACAAGATTTTCAAAATAATTTGAGAACCTGAGCAGAGTAATAATGATCTTCTCTTCGTTGGTTTGCAGCAATAAAAAGCCAAGTTCTAGCAAGTGATATAAGCCAGTCTTAAAGTTGAAGAAGATTTTTTTTTTTTTTTTTTGTGTGTATTTGTAATGGTGGTATATTCATTGGGCCTAAACATATTATGGGCCCATTTGTAATCTTACGGCCCAATAGATGAGAAACCCTTTTAAATGTTAAAACAAGGTTCTGCCTTTTCTCTTTCGTTTCGTTTGTCGGCGAGCCATCAATGGAGGAAGTAGCGAGAGAAGAAGTAGAGATCGATAAGCATGTGGAGAAGAAAATAAAGAAAACGGTGAAGAATATTTTGAAAGGATCAAGCTTTTACAAGATGACAGAGAACAAGGCGAGAGAACAAGCTTCATCTGAATTGGATCTCGATCTATCTCAGGATCCGTACAAGCTCATCGTTAAAGAAGCTGTTGAAAGTTACATCGAAGAAGCATTAAAGGTGGTCGGCAATAAGATTGTGAAGCTTCAGACTTATAATAATGTAGATGAAGAAACGACGATGCCCAAGTTAAAGAAGATCAAGAAGAAGAAGAAGAAAGAGTCGAGTACTTCGAGTATTTTGTGATTTCAACGATTTTCTCTGTTTTTTCCTTTTTAGTTCTTGTTTTTTGAGATATGATTTTAGGGTTAAAGCTCTATGGTTATGTTTTGGTGAACTCATTGAAACTAATGTTTTTATCTAATTAATGGGGAAAAAGAGTTGATTTTGCAGATGGGTAATTGAAATGTTTTTGCTTGGTAAATGTCAAGATTTTAATTATAGGATTTTTTTTGGTGAAGATGATCGGTGATAGAATTGATTGTGGTTGTGTTTTGGATTGTCAGTGGAGTTCGTATGAAGTGAATAGTTTGGAAAAGCCAAGTTTGAAATTTCGACTAAAAATCAAATATTTCATTTTAGAAATTAGTAGAGAAATTTAACTATATTGAGGTGATTTTGAAATATGAGATGTGGGGAATGGATTTACGACTTATAAAAGTTTTTTTTTTTAATTATTTGGATTGAAATTGTTGATTAAATCAATAAATATCTTCTTTTAAATTGATTTTTGTAACAATAAAATCAATTGAAACAATTATGGTTTTTTTTTTTTTTTTTTTTTTAACGGTAACAAGTCTATATTTCCTCTTTGATGATTTTGATGTTGAGCATTGGTTATATGTTGAAGCCATTGTGTTTTCATTATATTCGGTAGTCGGTACACACATTAAATCTTTTTCCTCTCTCTTCTTCTCTTGTTAGTATCTGAAAATACACATAGAAAACTTAGTTTGTGAGCATATGTTTTTTAGTGTTGGAAGAAGGAAGAAATATCACAGTTGTATTCTGAAAATCTTACCGTTGTAAAACCATCATATACCACATACACTACGAGACGTCTAAAAATTTAAAGAAAAAGAATTGATATTTGCTTTTGCAATTCTTTTTCATCTTTTACAATTCAGTATTGTTTTTTTTTATTCATGTTCTATAATTATCATTTACAATTATCAGTTACCTTGTTATAGTATTTGAGGTTCTACACTAAAAACATGATCTCTTCATTATTGTCCATTAAGTTTGTGTTTCCACATTGTAAGAGTTAGAGACCACTGTATTTTGGCTATTTGCTAGAAAAAAATATGCTATTGTGTTCTTAAGTTTTGGAACTTATCAAGTCGTAAAAACAGTTACTAACTAAAGTTATAGAACGTCGACAACAATATGTCTTAGACAACAATCCACCATATTATGGAAAATAAGATACACATCTTTTTAACTATTTTATTGGAGACTCTTTATAACCTACCTGAAAAATTAGTTCACATCACAATCGCAACATAAAAATCATCATGTCTTCTAAATATTTTCCTTTATCTTTTTAGACGCTTATTCTTCATCTGAAATAGTAACACCAGAAGAATTCAATGCGTTTCACAGAATTGACAGAATCTTATTCTCTCGTCTCGTCTTTGTCTTGAACCAAGATGGAAACACTTCAAACAACTGGTTCATTTCTCGGTTCAAGACAAAGACGAGAGAATAAAGATCTGTAGAAACATATTGAATTCTTCTGGTGTTACCACCACTTTAGATGAAGAAGAAGTATTGAAAAAAAAAACAAAGAGAAATATTTAGAAGATATGAAGATTTCTTTTGTGTGGCAAATGTGATGTGATCAGAGTTTTTCACATAGAATTTATAGAAACAGTCTAATGAAATGGTTAAAAAAGTGTGTATCTTATTTTTCCATAATATGGCTCTTGTATACATATCCTCATGCGCTGTTTATTTTCCATAATTGGTTTGCAATAATTTTTATTTTTATTTTTTCCAACCCTAGGATAAACTATAGCTAATAAACATGGCTAAAACACTCGTCAGGGTACTATGAGGCTCGGGCAAAAAAGATGCAAGAGACAGAGAACCAATCAACAACCAATATGCAATGGACAAAGATATTTGGTCAGTTAACACAACACCAAAAATCAAGATGTTTCTCTGGAAAGCAGCTTAAGGAGCACTACCAGTTGGGAAACGACAGCTATCAAAACAAATTCAACATTGATCCAAGGTGTAAAAGATGTGGTGAATTGGAATCAACGACTCACCTTTTGTTTCATTGTGACTTTTCCCAAACATATATGGAGGAGAAGTGCACCATTTCTGAAAATGGTTGAAACATCAGCTTTCTCAAGCTTTAAAGAGGGGTGGAAGATTGTGAAAGCATCCCTTTGGAGAAGAATTGGTTATGTGGATCTGGTGGCATATGTGGAAAGCAAAGAACAATATGGTATTTAATGCTGAAGGAAAGAACAATCACATGCAGATCTGATGCGGTTTGGCAGGGGGACAACAAAGCCGCTGGCTTCGCTTGTAAACGTTTCAACCTAAGTAATAAAGTATTTGCCGGAAAAGAAAAAGGTAATAAAGTATTTGAGTGAAAGAACAAAAAAAAAAGAAATTCGCAAATAATTTTATGGGTTAATTTGGAGAATGGATCAAGTAATTAGTGATATGGGTTATTCACTATTTAAAATTAGGAGAAAGAGATTTGTGTAATAGAGATGGTGTGAGATAAAAAAGTTAGTGGGTTTGACAAATTACTATTAGGGGCAAAAGCAGATTATTATGAAAATGTTTTTATTTTTATTTTTTTCTCTTGTTCCCCATCTCTCTGAGCACTCTTACTCCCTTTCGTCATTCTTTTTTTCTTTCATTTCTTTTCAATTTTTTTTTCCTTCTTCCATTTTATTTGATTTTAATTATTTCACAATATATTTTATAAAAAATATATTAATAATAAATTTTATTCTTTTAAATATTTTTCTAAATCTAAAGATATCCATTTTAAGAGAAACTAAAAACATAACTTAAAACTTCAAGCTAAACAAACAAAAAATTGGTATTACAGTATGTATTAGACAATATATATATACATATAGAACTAAGTATTATCCACCAGCTCCAATAACGTACACCATATTAATATAACAGAAATACGTACACTCATTACACTAGTGTTTTACATAACGTACACCATGTTATATAACAATATACGTACACTCATTATTTAACACCATCCGACAACCAAAAATCCTTGTACATCTCTGTTTTACATAACATATACCATGTTACATAACAAAAATACGTATATCCATAGTTTAACACCCTTTCACGACCAAACATCGTTCTCAAATTGACTTTGTTTACTTTTCTATGTCACCAAGCATTTGAATGTATATATTTATACATTCAAATGTTTTGTACAATTTCACCAATAATGTTTGTAAATTTAATATTACCGAATGATATATCTACATATAATTGAACCATGAATTACTTTTGTTGTACACCCATGATTGAACATCTACGTCAAGCCAAAGCCAAATATTCGTGTACACCACTTTTTTCATAACGTACACCATGTTACATAACAGAATTACGTACACCCATAATTTAACACTCTTCCAAAACTAAATAACACATGTTTCTTATAATTTCGTTTATAATTTTAAATATTTTTCCAAATTTAAAGAGATTTATTTTACGGGACTTAAAATCATAACTTAAAATTTCAAACCGAAGAAATAAAAAATTGATATTACAATGTGTATTAGACTATATATATATGTAACTAACTTGTATTGTCCATCGACTTCAATAACGTACATCATTTTAACATAACAGAAGTACGTACATCCATTACACCACTTTTTTACACAACGTACACCATGTTATATAACAGAAATACATACATCAATTATTTAACACCATTCGACAACCAAATATCGTTGTACACCTCTGTTTTACATAACGTACACCATACTACATAACAAAAGTACATACATCCATAATTTAACATCTTTCCACAACCAAATAATCATTCTCAAACCGATTTTGGTTATTTTCCATCTCACCTCTTCTACACTATTATTTTACTGTTCACAAATGTTAGATCTTGATGGACTATTATGATTTATAAAAAACTGAAGAACCACACAGTCACCACCGTGGTTAGTTTGTTTTAGTGGTAGAAAAAGAAAGGACAAAGTGAAAAAAAAATTGAATTAAAAATAGACAAATTTATACTTTATAGATTCAAGAAAAATGGATTAGATGATAAGAATTGATTGTTAAAAATTTATTTATGAAGATTTGTTAGATAAATCAAAATTAAGAAATTTGGGGAAGAAAAATTGGAAAAAAGTACGAAGAAGAAGATGAAAAAAGAGAGAAACAATTTTTCTTTTTTAATTTAAATAAAATTAATTAAAATGGTATATCTCATAAATATATGAAGAAGAAAAGGTTAAAAAAGAGTAGAAAATAGTGCATTGAACTATTTCTACAATTATGAATAGTAAATTGTCTACTTCTCTAATTATTTTTTTGAAAATAACCCGTATCACAAATTATTTCTAATTTTATCTGCCTTGTCCACCGCTTCTATTCAAAATACGGAAAACGCCAAAAATTTAGTCCCATCAAATACAAATCCAACGTTCACCGTCAGCGCGTGGCATGAACTGGTCCGCATAAAACGGGAAGACGAGTCCATGTGTTCCACTAAGTATGAACGCACGTTTCAAAAGAAAGACCAATTCACACTTTGGTTCAAACTTCAAAGTCTTCACCTCCGACATAATGTCATTATCAAATCTCCCCATACGCCACGTCACCTTTTCATTAAAGTTAGAGATCTATTTCTGACATTTTCTCCCTAAGTTGTTGGTAATTTGGTATAGTTAGAAATTTAGAATCCTGCATAAGATCAAAATTAATGCCGACAAAAAAAGACCAATTTTAAATACAAAGAGAGAAAAAATTATTATTTTGATGTCACATTTTGTTATACCATTTTCCTAACATGTCTTTTCTTAGTCAATTTGATGTTTCAACTAATCTTTTCCACATTTTTTTTTGGGTTCAAAGCATTGCTTTCTTTAAAAATTGCTGTTTGAACCAACCGATCTCTTTTGCATAATTTGTTTTTCAATACTTATGTAAATCAACACTATAATAACACAAGTGCCTCTCCTTGTATTGACATATCAGATTTTTTAATGATTTTGGTGTTCACATGTCAATAAATGAAAAAACTTTATAATCCAATAAGAACATTTTAATTAAACACATCATATTTAATTAGACACATCATATTTAATTCTTTATTTTATTTATTAAGACAAAGTCATTTGACCAACAAAAACATACCACATGAAATTTGTGTTATATTTTTAAAAAATTTAAAAAGTTAATAAAAAATGCAACTTACTCATATTTTATATTTTTATACATAGTTTGAAACAAAAATTTAAGCAACAAAAAAAAAATCGGGAAAACAAACAACCAACTAATCCTAATTTTTCTTACACACGACACACCACTCCATGATTATATGATATTTAAAATTTTGACACTGTATCAAGATTTTTCAAGTCTTTTTATCTTTCTCTAAAAATTTAATTCACGTTAAATTCAAATTCATCTCTCATTTTCTCCCGTTTTCTAGCATGTTTTTTAATATTTCTCAGATCCATCATAAACATAAATCTGAAATTATAAAAAATATAATTGTAGTCGATCCAACCTCACGTCATTTTTCTTTACTTTACACTCATATTTATTTGTTTCATATTCATTATCTCTTTATCACGGAAGAACAACAAGTTTTATCTCTATAGATTCGAAGAACACGATGTGAGTTTCACTCATCTGATATATACTAAACATGAAGCTCAAAGTTTGAAGCTGGTGCAACGAATAAAAAATCAAATGCAGAAAAATCGAACTGCACATTCTATTGTTGAAAGCTTCTTATCAAAACCATAAAACTAAGATGTCCCACTTATATTCTCTTCCACATAATAATGTATGTTTATCTATATTGCTTTAAGTTCTAAGTATGCAATACAAATGTTCCTAAAATTCATTTGATGGTTCAAGAACTCCAATGCAATATAAGAAAATCACACAATATCACTATTTAGAAGATTTTTTTTTTTTTTTTTCGGTATACGTTCATTTGTGTATATCTACATGATCTTATGGTGAGATATTCACCAGAACTATTTGTTTTCTTTTTATATTCTTTTATTATAAATATCAGCATTGTGTTATCACTAATATATTAATTTCACGAGTTAATTTAATTTATTATTATCTCAAACGTAGAATAATTTTTTTTTTTTTATATTGTTACTGAAATCATTATAATTTAGATTTTTAATTGGTCATAATATTTTGATTTTATCAAAAAAACTTACTTTAAATACAAAAAATATATATATTTTTATGTTATTTTAACAAGTAGTGATAACTCACTTAATTTCAAGGATTCTCTTAGGAAAGAGATTGAATCTTTGTTCCAAAAAAAAATTTCAATCTAATGCGCATAAAAAATAATTTACTAAATATAATAAAAACCAAAAATATTAAAGAAAAATCCCGCGACGTAGTGCGAATATTTACCTAGTAATTCCTAATAGTATAAATGAAACTCAAGATGGAATAGGGTAAGAAGAAGAGAGCAATAATAAAAAAAATATCAAACACAAATGGATAGAGTTCATATCATTTCTCCCTATTTTGGGTAGTACACATGTTATTTTTATTTAATTTACACAAAACAAGTGGAGATCTATTCTTCATCCACCCTCACAAAAATAACCCATCTACTAATTTCCCATATATTCTGGGAAAATACTTTTATAAAGAAACGAAAAAAACTGTTTAAAACTAGTGCACCATTTCTTCAGACAAATTATTAATACTCCTCATATTTTTATATATAATCGGGTATATATATCTCTCTCCTTTTTCTTTTTCTTTTTCTTCTGATTGATTTAAAGTAACCAACCACTATTCTGTGATCTTCATTGTTAT
The DNA here is from genome assembly GCA_963667165.1 of Barbarea vulgaris. Classification (NCBI taxonomy): domain Eukaryota; kingdom Viridiplantae; phylum Streptophyta; class Magnoliopsida; order Brassicales; family Brassicaceae; genus Barbarea; species Barbarea vulgaris. The sequence goes on along the minus strand of OY763890.1, from coordinate 28,642,333 downwards.
CCCAATTCAAGGGTTTTGGTCATCAAAAATGTCCAATAGAGAAAGCACCTGCCAAAAACACAACCAAAAATTAGAACTTTGATTGTAATAAAAGTGACAAATTAAGTTACGAAATGAAGAAAATAAAGTACCTCAGGGACACTGAGTTCGAGCCGGAACTTAGGACCGTCGTAGTGGTGCAAAATGGGTCGGAAAGAATCTTCTTCCAGTGGCAAACATACTTTCCTCGTTATAGCCCTCACCTTTATTTTTATTACAAAACAACCCCAAAACTTTTAAAAACCCCATAAAATTAGACAAAAGACAAGAGCTTATAGAAATTAATAGTACCTGAGCAGGGAAACGAGATTCGCCAGGACATTTCTTGTCTTCAAAAGCATTAAGCTCAATGTTTGTTCCTCCAAAGCTAGCCGCCTCGTAAATTCCATGAAGTTGGTGAGTAGAGTAGTTGTAAAGAAACAGAGGAAGTCCTGGAGTTATCGCTCTCACTGAGTCCCTATATCTTGGCGGCAATCCTAAACAAATTCATCCACAAAATAATCAAAAATAATTCATTGACAAAATAAACAAATTCATCGACAGAGTAGATTAAATACCAAAAAGCTGGCGTTTGAGATTCTCTTCCATTGTATCATTGTTGCAGACAAAGATGTAACCACCAATGGTTTCATTTCTTGGCAAAGCTTCTGCAGGAGGAAGAGTTTTAAACCTCTTGTCCAAACCATTCTTGTCGTCATCGTTTCTCTGGTTATTGTTCTGATGGTTCTTCCGATTCTTCTTCCCGTTTTTCTGAATCTGATGATCTTCATCGATTCCTTTGTTCTTGTTGTTGTTGTTGTTGTTGTTTCCTTGCTTGAGGTTCACGTTGTATCCATACTTCTTCATAGATGAGTACACTCCTTTGTTGAAATCTCCGTTAACGGCGTTTGACGGTGAGAAACCGTTAACGTTGTTGTTAACGTTGACTGAGTTGAATTTCCACGTGTCGTTGAACGGAGTGTTGAATTTGTCGATTGAATTTAGATCAACGGTGGATTTTGATCCCACAGGTCCAAACCCCAAACCCATGTCGGTGTTGGAAGACTTCCAGTTCCAGTTTGAATTGATGTTGTCGGAAGTCTTTTTCTGGTTCTGGTTAAAATAATAATCGATCTGGTTGTTGTTTTTGTCGGCGGCGATGTCCAAGTTCCGACGCTCTTTGAAGACGGAGTTTGTGCTCCAAATCGAGTCGTTGAGAGATAGATTCGCTAGATTTGGTGTCTGAACTCTCAACTGGTCGCTGAACTGCCAAAACGATTGCTGATTGTTATTACTATTCTCCATCTGAAAAGTTCAGGTTTTGCGATCTGGGTTTATCTAAAGTTGAAAGCTTTTGCGATTTTTGAGAGGTGAGTGGTGAAGATTTTGATGAATTTTGTGAGATTTGGGGGGGTTGGTTTTTAAGTAGAGAAATTGGTGAAAATTGGGTGAGAAATAAATAAAATTGATGTAGAGAAGAAGAAAAGTTGTAAGCTTTTAATTGGAGCAACTGTGTCATCCAGTCGAAATTTCCAGGAAAGTCACAACCCCCATTTTTTAATTAATTCTTTTTCAAGGTTGCGTGTGAATCTGACAAAGCAGGATTAGTAAAAGTAAATTATTTAAATAAGGAAAACGAATAAAATACAAGAGGATAATTACGCACCGAAAATATATATGTTTTATTTCAAATTTTCGATTTACTTGTATTTATGTCTGATAATTATTTTTTATTTTTATTTTAGCTTAAGAAAAATTGAAAGAGTGAGATAGTAACGGCGGCAGGTAGCGGAGACGCGGTCGGCAAGATCAATTGGAATGGACGTGGCAACTTATGGAGAAGGAAATAAAAAAAGTTTTTGTTTTAGATATTCTTCTCGAAATTAATTAAATATTTTCTTTAAATTGAGTTGATTTGTCTTAGAGGCTAAGGTTTGTGGACCAAACACCAAAAACGCGTTGACGAGAAGAGAGTGAGTGTGTCAGCATCAAGTTTATGACTCTAGTTAACACGTATTCAAAACCCCGGAAGCTTCTATTGGGCTATCTACCCACTTTACACCCATTAGTTTGAGATTAAACAGGCCCATGTACGGTCCACATTAGTTTGAGATTATTTTTTTTGGGTATGATGTTCTTCGTTCACAAGTCTACCACCACCTTTGACAATACTTCCAATGCAGCTCAAGAGTTGACAATTGCTAGTAAGCTTAACTCTACTTTTCAAGTTTTGTAGATGAGTCAATTAGGTGAATTTTGGTTAGAAAGCTTATGAAATGTTTCTTTCTTTATTAATGTCGAAGTTGTGGAGCATATTCTAATTATGTAATCTCTTGGAATAGCTGGATGCATAGGGCCAGCCCAACGATGTTGAATGCCCTCAGTGAAATTAATTTTTTTTTTTTTAAATTTAAACGAAAGAAACAAGAGTTCTCTAAAAAAAAGTTATATAAACAAATAAAACATCAAAATCAAACAAAAAATATTAAACTAAGAAATAGAACAAAAAGAAAAAAATACATAAATCACAATTATGAGTTAAACAAAACTTTAACTAAATACTACTCTCTCCGTTTCAAATTAATTGTCGTTTTATAAATAAATTTTTGTTTCAAATTAGTTGTCGTTTTATGTTTTCAACGCAAATGTTTGGTAGAATTTTCAAATTTATTCTTATTATATTAATGTTTTGACCAATAAAATAAAATTAATTAAATATTAATTAATTAAATATAAAACAGAAAAATCAATTGTTTTTTTAATCTTTGTAAAACAATGTAAAACGACAACTAATATGAAACCGAAAGAGTATTTAGTAAATAAATCTTAATCATAAACTTATATATTTTTTTTTTTAGAAAATTCGAATTGATGTATAATAGTATCATGCAAAACTAAAGGAGAGAGAACAACATTTTTTAGTAACCAAAAAAAAAAAAAAAACTAAATCTCACCAAATTTGTTTTAGAAAAGCATGGCTCATGCCATGGTCCGGACATGTGGATACAGTGGGAAAGCATGTGATGATCTGTCAATAAGTGAACCTCATAAGATGTTGGTCTTCTCATGTGATAAAGAATTGTTAAACATATGTCAATGAGGAGCATCATCCGGAGTGGGAAGTGAAAGACGGGTTAAGTTGTGTTCCAGAAAGCCAAAGAAACCACACCGTCTCTACAACTCATCAACCATACTCTTAGGTCTTTAGCTCTATGCCAGAGAGCTCGAGCGTATCGTCTAGTCCCAATTCTCTATTCTTTAATTTGGATGATTAATTTTGTTACCATATATGACTCACTCGTCTTTTTCCCAAATCATTGGCTATTTTTCTGGCTCTGAAATTGAAATGATTTGAGAGGGGGAGTTTTGTCGTCTGGTTATAATGCAACTTATATACTCCCTCCGTTTCAAAATATAAGTCGTTTTGGCTTAAAGCACGCATATTAAGAAATTATTTCATTCTTTTAAAAAGTATTAGTTAATATATAGGAAAAAAACAATTCAACCAATTAAAATAAAAACTGTAAATCATTATTGGTCACACAATATTCAATAAAGTAAAAAAGTACCTGCAATTATGAGAACGTCTTATATTTTGAAACAAAACAAAAGTTCTAAAACGACTTATATTTTGAAACGGAGGTAGTATGTTATATCACAAGAATGATCTTAAAGGGAACTCCATTAAATGAGTCCGTGATTGAATTTTGATTCCTGTGTCCCACTTCTTGTAGATATTATTTGTCTATTTTCTATAGATTCATTCATCTTTTTATTTTTATTTTATTTTTTCCAAGAAAGGGACAAAGATATTCGAAATTGTTGAGAAAAGATATTCGAAATTGTTGAGAAGTTGTTTTCTCTTTAATTAACAAAATGTTAAAATAATTCTTCTCTGCTTTCTGCTCCATTAATTTCCAACTACAATTTCCTTCCGTTTCTTTTGACTTGTGTATATTATTATTTGATCAAAATCATTAATGGTTTTAAATAATTTCATTCATTTTAATAATTCAAAAAAGTGGCCTAAATGCATTTCTCCGGGTCATTATGTTTGATTTGTCGACTAATATTTAATTTAACTTTTTTTTTTTTCTCGTACAGTCACAAATGAATTTAATATGTTATTTTTGTTCCTTCCGATAAATTTAATTTGATATAATTAACTTGTAAAGAACGTATGGAATGAGTTAAAGAGTGTGCAGTGCCTCCACTTGGATCTTTCTTACTTACTCCATTATCTTCTTCTTCTTCTTTCTTTCTTTCTTTCTTCTCCTTCTCTCTTTCATCTCATTTATGGCGAGTTCTACTTCTTTAGCTATTGTTCTTCATCAGTCTTCCAATCAAGATGAACTCTTCATGAATAAAACTCTTCAATTCTCAGAAACTCTTAAGGTTTGATCCTTCTTTCTCTCTCTCTCTCTCCTCAAACATATATAGATTGATCAATAAGATTGTGATTTTTGTCTTCATTCAAGATTCATCTTCTCTTCTGTTATGTTGTCTTTTTCTTAGGATTTAAAGAATTTGCGGAAACAGTTATACTCAGCTGCTGAATACTTCGAAACATCTTATGGCAAAGAAGAACACAAAGAAACGTAATTATTTTGTCAATCTTGATGATATTTTACAAGTCAATGTGTGTTATGGCGAGTTGAATTTGATTAATGATGGCAGAGTGATAGAGACATTGAAAGAGTATGCAGCAAAGGCAGTAGTGAATACAGTTGATCATCTTGGTTCTGTCTCCGACAAATTCAACACCTTCCTTTCTGATAACTCAACTCATTTCTCCACCACTCATCTTCGTTTATCTTCTCTTGAACAAGTAAACACTCAAATCTTGAATCTTGAATCTTGAAGAAACTGTCTCACATTGTGCGTGTGTGTTGTAGAGGATGAGACTATGCAGAGAGTACATGGGGAAGAGTGGGAGTCATCAGCATTTGCTTCTATTTCAATCTCCTCACCATCATAAGCGTTACTTCTTCCCTCGTACACTCTTGTAACCATTTCTTCAAAAATTGATTGTTCCATTTTTAGCTCTATCTCTGATTAGCTTTTTATCACAGAACAAGGAAGAGGCACAAGTTTCTCTGTAGGAGATGACTCAAATCGGTTCAAGACTGGTAATTATATATACAAATTGTTAAATTTGTTTCTGTTTATAATGTTATCTGAATCTTTCTCTTGTTCTACCTCAAAAGCTGTTAGATCAACAATACTAGAAAACCACCCAAATCCTGCAAGGTAAGAAGAATCTTGATTCTCATATTCTTCTTATGTGTTATGGTTTACATCGTTATTTATGCGATTCGTTGTTTCGGAATATAGGAAAGCTAACAAGACAGGAAGCTTCTCCTTTTCACCCATCCTACACAACAGACCACCAAGTGGTAAGTACACATCAACTAAAACAATGATACTTGTTTATTTGGCTTTGGTCAGATTAGTAAGTATGTGTTGCAGGTAAAAGAACAAACTCTCCTATGAGATTTCCTCTCTTACGTTCGGGATCTTTACTAAAACGTTCAAGCTCCCCAAGCCAGCCAAGAATACTGGTATTGTTACATATATATTTATACATTGTATAGCTTAAATTCTTAATATTTAGTTATTTAATTATCTGCTCTGTTTTTTCTGTGTAAAGGCTTTACCAGAACCACAAAGAGCGATATCTATGTCAACAAGTAGAGAGATAGTGGAGATAAAGCAATCTTCTTTGAGAAAAGGGAAGAAGAGTTTGATGCTCAAGGCATTGATGAGTATGAGCAAGTCAAGAAACTAATATCTTCCCTTCCCATTTGTATTTTACAATGTACAAAACTAATATGTGAAATAAGAGAAATGTTCATTCTCAATCTTCTTAGATGCTTTGGTCGGAAACTATGTGTGAATTTGCATAGAAAGATACATCAGTATGTTCACTGTTAGTTTCTTCACTTCCAAGTAAAAGAACGAAACCCTCGTATGAGATTCCCTCTTTCACGTTTATGATCTCTGCTGAAATGTCCCAGCTCTCTAAACCAACCAATAAATTTGGTAAATTGTATATAGCAGTCACAAAAAATTACTTAGTTGATATATAGCTTCGGTTTTCAACATCTTTATATAAGCAATACCCTAACCACAAGTATTAGAAGAGTATATGCACATATTGAAGAATGAAGCAAAACCAGAATGAAGAAACAGAGTATGTTCCAGAGACATTAAGAAGAAGTTAACAAGTTAGTTGAGAAGGTTGTTGTACAGTTAGAGGAAGTTAGCTAATGTTAAAGCTGTATATAAACTATGTTCATTTCACTTTCTTATATTCTCTCTCTCTCTAGGTTTGAGTTTAGACTTTAGAATCTAATCAATTCTTGAAATGAGATCAATTTCTTTTATCCACTAATTCTACCAAAACCCATTAAAAAACAAATTATACCAATGCCTAATTCGTGTCATGTTTTGTCGTTTCTTGTTTTGGTATAAGCATGTCTTGATTTTTTTAAATGGCAGCAAAAAATAGATAGTGGGTAGTTGCAATTAATTATCTCTCAATTCCAAAGTTAATTATTGAAATTTGCCAATAGTAGGAGACGCGAGAGACTGGGCCCAACAAAAAAAGGAAAAAAAGCCCATTTTCTAGAATTAGGAAGAAGAAACGAATTAAACCAACGGCCACGATTACTCCAACCCAAGACCAAATCTGATTGGCCAGCGTAATAGATCGTCGAAAACTTATTGGTCCACGTCATCCTCGATGACATTGTTTTACATCATCGTCCTTGCATAAAAATCGACTACTTCACCGTCGCCTTCGGGCACTGGACCTATTTAAGTAATCTCAAACCCAGAAAATAATATAAGTAACTCTGTTCAAATCACTTATAGAAGAGACACACACCAAGAGAGAGAGAGAGATCGAATCGCAATTTATTCGATAATGGCTCGCTCGTTCGGAGCACACGGCGTTGTTGTGCTAGCGATCATCTTCTTCGGTGAGTCATTTTTTCATCTACTGAAACTGTCTTCTTCTTCTTCTTCTTCTTCTTCGATTTTAGATCGGCAAATATATCCTCTGCATTGTTGGTTGATCGCATAGTTTCGATTCCGACGTAACATTTCGTAGTTTCTCGATTTATTGGTACAATTTTACCATCTTAAGATTAGATCTAGTTTAATCGTTCTTAAGAATGTTTGTTTAGAGATTCAATTTTTTCTGGATAATTTGGTGGCAAAATTAGGAGATTAGTTTATTGACGATTTTTGAATTCTTGTGATTCAGGATGTTTATTTGCGTTTTCAACTGCAAAAGAAGAAGCTACGAAGCTGGGAACAGTGATAGGAATAGATCTTGGAACAACTTACTCTTGCGTTGGTGTTTATAAGAATGGTCATGTTGAAATTATAGCTAATGACCAAGGAAACCGTATTACTCCTTCATGGGTTGGTTTCACTGACTCTGAGAGGCTCATTGGTGAAGCTGCTAAGAATCAGGCAGCTGTTAATCCTGAGAGGACTGTCTTTGACGTCAAGAGATTGATTGGACGAAAGTAAATACATAAACTTTTTTTGGGTGGTTTCTGTTTGTTTTACCTTACATGGAATGTGTTGATTTTAATTCTTTCTTTTTTTTTTGTGTTTGCAGATTCGAGGACAAAGAGGTACAAAAGGATAGGAAGCTTGTACCTTACCAGATTGTCAACAAAGATGGTAAGCCATACATTCAAGTCAAGATCAAGGATGGTGAAACTAAGGTTTTCAGTCCTGAGGAGATCAGTGCTATGATTTTGACTAAGATGAAGGAGACAGCTGAAGCCTACCTTGGAAAGAAAATCAAGGATGCTGTTGTCACTGTTCCAGGTTTGCTTTCTTGTTCATTTTATGTTGTTAAGAGTGATTTATCTTTTTGTGTAGTTTGATTGACTCTTTAATTTGGTTTTTGATTATGTGCAGCTTACTTCAACGATGCCCAGAGACAGGCTACTAAGGATGCTGGAGTGATTGCTGGGCTCAATGTTGCCAGAATCATTAATGAACCCACTGCTGCTGCTATTGCCTATGGTCTTGACAAGAAGGGTGGTGAAAAAAACATCCTTGTTTTTGACCTTGGTGGTGGTACCTTTGATGTCAGTGTCTTGACCATTGATAATGGAGTCTTCGAAGTTCTCTCCACAAATGGTGACACTCACTTGGGAGGTAATATAACTGTGACCACAAATAAATATTTTAAATTACATTGTTCAGTAACAGATGAGTGTTGTGCCAATGCAATCACCAGTTATTCTAAACATTGGGGGATTTCTTTAGTGTGATGTTGGTGCTAACTTTTTGTTTTGTTGTTGTGATTTGCTCAGGTGAGGACTTTGACCACAGGATCATGGATTACTTCATCAAGTTGATCAAGAAGAAGCACCAGAAGGACATCAGCAAGGACAACAAGGCTCTTGGAAAGCTCCGAAGGGAGTGTGAGAGAGCAAAGAGAGCTCTTAGTAGCCAGCACCAAGTCCGTGTTGAGATTGAGTCTCTCTTTGATGGTGTTGATTTCTCTGAGCCACTCACCAGAGCTCGTTTTGAGGAGTTGAACAATGACTTGTTCCGGAAGACCATGGGACCTGTGAAGAAGGCCATGGATGATGCTGGTCTACAGAAGAGCCAGATCGATGAGATTGTCCTAGTTGGTGGAAGTACTAGAATCCCAAAGGTTCAGCAATTGTTGAAGGACTTCTTTGAAGGTAAAGAGCCAAACAAGGGTGTGAACCCCGACGAGGCTGTTGCTTATGGTGCTGCTGTCCAGGGTGGTATTTTGAGTGGAGAAGGTGGTGATGAGACCAAAGATATCCTTCTTCTTGATGTTGCGCCACTCACTTTGGGTATCGAGACTGTAGGAGGAGTGATGACAAAGCTTATCCCGAGAAACACGGTTATTCCAACCAAGAAATCTCAGGTTTTCACTACATACCAAGACCAGCAGACAACTGTCTCCATTCAGGTCTTTGAAGGTGAACGAAGTCTCACCAAGGACTGCAGATTGCTCGGGAATTTCGACCTCACCGGAATCCCACCGGCCCCAAGGTTTGCTTTCTCTTCTTTTACCCCTTACTAATGGTCAAATCTGTCTCGTCTTGAACATCGAAATAATCATCCTGATCTTTGTTTTGGCAGAGGAACTCCTCAAATCGAGGTCACATTCGAAGTAGATGCCAATGGTATTCTTAACGTGAAGGCAGAGGACAAGGCAAGTCGTAAATCAGAGAAGATTACCATCACAAATGAGAAGGGTCGTTTGAGCCAAGAAGAGATTGACCGGATGGTTAAGGAGGCAGAAGAGTTTGCAGAGGAAGACAAGAAGGTGAAGGAGAGAATCGACGCCAGAAATGGTCTGGAGACATACGTTTACAACATGAAGAACCAAGTGAGCGACAAGGACAAGCTTGCTGACAAATTAGAGGCAGATGAGAAGGAGAAGATCGAAGCAGCAACCAAAGAGGCCTTGGAGTGGCTTGATGAGAACCAGAACTCAGAGAAAGAAGATTACGAAGAGAAGTTGAAGGAGGTAGAGGCAGTGTGTAACCCAATCATCACGGCGGTTTACCAGAGATCTGGTGGAGCACCAGGTGGTGCAGGAGGAGAATCAGCGACTGAGGAGGAAGACGAGTCTCACGACGAGCTCTAGATATTTAATCTTGTTTTTATTGTTGATTTGTTAAAACCACTAGAGACAAGTTTTGAGGATGAAAGAAGATAAGTCTTTTTTGTTTTGTATGTTATTGGTTTTATTTGGAATTTTTAGGAAAGATGAGAGATTAAGTAGCGTTCTATGGTCTTTTTAGTCTCATTGGAGGCTGGAGGGTCTCTTTTATGTTATCTTGATAACTTTCTTCGACCATAGACCGACACAGTATTACTACAAGACAATACCAGAAAAACAGAGTATTAAAGACAAACAAGGCTAAACGATCAATTTGGTTTCATACTGTAGCCAGTTCTGCTAGAAGAGTTTGATCATCAAGTCTCCTGCAAAAATTAACCAGAAGACAATCGATTTAGTTTCATGTTTAGTTGAAGTAATCTAGGTTCTAATCCATCAGTTTCAAATGATATAATAGCATAAATACCTGCCAAAATGCAATTCTACCAAATGTTCATAAGAGATTAATCACCATTCACCAAAGATTCATGCAATAGTATATGTACTAGTATTACACCCGTACGTACGGGGAAAATAGATTTATATCTTTTTGGATTGTTGTAGACGAAAAAGGATGAATCACAATCGAGTTTTGATTACGAAGACTCTTGCAAGATTTATAGAATTCATGAATCACAATCATGTGACTTGTGCTTAGTCAGATAAATAATTTTTAAAATTTGTAAATAATATTTATTTAACTAACGATTTTATAAAACTACTTTCATTTAAAAAAAATATAAGTGCGTTTACCAAAATAAAAATATAAATATAAATGTAAAATTAACACAACTTATAAACAGATTTATAACACCTTTTATGGATCATAGAAAATTCTAAGAAGATGATGTGAAGTCCAATTTGTTTTAAAAATTTAGAAATTTAAGGCTTATACTTTTTTTTTTCTTAAATGATAATATTTTTAGAAATCTTTAATTAAATAAATGATTTAAAAAAAAGAAGAAAAATGCAAACAATAAATTGATAAATTGAGTAAATGACCTTAATATTAGCACCTTTGTTCTTTTGAATCCTTTCTTTGAAGCTTGAATGAAAAAAATACTACTTTCTCCTCTAAGCAATATCTAGAATAATTAATTTATTCTCTTCTCCTTGTCGCCATTGTTGTTCTTCTCAATTGAAGATCTAAGATTTAAGATTGAAGATTGTAAATTGGAGATTGAAAAAGTAGAAACAGAGGAAGAGAGTAAAACAGTGAAACTAAAATCAAATAGAGAGAAAATTTAGTTTTAAATCATAATTTTAGTTGGAGTTATAAATAAAATGAATTGAAGTTTTAAATCATGGAACAGTTTTTACTTCGTGATATAGTGAGAGAAAATTTAGGAAAAGTTACATAGATAAAAAAATAAAAAGAGATTTTTTTTGGACGACATTTATTTTTATTTTTCTTTTCTTTTTTAGTTTCAATCTGATTTTTGTTTAACTTTTAATGAAAATAAAATTTAAAAACAAAATCTATGTGGCATATTTTTATTGGTTAGGTGACTTGTGGTTTATAAGATAAAATATACTAATGAAACTCTGAAGCAATATATAAACTAATATATTGTTAATTCGATAATTACCTTTAGATAAAGAGACAATGTCTGTGCGGTTAGAAGAAAAACTTTGACCAGTGAGCTGCTTGGAGCATGCGAGAGAAAAGATTCAGGTGAAGTGCGAAGAATGACATTCCCGTGAACAGAACCAAGCAGACAATCATGGTCATCTTCCAAGCGATCTCCGAGTGATGCATGCTGATGATACCCGTTGTCGTCAAATCCTCCTGGGACATTAATGGAAGCAGCAAACACCAAAAGTAGCTCTTGAAGCCTATCTTGTGGAGGCTGTCTTGCCGTAAGATGCAAGATGTTGCAGTCTGTGCTGTCCACAATTCTACTCTCAAAGATAAAAGCAAATATTTTCTCATGTCTGTAATTACCGCGGCAATTTGATTATTCTCAATAAGTATCCAAATGAGATACGAGTACGTGGGAATGATATTATTGGCTAGAAACTCAAATTTGTTGGAGAACTGAGGCTGTCTCACAATATGATTAATATTAATATTAAAAATATAATTAGATTAAACCATGAGTATTTTAGTCATTTTTTAGTAAAACATATGGATGGAGATGTAGGTTTACAAAAACTAACTAAAGAAACAAAAATTCATTGAGATGAATCATCCAGATGACCAACCCAAAATGGTAACAAACCAACCCAAAATGGTAAAAATAACATTCAGATGGACTTGAGATTGACTATTTGAATGAATCATTTGAATGGAAAGGGTAGATGAGTAAACAAACGGGGCTTATACCATTGATTAGGAAGATCAAATATATTAGTCTTTAAACAGAGGCAATTAGTGCGTAGAGAATGGTTGAACTGCCAAAATTTTAAATTCTAACCACCGTAGAAGATGAAAATCATGCCTTTGTGAAAATTGATCAATCAAATCGAACATGGATTCAATCAATCAAGACAAACTCGCATAGACATGATCAAAAGAAGAATATAAACAAAGTAACCGACATCATAGTCAGAGTTTATTTAACCGACATAAAGTCGGAGATAAATCCGAACCAATCGGAAAGAGAAACCAGACTAAATCGGTAAATTTATAGACAAAAACAAAGTCTCTCTCTATGAAAGATTGAGATGAGAGAAGAGAGAGAAATTCCAATTAACCGGAAATCACCCTTTCAGAGAGGATACAAATTATACCAATGCCTAATATTTATTTTTTTTTTTTTCCTTCTTGTAGGTGTCATGTTTTTTTTACTTTCTTGTTTTGGTATAAACATAAGTATGTCTTAATCTTTTAATGGCAACCTACATCCAAAAATAGATAGTGTATAGTGCATTTAATTATCTCTTAATTCCAAAGTTAAATTTGCTAATATAGTAGAAGACGCGAGAGACTGGGCCCAACAAAAAAAGGAGAAAAAGCCCATTTGTCTATAATTATGGAGAAGAAACGAAGAATAACCAACGGCCACGATTACTCCAACATAAGACCAAAGCTGATTGGCCAGCGTAATAGATCGTCGAAAACTTATTGGTCCACGTCATCCTCGATGACATAGTTTTACTTCATCGTCCTTGCATAAAAAGCGACTACTTCACCATCACCTTCGGGCACTGGACCTATTTAACTATCTCAAACCCAGAAAAAATTTATATATAAGTTCAAATAAGTTTATTCGATCTATAGAGACACACAAAGAGAGAGATCGAATCGTAAAATTATTCGATAATGGCTCGCTCGTTCGGAGCACACGGCACTGTTGTGCTAGCGATCATCTTCTTCGGTGAGTGATTTTTTCATCTACTGAAACTGTCTTCTTCTTCTTCGATTTCAGATCTCTTTTCTCTATTCAAATCGGAAAATATATCCTCTGCATTGTTGGTTGATCGCATAGTTTCGACTCCGACGTAACATTTCGTAGTTTCTCGATTTATTGGTACAATTTTACGATCTTAGGATTAGATCTAGTTTAATGATCTTAAGAATGTTTGTTTAGGTTGCAAAATTAGGTTGCTTGTTTGTGAGATTAAGTTTTGAATTGGGAGATTAGTATATTGACGATTTTTGAATTTTTGCGATTCAGGATGTTTATTTGCGTTTTCAACTGCAAAAGAAGAAGCTACGAAGTTGGGAACAGTGATAGGAATAGATCTTGGAACAACTTATTCATGTGTTGGTGTTTATAAGAATGGTCATGTTGAAATCATAGCTAATGACCAAGGAAACCGTATTACTCCTTCATGGGTTGGTTTCACTGACTCTGAGAGGCTCATTGGTGAAGCTGCTAAGAATCAGGCAGCTGTTAATCCTGAGAGGACTGTCTTTGACGTCAAGAGATTGATCGGACGAAAGTAAATACATAAAACTTCATTTTTTGGGTGGTTTCTGTTTGTTTCACTTAGCATGGAATGTTGACTTTAATTCTTTCTTTTTTTGTGTTTGCAGATTCGAAGACAAAGAGGTACAAAAGGATAGGAAGCTTGTACCTTACCAGATTGTGAACAAAGATGGTAAGCCATACATTCAAGTCAAGATCAAGGATGGTGAAACTAAGGTTTTCAGTCCTGAGGAGATCAGTGCTATGATTTTGACTAAGATGAAGGAGACAGCTGAAGCCTACCTTGGAAAGAAAATCAAGGATGCTGTTGTCACTGTTCCAGGTTTGCTTTCTTGTTCATTTTATGTTGTTGAGTTATATATCTGTTTCTGTAGTTTGATTGATTCTTTAATTTGGTTTTGACTATATGCAGCTTACTTCAACGATGCCCAGAGACAGGCTACTAAGGATGCTGGTGTGATTGCTGGGCTCAATGTTGCCAGAATCATTAATGAACCTACTGCTGCTGCTATTGCCTATGGTCTTGATAAGAAGGGTGGTGAGAAGAACATCCTTGTCTTTGACCTTGGTGGTGGTACCTTTGATGTCAGCGTCTTGACCATTGATAATGGAGTCTTCGAGGTTCTCTCCACAAATGGTGACACTCACTTGGGAGGTAATATAACTGTGACCACAAATAAATATTTTGAATTACATTGTTCAGTAACAGATGAGTGTTGTGCCAATGCAATCACCAGTTATTCTAAACATTGGGGGATTGCTCTAGTGTGATGATGGTGCTAACTTTTTGTTTTGTTGTTGTGATTTGCTCAGGCGAGGACTTTGACCACAGGATCATGGATTACTTCATCAAGTTGATCAAGAAGAAGCACCAGAAGGACATCAGCAAGGACAACAAGGCTCTTGGAAAGCTCCGAAGGGAGTGTGAGAGAGCAAAGAGAGCTCTTAGTAGCCAGCACCAAGTCCGTGTTGAGATTGAGTCTCTCTTTGATGGTGTTGATTTCTCTGAGCCACTCACCAGAGCTCGTTTTGAGGAGTTGAACAATGACTTGTTCAGGAAGACCATGGGACCTGTGAAGAAGGCCATGGATGATGCTGGTCTCCAGAAGAGCCAGATCGATGAGATTGTCCTAGTTGGTGGAAGTACTAGAATCCCAAAGGTTCAGCAATTGTTGAAGGACTTCTTTGAAGGTAAAGAGCCAAACAAGGGTGTGAACCCCGACGAGGCTGTTGCTTATGGTGCTGCTGTCCAGGGTGGTATTTTGAGTGGAGAAGGTGGTGATGAGACCAAAGATATCCTTCTTCTTGATGTTGCGCCACTCACTTTGGGTATCGAGACTGTAGGAGGAGTGATGACAAAGCTTATCCCGAGAAACACGGTTATTCCAACCAAGAAATCTCAGGTTTTCACTACATACCAAGACCAGCAGACAACTGTCTCCATTCAGGTCTTTGAAGGTGAACGAAGTCTCACCAAGGACTGCAGATTGCTCGGGAAATTCGACCTCACCGGAATCCCACCAGCCCCAAGGTTTGGTTTCTCTTCTTATACCCTTAGTAGTGGTCAAATCTGTCTCATCTTGAACATCAAAATAATCATCCTGATCTTGTTTTGGCAGAGGAACCCCTCAAATTGAGGTCACATTCGAAGTGGATGCCAATGGTATTCTTAATGTGAAAGCAGAGGACAAGGCAAGTGGTAAATCAGAGAAGATTACAATCACAAACGAGAAGGGTCGTTTGAGCCAAGAAGAGATTGACCGGATGGTTAAAGAGGCAGAGGAGTTTGCAGAGGAAGACAAGAAGGTGAAGGAGAGAATCGACGCCAGAAATGGTCTGGAGACATACGTTTACAACATGAAGAACCAAGTGAGCGACAAGGACAAGCTTGCAGACAAATTAGAGGCAGATGAGAAGGAGAAGATCGAAGCAGCAACCAAAGAGGCCTTGGAGTGGCTTGATGAGAACCAGAACTCAGAGAAAGAAGAATACGAGGAGAAGTTGAAGGAGGTAGAGGCAGTGTGTAACCCAATCATCACGGCGGTTTACCAGAGATCTGGTGGAGCACCAGGTGGTGCAGGAGGAGAATCAGCGACTGAGGAGGAAGATGAGTCTCACGACGAGCTCTAGATGTTTAATCTTGTTTTTATTGTTGATTTGTTAAAACCATTAGAGACAAGTTTTGAGGATGAAAGAAGATAAGTCTTTTTTGTTTTGTATGTTATTGGTTTTATTTGGATTTTTAGGAAAGGGGAGAGATTAAGTAGCGTTATATGGTTCTTTAGTCTCCCTGGAGGGTCTCTTTATGTTATCTGATAACTTTCTTCAAAACAAATATTTTTCTATTTGAAACATCAGATAAATTTTACAATAATCTAAATTAGTGGCAACAAAACAACGTATGGTGTATGTGGATGCTATATCCCGTTGTGAGTTGTGAGATATGATGCAAAAAGTTGAGAATTTTATGTCTAATTTGCTGATACATGTTCGACCATAGACAGACAGTATTACAAGACGATACCAAATAAACAGAGTATTAAAGACAAACAAGGCTAAACGACCACCAACATAGCTAAATGACGATCAATTTGGTTTCATACAAGACAAATAAAACTACAAAGTCAAACAGAGTAGAAGTTTAGTTTTGATATAGCCAGTTCTCACTAGAAGAGTTTGATCATCAGTCTCCTGCAAAAATTAACCAGAAGACAATCAATTTGGTTTCATGTTTAGTTAAGTAATCTAGTTACTAATCCATCAGTTTCAAATGATATCATAGCATAAATACCTGCCAAAATGCAATTCTACCAAATCTTCATAAGAGATTAATCACCATTCACCAAAGATTCCTGCAATAGTGTATATACTAATGAAACTCTGAAGCAATATATAAACTAATCACATACATTGTTGATTTGATAATTACCTTTAGATAAAGAGTTTGTGTCTGTGCGGCTGGAAGAAAAACTTGGACCAGTAAACTGCTCGGAGCATCCCGGAGAAAAGCTTGAGGTGAAGCGCAATGAAGGAGATCCCCGTGAACAGAACCAAGCAAACAATCATGGTCATCTTCAAGGCGATCTTGGAGTGATGCATGACGATGACAGCGCCGCAAAAGGAGGTTACCATAGCCACTATGGAGACAAACAGTAGAAGAAGTCCCAACATCAGTCGAAATGGTAACATGGTCCGAAATTCAGTGGCAGAGTTCCGCGATGTCAGGATGGACATGAACAACACAATAGCTAATGAAGAGCAGACAAAAGTCACAGCAGCACCACAGTAAAATATCTCAAACCAAGTGTTTTTTACCAAGATAGGATACCCGTCGTCGTCAAATCCTCCCGGGACATTGATGGAAGCAGCAAATACCAAAGTAGCAATCAACGTTGCTACAATCATGCACGTGGTCGATGTCCCTTTTAACCACTTCTCTCCTTCTTTCCGTAGAGTTTGATGCTCTTCTGCGAAGATGACATCTGGTGTTTTATTATCTTCACCAGCCTTGCTTTCAATGTATGCGGGAGGTACCATGTTTTTCACAACCTTGAATACACAAAAAATTGTCGTATAGATTTAACTTTCAAATAGTCTTATTAGAAACAAGTAATACTGAGCGAAGACTTGAAAAAAAGTTAAAAAAAGCTCCCAGGCACATTTCCCGAAACTCCCCATCCTAGTAAACTTTTTCAAAATAAACAGATCTCAACCACTTTTTACTTCCTTTTCAAGAAAGTTTTGACTTTGCTAGCAGCTTCCTTGGCTTTCCGGCAATCTTTACCGGTGCTCCGGTCCGGAGTCCGGTACTCCCTCCTCCAGGAAGACTTTAGCACGTTTGCTGTACCACTTGTTACCACTTGTACCTTCTAAAATCGTATCTAAAGGTACTCTCTATTCTGTTCTTCTTGTCCTTTCAGGTATGAAGACAGTATGGTGGAGTCATTATCCCTGTTGATCAAACAGGAGAACTCTCATCTAGTGACCCTATATCACTAGAAGAACTATCACACCCCAAGGGTGAAGAAACTTACTGTCTGTTAACAAACTATCTCACCTCCAGGTGAAGAACAGTTGAGAACCCAGCATATTCCCCTACTCATCAAGAAGTAATGGCGCTGAGACACTCCTACGCTGACAAAGGAAAAGGCATTGATACCTCAAACAATGTAACCAGACAATCCAGAGTTAAAGTCCCTCCTTTTGACAACTCAGAGCTTATCAGGAAGCACTCACTTACAGTGATAGGACGTATCACGAACCCAAGGCAGAGGATTTGGTCCCTCATACCCTTTCTTGCAAACCTATGGAAGACATCTTCAAGGGCCATTGGAGCAGATCTGGGCCAAGGCATCTTCCAGTTTCAAATGGCCTCGGAAGAGGATATGAGACTGGTGCTGGAGAATGGACCATACCACTTTGCAAAATATATGATAATCCTGCAGAAATGGGAACCATCAATTAGTAGAGATTTCCCTTCCCAGATCTCTTTTTGAGTAAGGATTCAAGGAGTTCCTAAACACCTATGGTCAGAAGAAACCTTTAAGAGCCTGGGAGATGACATTGGAGTGTATGAGAATCTGGAAATCTCGGAAGCGACTGCTAGAATAAGAGTCACAGTTAATGGACTACAACCCTTATTCATGTCATCGACCTTGGAATTTGAAAATGGAGATGAAGTTGTTGCCTCGCTAGTGTATGAGAAACTGGAAAATCATTGTGATATCTGCTGGAGATTAGACCATGAGAGGAAAGACTGCAAGGAACAAGCAATGGTTAGTCATCCCCAAAAAAGTAACTCCAGAGACCTACACCACTCAAGTTCTGTTAAAGAAAGAAGCTTTGAGCCTCCGAGACAAAGAGGTTATGAAGAACAGAGCAGGAACCCTACCTTTGGTAAAGAGTATCATCAGAATAGTTACCACCAAAGCTCTAGCCGCAGATCTTTATCTCAGCTTTCTCACCAACACCAGAGGTATAATCAGGCTCAGAGACATCCGGAATCTAATCATAACTCTTATTACTCCAATGGGAGTTATCAAAGGGCTGGCAGGAAAGAACAAAGTTCATATCATAGCCAATCCTTCCCAGAACATGGGGAGAGAAGATACAAGACAACTATCAACCACCAAGTCTGGAGAGAAAAAGAAAAAGGCATCAATTCTTATACATCCTCCCCCCAACCTAGAGATGAATTATCTGAATCATCCAGGGCGAGAAGACCTCCTCTAGAAAGGTCTAACATGAATGTGGTGGCTCAAGAGAATTTACCTCACCAGGCTATGGAGGTAGCCCTAGATGAACTGCGTGAAGTAATGGTCCAGTACTCCTCTTGTGCTGACCCATCGGAAAGTGCGGCCAGGAAAGAGAGATTGAGACAAGCAAAAGAGGCTGGCCAATTTGAAGAAACTGCTGCCCAAATGGTGAGAGCAAGTATGACTCAGACAACTGCAGTACACGAAAATGATAATGATGAGAACTCTCAAGAGAGAATCCCAGTGGCACTGAGACTTGGCCCTACAAATGGCACTACCATTACAGATAAATCAAACCAAAAGAAACCCCGCATAAAAGGCAAGGCTGTAAAGCAAACAACAAAGAGTAAAGGACAAGCAAGCCCTATAAATCTACCAGGCATCAGTTCCAGAAAGAGTTAGTCAATCCAGGCAAGAACCTCACCAAGAAGAAAGCTCAACATGGATTCCCAAGCACAAACCTCTAGAGCAGCAGGGCAGGCCTCGGGCTCGAGAAGAAGCCAAGATCATGAACAAACTAATACCTCAAGCAGAGACAATCAGCCTCTTATCAACCTAATTCCAGCGGCAAGGAAGAAGAAGGTGGATTTTCGCCTTCCTACTCTTCCTCTTCCGTAAAGATACTGTGCTGGAACTGTCAAGGGTTGGGGAATCCCAGGACAGTCCAGCGGCTGAAGGATATACATCGCCAAGTATGTCCTGATATAATCTTCCTCTCGGAGACTAAAAACTCTGATGATTATGTGTTGAATACATTCAGTTGTATGGGTTATGGAAGCAACTTACTGGTACCACCACAAGGTTTGGGAGGTGGGCTAGCACTATTTTGGAAGCAAGAGATACACCTGGAAGTCTTAGACAGCAGCCCTAATTTTATAGACACCAGAATGGAGCATGAAGGGAAAAAGTTCTATGTAACTTTCATTTATGGAAACAATGACAGAACCAGAGAAGGGACTTGTGGAATCACCTTATTGCTTTTGCTGGTGTTAGAGACTCACCATGGCTCCTCTCAGGAGATTTTAATGATCTTACCACCAATGAGGAGAAGTCAGGCGGCCCATTGCGGCCAGAAGGATCCTTTTCAGACTTCAGAGCCTTCCTATCTGAAGGTGACTTATATGACTTGAGGCACTCGGGTGATCCCCTGTCAAGGAGAGGCATAAGAAATGACCAAGTTATAAGGTGCCGTTTAGACATATAGCTCTATCAAACAGCACTTGGGCTGAACTCTTCCCAACTGCAAGATGTGAGTACCTTAGATATGAAGCCTCAGACCACAAGCCACTAGTAACTATCTTTGAACCTGAAAAGAAAAAGCAGAGAGGCATATTTCGGTTTGATAGAAGACTCAAAGAAAACCAAGAAGTCAAAGTGTTGATAGAAAGCACATGGAATGAGGATCAGAATCGTACTGTTGCTAATCGAATAACACAAGTGAGATGGGCAATCATTCAGTGGAGTAAGGAGCATAGCAAAAATAGTCGTGAGATAATAGAGAAGCAAAAGAAAGCATTAGAAGAGGCCATGGCAAGCCCCCAGAATAATGAATCTCTGATCCAGACAATTAATGGTGAACTCCAGAAAGCTTACAAGCTAGAAGAAGAATTTTGGAGACAGAGGAGCAGGCTCCTATGGCTAAGCTTAGGAGATAGAAACTCAAGCTACTTTCATGCTGTGTCTAGGAGCAGGTATGTTAGAAACAAATTTTCAGTGCTGGAGGATGATGATGGCACTGTACAGTTCAAAGAGGTTGAAATAGGGAAGATTATAGTCAAGTATTATAAGAAACTATTTACCTCAAAGGCTGGTAACAGCCAGGAGATTGTTAATTCAGCCTTGCTTCCAAGAGTATCTGAGGAAGAAAACCAAGCTTTGATTTCGGAACCCTCAGATGAAGAAATCAATCAGGCTCTACACTCCATTCATGCAGATAAGGCACCTGGCCCCGATGGTTTCTCTGCTAGTTTTTTCCAATCAAATTGGAGCACCATAGGCCCGGCCATCTGCATAGAGATTAAGAAGTTCTTTCAGTTTGGAAAACTCCCAAGCACTATTAATGAAACTTTTGTGAGACTTATCCCAAAGATTCATGGACCAAGGAAGATAACTGAATACAGACCGATTGCTCTATGCTCAGTGCTCTACAAAATAATATCCAAGCTCCTGACTAGAAGACTGAAACCTATCTTGTCTAAGCTGATATCTGAGAACCAGTCAGCCTTTGTTCCAGGTCGAGCCATATCCGACAATGTGCTAATCACACATGAGGTCCTCCATTTCCTAAAGTCTTCAGCAGCAAAGAAACATTGCTCCATGGCAGTAAAAACTGACATGAGTAAAGCCTACGACAGGCTGGAATGGGACTTCATCAAACTGGTACCCTGCAAAAGTTTGGTTTCCACCCTATTTGGATCAGTTGGCTAATGGAATGTATATGCACAGTGTCATATAGATATCTAGTAAATGAAGTGCCAAGGGGAAAAGTAGTTCCAAAGAGAGGGATAAGGCAAGGTGACCCCTTGTCTCCATACATATTCATCCTATGTAGTGAAATTCTATCAGGGCTATGCAGAAAAGCACAAGAGGAAGGAAACCTACAAGGTATCCGAGTGGCTAAAGGAAGTCCTCGAATAAACCACCTGCTGTTTGCTGATGACACCATGTTCTTCTGTAGAACTAACAATCGCAGCATAGACACCTTGAAACAGATTCTCAGAGATTATGAAGCAGCTTCAGGACAGTGCATCAATAAGGATAAATCAGCAATTACCTTCTCCAAAAAAGCACCCCAAGAGCTGAAAAATAAAGTGAAAAGATCTTTACAAATCAATCAAGAGGGTGGAGTTGGGAAGTATTTGGGACTGCCAGAGCACTTTGGAAGGAAAAAGAAAGATCTTTTTACCTCAATAGTGGACAAGATCAAACAAAGAGCACTCAAATGGTCCACAAAGTTCTTGTCTTCGGCTGGGAAAGTGGTCCTCCTAAAAAGCGTACTATCATCTATGCCATCCTATGCCATGTCTTGTTTTAAACTGCCTATATCTCTCTGTAAAAGGATCCAGTCGGCCTTTACACGCTTCTGGTGGGACGCCAACCCTGAAAAAAAGAAGATGGCATGGGTTGCTTGGGACAAGTTAACAAACACAAAGCAGGAGGGTGGACTGGGTTTTCGAGATGTACAAAGCTTTAATGATGCAATGCTTGCCAAGTTGAGCTGGAGATTGATCACAGAACCAAACTGTTTGCTAGCAAGAGTACTAAAAGGAAAGTATTGTACCTCATCAGACTTCATGTCATGCTCTACCCCTAGCTCAGCTTCTCATGGCTGGAGAGGAGTCATAGTCGGTAGAGATCTTCTGACTAACCATTTAGGCTGGGCAATTGGTGATGGAGTTGACGCCAAAGTTTGGTATGACCCATGGCTGTCTACCAAGGAACAATTGAGCCCAATGGGACCGGTAGAAGAAAAATTTTCATCACTTTATGTGAAAGACTTGTTTCATTCTAACTCACGGAGTTGGAACATAAAGCTTATTAAAGAAATCTTACCCCAGTATGAGCAGATGATCCTGAGCATCAAACCAAGTAAATGGGGAGGAACGGACAAAATGATCTGGTTAAATCACCACTCTGGGGCTTATTCGACTAAGTCGGGGTACCACTTAGCCCGAAAATCAAAGGAGATAGTGCCACTACATCTGCAACCAAATGAAACTCAATGGAACCAAGATATTTGGTCAGTTTCGACCTCCCCAAAAATCAAACTATTTCTATGGAAGGCAGCTAAGGAAGCACTCCCAGTTGGTGAAAGACTAATAGCAAGACAAATCAACATCGATCCCCACTGCAAGAGATGCAGAGGTATTGAAACTATAGCTCACCTTCTTTATCAATGTGAATATGCCCAACAGGTCTGGAGTGAAGCTCCTATGGCGCGACCAATTGAATCTGGACGTTTCTCTAGCTTCAAGGAGGGTTGGAAGGAGGTGAAACCATCCGTTTGTTTGCCCCCTGTAGGCATTGTTGGTGAAGACCTAGCCCCGTGGATCGTGTGGCACCTATGGAAAGCGAGAAACAACATGACCTTCAATTCAACAACCTTTTCTCCAACAGAAACGCTTCTAAAAGCAATTAGAGATTGTAAAGAATGGAGATTAGCACAACCTGGAAAACTTTTGAAGAAGATACGAGCTATCCCCCACAGATCTGAGCCGATGGCTGAAGCAATCACCTATCGATCTGATGCGGCATGGAAGGAGGAAACTAAAATTGCTGGTTTGGGATGGTCCTTCTCACGGAACCAGAGCACAGTGATCTCAAACCACAGCACAATCTCACAATTTGTAAGCTCGCCTTTAGTGGCTGAAAGTTTAGCCATGCGAGCAGCAATCGAAGCAGCGTCGGTACTTGGTTTCAAAAATCTCTTGGTAGAATCAGACTCACAAATGCTTATCAGAGCAATCGAATCGGGAGAGAAGATCTCAGAGATTTTTGGAATATTGTTCGACATCGCCTCTCTCTCTACTCAGTTTGAAACAATTTCTTTTAAGTTTATTTCAAGGGCCTTTAATGTTGTAGCAGATGGGCTAGCCAAAGAAGCTTTAATGTTATTTGTAAACGGTTGAGGCCCATTTAATAAAGTATTTGAGTGACAAAAAAAAAAGAAACAAGTAAAAAAACCGACGAATGAAACTTTTTGAAAACTACCTCAAACCAAAGTAGTTCTCTCTGCATTTGGAATGCTGCCCCGGATACTTCTTGAAGCCTATCTTGTGGAGGCAGCCTTGCCGTAAGATGCAAGATGTTGCAACCTCTGCTGTCAATGGACTCCACAATTCGGCTCTTTGCTGATCCTATCTCAAAGATGAGAGCAAATACTTTCTCATGTCTGTTTACCGCGGCAATATGGAATATTGTTTGATGATTCTCATTATGTATATCCGGGTACTTGGAAATGATAGTGGCTAGAAACTCTGCGTTCCCAGCAGCTGCAGCTTCAAAAATCAAATTTGTTGGCTGTGTCAAAAACGTGGGGAACTGGGGCTGCCTCACAATCTGGTTCCATAGCCTTTCTATCAGTTCACGAGCTGAGGATGGCACTCTTACTCCACGGAAGAAATTCAAAAACACTGAAAAGGGAGTTTGGATTAGTAAAAAACACAAGTAAAACGAAACTGATAGATACAAAATATGTATGAATCAACTTACTGCGGTTTGGAGAGATAGCAAAAGGCTTTATAGCCATCGAGTGCAAAGCCGTATACATGTTGGAATCTCGAGAGATAGCTAGTGCATGTGTCGTTTATCTCCAACATTCTCACAGCAAAATCTGATGACAATTATGCATGAAAAGCAATTAATATAAGTGTTAAGCCAACTTCAAGAACAGATAACTAAATAGAACAAGGCAGAGGATATACGTACCAAATAAATTCGAAGATATGAGATTATAGAAAAGCTTTGCCAACGTCTCAACATTTATCAAGTTCAAGTTTGTTCTCTCAAAGAGAAGTGAAACCGTCTGCCTTATGCCCAAAAATGACTGCAGACATAAGTGGAAATTGTCCTTGGTTTCCAGGTATGTGAACAAGGTGAGGGTTCATGTCAAGCATCATGCTAGCAATCTGTGTTGCCCCTGACTGAGCAGCCATACAGAGTGCTGTAAGGCCGCTAGTGTTCCGGAGAGCCAAGTCGTTATTCTGCAACTTAGTCAAGAGTTTTCTAACAAACGCTACACGATTCGTTTGATGAAGCCACATGTAGAGGAGTCTCGGCATGGATTGTAATAGATGTGCGAACTATCTCGTTGCATCCATCAATTATTCTGCTAGCTACATTCCAATCTCCCTTCATTGCCGCTCTATACATTGGAAGACAAGTCTCGATGAAAAAATCTGTCAAAAAATAAGCAAACGAAATTACATTACACACTTGAAGAAGGTGATAAAGTGATACATAGGTACAAAGCAGGCTCATCTAAACTCTAAAGTTGAAGATTAGGGTGCTTGTGTGAATGTGTCAGACGTATAAGTCTTAGTTGTTAATTTTTATCATTCATAACCAATGTTTAACTCAAAAATCAAAGCACACATTAGAATTAAGCTGATGGGATATGGATACTGTTGAATTGGTTGGCATTCAGAAAGCTTGCATTGAACCAAACGACAATGCAATTCCTTTTTTTAACCTGAATGTCAAACTCTGTACCAACTCAAACAGTAGCCAGCCATTAAGAAAACTTGCTTTGAGCCATTCAGAATTGGTAAAGAGTTTGACATGATCAGAAAACTTGCATTGAACAGAAGGACCTGAATGTCAAACTCTTAACCAGTTCAACAGCAACACATATCCAATCAGCTTGGAATAGCTAATAGTTTGAACCTGTTCTTCTTAATTTGTCATTCTGCACAACACATTTCCTCAAATAGTAGTAATATCCTCAAACAGAAATTGATTCTGCACAACAGAATGTGACAAATGAATCTTAGAGGTGTAATCGATGACTGATCAAGGTTAAAATGAATAAGCAGGGTCATTGTTGTTGTTAGCAAAATGTATCCCAGAAAATGAGCTCTCCTAACTCACAATGTCAAATCTCAAAAAGGAAACGCGAATCAAAGTCAGTTTCAAAGGAAAAGCTCAGGTTTGAATCTCGATTGGTACCATGATCATCGGAGTGTAAGGAAGGAGTTATCATAGTTTCATCCCCTGACTGAGCTTCTATCTCTGGCTGCAACGAAGCAGAAGAAGAGGGACTCGCCATGGCCGCGCCGTCAGCGGAAATGTAGGGTCTGTCCGTACGTGTGTCAGCTGAATTTTAGGGGCTTAATTAATTTTAATGGGCTTAAAGGTTACTCAATATAGTAACCTTTTTTTTTGTCAAAAAAGGAAACAATTCAATAGGTCCCTAAACCTCAGACAGGATTTGTATCGTCCCAGATTGGAAATAAAATACTACTAAATTAGTAACGGCGACATAAATTTTATATTTCCTATCTGTATGGGTCGGTTTTGTATTTTTGTCAAATAACGTGTCTTCGTAAAGAAATTTCAAATTAATATGTGCAAATAAGACATATAAACTATATATATATATATATACTAGATTAGGACCGGACAGGTTTCTAAATTTTAAAAATAAATTAAATTTTGGTAAAATCAATAAACTACATATTTGTTGTTATAAAATATCTTAAATTGTTTTAGAGTTAGAAGTACAAAACATGTTTCCTTGGAAAGAATAGTTATTTATTTAAGTTTATTATTTTATATGGATAAATTAATTTAACTTTTTATATTAAAATTTTATTATTAACATATTAAAATTTTATACCACGTCAAGTAGCTTTTAATTTCATCTCGTTGTTTATTTTTTCGATCACAGTGTAAGATAGATCTTGAGAAAACACCAGGAACCGAAGTATCGAACCAAACCGAATCCGACTCAAAAAAGAGTACCAAACCTAAATCCAAACCGACAAAAACTCGAATGGGTCCTATACTTCTATATCCAAATAACTGAACTGAAAATCCAATAAATACCTGAAATACTCAAAATACATCTATAAACTCAAAAATCTTAATAATATAGAAACTTGATATAACCCTTATCCAATAATTATAAATCCGAAAATATCAATTATTTTTTTACCAAAATAACCAAAATATTTGAAAGTTCTTAGTTATATTTGTGAAAACTCAATCAAACTTTGTTGAAATTTAACCAATTTTTAAATTTATTTTTTTTCAATATTTTGTGTATCCGAAACGGATTCAAACCCAGATGGAACTGAACCGAATTAAAAATTATAAATATCCGAAGGATCATAGAATTCTAAACCCGATAGACCTTAACCAAACCCAAACTCCCAGCCCTAGTGTGAGATCTCGAAAAATGGATCCAGTGACCGGCGGCTATGCTCTCGCTCATACATAGGCGAGATGTTCTTCTGGAAATATCTTTATTGTCTCTCTGATGTCCTTTTATTCAGATATTATTTATGTTTCCAACAGAATATCATTTCTCTCTCACACTTTCACTCACCAAAAACCTTCACCATTCATTGGCTCCTGGTGTTTTCCCAACAACATTTTCTACCTCAACTCTTCCCTCACCATATCTCAATTTTATTCCTATCTCGGTCTTTATACTTGAAGATATTTGGTTTTTGTGGCTTCTTTTCTTTTCAGTCATCGGATTCTCCACCATCATATTCAATCTCTATCGGAAGCCCCACTGCATTACCCCGTCTTTTTGATCCACATTAGTCTATGAGATTTGACTCCGCAAAAGCAAATCTCTCTAAGTAGATTCATGCATCTTTTTTTGTACTTATTCCCTCTGGGAATAATAAAAATTAATTAGAAGCGTGTAAAAAAAATAATCTAAAAAAATTAGAAAGAATGTAAAAACTTTCTTCGTTCAAATAATTATAAGCATGTAAAAAAAAATTATTGGAGTTTAAATAATCGAAAAATCAAAATATGAAAAGAAAAATTTAAATTTTATTGAAGTAATAAAATTTAACATATTTTAGAAAAAAATAGAAATTAAAATATATACATTTTATTATTTAATTTTTTTGTTGGTTTTCCTTTCTAGTTAAGGAAAACAAATAATACATTTTTTTTCTACTTGTGAGAATCTGATCGATCAACTGACACGTATCATGATCATATAAAAAAAATTTCTTGGAGCTTAAATAATAATTTTTTTAAAACTAAAATCTAAATATGTGAAGAATTTATTTTATATATATATATTTAAAGTTTAAAGTTTAAATTCTAAATATATATTTATTATTTATTTTTAGTTGGTTTTTAATCTAAATATCTTTTTTATAATTATGTGATCTTGATAATATTTTTTAATTCAAATAATTAGAAAATATGATAAAAGTTATCTATTTAATTATTTAATTTTTTTTCGTTGGCTTTCTTTTTCTATTAAGGAAAACAAAAATAACATAATATTTTTTACACATGTCAAAATTTTATCGATCAAGCGGCATATGTCATGATCTCGCTAATTATAAATCCTCTTGAAATCCTAAACCTAACTAAGAGACTACTCAACCATAGACACAGAGAAACAAAAGAGAGATGAAAAAGAACTCATGATCAAATAAATAGAAATCCAAATGGTTCAGAAATCTTCTTAAAATTGTCAATGAGGTCCATAGATCTTCTCCCAAAAGCTTCCAATAAGTAAAACAATATACAAAACTGAATAGAATGAAGGTTCATGCTCTGAAAATCGAGTCTTAGGGTTTAAAAACGAAATAAATTGGTTAAGGTCAGTTCTGGATCAAAACAGATCAATTTTGGGCCTCAAAATCCACGTCTGATGCCAGATCGATCGATCTGGATATTGGATCTAGATACTGGATCGATCGATCTTAACTTCTTGAGGATAGTTTCTGCACCTGCTTCTTTTGCTCTCCAGATTAACATGTTTTCAGTAAAACATGCATAATTATTAAACCATCAATGAGAATGACCTGAGACCGAGGCCAAATAAAAGCTAACTCAAAGATCCATCGTGTGTCCAAAAATCATCTCAATCTGATATCGGGAAGACTTTCAACGAATGTTAAACCTCTGACGACGCTTCTGCATGATTCTACATCTTCAAATTTGCGTTTTCATCCCGAAACAACATGTTCTCCTCCAAAATAGTTAAAAACCTGTAAATACTCGATAACACACTAAAAGACTCTAAAGATTCAATATAAATAAATAAAAGACTCAAAAAGACTTATGAAATCAAATGTTTAAACCCTCAAAACCATGACACACAAACTGATTTTAGTTTAATTTATGTTTGATGCATTTTAAATCATTTTCTTACAAAATTAATAGTGTGTTGTTTAAGGTAAATATGTTAGGTTTTTATGCATTTAATAATGAGTTAGTAAATAATCAATATGGAATACCTTCTCTTCCTTATACAAAAAAAAAAAACTCTCCATGATTACAAGTAGAGATAAATCTCAATCCAATAACACCCCCTAATAGTTAAAACAAATTATTTTAGTTGATTTTTTGTGTAATTTAAGAGAGGAGAGCAAATACTTTAAAACTCTCCATGATTAATATTTAAAACAAATTATCTGCTCTTTTCCTTAAACAAAAAAAAATCTCCATTGAGTTATTGGTAGCTTTTTAAATAACCACATATATTTATTTAAGATAATTAGGTTAGAGATTTCACGTTAAAGAGATGAATGGCTGGGCAGTGGTCCTGTGGAAAGTATTTACAACACTTATTTCTTCTAAAACATTAATAACAACCTTTGATCTTACAGTATATGTCAAACTAGAAGAAATTGTACTATATCGAATACAATAGTTTTTTTTTATAAATTAATAAATCAATCAATCATTAAAATTGAGTTTTTGACCAATTAATTAATACTTATATAAATCAATATAGTATTAATCTCCACATTATTACTTTATGGAGGCTGTACTGTATATATTAAAAGAGAACAAATTTCAATATATTTTTTCTCTTTTATGCTAGTTATTGGGGCTTTTAGAATGTATATTTATTTAGGGTGATTATATTAGGGTTTCTGCATTTATGTTTTTTTTTTTTTTTTATCATCTCATTTTATAGCAATACCAAGTCCAAAACCAAACCAAACAAAGACAACACATGACACAAAATCCAAAGAAATCAGAAAATGAATGAAACCTAGATGACCTCCCTCCCTCCTTTCATGCATTTATGTTAACACATATTTATTTAGGATAAATAAGATAAATATGTTAAATATGATCTCTGCGTTGCATGCTTTGATTCATTAGTTTTTGAATGTAAAATGTTATACCTCCAACAAGCTGTAGCCTCTATGGATATGTAATTGCGGAAAATACTAAATCACGCACCCCAAAATAATTATCATAAATCCCAAAATAATAATAATATTTAGATTCAAACTAAATATTTCTAAATAATTATCAATAAATGTTAATCAAAATATTTCTAAATATTTCTAAATAATTATCAAAAAATATTTCTAAAGAATTATCAAAATATTTCTAAATGCTAGTAGAAAAATAATAATAATAATTATCAGAAATCCCAAAATTTCTATATGAAACTACTTGTAAATTTCAGTCGCTGGGAATTCGGAGTCGAGACCAAATTCTCATTCTAAAACTATATTCATTCCTATACTTTATTATCAGATTCAAACTCTATTTTTGAGTAAATATCACCAATCTTACTCTACTTTAAACTCTAAAATGGAAATTTCTATTTTCACTCAATATTTAGGGGGTATATTGGAGTGAGTATTTGGTGAGAACTGAGTTTTAATGGCAAATCATGTGTTATTGAAACATGAATTTCAAAATATCTTTTAAATTCTACTGTTATTGGATTAATGATTTTAAAATATACAATCAAATCCACTGTTATTGAAAACGTTATTAGGATTTCATTTAAAATTTTCAGCTGAGATTTGAGAAGAATTCTTAGGGGGTGTATTAGAATGAGTATTTAGTGAGAATTGAGTTTTAATGGTAAATCATGTGTTATTAAAACATGAATTTCAAATTATCTTTTAAATTCCAGTGTTATTGGATTAATGATTTTAAAATATACAATCAAATCCACTGTTATTGAAAACGTTATTAGGATTTTATTTAAAAGTTTCAGCTGAGATTTGGAAGGAATTCTTAGTTAAAAATACAAAGACTCAATTCACATGGTTTTAGCTGAGATTTCAGAGAATTTAATAACAAAATTCCTAATTCACCAAAATTTAACCAAATCCTCTCAGAATTCATTAAAACTCAAATCTCACCAAATACTCAGTCCAATACACCCTCCTTAGTTAAAAATACAAAGACTCAATTCCCATACTTTTAGGTTAGATTTCAGAGAATTTAATAACAAAATTCCTAATTCACAAAATTTAATCAAATCCTCTCAGAATTCATTAAAACTCAATTCTCACCAAATACTCATTCCAATATACCCCCTAGAGTTTTTTATTTTTAATATAGAATAAAAATGGAAATTTCCTTTTCGAGTTGAAATGGAGTGCAATTGGAGAAAGAAGTCAATTTAAAAATGGAGTATTCCAGTTTGAAGTAAAAAAAAAAAGATAAAGGAATGAGTTGAAGATGCTTTAAGTACTCACAGACCATGAAACATATATTCCTAATTCTTTTGTAAGACACTCTGTCTTATGATGTTTTGATCCTATGTCTCGAATTCTAATGCCAAAACCGAACCACGATATGCATCTTTAGATCACTTTGATACAATATTCATACGTTTAGTCAACCTTAGTGACCATTCCATTTTGAACAGGATTTTACAGTAATTGTATCATTATTCTATGATATGCTTGTACAACGTGGATATCAAATTCAGAACTAATAACAAACTAAATTATTAAGAGGAGACATTTGTTCTCTAGAGAGATATGATGAATCAGAAAACTTTTAAATTGGACGACAAAGTGAAAGCTTTGGACAATCTCAGTGAACACTTAAAATATTTCTTTTAGATGTGATTCCAATGCTCGCAAGGACGACAGATTCTCCTTTCTGCAAAATTATAAATTAAGGTTTTCACGTAAAATGAAATAAGCATGGACCAAATCATCCCAATATAATTACTTACCTCAGCATTAATAGAATGTCGCACTGGAGAGTAGATAAAAAGTTTGGCCCTTGATTGCGTCTCTTTAGCCTCTCGAAAAGAACCGCATATGTTGGCCTGAGGGCGTGTCCAAGACTCCAGCGAATGCGATTCAAAGGGCCATCGAGATCTGCTGTCTGGCTGCTTGCACAAACCTTGAGTTTGACGTAATGATCAATGAGTTCTCGAACATGAATCCTGTCGATGTCATACTCTCTGGCCAAGACAAGCAATAACTTCTTACGATCTTCGCATGAGAGACTTAAGTAGGCCTACAACTTGCAAGAAAACTCATCAAACACAAATATATATATATATATATATATATATATATATATAAACAAACTTACGATTGTATCGTTACCATTCTGAATTCATCGAGAACGGAGTCTAACATCTTGGTTCTACTCATTGAGATAGCCAAGTGCATCTTTTCACGCACTCCATCAAAGTCCCAACTGTTCGATAAGCCTCTTTTTAAATTGAAAAAAGATATGAATTACGAATTTCTCATCAATATTGAAATGGAAAAATATACGTACCTTTTGTGGATTATAGTAAAAGGATTAAGAAGTGGCTGAAAATTCGAGCTCATACTATATAAATGCGGTAAACTAGTAACTAAATTTAAACCATGGATATAGTCACGTAAAACATAAAGAGTAGATCAATCATACTCGAAGACAACTTCGTATGCCTAAATTAACGATCAAGCCAATATAATTTAAATGGAAAAAAAACACACACACACACACGGGGTTCTTTTAATTTCCGAATGTTCACAAGAATCGCTCAATACTTCTTCGCTGATCAATCCAAACCAAAAATAGGAATTAATGCTTACTGCTCCTCAGAAATATGCGAATTCTGTTCTGTGTTTTACTAAGTCATATAAGAATTTCTTAGTGGAAGCCAAAATCCTTGTTGCCCATTTTTGGGATATTGCTAATTCTTACATTCAGAATCACAAGTAAGACTTGATTTACAGCTAAAAAAACGGATCCAGATTTTTATGTAAACTTGTTTAATACAGACTGTGACAGGTGTCAATTACAATATTATACTTTTTATATTTTATAATGGGGGTGTTCAAAAAGATTACATCCTTTTAAAAATGTATTTATAATATCAAAATCGATTAGCCTTTTGCTTATTATTACCTTTTATATATCAGAAAAAGCATTACAAATGGTTTTTGTTGATGTTCAGCATCAGGTTCATTCTCAAACTTTTTAATTTATCTTTATTTAAATAATTCATTTGTTTTCACTCCCATCTCCTCTATTGATTTGATTGGTTATAAAAGAATTATTAATTAAAAGTCATCGCTGATTTAATAAATTAACACTTTTTCCATTCCGAATTGATCCTATTTCTAGTGTTTTTTTTTTCTTTTTAAAAAATATTATTTCTCTATTTTTAATATATTTTTATTAGCTATTAATGCTGAATTGTAAACTTCAGAAAAAATATTTGAATACTATTGGTTTAAAGTTATAAAAAATTGTTACTCATAAAAAAATGATGCATTTATAATTAACTTTTAATATATTTTATTAAAATGTGTGAAAATCTTAGAAATATGATAAATAAGGAATGGAGAGAGTAAAAAATACATAGAAGGCAAATGAATAAGATTCAGATTTTTTTGCTTTCTATCAATCTACCAGTTGACCTGAATTGATTAGGATCAGATCTAATTGAACCAAAGGTTGATAGTGAAATGATCGGTTGATCGCGTGGTGGTGTGGCTTGGACCATGTTTCTTAGTAGAAAAAATTGACCGATGGCTTTTCTTTGTTTTTTTTTTGCTGTGCTGGACCAATGGTTCCTTCTATTTTGTGCTAAGTAATACATTCTCACATTCTTCTTTGCTCTATATATGTTCCTTTTTTTATCCATCCAACATCTTCAAGACCTTAAAGATGCATAAAAGCTAATGAAAACACAATAAGAACAACCTAAAACTCCTAAAGGATGACAAAGGACAGAGTTGGACATCTAAGAAAAATAGAATACTATAAAAAAAAAAAAAACAATGAAAACACACTAAAACACAGTGAAAACAAAAGAGAAAGACAAAACGATTAAAACAGAACATATACTGACTAATAAACAAAAAGAAATCTTAATAAAGATATGTCATGAATGGAAGGAATCCAGTATTTAAGACTAAGCAACAATTGTGTGAATGGTTTGTGATGGCGTTTGGTCTTACTATCGATACAATCATATTTATACTACTTATGATCCATATTCTACGATCCAATCATATTTATATGATTTATGAACCATGTTCTATTAGAGTTTGTTTAGATATACTTTGATGATATTCTTATGTATATATTAATTGAAATATGCCCATCATTCAGACAAGGTCTTTGGGATCTTAGAGATGAATGTTTGTATGCTAACCAAAAAAGTGAAGATTTCTTAGTCATGTACTAATCTTGTGTTTCATCATTGATTTTTGCTTTCATTAAAATCAGATGCGAGTAGTCGTCTCTTCGATTATGGGCTTGTTAGATAGGATGTATTGATAATTAATTTATTAAGTTTAGGATTAATGATTCTAGGATCCTTGAATCCAGTTTTATGCCTCCCACTTTAATGTTTCCCTCCTCCAACACTTCAACTACTTGATTACCAGTAACCTCGGATCCTGTCCATCAGTTGCAATTCTAATGCTCGCAGCGGTGGCACATTTTCTTTACTGTTGAAAAACATGATTTTATCATCAATTACTATAGGATGGATTAACCAATGATCATTGTTAACAAACAACAAAATTTGAAATTACTTACGTGAGCATTGATAAAACGTCGACTTGGAGGGTGCACAAAAAGTTCCATCCTCCGCAACTTTTGTGTAGTCTCTCGAAGAGAATATCATAGTCTGGCCGGAGGGCAAATTTGAGATTACGTTCAATGCAGTACAATGCATATTTGAGATCATCATCACTGATTGGGCAAGTCTCAAGTAGTCTGAGATATTGGTCAATGAGTTGTTGTACTTTAATGTGATCCACATAATATTCTTTCGCCAATGCATGCAGTAACTTGTTCCGATCATTGAATGAAAGATTCAAGTAACCCTAAATGGATGTAAAAAAAGGATCTCATCAAGATATATATATATATATGTATGTAAATATAACACGATTATATAAAACTAAATTACCTCTTTGAAATCTTTCAAAACAGAGTCTAATGCCTCATTCTGACTTATTGAGATAGCCAAGTGCATTTTCTCAAAAACTCCATCCAAATCCTTAACCGCAACTCTAGTTAAACAAAAGTTTCACATTAACTTTACTCGTTTAATTATAATAAAAACATTTATTTACCGTAATTGCAAATGCGTACCTTCCTTTGCTACACAAATGAAGGTAGTCTAAGTTGTTGTGGTACCTCTGTCAACCATTAGACACAGTGAAAAGTTGTCCATTTCAGTAATAATCTTGCCGTCTAGAAACGTTTGATGACTTAAACTTAAACACAAACATAACAAATTCTGATGATGATCCAAAATAAAGAAAGAAAATAATCTCAAAAATTGGATCGTGCCAGTCTCTTGTGTCCCCATGGTTTGAAGAAAGAAGGCTTACTCGTACTTCATTATCCATCATGCAGTGCGCTGTGGAATTAACTTCCTCATTTGGTAGCGTTGTGATGCCTTCTTTCTTATTAATACTCTTCTCTTTGTTTAATAATCCAAAAAATATCTTCTTCATCGTCCTGATTCAGAATTTATGGATTACAGAGGACACATATGAACTATCAAGTGATTCAATTTTCCGCTACTAGATGCAAGCCTCTCGTATATTTACCAAGTCAAAGAAGAGCTATTTGTGGAAATAAATTCTCAACCATATGCATATATAGGAATGCAGATAAATTTAACACTAGCTAGACACCAAGCTACAGTATCTAAAATATTCTCTAAATCTAAATTTTATTTTCAAATAGCTCTTCTTTTGGCCGGCAAAAAAAAAAAAAAAAATAGCTCTTCTTTTGTTTTGTTTGAAATCTGAATTACTCTAATACTGTTAATTTAGATTTTTTCAGTATTTAAATTTTCTAAGTAACTAGATCAAATACAGTATATAAAAAATACTAAACTAGATTAAATAAATACTGTATTTTATAATAACTAGAAAATATTGATATTTCTAAGTAACTAGATTAAATCTGAAATACTCCAAATTCAGAGTTTTTTTAGAAAAGTCAGGTTTTTAAACCCAAATTCAAAGTTTTTTTTTGTCTTTAATGATATAAAAGAAAAAAAAAACCCGGACTTGAATTTTTCTGCATTCCATTAATATATGCATATGGTTCAAAATTTATTTCCAAAAATAGCTTTTCTTTGACTTGGTAAAATACAAGGGGAGGCTTGTGTCTAGTGGCTGAAAATTGAACCACTGTATCCTCCGTTATTCCATATATTTTGAATCAGGACGATGAAGAATATATGTTTTGGATTATTAAACAAAGAGAAGAGTGTTAATAATAGACAAGTCATCAAAGCGCTACCAAATGAAGAAGCATGATGGATGATCAAGTACGAGTAATTCTTCTTTCTTCCAACCATGGACATTGGAGAGAACCATTTTGGGGTTTTACGTTATTATTTTCATTGATGTATGATATGCATGTATTTTCATAGTTTTTAGTATGCATTTCTTTAGCATTTTGTGTATATAAGTTTGTTTAAAAGAGTGTTTCTTAAGTATTTTGTGTATATTGAGTCTTTTATAGTTTTAAGAGTCTAGGTTTGCATTTTGGACATTCTTCTGTGGTTTGTGCATGTATTTCAGGGATTCTGGAGCAGTGTGATGATGCACGAAGATCAAGGATCGAAGAGGAGACAAAGAGCATCTGGATCGGTCAACAACCGATCACCATGACCGATCAACTTCACCCTGATCGGTCAGCAAACGATCTCGAAGGACGCACGGTAAAAATGAATTATAAGCGTGAGAGGCAGATGGATCGGTCAGCAACCGATCACCATGACCGATCAAGATTGCAGCGATCGGTCAGCAACCGATCACCATGACCGATCAAGATTGCAGCGATCGGTCAGCAACCGATCACCATGACCGATCAAGATTGCAGTGATTGGTCAGCAACCAATCACCATGACCGATCAAGATTGCAGCGATCGGTCAGCAACCAATCACCATGACCGATCGCCGACACCTTTTAGTGCGAATGCTTTATCTTTAAAGGCAACTTTTTCCATTGAAAAAGATATACGATTTTTTAGATCTAAGAACTTTTCTCTCTGCTTTATTCATGTTGTTCTTCAGCTTTTCTTCACCTCTTTTCATCATTTGAACTTATGTTTTAAACCTTTTGTTGAATCTTTTTATAAAATCATCATTATGTCTTCATTCTCTATCTTTTCAATGGTTTACTTTTGTATTTTGAGCATGTGTGAGTAGTTGACTTTTGGGCTGTTGGTTTGGTAGATCTAGGATGCTTTGATGGTTGTTTGTGATGTTTGATGGTTGATTTATGTTTATGTTCATGTATAGAATGATTTTAATGCTTGAAATGAACTTGGAAAAGTGATTTCTCGATCTTTGACCGTTTCAAACCCGGAAGGTGTTTAGAAACGCCCAGAACTTTCTATGCTTGCTTTCCTTTATCTTTGCCAATGGAAATTGAGTTTTAAGATAGGATTGATGATAATAATGAGTTGGTGTTTAATGTTTATATATCATTCGGTTGCAATTGGGAAATTAGCCTAATCGATTGTTTTATAAAAGGATTAGTGTCATGGAAATGAACTAGTCTATTTAAGTGACTCATGTCATAGCATTTAATGTAAATTGTTCATATATTTCATCATCTATCATCCCGTCATTCATCTTTGTCACAATACCTTACCGATAGCCCATATTTACGTTTTAGGTTGTTAGTCTTTTGCATTCTACTTTCTTTTGCTTTGCTTTGCATTGTTTAGTTTGAATTACATTGTTAGTCGTATTTTAGGAATCAAGAACCATTTTATTTTGCTTAGATTAATCGAACTTGTGTATTCCTAGTGTGTTGGTTCATTGCTCTCTGTGGATTCGATCCCTAAGTACTCAACGTACAAGGGTTATTTGGTAGCCCCGAGACAATAAAATCTCGCATATCAAATTGGCGCCGTTGCCGGGGAGCAATAGCAATTAGCCATTAGGATTTCATTTTTGGTTGAGACTAAGCTTTCTTTTATTTTGTTTTATTTCTTTTGTGATTACTAACTTTCTTTCAAGTGTTTGTTCTTTTTGCAAGGCACAATCACAAGAGAGAAAGCATGGCTTCAGAATTGATTTCAATGTTGAAATTAATTCTAGAAGCTCAACAAAGAGAGATGGCTTGGGACCCTACAAGTCATCATGGTTTTGAAAGCTCATCCACTTATCAAGAAGGTCTTCCTAATGGATACTCGTCTCAAGAGTATCAATATGAGTATGGTGATGGATACTCTACTCAAGAGTACCAAGGTGAATATGGTGGATACTCATCTCAAGAGTATCAATATGGGCATGGTGAAGGATACATGGAGCATGAACAAGAGTATCATGAGTATCAAGAGTATCAATCTTGGAACATGGAGCATGAACAAAAGGCAACATACTCTTCCCAAATCTCAGATAAGGAAGAGATCTTCAACATGTTGAAGTTGGCATTGGAAAAACAAGAAGAATTCAGCGAGAGCATAAAGAATTGGCGCACCAATTTTGGGGGTTGGTCTCAAGATGCTCAAGTTGTTGAGTCAACACATGTGGAGTCCATAAAAATCGAACTTACACAATGGATCGACGAAGAAGAAGAAGGAACGGTTGAGGAAACTTTTGAAGATCCTTGTGAAGATGGTTCAGTTGTTGAGTGCATAGAGATCACAAGAGAGAGCACAACCCAAAATGAGCTCTCAACCATAGAAGAGATGCAACAACATGATTCCAAACAAGAGTCATATGGAGAAACACTTATGGAGGAACAAGAGATTACCATTGAAGAAGCCTCCGAAGAGAACGAAAAAGAAGAATCTCCAATGACACAACAGTTCGACAAGCACCTTGGCATACTCCCCACCACACCATTGAGCTTTCGTGGTCCAAGGAAGATCTCTTTCGAGGTGAATGCTCAAATTAAAGATGAATTCCAACAAGGAGCTGAAGAGTCTATAAAGGAATTTGAATTGCTTCTTGGATGCACGGTTGGCGAAAATCTTGTGATAAGATATGATGAAGAAGAAGAAGTTAAACCCGTGGCAATCAAGAGTTATTCAACCAAGAGTAACGAGGTAAAAGTAGACGTGGTTGGAAAACGATTTGAGGATCATTGTGAAGGTGTTTTTGTTGTTGAATACATTTGCGACAAACATCTTGGTATAATCTCCACCAATGAATTGAGCATTCATGAACCGAGGAAGACTCCTTTTGAGGAGATTAGGATGAACGAGTTTAGGGGATGGTTCTACGATGAGTATGATCCCGGTGATCCAAGTTCAACCTTCACTCCCACCCAAACCAATATCCATCGTCAAGCTTAAGCGACGTTAAACGAGCCATTGGGGACTCCCCCAATTCTATCCTTTATATATACTTTTATATATATATGTGTGAGTGTGATTTTATTTTTATTTTTGTGTGAGTGTGATTTTACAAGGTGTTGGTGAGTAGTCAAGGCGTTCTCCGCAAACCAATCTCGGAAAAAGAACCTAAATGCATTCATTCCACATACTCCACTTCAAGGTAACACAACTAATCCATTTGTATATATTATTTAATTTGCATTTTTACACTCTCTTTCGATTTATCTCACACCGAGACGGTGTGATCTAAGTCTGGGGGAGAGGTCATTGTTATTTAACATTGTGTATTTTGTCTTATTTTCGTTCTTTTGAGTCTCATGCATTCACATATATTGCATAAAAAAAAAAAAAAATGAAAAAAAAACGAAAATCATATAGTTTTGCATCATTGAATTTTGTTATTTAGGATTGAGTCTAAAAGCATATAGGATTGCATAATGCATAGGAGACAATGATATAAACCACTAAAAGTTTTGCTTGAACAAATTTTTGAAACTTGTACACTCTTGCTTTGATCTCTCTACTCTTAACTCATTGTCTTCTAATTGCTTGTTCAATTTAAAATCAACCCCTTTAATATCAGACTTAAATGAATTTAATCTTCTCGCTTATGGGCTTGTGATACATAACCATGGTTCAAAGAAAACACTCGGGTTATCTTATCCACTTTTGCCACTCTTTAATAACCCGAGTGGCCATTCTCATATTTAGAATGGTTCCCTACCTTTCACCTTACCCATTTTATTTTTGACCACTCGTTGTTTGATTGAGTGAGGCCTTTTTCTTGATAATGCTATTGTGTGTAAAATCTTGTAAGTATCGGGAACGACAAAGGTTAGCTTTCGTTTTTAGCTAGTCTAAGTTGTTCAAAGAAAAGGGCTAGCATTAGGATGAGGATCAATGGGAAAATGGTAGTTGGTTTGAGAATTATGATCAAGAAAAAAAAAATTGAGATGGGAAATGAGAGTCAAGGAACCCTTGGTTAAGCAAATTCTAGAGAAGTACTTAAAAGAAAGACCCTAGGAAAAGAGAAGAAAAATAGTCTCCATGTTTGAAAAAGAGATAGAACAATAAGTTTAGGGTCAAGTAAAAATAAAAATGTTCTCTAGAAGTTTGATGTTTTGGAAAAAGAAAAGGAAGTTCGATTTAGCCAAAAGAAAATTTGGAGGTTTAGTGTGCTTCAAAGAAGTAATAAGAACAAGAAATAAAATCACCATTCGGGTAGAATGCTTTGCTAGGAGGGTAGAACAATGAGAGCTTAACTTTGTATGCATAAATTGTTTCTAGTCTTCCTTGCTTTTGCATAACATATAGCATTCCATTTTCTTGAGAGTGAGTCACTTAAAAAGAAAATAAACCTCCTTGCATTCATATTTACTTGTGCTAAAAGCCTTTTCTGCCAAACCGATTGGATTTGATCACTTGCCCATTTGTGAGATCACACCTTGAAAAAGAGTAAATGAATGTAAATGTTGGTTGCAAAGAGAACTTGTAAGCATAAGGCATTGTTGTTAAGAGAAACGATTAGGAGTTGCGATAAGCCTTGAATGAGTTAGAGTGAATTAATTGTTTGTTTTTGCAACTTGTAAACTTTTGGTTTTGAGTCTCCATTTTCAAACCTCTCTTTCGGATTATCTTTCCTTGTTTGCTTGAGGACAAGCAAAAGGCAAGTCCGGGGGTGTTGATATGCATGTATTTTCATAGTTTTTAGTATGCATTTCTTTAGCATTTTGTGTATATAAGTTTGTTTAAAGGAGTGCTTCTTAAGTATTTTGTGTATATTGAGTCTTTTATAGTTTTAAGAGTCTAGGTTTGCATTTTGGACATTCTTCTGTGGTTTGTGCATGTATTTCAGGGATTCTGGAGCAGTGTGATGATGCACGAAGATCAAGGATCGAAGAGGAGACAAAGAGCATCTGGATCGGTCAACAACCGATCACCATGACCGATCAACTTCACCCTGATCGGTCAGTTCACCCTGATCGGTCAGCAAACGATCTCGAAGGACGCACGGCAAAAATGAATTATAAGCGTGAGAGGCAGATGGATCGGTCAGCAACCGATCACCATGACCGATCAAGATTGCAGCGATCGGTCAGCAACCGATCACCATGACCGATCAAGATTGCAGCGATCGGTCAGCAACCGATCACCATGACCGATCAAGATTGCAGTGATTGGTCAGCAACCAATCACCATGACCGATCAAGATTGCAGCGATCGGTCAGCAACCAATCACCATGACCGATCGCCGACACCTTTTAGTGCGAATGCTTTATCTTTAAAGGCAACTTTTTCCATTGAAAAAGATATACGATTTTTTAGATTTAAGAACTTTTCTCTCTGCTTTATTCATGTTGTTCTTCAGCTTTTCTTCACCTCTTTTCATCATTTGAACTTATGTTTTAAACCTTTTGTTGAATCTTTTTATAAAATCATCATTATGTCTTCATTCTCTATCTTTTCCATGGTTTACTTTTGTATTTTGAGCATGTGTGAGTAGTTGACTTTTGGGCTGTTGGTTTGGTAGATCTAGGATGCTTTGATGGTTGTTTGTGATGTTTGATGGTTGATTTATGTTTATGTTCATGTATAGAATGATTTTAATACTTGAAATGAACTTGGAAAAGTGATTTCTCGATCTTTGACCGTTTCAAACCCGGAAGGTGTTTAGAAACGCCCAGAACTTTCTATGCTTGCTTTCCTTTATCTTTGCCAATGGAAATTGAGTTTTAAGATAGGATTGATGATAATAATGAGTTGGTGTTTAATGTTTATATATCATTCGGTTGCAATTGGGAAATTAGCCTAATCGATTGTTTTATAAAAGGATTAGTGTCATGGAAATGAACTAGTCTATTTAAGTGACTCATGTCATAGCATTTAATGTAAATTGTTCATATATTTCATCATCTATCATCCCGTCATTCATCCTTGTCACAATACCTTACCGATAGCCCATATTTACGTTTTAGGTTGTTAGTCTTTTGCATTCTACTTTCTTTTGCTTTGCTTTGCATTGTTTAGTTTGAATTACATTGTTAGTCGTATTTTAGGAATCAAGAACCATTTTATTTTGCTTAGATTAATCGAACTTGTGTATTCCTAGTGTGTTGGTTCATTGCTCTCTGTGGATTCGATCCCTAAGTACTCAACGTACAAGGGTTATTTGGTAGCCCCGAGACAATAAAATCTCGCATATCAATGTAACCTATATTTTTCCTTTTAGATCATCATTAGATTTGGTTCTCTTTGTGTTTTTTTTTTTTTTTTGATAAAATGTGAATTATCTTACCAAAATGGAACGTTTTATTACATAAGCTTCTAAAAGGCAAAAAAATTTAAAAAACCTAACAGGAACAAAACAGAGCAGAAGGAAGATCAATGGTTAAGTGAACCAAAAAGAAAGAAGGTTGCCAAAACATTTTTTCTTTCTTCTAGCCAGGAGCGTGTCACGAATGGAACGATCTATTGCTTTGTTAATTTCAGCTGCCGTGGCAGATGAGCTATTATGGAGACGGTTGTTCCTTTTCCTCCAAATCAGAAAGACCGTTGTTTGAGCCATCAAACGTTTTAATCTTGTTGGGATCCCAGGAGATGTTGTACACAACCTTGACAAGAGACAAGACCAGTCAGCAAAAAAGAAGCTCAAAAGCCCCAGTCGCAGCAAGGACTGATTCCAAATCTGGGAAGAGAAGTCACAGTGGAGGAATAAGTGGTCTCTGGTTTCTGGAAGTCTGTCACAAGTACAACAGTTTGGAGAAGTAGCAATCCCCCATCTGTGCAATCTGTCCCTAACTGGGAGACGATCAAGAGAAGTAACCCAGAACGTAAAAGCATGTTTGGGGACATTACCTCTGAACCAAATAGCTTCTGTCCATGGGACTTTTGCAGCACGAGGCCTCAAGATTTCCCAAGTTCTACTTGCAGAAAATTTATTTTCCTCTCTATCTCCTGTTTTCCAATGGTAAGAGTCAGAGCCTCCATTCTGAGAAGGTGGCCGAGTCTGAATAAGGCAGCTTCTTAGATCATCCAGTCCCATCAATCTTGATCTATGCGAAGGTAATCTCCAAGATGTTCCTCTACAACTCTCTGCCACAGTTGCTGTTCGAAAAATACCCAATGATATAGGTCCTTGCTGTCCCAAGACGCCAATAAGAGGACCTAGTGAACACCAAGAATCATACCAGAAACTTGCAAGCTTCCCGTCTCCAATTGAGCAGGTGATGAATTGTTTTGCCAAGGGTTTAGACTAAGGAGAGAGTTCCATAACCATGATGATGATGACTTTATCTCAGCTGTCCAGAAATTTTCCCTCTTCAACATGTGCTCTTTATTCCATGCAACCCATAGAGAACCAGTATTAGAGAACAACAACCAGATCAGCTTTAGGTTTAGAGTTTTGTTCCATGTGCTTAAGCTTCTCAATCCTAACCCTCCTTCTGCCTTTGGAAGACAAACAATATCCCAAGCCACTTTGGTAGCACATGCTGAGGTGAGAGAGCCTGACCAGAGGAATCTGTTGCAGAGCTGCTCTATAGCCTTAATGCATCCCTTGGGAAGTGTGAAAGAAGAGAGCCAGAAATTTATAGTGCTGTATATGACCGAGGATATGAGTTGCAACCTCCCAGCAAAGGAAAGGCTTTTAACAGCCCAACTATTAAACCTCGAGGATATAGAGTCAATGAGAGGAGAATATTCAGAGATACACAATTTTCTATGCATGAGAGGCAATCCCAGGTATCTAACTGGTAAGGACCCATTTTGAAATCCAAACCTTGACAATGAGGCAGATTCAAACCGGTTCAGCCCTGCTGTATAGAGGGATGTCTTTTCTTTATTTGTTTGAAGTCCTGAGAGATCATGAAACTCATCTAGAACATGGGAAATTCCCTAAAGAGATTCTTTCTTCCCATCAAAAAAGACCATAACGTCATCTGCAAAAGGTAAATGCGAGATTCTCGGGTTTCTACCTTTAGGATGCAGTCCAATCTGACCATTTTCAAATTTAGAGTCTAGGAGATTGCCAAACACTTCCATTGCGATCACAAATAGAGATGGCGACAAAGGATCTCCTTGTCTAAGCCTTCTAGTGCCCTGGAAATTCCCACACAAGTCGCCATTAATGCATATAGAGAAGGAAGTGGTTCTCTTTGTGTTTAAATCATCAAACGTTTTGTGGTCTCCTTATCAGAAAAAATAAAATTGTGGTCTAGCTAGTTTCTATATGGCAAGCTTATATACTGAAAATGTTTAGCGATGGACAGCGTTTAACTATGTACTCTAATGGTTGACTGCAGAGGCACCACAACAACTTGGACTACCTTTATTTGTGTAGCAAAGGAAGGTACATATTACTATTTATTTGCAATTATGGTAAAAATATTAAT
The DNA here is from genome assembly GCA_963667165.1 of Barbarea vulgaris. Lineage (NCBI taxonomy): Eukaryota > Viridiplantae > Streptophyta > Magnoliopsida > Brassicales > Brassicaceae > Barbarea > Barbarea vulgaris. The sequence continues at coordinate 28,597,865 of OY763890.1, read as the reverse complement.
TACAATTATTCAAGAAAAAATTAATGAGAAAATTGGGTTTACCTAGAGCTGCGGTTAAGGATTTGGATGGAGTTTTTGAGAAAATGCACTTGGCTATCTCAATAAGTCAGAATGAGGCATTAGACTCTGTTTTGAAAGATTTCAAAGAGGTAATTTAATTATATAATCGTGTTATATATATATATATATATATATATCTTGATGAGGTCCTTTTTTTTTTTACATCCATTTAGGGTTACTTGAATCTCTCATTCAATGATCGGAACAAGTTACTGCATGCATTGGCGAAAGAATATTATGTGGATCACATTAAAGTACAACAACTCATTGACCAATATCTCAGACTACTTGAGACTTGCCCAATCAGTGATGATGATCTCAAATATGCATTGTACTGCATTGAACGTAATCTCAAATTTGCCCTCCGGCCAGACTATGATATTCTCTTCGAGAGGCTACACAAAAGTTGCGGAGGATGGAACTTTTTGTGCACCCTCCAAGTCGACGTTTTATCAATGCTCACGTAAGTAATTTCACATGTCCAGGCTTTTGTTGTTTGTTAACATAATGATCATTGGTTAATCCGTCCTATAGTAATTGGAAGTATCATGATAAAATCATGTTTTTCAACAGAAAAGAGAATGTGCCATCGTTGGGAGCAATAGAATTGCAACTAAAGGACAGAATTCGAGGTTATTGGTTATCATGTGGAAGGAGTTGGAGGAGGGAAACATAAAAGTGGGAGGCATAAAACTCTATCGAATGCGTTAGAACATCTCCAACCCCATTCTATTTTTACTTTTATTTTTAAATTCTACTATAAAGTAAAACTTTTTCTAACTCCACTTTATATCACACTCTAAAATAGAGTAATGAAAATATTAATCTATATTTAGAGTAATACTATTCATTACACATAGTGAAACTTTATTTATTTATAAAGTAGTCTTTTAAATTTTATATGTTTTTACTCTATATTTAAACAATATTATTAATCAATTTTCTAGTTATGTAATTAGCTAAATGTAGATAATTTACATTATATTAGACCATATACAATATTGGTAAATAATATTAGTTCATTTCACACTTTGAAATGCATTAATTGATTATTTGTGGAAGAAACACTAATATGATTATACTTCAAAATATATTAGCTTTTGTAGTGTTTGTTATTTTTTTTTATGTTGTGTAAGTAATTTTATATATGTAGTTTTTCATTTCAATGATATCATAATTTTATTGGATTTTTTCATGTTTACTATCATTTTTTTCATCTTATTTCTGCATGATATAATCATATGAATGTCTCCACTGTGTTAGAATATTTGATACCACATATACTTAATTAATTTTGTTTCCGGCTATTTTATTAAAGACTCAGTCATACTATTTTGAAAATGAGGAAATGAATGTTCAGTATCGATTCCCATCGACATATATTATCTTTAAAAGCTTGTGGATTGAATTCATCAACATAATCGAGCCTAACATTTTTATGGGATAATCAGGCAATTGTGTTCTCAACCTGATTATTTGGACAATTAATCTTGCAAAAGCTATATTTTGTGTTTTCATCTAACACACATGACCACCTACTAGATGAGTCACAATACCATAAAGTATCAAAATGGCCCGCATAAAGGATGAACATATCTGCATATATCATCATGTATTCTATCTAAGTATAGTAGAATACTAACAATTCATTTTAAATTTTGGCTGATAATGGCCGAATTATGGTGTTTTTTTAGAACATACATCACATGAAAACTCACGAGATTGAAAATCTTATGGTTTTCCAATAAATATCTATTAAAATTTTGCACAAATTTTTACATCATAACTGAACCACGATGTCAAAGTCTTTAATCAAAATTTCAAATGTACAAGTAAACTTTGAGTATACAATAACATATGATGTGATCATATATATATCTTTGTGCAAGATGATAACATGGACAATTTTTCTAATATATGTTTTCTCTCTGGTGTGATGTAAAGATATTTAATTTTATTTTTATTTATAGTTTCTATATGACTATTACCAAGACAAATGTCTTTGAAACTTCAATAAGTCTATATGACTATTCTCTGCATGCATGAAAAGATAATTTACAAGACTTGATACACCAAATGACATATTGGTAGAAGAACATCAAAGTCTATGTGGATGAAAGACACATCAATCACTTGTACGATCAAGTCAATTATAGTTATTTTCGTCTCTGTTATCACTACTAATTTTTAATGCAAATTTGGTAGAAATATATCATACTATACTATACATATATGTAAGTGATTCTAGGTTCTTTTTTTTTCTCTGCAACTGGAGTCCCTTTCATATGTTCATTCATGTCAATACTTTATCACGAACTTCTGCATATAACTTTTGGAATTTGCTACCCTTTCAGTTTATTGTTGGGACTTTTAATGATGTTAGTCTGATTGTCTCCATCATCTCCGTAATATATAAAATAATGACTTTATACCTTTGTAAACAAATAATGAAATATTGACTTGAAGTGAAGAATATAGAAGGATACGTAGGGAGAGTAAGAGTAAATGAACTAATGCAAATCGTATGTTTTATTTACTTGATCACCATGTAAAAGATAGTAAAGATCAAGTAAAAGATAGTAAATGAAAATACACAAATAATTATAAGATCAACTAATGCAAATATGTCTTATTTACTTGATCATAAAAAAGGAAAAAAAATAGATAATTATAATTAATCTTATCCATATGTAAATGGATAATTATAAACATAATTATCTATCATAAATATTTGTTAAGAAAAATACTTGTCACTTGTATAAATGATGTGAAACATGTGTCGAGATGTCATGTTGACAACACAACAGCTGCATGTCATTTGTGTTTTCTTTATATAAAAGCCAACCTTGGCTCTTAGATCTATCCTCGTTTGATCGAAATGGTTCCCTTCTCTCTACCCTCTCCACTCTCTCGCTAAATCAACCATCATCATCTCAGTTTCTCACTGTAAGTTCTTGTATATTGTTAATATATATGTTTTCGAGTTTAATTATTGATTTTGTTCATTCTCTAATTAATTATATTAGAAAGAAGGGTTTTCAATCTTGGTTTTGATCTGAACTAATTTAGATCCACCATGATCATTTTATTTTTGAAGCGGTTTGGTTAGATTTTGATTTTGTACGCTTTTAAAGCATAGCACTAGGTCTCACCGGTTTGAACTAGTTTACTATGATCTAGTCTCATGATAGACATAGATCAAGGATCAGTTTGGCCACTTTGAACGACCAAATCCGGGGAACAAAAGCTTGAAATTTTTACTGGGTTTTAAATTGTGTAGAGGTCGAAAGATTCCAACTAAGTCTTGATTTTTTCGAACAATAGAAAGAGTTTGTAATAATGTAGTAAACCAGTTTACTTAGATATGAGTATGTGGTGAGATGATGCCAAAGTCATTGAGCCCCCACCTTTTATCCATTACAGGTCTTGAGTTAGGAGCCAATAATGAATTGGAACGCAGATGAACCAGTGGTAAGAATCGTTGTTCTCGTGGCTTTTACTTTTACAACTTCGTTTTCAAATTGAAACAACACCTTTGATGTTTTTGATGTATTGTACTTTTGATTGCTTTTTGATTTGTTTTTAGTATTTGTTTCGTGTCTTTTGTTAGTTTTCGAGTCTTTTCTATTTTGTTTTGAGTCTTTTACAGGTTCTATGGAGTTAAGCCGGAATAAGACGGTTTCGGGATTGTTCGGGCTAAGATGAAACCTAGAAGCTACGGAAAGGACATGGATCGATCGATCCTACCCTTGGATCGATCGATCCTAGGATCGATCGATCCAGACGACTCCAAGAACACGGCCACGGATCGGTCGATCCGGCCAACCGATCGACCGATCCATGCTCCACGGACATCTTGTCCGGACACGAAGGATCGACCGATCCGGCCAACCGATCGGTCGATCCAGCCTGATGACGACATGAAGATATTTGTCCGGACACGAAGGATCGATCGATCCCACCCTTGGATCGATCGATCCATGCTCAGCCGCCATGAAGATATTATGTCCGGGAATTAGGGATCAACCGATCCTAGGTGTGGATCGACCGATCCCCTTGGCCGCCTACTCCATTTTACACCTTTGTCTATAAATATCCCACCTAAACCTACTAAAACATATCAGATTTTCTTTCTACGCCTAAAACACTATTCTAGACACATTTTCTTAGATTTCTAAGCTCCTCCTTTCTATCAAACATTTGGAGGAGTTTTGTTGTATCATTTGTTGTTTATTTCAATACTATTATGCTTTCTATGGTTTACTTTGTTGTTTATTTGATTATGTGTGAGTAATTTCATAGTTAGGTTTTAGGGTTCTTGAAGGGAATTGATGGCTTGATGAATTGATAGAGATTTGGGGTTTCTAATCCATAGGTTCTTTGATTCATGTGTTCTTAATGCTAGATTAAGAGTAGGTACCTTAGTCTTGATTTTAGGTTGTTCTATAAGCACTAATCATGTTATAGAGAACTTGAACCTTATGAATTGAGCTTTGTATCTCTAGCCTGCGAGAGTTGATGCTAGATCATCATTGTGAACTTAGTGAACTTGTGTGTTAATGCTAATTTGGTTAGGAGAAATCAAACGAGAGTTTAGTTTTCGAGTAGCCAAGTTTAGGGGTTAAGGCCACGAGAGTGGGTTAATCCACCTTGCGTTCATGTTCTAGAACGGTACTTAAAAGTGTTGAAACCCATGCTCATTTTATTCACTAGCCATTGATAATCTGAATTGCCTTAAAGCCTAATGCTTTAGCTTGTTAGTCTTTTAGTTAGTCATTTCATCTTGTTTAATTTCTTGTTTACTAAACCAATTTTTATATCGTTTAGATTAGATAGTGTCTTGTATTCCTATTGTGTTGTTCTTGTTTCCATGTGGATTCGATCCTCAAGTACACAACGTACGAAGGGTTTATTTGATAGACCCGAGCCTAAAAACTCCCAATATCAGTTTTCTAGTAACAAATATATGTTCTCTCGTTCGGAAATTTACATGACCAACTGTTTTTTTTTCACCATTAAGAATATTGGTTTTGAGATTTGTGTATTTCCGGGAGACATTACAAGTGTGATCGGTCGTCGGCATGATGAATGTACTCTGAAATGCTTGATTGGTTACTTGTAATTGTCCACGTGGCATCTTGGTTTGTCTAAGTATATTTGGTGGTCCATGTCATTTGAAACGAGTTCAGAAAAGGTTTTAATCAAGAATTGAGAGGATATTGCTAAACACTGGCTTGTCTAATGTTCTCTTAATTTTGATTTGAATTGCAGTATCTAAGCCCCTTAGATACCTCTATTCCAAAAATGCAACCTAGGCGAATGGGTTACTATCAGAGTAATAGTGAGTCTCACCATACAGTCCCGTCTAATGACTTTTCTCTAGAGAATCATCTGGCAAGGGTCTCAAAATCCGATAAGTGTTGAGCATACTTGTACTCCTCTGTATCCTGCAAACCCTCTAGAAGAAGTGGCTCGAGCAGTTAGATATCAGACTAGAGCTACGCACCAAGCGCCAAATGATCTTGATGTCTTGTTTTGTATGATAAACCTGAATACTCCCTTATTCTCCGGAGGTGAAGAGCCCTTGGATGCTAATGCTTGGATTGAACGGTTGAAAAGGAACTTCAACACGACTCGTTGTCCCTTAGAGTTTAAGAAGGACATTGCTAAGCATTTCTTGAATGGGAATGCTAGTTTCTGGTGGCATGAAGTCGAGTGTGGGAGGAGTGTGAACACTTGGGTAGAGTTTGAAAACGAATTTAGGATGCGATATCTTCCCTTGGAGGCTAGGGACCGCATAGAGTTGCAATACATTAGGCTAGTACAAGGAAGTAGGTCCGTTAGGGAGTATGAGCTGGAGTTTTGCAAACTTAGATACTTCCTTCGAGGAAAGTATGAAAATGAACAAGCCGCTATCTGTCACTTCACAAGAGGACTGAGGCCCAACATCCGGAAATGTCTAGCTGTTATAAAGTTTCATCGGCTAGTAGATCTAGTTGAAAAGGCTATTCTAGTGGAGGAAGGACTTCAAGAGGAGGAGGAAGACGCTCATCAAGAGGAGGAGTTAGCAAGGTCTCCTAACTTCGCATTTGGAAGTAAGGCATCACAGGCAGCAGGTGCAGGCACCTCAAGAAAGAAGGGTAGATCCAAAAAGAAAAAAAACCGCCTGTGGACACTCTGCGGGCACTGCCATTCTGGACCATGTGCAGACGGCCGACCGGCTAAAGTTTGCTACAAGTGTGGTAATCTAGGGCATTTTGCTCGCAACTGTGGAAGTGATGGTCATACTGGTGGTATATTGATCTCGGAAGTAACTTGTTTCCGATGTGGCGAAAAAGGACATTACGCCGCATCTTGTCCAGAGTGTTGTAGGTCACCTCCACCCTCAGACCTACTAGCTTTAATGCCTGCCCCAAAGCGCCAAGCCCTCGGTAATGAATCCCCCAAAGTGTCAAGTCCAATGCGCTAGGATCAATGTTATGGATGCTCTTGCTTTTTCTTTTGGTAATAAGGACCCGATCACGGGTAAGGAAGTCTATTTTGGTGTATCTTAAGCATGTTCTTTTTGTTTGTACAGCGGCTATTACTATCGGCACTGCAACAACCAGATGTTACTCCTTTTTTTCCACCCTGTTAGTACCCTGTTTAGTACCAAACACCAATGTTTAAAGTTCCTCCCAATCAATAAAGTGCCTTTCTTATAGTTATTTGTCTTAAGGAACCTTGATGGTAGAAAAAATTCTGGATTTTGCTCAATTCAATTGTGGTGCTATGCATAGCTTCTAGCACAAGGCTTGCATCAAAATATCAAGGCACCCACACTATTCAAAGGACCGAACTTCTTGTTTCAACTTCCACTGGTTAGGTAGGATGTATCTTCTAGATATGTACTACTATGTTATGTAAGTTATATGAGGAGATAAACAGCAAAAGGAGTCCAAGCACTGATCTGATAGGTAGCCTTGTCTGGAATTCATAAGCAGAATTCTGTGATGTCAATATCAACATGGAAAGGATGATGGATAACGATGAGCATAGGAAAGCGCTTGTAGTTCCATAATAGAAAGATCTTTTAGCCAATTATTGTGTACTAAGATGAGAAATTTGATATCAGTAAATTTAAACTGTTCCAGAATATTATTAGTTAGACAGTTTTTAAGCAATGAGAAATATGTCTTTAAATCAGTTTTCACCTAAAAATTAGATTAATTGTTTTTAGTGATCCATGTTTATGATAAAATTTTGTTATAATATTTTTCTTGTTGGGTTGTTGCTAAAGAGAAAATAATATAGTGATTAAACTCCAAGGTGTACGGATTCTCTAGTAATTTTTTTCTAAAAATTATTGACTAACATCGCGACTGTTGGAAATGTCCGAGTTTAAAGCATTTTCATCAAAGTATCCAGAGTCTTAGAACTATATTCCCATGTAGGTACTTAAAACCAACATAAGAGCATATTTTGTTTGATTTACTATGTGAAATTAGACTAGAACATAATTATAGTCTCTTTGAGATGGAAGCACAAGAAATAATATATTTCATCTCATGATGATTGGCTCCAAGCCATGTTAAGGGTGGCCTTCAAATGCTAGATAACTTTTTTGGGTTTAAACTAATTTTTGTTCTTCATTGATTCAAGGTACGAAGTGACAAGTCCAAGCGATAGCGGTAAAAGCTAGTCGCCGGAAGCGAACTTCCGGGCCGGGAAGGGGCCAAAAAACGTGAGCGCCCCCGATGTCTGCTGGTTCGTAGTGAGAGGACTCTTATATATATTTTTCTACATTTTTGTATGCTATCATACATTTTGTATGATACATTTTTTGCTGGTTGCTGGTTGTACATACATTTTTCTAAATATGACTTTTTGTATGCTAATTTATTTGATGAATCTGTTTTTTTGTATGTAGGTTGTGAGAAAAATGGTATCGCATGCATGTATGAGAAGCAAAAATACGAGACCCATCCAGATGACATTAGTTAAAGAATATCAAAGTTTGCGGATGCAACAATCACTTGTATGATCAAGTACTCAATCTTGATAGGTATTTTGGTCTTGTTGTTACTATCAATTTCCTATACGATTTTGGTCGAGAAATATCTCATCCTACTATACAAATTATATGATTCGAGGTTTTTTTTATGCAATTTGAATCCCATTCATATGTTCTTTGATGTATTTATTAGAGAGTCTCAAGAGCCAAACCTATTATAGTGTCATCAAGTCCAACAAGTCCAATGTGATTCCCCAATTGGTCCAACATGTTTAGGGTTTTATCTCAAGTAGTTTCATATAAATATGCATCTTATGTAAACATTGTTTCTTAACCTAGAGAGTTGTCATTTGGAGCAACTCTCATCTTTCCCCTTTTATGAAATCAAATCTAAAATTATTATATTCTTGAAGACAATCTAAAGTTATTTCTTTTACCTTTAATTGCACTTAATAAAACTCTATGAGCTATTTCAATTTCAGTTTTATATTTCTATCTCTTTAAGCTCATTTGAGCTACAATAATACTTGTTTGGAAATCTCTTCAGTATTTAGTGTTATTCATGTCAATTCTCATATCACGAACTTCTATACAACTTTTGAACCAAATTTTCTCAAAAAAAGGAAAAAAAAAAAAAACTTTTGGACTTGGCGACCTTTAGACTAATGTTTGGACTTTTGATAATGTTCGTCTCCATCTCCATGATTACATTTTCAGAAACTTGGTAATTGAGATGCATGCATCACTAAAATATTCCTTCAAAGTTGACTATTACTAACATTTTAGGTCTTTTCAAAGGAATGATCTCTTTCATCATGCTCCAATATGAAAGCTATAGCTATTCTCTAGAATGATTCATACAACTTGGTTGTCTAGATTTTTCTTTTGACTATTATAGACATCAACTTTTAATCATGTGAATATAACAAACTTATTTATAGAATACCATGTTGACAAAAACACATATATATCCAATGTCAGTTGACTCAGTCTGAATGGTGGGCATTGATTCTCTCTTCTTACATCTTTTATATATATATGTTGACAAATTCAAATTACAGTGAAGACTGAAGAGTGGTATTATAATATTCAGTGTTTTACATTACATACACACAATAGACGCCACACTATACATATAGCACAAAAAGCAAATACAAAGAAGACCCACGTAGCTCATGATCATTGTGTGTGTATATATATCTTAAGGCTAAGTGAGCTCCAAACAAATCAAAAGAATACTGCACTACCACTGCCTCAATTCTCAAATCTACACGCCATGCTTCGGTCGTTAGACCCGAATTGGTAAACCGTAGTTATGGAACACCCTGATCCTTCCATCCCAAGTTGCTGTCACAATCACAAGCCCCCACAGGTGAGGCGTTGAGCCATTAACGTTCTGGCACACACTCTTCAACAGCCTCAACTTGGATCTGCTACTGACTGTAGCTGAAACCGCTGCTGCAGCTCCACTTTCTACTACTACTCCAAGCTTCTCTTCCGGCCATGTTGTTGCTCCTTTCATTGGAGAGAAACAGTCCATGGGAACTGGGAAATGAGAAATCTTTTGTTCCAAATCCGCTATGAAACTGCAGAAACCATCCTCTTTCCCCTGGCCTAGCCAAGGTATGGCGGCAGACACGTTGTCCGAGAGAAATCCTTCATAAGATTTAATGGTTTTTGGTTTATGAGAAGAAGTCTTTTTGTTGGGTTGAGAGTAGTCCCAAACATGAATGCCTGAGTCTTCTATTGTTGAGACAATGTGTTTCCCATCAGATGTGAATGAAGCATATGTTGGACTCATCAGTGTTGTTCGAAGACTTGAAGCTGCAAAAATATCCACTAAATCAATAAAAAAACTCACACTTATCTTGAAAAGAAGAGAAGAAACTTCGATTAGAAACCTTTCTTAAGCTTGCAGATTGTATCGACTCCGCTGATTATTCGGATTTGAGAATCAGCAGAAGTAACCATAACTTTATCCGAATCACCAGGGAAAAATTGAAAACCAGTGATTCTTTTGCTAGGAACCTTCTTCTTCCCATGTAAACTGATCTCTCTATCTAGTTGCAGCTGGTTATCTGAAATTCATATATGATGTATGTATCATAAACATAGATGATTCTTGTTGCGTTAAAGTATAAAAGAACTTACCAACAGTATGGTAAAAGCGACATTCGCCAGTCATAGAACCTACTACTGCACCCTTAGCATCAGGGCTGTAACACAAAGCTGTAACAATCTCTCTTATATCTGTATAGTCAACAACTCGGAAACGCGACACATCCCATATACGGACTTTTCCATCAATCGATCCGCTTATAAAGTAATTGTCATCCACAGGATTGAATGCCACACAAGTCACTGTTACAAGGAAGTAAGAATGTGTCTAAGAAAGACATCAAAGAAGCAGCATTGAAGAAAACAGAACAAGAAAGAAACTCACCAAAGCTCTTATGAGAGAAAACTCTGATACATTCATCAGAAGAACCAACTCGCCACAATCGAACAGTCTCGTCAACTGAAGATGACAGTAGAAACTGCAACACATTCACAAAGTTGTTAGTACCATAATAATCTCATCTTACCATAAAAAAAAAGTATATCACTTTAAAAACCAAAAATCAAAAGTAATTTACCCCTTTCTCCGACCAAGAAAGATCCAAGATTTCACCCTTATGTCCTCGGAACTCATGCTGAGGAGTTTCAGATATACTAAAGACTCTTGAAGGCAACACAGCACAAGTCGATTCTGACTTCTTCCTTAACAATCTTCTGCTCTTTTCGATTTTCTCATTCTCAGTCTTGAGAGGCTCAATCTGTGACTTATCATTCATTCCAAAGTAAACACAATCAGAGCTTGAATCAGACTCAGCCACTTCAAACTCATTGTCTCTTCTCTCATCTTCTATGATGTTCCACACTCGCACAACACTGTCTTCACCAGCACTAGCTAAGTACTTGCCATCATGAGAAAACTTCATCACTACAATAGATCCATCGTGCGCAGAGAACTCTTGTCCAACACACAAAGACGAAAGCTCCTTGAACTGCTTCTTAAAAGACTGAACTCGAGTTAATTGTCTCCGTATTGTTGATCCCACTGATTCACCATCAGTAGATTCTTGATTTTTATCAAGAACATGAGTTAACACACCTAACTTCTTTAACCAACCTTTAGCTCCTCCCTTCTTAGGCGATTCTTCGTAACGACTCAATGGAGAGTTTTGAAAATCTCCATATCTATCAGACCTGCTCGAACCAGATTCACTCAATCCCTCAGCAATGCTATTGCTATTACTGGAACAATCTCTTGTCAACAAAATATGATCATCAATGTTCTTGACACGATTCTGAAATGAACCTCTGAAACTAAAAGCTTCAGATAGAGAAGAAGTTGAAAATGATGAAACAGAGGAACCAGAGGATATAGATTCATTACTTAACAACTTCTCCTCCTCGTCCTCTTCCTCTTCCTCGTCTTCCTCGTGATCAGTTTCAGATACAGAGTTTAAATGTTTCGAAACAGGAATATTATGATCGGAAACATGGTCTTCAAGAAGGTCAAGATCAAGATCAAAGTCTCTTTTCTTGAAACTAAACCCCATAGATTGAAAGAACTTATGTCGACGGTTATTAACACTCTCAGGATTCGTAGTCCATAGATCTAAATCATCACTTGCTTGAACAAACTCATCAGCGATTTCAGAGTTACAATCAGAAACAGATGAAACCTCTTCACGTGCATCAGAGAAACAATCTTCATCTTCTTCGTTTCCTCGAGTACTCATCACAACTTCTGCCCAAAATAAAACACATATGTCATCAGAATTCACCAAAAAAAAAGTCAAAATTCAAAGCAAAGGACAGAACTTTGCCAACGTGGGTCGGATTAAACTAAACTAAGCGTAAGAACAAAGAAAGTAATAAAAGAAAATGATCGGCAAAAATAGAGAGATTGCTTTGGAGTAAAACAAACAACACAATTTTACTTACAGTTTGAATCAAATTCTCTTCTTTCTGAACTATTTTGTCTGGTCAACAAAATTCTTCAGCCGTAAGAACTATCGAAACGAAAGGGTTTAATTAAAACTTTTGACCAAAACTTTGCACCGATTCAAGTCACGCTCTTTAAGACCCTTCGTCACACCTTCTTGTAAGATAAAAGAAAAAAAAAAGGTTTGCTTTTTAAGACATAGAGATTAGAGAGAATTTAGAAGCGAGATTGTCGGAAATTGAAAATAGAAAGATTTTGATTTCTTCGATTGTACGAAGAAAGGAAGAAAGAATAAAACGAACAAAGATCCTTTCCTTTTTGTCTTTTTCTTCTTTTTTATTTAAAAAATTTATTTTTTATAATCAACTTGTAAATAAATGGTCAAGGTCAACTAACCACAGGGACATTTCTACTTGCATATTTTATCCAAATTTTATAATTTTTTTATTTTTAATTATATGCACGTTTACTTTTCTTCTCTAGACTTCAAAATTGACATATTAATACGTTTTAGGTGGATTAATTCTTTTTTGGTTTTCCATATCCTCCTTTTTTTCTGTTTTTGGTTGCATACTCTATGAACTACGACTTCTAAGTGCTGCAGTTCCACGTTTATTGTTCTATCCCAAGTTTTACAAGAGCTTTACTTTTGGCTTTTCAATCCCATATCAAATTTATTTGTTTTAGGTTCCTCGGTTATGTGTCCGGATTCTCCTATCTTGTTTCTAAATATTTTTTGGTCTTTGTTGTAATGGTCTATGAATGATACTTCGGTTATAATAAAAATCCAAAATTTTATGGAATAAAAAAAAAAAAACCCAAAATTGACATGAATAAAATTATTTTAATTCTTCTGTTTTTGAATTGGTCATCATTTATTTAGTAATCGCTTGTTGATCAACAAAAAAAAATTACTGTTATTTATTTAACAAACAAAATTATAGTGTGACCGATTTGTATGTGACCCACCTACTCACTAAACAATTTAGAAACGAGCTGATAATGCTAAGACGAACCAACGAAACTACTACTACTATTGGGCTTCATTGATCATTATTTATTTTTATTGATTGTTTTTTAAGATCACGATTTTGTGAATTGGCCATTTCTACTCCATACACAATGCACGTGCGCTAAAATGTCTTTGTTGGCCAATAAACAACAAACCAACCACAACAAAATCATTGAAATATTAATGGACTTGGTCATTTAACTCCGCAGATTCATCGATACTTCCGATGGCTTGAGAAATATGGTTGGTACATTGAGTGCCGTCATTAATTGGTCTGATTTAGAATGTAATTTTGGTCTTGTCTTAAAACACTACAGCTTGGATTGCATTTTGCAACTCTTTTCGTTCTCGTGCAATTAATGAATTTTTTTATATTAAAAACCCCTATAAAGATGGATGGTATATGTTTTCACATATGTTATTAATGATTTTCTTTACTTACTGAGATTTTGTATTAGAAGACCATAAATTACCACACAAAAAAAAAAATAGAAGAAAAAATTATAGGCAATTCTCAAAAATAGCACAAAATGAAGTTTTTGTGACATTTTTAACTCATATTTTCATTTAAGACATAATTAGCATTTTTATTAGAGGGCCTCATATTTTTAAGGTTTAGAATTTAGGGTTTAGGGACTAAATTGTACCCTCTACCCTCTAAAAACTATACCCTAAATTCTAATATAGTCAACCCAAACCAAAAAAAATAAATTATGAACTTCATAAAATGCTATTTTTGTACTAAATAAAAAATGTGAGCTATTTGTGAAACAAAAACTTGTTTTGGTGCTATTTGAGGGAATTTCTCAAAAATTATAGGCAATTCATCTTAAAAGAAATAGAAATTAAGACCGAAGAAGTAATATCTGAATCAAGAGAATTTGAGTTAACGTTCGGTTATTTCTCTGGAATGAAGTAGAGTTTGTTGTACTGTATATGGCTCACTAGAAAGCACACCATATGTACATATATTAAACCAAAACTAACAGAGATTTAAAGCGGTTCAACAACTCAATAAATTTGGACTTCACATCTTAGTATGTAATGAAGAATCTAAATATCAGAAAGCAGTGTGTATAAATATTCCATAGACCGTTCCCACATCTATTCGTTCAAACCCTAGATTGCTCGCTAAACAACTTTGCTTTTAACCAGTTTTTGGGATTTATACAAAATAAGAAACTGAGACCACAAAAAAAGAGATAAAAATTTGAATTAATTTGACACCCGAAAACACAAAGAGTAGAAAGGTTTTTGTATATGCGATGGGATGAGACCAAATAACACATTTCCTAGGGATAATATCTGTGCAGTTCAGATATGTCGAATGACGATGGCATTTGTTTCTGGATTCCACATTCCAAAATAGAGTCGCATTATACACATACCTTTTTTTGCTTTGTCTTCTCAATATTTTCATCGGTCTGCATTGATTCCAAATATGCGGACCTTGTGCATGTGCGGGAATTTCGCTACCACCATGACAAATACAGCCAGTGTGTTGAGAAAGAGCATCGGATGCTGGTAGTCTGTTGTGTGAGAGGCTATCAAGTACCTACACACACAAATTTAATCATATTTTCAGGTCACAAATATCCAAATCATTTGATTACATATTCGTCAAACACAACAATATGACTACATAATCTAGTATATCTTAAAGAGAGATTCAGCAATCTCATAACAGACCTTATGAGTCTTGTATGGATGTATAATAGCAAAAACCTGAATCTAAGATTTTTTGGCACTACCTAAAGAAGCCTAATAACAAAGTGGATTCAGTCATAATAGGGAACTTAGATCCAATCCTAATCAGTGACTTTTTTTGAAGCACGACTCAATAACGAGAAATTCAAAATGAGGAGGATAACAATAGGCTGTGGAGTATATGCAAGAATAGTTGATTGTCATATCAAATGTAAACTCTAAAGATTACAGATTTGAACAAAGATAAGGTCACACTTTTGAAACACTATTCAACAAACAGAAATCCAGAATGAGGAGAATGAAAAGGTCTAATGTACATGAAAGAATATTTGATTCTCATGTCGAAATTGTATTCTCATATAGTAACAGAATTGTAATAGACAGAAATTAAGCTCCTTGAAGGTCAAAATGAGTACATAAACAACAAGAAAGCATATATTTTTCATCGTTATAAATCGCTAAGCATATATTTTTCATCGTTATAAATCGCTAGGAGAAGACAAAGCATCTCTAAATCAACGTTTTGAAATTGCTACGAGAAGAGAAAAGCACAAAATTGGACAAATGAAGATGAATCAATGTATCTCCTAACATAACTAAAGGCAAAATTGCAACAAACACACAGATATCTTCTAAATCCATTCTAAACCTAATGGAATCCTCCTAAAGAAGAAGCATGGTTGCTTAGAAGAAGCGTAGCTGAGAACTTACAAAACAACGGGAACAACGGTGAGAAATTTGCGATTGCGTGTGAGTTGTTTGCCATTATCAATCTGTTCCCACCAAGTCAACCTATTATAGACTCCTTGATCATCTCCAAATGGTGTTCCCTTCTTCCAATGAAACGAATGATATGTGACCTAGAAAAGACAAAAAATCATAAGAATCAGGCCACAATTTTTCAAATCTAAAATCGAACAATCGAAACAGAAACAAACAGATCGAGATCGGAAATCGGAGAGATATACGGTGAAGTGAGCGAGATGAACGATGGTCCAAGCGATGCCAGGAGAACAATTGAAGACGGAGAGAACGAGGAGCCAAGAGAAGAAGAGGATGAGAATATAAGTAGTCCATACACCTGGATATGTGAACCACTCTGTGTTCCGATTCACATCCGTCGTCGGAAGGGCTCTTACGTACATCGTCGTCACCGGAGATTTGGAGATTTCGAGATCGGAGATGATGATTGATGATGAATCCTTGAGCAAGTCTCTTTCTTTTTTTTTTTTTTTTTTTTTTTTTTTTCTTCTCTCTTTGGCTTTGGGCTCTTCTGGGCTTTTTCTGCTAATTATTTTAATTTAAAAATAAATAAAAATCATTTAATGAAAATAGGAAGGTGGTTGGGTGGCTCACCGATCTTAGCCTAAACCATGTACTAATCAATGATTACTACTCTCACCGCCCAAACAAGTTCAACACTACTCACCCCGCGTCCGCGAAATAAAACACGATTCATCTGTTATTGGGCTTTATCTTGGTACCTATTGAGGCCCATTAAAATTCTTCAAGTACCAAACTCTCCGGAAGTTCTAAGCTAATAATAAAAGATCAAATCTGTTGGAAACAGAAGAAATAGCTTTACTACATGCTTTATGATTTCTATTGGTATCGAGGATTTCAAAACATTTTATCATGGAAAGTAATTATAAAACTTTGGATGATTCTATAATCTATTAAAAATTGCAGTAATGGAAAGATTATTTTTGTTAATATTTGGTGTTGGACATATCGTTTCACTAATATTTGAGTTATAGTAGTGATTCGACAATGCGAATAAAATGTCCTAAGTAGCACAACTACAAACCATTGTTTCACGGACTTATTCTTCCGATTAGCTTAACGAATTTTCTATTTAATATTTTTGTAATCGTAATTTTTTTATTTCAAGAGTTATATATTAGTAAATAGTTATTTTTGTTATTCATTTAATCTTATAATTTTTTTATTAGTGATTTTTTTTAAATAGAAATTACTCATAAACTTGAAAAATGACAGATGTAAACTAAAGAAAAGACCAATCAAGGATAAAAATAAAATAAAAAATAGAAGATAATTTTTTTTATTTTTTTTTATTTTCCCTATTTGGTTCGAATGAGGTGATGATGTGGTTTAGTTGATAAAGACAGATAATTTGACTTTTTCCGAATTGGCCGCGAAACTTTTTATTCTCTTTTTCGCCCAAAAATCCTCATTTCATCATCTTCTCTTGTCGATCTCATCGGCGAAGCAATATCATTGTGAAAATCATGGTAGATCAATGGAAGGTGGTGATCGTATAAAAGAGACGAGACGGAGGAATTACGTAGGAGATCGGGAAATTGGATCGGAGATGGGGATTCCCTTTGCCGCCAAACTCCGTTTCCGATCTTCAATCGATTCTTATTGCTTTGCTCGTGAAGCTTTCTTCGATTATCGCCTCGTCTCTGTCGATTTCTTCTTATAGCCTTTTGTAACATCCTCAGATTTCTTCTTCTTCTTTCTTTCTTTCTTTTTGTTATCTCGTTGTTGCATAGATGGCTTCTGGTTCTGGATTTTTAGGTCAGTTATCGTCTATGGAAGAGGCTGATTTTGTCGACAAAGATCCTACTGGCCGCTACATTAGGGTACGCCTCCCCCTCAAATTTTGAAAATTTACATTCAATCTCGTTTGTTTTGGGTTTTTGAATTGTTTAATTTTGAGGAAAATTTTCAGAATTTGAGCATTATTGAGTGTATGGTGACGATTATTCGCTTATACTGATGTGTGTTTTGTTAAACCATATACATATTTCTCTGGGAAAAAAAACCAGCTTAAGATCATGTTACATTTTTGAGTTGTTTAGTCTATAGTGGAAGACAAAATAGTGATTGATTTGATTGTTTTTTTTTTCATCATTCAGTATGATGATGTTCTCGGGAGAGGAGCTTTCAAGACTGTGTATGGTTTCTACACCCTCTAATGGTTTTTTTTTTTTTTATGCTTTAGTTGCAAGGAAAATTTATTCTGATTTGTTTGTTTAACTTTACCGTAAATCAGATATAAGGCGTTTGACGAAGTAGATGGGATTGAAGTTGCTTGGAACCTAGTCAGTATTGAGGATGTAATGCAGATGCCTGGTCAACTTGAAAGGCTATATTCTGAAGTTCATTTGCTTAAAGCCCTAAAACATGAAAACATTATCAAACTCTTTTACTCTTGGGTTGACGAAAAGAACAAGACTATTAACATGATCACTGAGCTTTTCACCTCTGGTAGTCTCAGGGTGTAAGTATCTTCTTAAGTCTCTTCTGTTTGATTATCCTTCATTTTTATTTATTTTTTTCCATTTGAAGATATCGTAAGAAGCATAAGAAGGTCGATCCCAAGGCCATCAAGAACTGGGCTAGACAGATTCTCAAAGGCCTCAACTATTTGCATTCTCAGAATCCTCCTGTGATTCACCGGGATCTAAAGTGTGACAACATATTTGTCAATGGAAATACTGGAGAGGTCAAAATTGGAGATCTCGGCCTTGCAACTGTTCTGCAGCAACCCACTGCTCGAAGTGTGATAGGTAATTTCATTAAACATCTCCATTCCTGAACCCTGAAAATTCTACTGTAACTGAAGAATTTGAGTGTATTCAGGTACTCCTGAATTCATGGCACCTGAGCTGTATGAAGAGGAATACAATGAGCTAGTGGACATCTATTCTTTTGGCATGTGTATGTTGGAGATGGTAACCTGTGAGTACCCATACAACGAGTGCAGAAACCAGGCTCAAATTTATAAAAAGGTCACCTCGGTAAGTCTTCCACGATCTTGACTTTCATCAAATTTATTTTTGAAACTTGGCACCCCTTAAAAACTTTGCATTTGCAGAATATAAAACCTCAGTCTCTAGCCAAAGTTGATGATCCTCAAGTTAGGCAATTCATAGAGAAATGTCTTCTTCCTGCCTCTTCTAGACCAGCTGCTCTCGAGCTCTCGAATGACCCATTCCTTGCAAGAGATGGGGGCAAGGACTCTGCTCTTCTTGCTTCATCAAGCACAGCATCTAGATCTGTGAGACCACCACCACCACCACAGCTTGACCATCTTCCCATGGATGTGGATCATAACGAGAATAAAAGTGTCTCAAGCAACGAAGACCTCCCCTGGTGCCAAGCCATTGAACTTCAGCAGTTTGCAGAGAATAAAGAGTTCAGGTTGAGAGGAGAGAGGAGCAATGATGTCACAGCATCAATGCTTCTGCGTATCGCTGACTCATCTGGTTCGTTTTATAAAAAAGAAAATCTTCTATCCAACTCTTGCCTCTTGCAGTTTTCATTTGCTGAATAAAGTCAATGTCATAATACAGGTAAATGTAGAATCGTACACTTTGCATTCTTTCTGGATTCAGACACAGCAACAGCAATCGCTGAGGAAATGGTTGAAGAATTGCATTTAACAAGCCAAGAGATTATTGTGATAGCTGATATGATCGATGACTTGATAATACAACTTAACTCTGACCAGGCCCCATCACATCCTCCACATCTAACCCGTGAGGATCATGAAGCAGCAAATCAGCAAACTATGAACTCGAAAGATGAAGAAGCTACAGGACAATCAATGAAGTCAGACATATCAGCAGACTATTACTTACCCTTCTCTTCAAACGCAAATGCTACCATGGAAGCTAGTCGAGATGCAGAATCGATGAGCTCATTTCTGGATTCTTGCTCAATGATGTCAACCATCTACAATCTTTCCATTTCAGACAATGATTACCCGGAAGATCTCAAGACAGAACTGAACTTGATCGAGTCACAGTTTAACCAGTCCTTCCAAGATCTGATGAAACTGAAAGAGGATGCTATAGAGAACGCAAAGCGAAAATGGATTATGAAAAAGCAAAAAGCTGTGGTCATCTCTTGATTCAGATCTCTGATTTTGGTCTTTTTCTTTGTGTGATGATAACTTTTGGTGTTTTAATATTTGATTTCATGTAAAGATTTTTTAAACATAAAGTGTTATTTGATTTATATTTCTAACAAAACAAAACACAAAAGAAACTGTTAAAGAAGAAGCTAAAAGTTTAGAAGGTAGCCATATTTTGGACATAATGGTTCCAAAGATCAGATGCAATCTCATCTCTTAGCCTTAAACTATCTTCAACATCTTCTGGTCTAAACACATGTTCATGTTCCTCTATCTCTCCTTGTTCCTCTTCAATTGCAGCAACTCCACTATCTTCACCTGCTTCTGCCATTGTCTCTTCTTCAAACATCCGAAACACTAAATCATCTGGTTTCTCCAAACGAACATAGTTATGCAATGCACAGGCCGCAATCACCAGTTTCACTTGTGTTTGCAGAGGATAAGGAGGAGCTGATAGTAGAATCGGGAACCGTTCTTTCAAGGCACCAAAAGTCCGATGAATCGCACGATGCAACAACTTATGTCGCTCGTTAAACATTTCCTTTACTTCTTCTCTTGAATCACTTGAAACACCGCGATAAGGCGCGATAAATCCCGGAATATTCTGATACTTACTGTCTACAATGTAGTATTTTCCTTGAGGTACTTGTAACTTGTTACGCCGAGTCAAAGCCGCATTGAGAACTTTTTGATCAGAAGCTGAACCTTCCCAACCAGCTAACACATAGTTGAATCTAAGATCAAACGAAGAAGCTGCAAGAACATTCTGAGTAAGAAGTCCATTGTTGTTTCGAAACGGACCTTGTTCATCAACTCCAACCATAACTGGTATATGAAAGCTATCAACAACACCAACACAGTCTTTAAAACATGGATCATCATCTTCAACAGTTTCAGAATTTGGATTGGATTGAAAAAATTCCATAGAGATAGCAATAACTGCATTCAAAACATTGTTGAAGTGACGACTAATTGTTTCACCAGAGTAACTAAACAATTCTTGAACAGCTCGAGTTCGAAGATTATGACCAATGATGAATAAAAAGATTGCTAATTGTTCTTCAATCTTGATTCGATTAGTGTGACGTAATAAGCCTCTGGTTTGAAGAAGGTCACAGAGCTTATAGAAGATTGGTTTATCCATTCGGAAATTCTCAAAACAATGTTCGTTAGGACCATTGAGAATTTGGTAAACGAATTTTTCATTATCTGAGATTGAGACATTGCTGCTTACTTCTTTGGGGATAGAAAGAGTAGGAACAGCTTCTTCTTTGTCTTCTTCTTCACCGGAGGTCTCCATAGATGCTTGAAGAAGAGACCAGGCAAAGTGAGATTAGGTTTTGAGTTTGAGAGGAAGAGAGAAGTGAGTTTCGATTTCGAAATCAAAGAAAAGTGAAATCTTCTGTAGTGCCCTCCATCTGTTCGACGATATGTCTGTTTAGGGAAAATCAATTATACTAAGAATTATGTCCAATTATAATTAAAAACCTTTTATTTTATTATTCTATTATAGATCGTGGAGCTTAAATATATTCATTGTAAACCAAAAAATGTGTAAACATTTTCTTTTATGTTTCTCTGATTATCAAATCAATATATGATAAAAAAACTGAAATAACTTAAGATGACAAACAAGAGAGACAAAGGAGAAAGCTTTTACTTAAACTGATATTTTGATTTCTCTACAATTACAAGATGGAGATACATCAATATTTATATTGGGGAACACTTTTAGACCTAGGTTAACTCAACCACATACAGCAGTGTAACTAAGGTTACTTTGAACTCTTGTACCATCTTTGCTGATCGCAGCTCTGCAGCTTTTGTGTGCGCGTATTGCAACCTCTGAATCATGTCCTTCACGCGCTGTTGATTGAATAAGCGTTATATCTCTTGCTTCTTCAATTGGGCCTGAACTTTGACTTTCATCACTTAACTCCTTTGGGCTTTCGGCGTTTGGGCTTGAGTTCTCTTTGTCGACAATTGCTGGAACCTTGGGTATACTTTCATCCCCCCCCGCAAACTGATGTTTGGTTGAACACAAACACCCAGTTTGGATCTTAACGAAACAAAGGATCTTCTGGGGAGTGACTTAGTAAAAATATCAGCAATTTGATGAACATTGGAGATGTGACATGTTTCTATAGCACCAAGAGCCACCTTTTCCCGTATAAAATGATAGTCGGTATCAATGTGCTTTGAACGGTTGTGAAATTTTGGATTCGCTGACAAGTGAACTGCTGATAGGTTATCGCAAAGAAGGAGTGCTGGTTTGTGTTGCGAGATATTTAAGTCACGAAGGACTGATGATATCCATGTGAGCTCTGCAGCTGTGGAGGCAAGAGCCCTGTATTCGGCTTCCGTTGATGATCGAGATACTGTTGGCTGTTTCTTTGCAGACCACGATATCAGATGAGACCCAAGCATTGTACAGAAACCTGTTGTGGATCGTCGTGTGTCCCGACATCCTGCCCAGTCGCTGTCACTGAAAGCTAAAAGAGACAGATTGTTGTTTTTGTGAAGATTCAGACCAAGCTTTGTTGTGCCGCGAATATATCTCAAAACACGTTTCAGGAGAATAAAATCACCAACAGTCGGAGCATGCATCCGTTGACAAACATAATTCACTGCAAATTGTATGTCAGGGCGAGTTAGAGTGAGATATTGTAACTTGCCTGCAAGACTCCGGAAGTAAGTCGGTTCACTAAAGAGTTGATCACCATTTCCCACAGAGTTCAACTGAAGAGGAAGCGGTGTTGGCATCGGAATCCAGAGCTCCATGCCGGCAGCATGAAGAATTTCTTCTGCATATTTGGCCTGATGCAAAAATAAACCAGATTCATGAGATTCAGCCTGTATGCCAAGGAAATAATGGATGTTCCCCAGATCTTTCATTGAAAATTCTTTACTTAGCAGTCCAATAAGCGATTGAAGCAGAGTTCTACAACTTCCGGTGAGAAGAATATCATCAACATAAAGAAGCAGGACCAATGTGTTGCCATCATGGTGATACACAAACAGTGACGGATCAGCCAAACTGCAGGAAAAACCAAATTCAAGAAGATATGAGGTGAATTTATTGAACCATGCTCGAGGAGATTGCTTGAGCCCGAAGATTGCCTTTTTTAAGCGACACACATGAGAAGGATGTGTGGTGCTAATGAATCCCGGAGGCTGGCACATGTAAACTTCCTCTTGGAGCTCTCCATGGAGAAAAGCATCTTTTACATCTAGCTGGGTAATCGGCCAATCTTTCGAAGTTGCTACAGCAAGCACAATGCGAATAGTTGCAGTACGAACTACCGGGCTGAACGTTTCAGTAAAATCAACTCCTTCCTCTTGTTCAAAGCCTTTTGCCACCAGACGTGCCTTGAGTTTGTCAAGTGTTCCGTCAGCTTTTAACTTGACCCTGAAAATCCATTTGCATCCAAGAACATTCATTTGAGCAGTTTGAGGTACAAGATCCCATGTGTCTGTTTCATAAAATGTATCCATTGCCTCTCCCATCGCTTGATTCCATCCAGAGTGTTTTAGTGCAGCGGTTATATTGTTTGGTGCTTCAGGTAATGTGCTGCTGGTGAGAAGAACGTATCGTTGATTTGGCTTGGAGATACCTTTCTTTGACCTGGTAGTCATGTTGTGAGCATTGACCTGTGATGCATCTTCTGAAGCTTGAGCTAAGTGATCGCTGTCGCCAATAGGATCAGGATCAACGCCTGCCGTACGCTCAGGACAATCCTTAGTCAAGTCAGAAGATACATCAGAAGCATTGAAAAGAGAAACCGGAACATCATTGGCATTCGAAATTTCCGGAGCAGCACAAAGATCAAGAGTGTTGGATCGAGAAGGCTGTACATGAGGTACATACTGAACGGGAGATGCCTTTTGCCAAGAATCTAAAAGCGATGTAGTATATATAGGTGAGGAAGATTGATACTTGTCTTGGAAGGGAAAGACTTGTTCATCAAAGATAACATGTCTATTAATGAACACACGACCTGTTGGCGGATATAAGCACCTATAACCTTTGTACTGAGCATTGTAACCGAGAAAAACACATTGCAGCGATCTTGGATCAAACTTGTGACTTGAGTAAGGTCGCAAATAGGGATAACAAGCACTTCCGAAAGTTCTTAAAGCGGTGTATGTTGGTTGATGTCCAAACAGAATTTCATGAGGACTTTTGTTTGATAGAACAGGTGATGGAAGAAGATTAATGAGATAGTTAGCTGTATAAAACGCCTCTACCCAATATATTAAAGGAACTTTGCCATGAAACAACATAGACAGACCCAACTCGGTGACATGCCGGTGCTTTCTCTCCGCTAAGCCATTTTGTTGAGGCGTGAAGGGACAAGAGATATAATGTTGTATTCCTTTGTCTTCAAAATGTTGTTTGAGTTGATGACTGATAAATTCACCTCCTCCATCACTCTGAAACACCTTGATTCGTTTGTTAAACATATTTTCAACCAAATTCTGAAACTTGATGAAGACAGAATAGAAATCTGATTTGGATTGAAGAGGATAAAGCCAAGCATAGCGAGAATAATTATCAATAAGTACTGCATAATACTTAAAACCTTGAACAGACACAAAAGGAGAAGGACCCCAGAGATCACAGTGAATCCTCTGAAGAGGTTCTGAGGCTTGAAGTACAGAATTTGAAAAAGAAAGTTTGGAGCTTTTCCCCATTTGACATGACTCGCATATGGAGATGTTGCTGCTTTTATTGCTAGATATAGCCTTCGTAGTCTTCAGTAGTTGGAGGACTTGTGCATTAGGATGTCCCAGCCTTTGGTGCCAAACTTCATCACTGACCACTTGTTGCCGAGTAGAGTAAAAAGCCACTGCACCTGGATCCTCCAATCTATAAAGACTATCATGCCTTTTTCCCTGGGTCAACACTTTCTGAGTTTGCTTTTCCAAAACATACACATGATCAGCATCAAAATAAACCCCACATGGGTAATCATCACAAAGCTTTGAAACAGATAACAACGGCTTTTGAATTGATGGACATACAAGTACATCATTAAGTGGTAGATTACCTGAAGTAGAAGGAAGTGTTGTAGACCCAACATGAGTAATAGGTAGAAAAGAACCATCTGCAACCATCACATTTTCAGCTCCAGCGTAAACTGTAGGATTTTGAAGATTTGCAGGGGTATTGGTGATGTGAGAAGACGCTCCGGAGTCAGGATACCACTCATTTGGATGAGTACCTGAGATATGAAGTGCAGACAGCGCTTGAGGTATGTCTGTGCTCTGGTAAGAATTGTCAAATCTGTTCCAGCACTTTAGAGCAACATGACCCACACGCCCACAAATTTGACACACTGGACGACTGGAAGCTGAGTTTGTAGTATTAGGTGAAGTTCCAGGACTTGAAACCTGCTGAGTAAATCCTCTTCCACGAGTAGAGAATCCACCTCTGCCACGAAAACCTCCAAATCTGTTAGAGTAATTTCCCCTGCCTCTGTTGTTGGAATATTGAGGAACATAGTTGACTTGAGGAGAACCAGTTTGATAAAAACTTCCCTCAGCATTAGTGTGCTGAACTTGAAAAGCCAGAGTTGGAGTGATAGCTTGAGGAACAGAAACATAGGTCTTGATACGCTTATCAAACGCTTTCAGCTGAGACACGACTGAAGCATAAGTAGGAACCGGTATTTTCTGCATAAAACCCTGCATCATAGTGACAAATGACTCATAGTCACGGCCCAGACCTTGAAGAAGACGAAAAATCTTCATAGGTTCAGACACAGGTTTTCCAATAGAGCTAAGTTGATCACACAAGTTCTTAAAATCCTTCAAATACTCTTCCATATCACGACTTCCTTTTTGAAGATCTTGTAGAGAAGCCAAAAGATCAAACTCTCTAGCCATTGAACATTGATTAAAGTTTTCAGCCAACATCATCCACACATCCTGAGCTGAATCAAGACCATACACATATCCTAGCACACTTTCAGACAGAGTACCAAACAACCAAGATTTAACAAGCTGGTCCGTTTGAAACCACGCTTCACAGTCTGGGTTACTAACCTCAGAGACAACACCTTCAAACTTAACACGAATCTTCTCTGTTGGCCGCTTCTCTCTACCATTCACGAACCCTAACAGCTTCTGACTGTTGAGAAGAGATTCAACTTGAGTTTTCCACAACAGATAATTTTGATCTGTAAGCTTCAACGTAACAAAATTAGAGACGTTGATGTGAGATGGAAACGGATAGGTGTCCATTGAGCCTTCCATAGAGCTCTGATACCATAAAAAAACTGAAATAACTTAAGATGACAAACAAGAGAGACAAAGGAGAAAGCTTTTACTTAAACTGATATTTTGATTTCTCTACAATTACAAGATGGAGATACATCAATATTTATATTGGGGAACACTTTTAGACCTAGGTTAACTCAACCACATACAGCAGTGTAACTAAGGTTACTTTGAACTCTTGTACCATCTTTGCTGATCGCAGCTCTGCGGCTTTTGTGTGCGCGTATTGCAACCTCTGAATCATGTCCTTCACGCGCTGTTGATTGAATAAGCGTTATATCTCTTGCTTCTTCAATTGGGCCTGAACTTTGACTTTCATCACTTAACTCCTTTGGGCTTTCGGCGTTTGGGCTTGAGTTCTCTTTGTCGACAATTGCTGGAACCTTGGGTATACTTTCATATGAAAAATCGGAAAATCAAATCACATATTCACAATCACTCACAAATATCAATCATATCATCTCTAGTAAAACTTTTTTTTTTTAATTAAACGATAGGAGTTCCAGATCTTTAATCCAGAATATCTTCTAGTATTCAAAACCAGCAATTAATAATACCATACGTAAATCCTCTTTCTCAAGTAGAGTCGAACTCATGATATCTTGTTAGTTTTAAAGATCATGCAATGATCATTTAAACAATTGGCTCTTGAATCATGCAATTAATGATTATTGTTATGATTATGCAATTACACTACATTCAAATAATGATTGCATGAAGTGGTTCTTGCATGATGCAATGTAGTGTAATTGGATCATGCAATTAAGCTACATTCAAATAAGCATTGCATGATGTGGCTCTTGAATCATACAAATTCTTTTAACCAACTGGCTCTTGCTCTAGTGGTTTTCACTAAAAAAAATTAAAGATCATGCAATGATTATTTGAATTTTTGTTAGACCTAAGGGGGTTTATTCGGTTTAAGATTTTTAAAGAGTTAAAAATCTTATAGAGTTTAGTGTTATTAAAAGGCACAATACCTTTTGATATTAGAAAAATGAAGTTTGATAGTGAATGACATAATTTTATCCAAAAAAGAAAGAAATTACACAGTGAAAATAGAAATTGTAGAAAATAAAAGTGAAATGTCAAAACTCTCTCTATGAGTAATGGGCAAATGATTATGTTGATGCCGAGCCAAAGCTGAGTCAGAGAGTGAGGGCTGTTCGAGCCATGGATAAAGCGCCGTCATAGGATTGGTTTCCGCCGATAAAGCCACTCATGTGGACAAAGACACAACCGGGAATCTCAGCAGCTTTAGAGAGTTCCTCATCCCTAAGGCCTCTCCATTTTTCAGGAAGAGCCTTTCGATTCTCAAACCTGTCTGGTGCAACCGCCACTGCTTGAACTCTCCACTGCTTTCCTCGCTCGTCCTATATTTTTACATTTCAAAACCATCTTTTAGAAATCCATTGTTTGATGACGGGTTCTATCTTAAAAGGTGTACCTGGTAGATGACGTATTTGATGAGGGGTTCAATCTTCATTTCTTGCTCAAGCTCGAACAAATGAAGCTTCCACTGCTCACCAGAGGACCAGAGTTATAATCTTAAAACTCAAATCGTACTAACATTGATAAGAGGAATAGAGTATTGGAAAAACTTACAGGGCAGAATTTAGTCAATATCATGATCTCACCACTTGGGTCTGTCTTGAATCTTTCTTCAAGACACTGCATCACAATTGATCGGGCCGGTAACCATGATCTTGCATGAAACTGGACACTCTACAACACAATATAAAAGAAGCTACCATAAGAAACTCTAATAAAGCTAGAAAAGCTAGAAAGCATAATATAATGTTATAATAAAGAGAATATACTTCAAGGAACTCTTTTCCAGCCAGAGCCATTGCAGATTGAAAAGCCTCATTCTCCTTCTCTTGTGACTGGTCAGGGTCAATCCAATCCAGATTTAATCTTCCAACCCTTGAAGACAGATGTGTGTTGTTCACATATCTTGGAGGCTTATCAGTATCATACCGATTAATTCCATTATCCACAGCATCAATCGCCTATACATATTCGTAGAGTGTAAGCCAACAATAGTAGAATGGAACTAAACATTGGATTGTAAATAGATAATATGAAGTTACCTCCATGAAGCTCTTGTAAACAGCTAAAAACAATCGAAGAACATCCGGGTGATCTTGATCAACATTTAGTTCCTTAGCTATGATCTCTTTTCCAAAATGCTGAAGTAAAACAACAACAACATTCAGAATCTAATTCTTGACATCATAGTGAGGATGAGAGCAAACACTAACGAGTAGGTTTATTATTTACCTTGTAAACAAGACCAGCACTACTGAGCTTAGTGTTGAATCCATGTCCAAACACTTGTTCAAATCCTTTCTGGTGATGATCATAACGATCATGTTCTGGATCATAAACACCTCCAACATCAAGCACTGCATCAAGTTCTGCTAATATCTACAAAAAAAAATCCAAAAACAATTTGCCTCATAAATCAAAAACCCTAATTCCCAAATATTTAGCAGTCAATTTCGAGCAACAAATCAGTCTCGCCATACTCATTCCGTAAGCTAAAGCTACTGAAACAATCTATGGAGCTTTAAAGAGAGTTTGTGTTACCTTAGGGTCACGAGTACGGACGATATCAGCGCCGGAGAATTTATCGACGAGGCGGATCATGAAGCAACCGAGAGCTTCGTCGCAGTGAAAGCTTCCATTATGAGTACCAACTTTCTTAACGGAGAGTTCCGAAGGAGAAGGAGAGGTAGCAGTAGAGTAAACCCTAACAACGCTTGAAGGAGCCATTGCTGCTACGAGAGGAGGAAGACGAAGATGGAACGACAAGTTTCTGATTAAACCTTTCGTTACCGGAAACATCATGAAAAAATGATGATTTATGTCTAATGGGCCTTCTCTACCTTTTATACGATGCAATAAAAGACTCGGCCCATGGGCCTGATGTTTTAAATTCATATGTGTAAAATTGTAAATTTTAATTTCTGTTTGATATTCAGAAGAAAATTAAATTAACAAAAGCTACAAGCTATGGTGGGTCTGATACAAATTTCATTTATCTTTGTTGTTTCTCTTCTTCGTGTCTTTTTGAGATTTCTTAATTTTCATCATCACTGTCTTTCTCCTACAATGCAAATGAAAAAAAAGGGTCAAAAATGAAATTATAATTGAATGTGAAAAATCTCTTTTTTTTGTTGTTGTTGTTGTTGTCTCAACTAAAAGACTACTAAGTTTTTTTGTTTTTTTTTTTTTTTTTTTTTTTTTAAGACTAATAAGTTACCTTGGAATGTTTGTCAAAATGTAATCTTTTCTTAGATGAAAAGCTTTTTTCAGATGTGTTTTTGAAGAATCGAAGTGTCTCAACATCACCATTTGCGATGCTTGCTTCAAGCTGAAAAAAAAGAGATGAACACACACAAAGTGAGTTTCGAAAAATCAGAGTTTTAGAAAGATATGAAAAAAACATAATAATAAGAACCTGAACATGAATGATGCCCAAAACGATGCTTGTTATAGGTAACCAACTGTCCTCTGGGGAAATCGATAGATTCGAACTGCAAATTTGAATATGAACATTACTAGATTGAACAGCCAGAGAACCAAATTCGCAAAAAAAAAAAAAACGAAACAAGATATAAGAGGAATCAAACAACTTTGCTTGTTGTTGCATATGAATAAAGATGAAATGTAAACAAAATATAAAAATTGATCATAAGAGTAAATTAGGCAAATATGAAGATGACAGGACGATACCTCAAATAAGGAAGAAGATAAACAAGAGCATAAACTGCATAACGAGATTTTCCAGTGTCAAGCCAAGCGAAGACCCAACTCTGATCTCATCAACCAAAATTCGAAATTTGTTTTTAAGGTTTAATTACAAGTGATTATTAGGATTTAAGGAGAATTATATTTATCAAAAAAAAAAACGAACCAGCCAATTGAAGTAAGGGATGAAGCTGATGATTCCCATGGCAGCTAATCTCATATCTGTTGATACAATCGCTGAATTCTCATCCTCATCGTTGACTCTTTTTGCCACTGGAAAAACAAATGAACTGAGAATGCAAGCGCCAATGGCGGTCGCGAGTGGTGCGTCTTGTGAAAACTCTGCTCTGCAAATTACTCGCTCAATCTTCTTACATAGCTGAAGATAAAAGGAAATGAAGAAATTGTTGGATCATATTATCTCTAGAATCATTAGTTTTTTATCAGATCACCTTGTTAGGGTTTTGTAGGGGATAAGCTCGAGGAAGCCGCGACGGAGAATAAGAAATTAGCCGTGGTTTGGTGTAGAAAGAAGCGGAGGATGAAAGCGCGCAATTCGAGAGACACGACAGATACGCCATGGATTTTGAGCTTCGAGCTCCGTGGATCTCCCGGAAAGTGACAGCAACAATTACCAGAAAGAGTGAGGAGAGGTGGGAACTCAAATGGGCTGTTAAAGCCTACACTCTTATGGGCCTTTTAGCCCAAATTTTAAAACAAACTATCTTTAGGTCCTCCGTATATTTTAAATTTCTTTTATAGTTTAGTTGCCCAAAAGAGAAAGAACATTCACGGATAATTATATTTTTTTAATAAATTGTATTCGATAGAGCAAAAAATCGTAACCATAATTTCAAAATAAAATAAAAAAAAATTGTCTCAAAATGAGAATTTGTGCAACAAAAATATTCCACTAAGATCATACATCACAGAACTAAAAAAAAAAAAGCAAAATAATTAAATAGGGAAGTATTAACCGGTGACAATACCGGCTAAAACATCACTCTTCCCTCTCGCATAAATTGTGTAAACCAAACGAATCGCATCCAACCATCCATCTAAAGACTCCCATGAATCTGCAACCTGTTTTGCAAATTCAATTTGGTTTCATTTTCACCATATCATAACCAACAATCCAAACCAAAACCGGTTCCAATAGTTCCTAAACCAAAAAACCAGGATTAGAAGAGAGGCTTACCAAGAAGACTGGGCCATGAACTGTATCAATGCAGAGACCAGCACCAGGAGGTAGAGTGAGATCAGCACAAGTCGTCACTGACACAATCTCTGCAATATTCACTTTTACCGTCTTCTTCTCCACGTTTGTGCTCAATGTCTCTGATTTTCCTGATAGGTTTCGTCTCATTTCTCTTGGTTCAGGTTTCAGTACCTACACGCCACCGGGTTATATTATACACTTGACTTTGGATCTCTATACAAGTAATAATAAACTGTTTCAATGATAGTT
Source organism: Barbarea vulgaris (assembly GCA_963667165.1). NCBI lineage: Eukaryota > Viridiplantae > Streptophyta > Magnoliopsida > Brassicales > Brassicaceae > Barbarea > Barbarea vulgaris. The sequence continues at coordinate 28,566,708 of OY763890.1, read as the reverse complement.
CTGACTGGTAGTACCTGTAGAAGCCTCTCGTGATTGAGTTCAAACTCTGATCGTATCCAATCACTGTGAGGAGCAAGTGAGTTTCCCACAGGTGCTGCAGTTAGATATCCAACTTTAAGATGTGGTAGAGGTAGCTGCAAATTTATTCAATTTATTGTTTGGTCATTTCCACAAATAAATCAACTTGATTGTGTTGAAGTGATTGGGGTCATCAAAAGGTAGTAAAAGTAGAGGGATTTACCATGGACCGAACGAGTCTCAAAGCGCTGCTGTAAACCTGGACCAGGAAAAGGATCAGCCTAACCCAAAGAATTTGAAGCGATGAATCTAAAGTATGGGCACTCAATCTAATTTTTATAGAAATATGACTCAAAACATCTTTGATTCCAGCACAAAATGGAGATAACAGGCTTACCGAGTAACTTGGTTTCAACGAATGAGCTGCAGCAATGTAGATGGCAGATTGGCTGTATAACTCACCAGGAGGCATGTCTTTGCCGTTGCCTGAACCCCCGGTTCTAAGTGTATCTTCTGCTAATCCATACTGTACATGTGTTATACAGAGAAGAATCCACAGTTGTCAATTAACTGGGTTGAAATTATAATCCTGCATGTAAAGAATTTTATGAAGGGATTGTCAAGCATAACTAACCAGAACGGTTCCAAGATTGTAGATGGCTCGATGGAAATCAAATTGCAACCTGATTGCCACCCGAAACTGTATGGTAAAAAAAAAGTGAAAAAGGACAATAAGATATCAATCATGCAATATCAAATGCAAAATTTATATTAGTCCGAAAGACGAGTAAGCACCTTGCTAATTGCAGTTCTGACAACTTTTTCTTTCTCTCTAGCAGGAACAATTTGACTGAGTTCCTAATGAAAAAAACCAAGGAAATATTCTAAATTTTTAGCATCGTAATTTTTTTTTATGATAAGCACATTTTTTCATGACACAACATATCATGGAGATAAACACATAGTATCATTTAGTTACCTGCAGCGCCAGTCCCCAGTTATTTAATGCCTGCGGATAATTGATAGTTTATATCATATGTCAGATCATCAAAAGACCACAATATAGAACGAACCAATTTATTAGATATAGTTTGAAAAATATTTGGTTTTGAAGAGACAGTATTATGAAGTTTGTACATCAGATGAAGGACAATACCTGGGAACTGTTCCAGTTGAGCTGGACTGCTTTTTCATAATTATTAGTCGCCTGGAATCAGAATGCCGAACACACACTTATTTAGTATTAGAAGTTGAGATCAAACCACAATAATTTTAGTTTTCACAATTAGTGGGTGAGGTCCTGATATTATATGCAATATTACTTACCTGTTCCCATAGTTCTTCAGCCTCCTTTGTGCGACCACGCATCTTTGCCCTATCAGAGATTGCAATAGCCCAGTTGTAGTAAGCCTGTCAAAGAATCACACACCATACATAAAAGTTGAAGCCACTTATGAACTGAAATTAACAATTATATTGGTTATAACTTTCAAAGACACCATATTGGATTTTGCAAATACTGTACATAAATCAGAAACAATAAGTAACAGATCTAGGATCTTATTCATACATACATCATAAAGCGAGGGGCAGAGACGGGTTGCTTCATCATACTTCTTACAAGCTTCCTCGAGCAAATCATCTTTAGAAGGTGAAACAGAATCTGGGCTGACATTATCAGCACTTTCCTGTGGAGAACAAATGGCAAGTGATGAATTCACAATAATTCCTCAGTAAAAAGCATATGAACGAAAAAAGTTCTGATGGCCCCAAAGAAAGACGTGTCTAAGCTTTTACAGAAATACTTTTAATCTCATGCCTGAGTGTTTTATGAATTTTGGATGAATGTTTCAGCTTCTTATTTCAGTTATCTTTTGATTCAATGCTTCAACACTTTGCATAACATTAGCAAGCAAGTTCTAGGCCAAATCAAATTCACTTCCATATGAATATGTCCAACAAAAGCTAATCAACAGTTATGAGAGAAAGAGAGAACTGCTCTCAAAAATCTGAACTAAAAGAAACAAAACCTGGAGAATAAGTGCCCAGTTGTATAATGCATCATGATCGTCTGGATTTCTCTCTATCGCACTAGCATACCTACAAAGTTTCAGCTTATAACTTCAGCATCCGTAACAGTTAAAACATGAAAATATCAAGCCTTGCAGAGTGAACAATAAGCTCAATGAAACTATTATACTAAATCTCTGTATCTATCAAGCCTGCATTTCATGGCATAAGTTCCAAAAAAAATCACAATCTAATTCATTGGTCAATCAACTAACTTTATGGCAAAATCCATAAATTGCCTAAAGTTAATCAGGAGATCAAAAGTGATAACATACTTGCGAGCAGCAAACGTAAGAACACGTTGGCGAGATCGGCCTTCTTCGTCATTGACTTGAATCCTGTTAATCAGATCCATCGCAGGATTGTTCTCTGCTGGTTGAGAAGCACTTTCTCGACTGAGCCAAAAAAAAATCATAAGACAAAGCAAATTTAGCCAAATTCCAAATCAAGTTAAACAAATACTCATTTAGTTCACCATTAAACTCAAATCAGCTGAAAATTAAAGAGAAAGAGAGAAACCTAAAGGGAGACACAGAACTATGAGGAGTCCCATCTCCTTCCTCGCTTTTTAATTCACTGAGCAGCTCTCTCATTGTAAATGTCTTGTTTCCTTCATCTTCTTTCTTCAGAACGGTGAGAGATTGTTGACCAGTAGTAGAAGATCCCTGATCAACCTCCGTCGACTGGATCGGGATCTCCTCGGATCCTCCCGGAGACAGATCCACTTCGGTTAACTCCGGTTTCACATCAATTACCTCAGATTTTACTTCTTCCGGCTTCGCATCGGTTACCACAGGTTGTACTTCCTCCGTATTCGCATCAATTACCTCCGATTGTACTTCTTCCGGCGACGCATCCGTTTCTATTTCCGGAATTTCAGATGTTGTGGTCTCTGTTTGAAGTTGTGGTTCAGGAATCGGATGTTGCTCCGTTTCTGACTCACCAGGTGCTACTCCATTTTGCAATTGAGGCTCTTCAACTGTATCCGCCATAAGAGAAGATTGCAATATCTCACAGTCCCCCAGACTGATCAGAAAATAAATCTAATCGCAAGAGGAAGAAGAAGAAGAAGAAAGAGATCTGATGTTCTTGGTCGAACCGAAGAATGGTTTGTTACGGTTCTCTAACTCAATTAGAGCCTCCTTAAACCAGATAAAGTCAAACACCTCTATTTGCTTCAGCGGGTTCTATTTTTTTTTTGGAAACATTCTCTTCATTTTATTTCAAGTAACGATACATTCCAAGACATCGAAGAAGATGTTTTCAAACGTTATAAGACAAAAGTTTTTTTCACATTTTTAGTAGTAACAGTGACAAAATGAACACTAACAAAGAGTGGAACAAGTAAAGAGAGCGAGAGAGATGTAAGTATCAGATCTTGTCGTGAAGATTGACGACTAAGTCATGAGCATCGTCAAGAAGTTTCCAAACATCAAGATAACCAGCCATGCTGTTACATTCCTTCATTATCTCATCCATCCCACTGTATTTCTCTATTATCGTCTTTCTCCTCTGCAACACGCTCGCTGCTATCGCATAAAGCAACAAATCTTCCGTTGGTGGTGCCCGTAACCGGATTCTCCCTCGAGTCGCATTTGCAATCCCAGTTCGTATCGCTGCTTGATCTGCCCACATTACTTCCCAGAGACAAAGCGTCTGCTCAAATGTTAGTTCTCGTCTGAACAGGACCACCACCATACGGTATACAAAGAAGCAGTCTTGTGCTTCAAGGTTCTCCAAGTGTTGGTACAAGCGGTTGTCTTTGAATTTTATGATTTTCGATACCATTGAGAGTTGTCTCCTGATTCCAATTTCGTCTAGCCGGAAATTATGCCGTGCTTTACTCATGAACCCGACAAAGCACCAAAATGCTAGGACATCGTCTTCCATCACTGCGATTAAAGGAGATAGCAAGTCGCTCATTCCTTGACAGTAACCGATTTCTGGGTCATAGACTGCGTAGGCTTCAAGGATTCCGACCAGCCTGGCTGCGTGGAATATCCGGCAGGGCTCCAAGTGGTCATAGTCATTGAGACCAACCTGTATAGCGATTCCCCGGGCTTTTGTCTCAGAAATAGCAGCTTGTGACGGTGAGTAGGGCACCCATTCGTCATTTGCTCTCACTGCGTCCAGGCGGATAATTCTCTGCCACGTTGTGACAAAATCCTCTTCTGCCTTCTGAGATTTTGGCTTTGATGATGGAGACAAATTGTCTTTTTCTTGGTTAACAGTATCATGGCTTTCTGCAACTTCGTTAGCTAGAAGAGGTGAAGTCTCAGTTTCTTCATGGTCGGGTGAAGTCTCAGTTTCTTCATGGTCGGGTGAAGTCTCAGTTTCTTCATTGTCGGTTGAGTCTGAGTCATTAGCAGCAGCATTTTCAGAGGTGACATCACTCTTTTCACAGTCCCCATCCTGCAGAACCGGTTCGGAATTTAACTTCTCTGATTCTTCTACAAGGATGGATTTTGTAGAACTATCGACTGCTTCAATATCATGGGAATCAAAAACCTGACTATCTTCGGTGATGCTGCTCTGAGCTGTCTGCTTTGAGTCACAGCCATTTTCATTGCGGTTATGAATCTCACGGCATTGTCTCCGCAGGTTTTCATATTCCTTCCTGTGGGATTTACAGATATATAAGAAGCTATTTACAAACTGACACGAAATCTAAGTGATAAGAGTTCCGAAACTACTACTACTACTATTTGCTAGTTTTATCGACACATTGAGCAAGTCACTAACCATCTGACACCTAACGGGAACAGAAAAAGATGAGAAACGTAATACTGGTAGAAAGTTCAGAAGCTATGAAACTATCCATAAGTATAAGCAAACGTACTGTTTCTGCTGTCGAATAGAATCTCTTTCTTCTTTTGTGCTGTTTAAGTCATACCTGTGAGAGATAAGTAAGATAAGGTAACATCGTGTCGGGATAACAAAGAGTACTAATAACTAACACGGGGCTAAGATAAGGTTATACTTTTATCTTTGATAGTATATCGAAGTATACAGAATATAAAGTGAAGGTCGGAGGAATTGGGTCAGCAAAGCTGGTACTAATTTTATAAATCTCTGGGAAGAAAAACATAAATGCAACTCTCCATTTGATTCTAATCACTCATAGTTAATGAACGGTTTACTTTTATGCTATTTATTCTACCTTAAACCTATATAACATCAATAACCAACCCCAAAGAAAAATCTATCCTTTAACATTTATAACATGCATGAGTGAACAGAAACCACCCACACCCCCTCAATGGTTGCCGCAAAAGATAAAAGTGGGTCAAATCCTACTTCAGCATAAGACACGTAAAAGAAGGAACAGTGACAAAGATTCTTACACTCCAAGGAGGAAAGGCCAAACTTCTGGTCTGATGCTTGGATCCACACCCTGAAACAAAGATAAGAATTAATCTATCAAGGAAAAATGGGAAAATCTTGGTTAAAAACAGAGTGTGTAAAGGTCATCAAAATGCAGCAACACTTATTGAAGCAGGAAATTTTCTTATTTAGCAGCATACCCCTCTGCGAACTTTCTTTAGAAATTCGACACCTCCATCACTGAGTCGCCCTTCCTCTGTGAAAAAAGTATTCCACTGTTTAGGTTGAAGAGCTTGCTTTCTTCTCCTCAGTGACCAAGGTGATCCACTGCTTCCTCTGGAGAGGTGGTTGAGCAGAAAATGAGCAACTTCACCAAGTAATTGTAGAAACAAAAGTTTTACATAAAACCAAATCTGGTGACAAAAAGCTTTCTACAAAGTACGAACAAATAGCCTCGACAGTCAGCAAAAATTATGAAAGACTGGGAAAGGAAAAAAATAGGGGTTGATCTATTTCAGGCAGCACTTAAGCGATCTCAACTGTTCAATGTATACCTTACAAAGTTCTTATGATGCAGAACCTAAACAAAGTAGACTCATTGCTTGGGTTGTACAAAGAGTCATAACAATGCAAAGGGATTTCCAGGTTCAATAGTAAGACATTTCACAATGAAATTGCAAAAGAAGAAACTCAAACACAAGGCTTGGGGAAATGATTATTGTGGGTTTCTTGAGAAGTTTGTACATGGAAGTTTCAGACCAGAAGCCTAGCAAGAAAATCACTTTTCTTGTTCTTTACATACCAAGAGAGCACGCCATTCAAAAGACATTGGTTACATTATTCTCTTATAAAATTATAAAAAGCTTTGGTGACTATTGTACGTATCACTGTATCAGAGTCTATGAATATTGGTTACAAAGATTTCAGATATACTATGGCCAAGGCAATGATCAGCTTGAGAGTTATCCAAGAGAGGAAGAGGAAGAAGAAGTTAACTAACATTGGACCAAGAGCTCGATTTCAATAATCTAACTATCAGAGAATTCTTGGAGATCTAGCTCAATGTTCCAACAGTTAGAAGAAAGCTTACAGAAATGAAAAATCAAGAATTACCAAAGAAGCAACTACATATAGAACCGATCAAATGACTACTAAACTAAGCATAACAAGTAAGCTTTGCTTTAAAGATATCGATTAGAACATAATCAGATATTTGTGTGTATAAATATATATACCTACGGGAGTAGACGACGGTGAAAGCCACGGCCAAACCGGCCATGACGGTGACAGCAACAGCTAAACCAACATTAGAAGGAGCAACAGCCGACGACCATAATCCAGCGGAGTAGCCATTCCTCGCGGCGCCGCCACCGCTGCTACCATCAGCAAAGACGATCCATCCCCCGGCGAGGATCAGCGAGAAGAAGACCTTCGTCAATCGTAGTCGTCCAAACATCATCCCCAAGTTAGGGATTTTGCTCACTTTTTTGCTCCAAGATGTCTGATTCTCAGAGTAATCATAGCAATTTGCTTAGCTTGTTGAATTGGAGAAATTAATTATTGGAAAAAGTCGAAGGTCGTTTATTAGGAAATTGGGCCCTCTTATTTAATGGGCTTTCATACACTTGGGTCATACTTTTTTTTTCTTTTCTTTTCTCATCATAAAATAATATTAGTAAAAAAAAAAATTAAAAATAAGAAATGTAAGAAATTAATAAAAATCGGTACGCTTCTGCAACGTATATATAAAAGAAAAACTAAAGAGAAATCTTAAAAATGGTGTTGCACAACAACAACAAAAAAAAAAAAAAAAAATGGTATTAAAATATCATTTACGATTCCAAATAGAACCGACCCCTTTGGAAGATTTTTCACTTCCTTCACCAAATTCATCGAGTTGCCCAAATTATCAAGATAATTGATTGCCCAATTCAGAGCAATAGCTTCTGCTTGTAGTAGAGATCTTAATTTGGCACTCCATGCCACCTTACTCTTCCAACTTCATCTCAAGGTATAATCTATATCATTTGTGTGTAATTTTATTTCCTTTTGTACAAAGACTTTGTGTATTTTAATTCCTACATTTTGTTAATACTTTCTTAATTTCTTTAATCTTTTTTTGTTAAAGTTTTATTTTTAATTTAAATAGGATAAGATATAAAAGTTTAGAAATAGTATTTGTGCATATTAAAATAATTACACTTTATTAAGTAATTAAGGAAATGAGTAATAATTATTTAAGAGCATCTCCAATGGTAGAACCTCTAATGGGTTCTTACCAATATTTTTTATATAAATTTTGAATAACTTAAAGTTAAGAACTCCATTAAGAATTTTAAATTTTTTCTTTCTCCAATGGTAGAACCCCATTAGGGGTTCTTAAGAATAAAAATTAATATTTTGGAAAATAATTTATTTTTGATATAATTAATTTTGTTACAATTTATAAACATATATTTATAAAACCAAAATTATTTTGCATTCCATGAAATATAAAACATACAAAATATGGATTTTGAAATCATAAAACGTTAGTTGTAATCCTGAGAGTTTCCAAATTTGTGTCATATATGCTCAATCAAATCAGCTTTCAATCGTTGATGTATTATTCTATCACGAAGTTGATTTCGAATGTCGATCATATTGCCGAGATTTGTAGGCATATCTGTAGAATACGTCATATCCACTTGTGAAGTTATGTTTCCTTCTCCTTGTTGGAATTCTGATACATCAAACTGAGTGTATCTATCTCGTTCGTTTTCTACTATCATATTGTGCAGTATGATGCATGCTCTCATAATTTTTCTTATTTTTATCTTATCCCAAACAAGAGCTGGGTTTTTAACAATGGCAAATCGAGCTTGCAAGACTCCAAAAGCACGCTCGACATCTTTTCGGACAGATTCTTGATAGGTAGCAAATAACGATGCCTTCGGACCTTGAGGAATTGGAATAGATTGGATAAAAGTTGCCCATTTCGGATAAATATCGTCTGTGAGATAGTAAGCCAAATGATACTCGTGTCCGTTGCCCAAGTAATTAACTTTTGGAGCTCGACCTTGTAATATATCATCAAAAACTGGTGAGCGATCAAGAACATTGATATCGTTTAAGGTACCTGGAGGTCCGAAAAACGCGTGCCATATTCAAAGATCATGTGACGCTACAGCCTCTAAAACGATTGTTGGTTTTCCTGATCCACGTGTATATTGCCCTTTCCAAGCGGTGGGGCAATTCTTCCACTCCCAATGCATACAATCGATGCTTCCTATCATCCCGGGAAATCCGCGTATCTCTCCAATATCGAGTAGTCGTTGAAGATCTTCTGGTGTGGGTCTTCGTAGGTACTAATCTCCGAACAAATATATTATTCATTCAACGAAATTTTCCAAGCATAAAATTGCAGTACTTTCACCGAGCCGGAGGTATTCGTCAGCCGCACAACCATATGCCATCATACGAATTGCTGTTGTACACTTCTGTAGTCCAGAGCGACCAAACCTTCCGATATCATCTTTTTTTTGTTCAAAAAATGGAACTTCATTGGAGAGTCGATCAACAATATGCATGAACAAGGGTTTGTTCATTCGAAAACGACGTCAAAATATATGTGGAGGGTATGTTGCATCTTCACTGAAATAATCGTTCCATAAGCGGTTGTGCCTTTGTTCGCGTTCTCTTTCAATATATTCTCGTTTTTTCTTTGCCTTTGTTGCTTTTTGGCGATCACAACATATTCTCAAATTTTTGTTGCTTTTTGGCGATCACAACATATTCTCAAATTTTTGATCGAAAACTTGATCAAAAATTTCATCTATGGATTCGTCTAATGATGAACGTGAAGAAGATCCCATATTTTGGTGATTTTGTTTTCTAAAAAATTCAAGCTTTTTTTGAAGGTGGAGAGAAAAGAAAAGATTGGACTGATTGATCAAACAAAAGTCCGAACCAATATATAGGAAACCATGTGAGAGTTAGAAAATAAAGTAGTGGTCTACATTTATTCAAAAAATATTAGTGGTTTATTTTCATATATAAAGTTGTGGTATATATTCATTCAAAAAGTTGGTACATAAAAGTTGGTCTACATTCATTCAAAAAGTTGGTTCGAGGAATACAAAAAAAGTTGGTACAAAATAATATACAAAACGAGAAACACACGTGAACTTTCTTTCTGCATATGTCTTTACCTTACACCGGACAGCCATATGGTGATTGTCACCTGTAAACAAAATGAAATAGCCAAAACGAAAGAATTAAACCAATAAAAAGATAACATTCATTAAAACCATTTCACCATTATACTTTATGCTGAACATAAACAAAAGACATCAAAGCATTTAACACTTATCATTTATGCTCAACTTAAAACTAGAAAGCAAAGACATTTTTTCACTTATCTGATCTACCAAAGCACTTAAAACCATTTCACCATTATACTTTATGCTGAACATAAACAAAAGACATCAAATCATTTAACACTTATCATTTATGCTCAACTTAAAACTAGAAAGTAAAGCCATTTTAACACTTATCTGATCTAGCAAAGTACTTAAAACCATTGAAACATTATCATTGACAACAAAGACATTATAGAGGATAGAACACGTGACCTTTTGGCTTGTTGACCTTGACTCCGAAGTGATTTGTAAGACTCCGAACTTGACTCCATAACTGTTATACCAAAAAACAAAAGGTCAGATTAATCTCCAAACAAACACAAGGTCACATGCATCATTCATCACATATTAGTCTAACTGATTCATTAGATTAAAATAACTGATTCATTATATTAAACTTAAAGTGCATACAAAAGAAAGACATGACAGAAATAGTAAACAACAGACACTGGAAACAACAGAAATTGGAAATAACAGAAATTGAAAATAACAGAAACTGAAATTACTAGTTTGACAACATGTCAGTTTTTAGTTTGTTCTTCATAGCCATTTCCATATCAGAAAATGGCTCTGTTTTTGCAAGAAGACTGTCCAACAACTGTTCTTAGAAAGCCTCTCTTTCATTGCTAAATCCTTCTTCTTTATCTCCCACATGTTCTGAAACTCCAACAGAGCCTTCCCTTCTTTTTCCACAGTTGTTGCCTTGCTTACAGACCTTTTACCTTTGGCTTTTGATGCCTTAACACCAGGAGGACGAGTTTGATCCTCTTCATGGCTACCTGGCACGGAGCTTGATTACTGTGCAGATTGCTCATCACACTTTCTTCTCTTTGCTGGTCGATTATCTTTAGTAGAAGATAATCCACACCATTTCTGATCATAGCGAAGCTCCCTCCAAGCATGCTCAAGGGTGAACTTCACCTTGTAATCATTGAGGAAGATCTGGTAAGCCAACTTCATGACATCATCCTCATTCTGGCCAGAAGATTTCTCTCTTGTTGCAGCCTCGTAGCTTCCTACAAATTTGCAAACTTGGTCGTTGATCTTCTGCCACCTCTGCTAACAGTGATTGGGTTCTCTCTTCTCCAGACCTGCTAGCTTAGGACTTGCAGCATAATACGCTGCAATGCGTGACCAAAACGCATTGCCTTTCTGCTCGTTCCCAACAAATGCATCCTTGCTAGTGTTGAGCCAAGCACTGATTAGCACCACATCTTCTGGATGTGACCATTTCCTTCTTTCTCTTCGCTCCTTAGGTTTGTGTTCATATACGCTTGGTTCATCATCACACAGATTGGTTTCAAGACTCTGGTTTTCTTGTTGACTAGTCAAGAGGTCCATAAAACCTGAACCATGACTGTATGGATTCATAGAATCCATAGTTCAGGTTTAGGTGTTTAAAGGAGAAGGAAGATCAAAATGAAGGGATAATGGTCTGGTTTAGGTGTTTAAAGGAGAAGGGAGGGGTTTTGTGTTAAGCTAAAGTTTTGTGTTTCATATATAACAAGAAGTTTCGTGATTAAGTGTGAGATAACAAGTTGTAGTTAGCAATCAATGACATAATAAATATTTTACATAATCTCAAACTACTAAGCATTGATCACAATAAGCATTGATCACATTAAGCATTTAATAGAGTTTTTATCTAACATTGATTATGTTAGACATTGACAAGAAGACAGGTAACGGTCACTGATGAATTGTGTCCATTAAAATGGCAAGTTTTTAACAAAACATCATATTTTCAGACCAAACGATGAACAAGTTGCTACAAAAATCACAAAAGCAAAAGTATATTATCATATTTTCATTTATCTATTCAATTTAATAAAAATAATCTATATCAATTTTTTTTAACAAGATTAGAATCAGCTTATTTTTTTCTACATCATTTAACACATTAAAAGATAGCAACCAATTGATCACAAAAAGCATTGAATATAGTTTTTTTTCCTTTTGCTAGTGGTTCAAACGAGACAGACTATGCTAGAGCATTTATCACAATAAGTCCATCACAATCAGTCATTCTTAAGAAAAACAGATAAGTATAGCAAGCCAGCATTCAATAAAAATCTAGAACATTTTTTTTAACAAGATTAGAATCACCTTATTTATTCTAGATCATTTACCACATTAAAAGATAGCAAGCAAACATTGATCACAAAAAGCATTGATCACAAAAAGCATTGAATAGAGTTTTTTTTCCTTTTTCTAATGGTTCAAACGAGAGAGACTATGCTAGAGCATTGATCACAATCAAAGACAGCAACCAAGCATTCAATCAAAATCAACAACATTTTTTTTAACAAGATTACAATCAGCTCATTTTTTTCTAGATCATTTACCACAATAAAAGAAAGGAAGCAAGCATTCAATAAAAATGATTTAATGGTATGTTTTATTACCTGGTGAGAAAGAGATTTCCATTCTTTTAGCTCAGCAATTGTATGATATTTGGATTCTTAGCTCATACAAGCAAAAAAAAAAAACATGAGTTAGCAGATAACACCCAAAAGGTCAAATAGCATATAAGATCAAGGCCATTATATATTCCAATACAATTACCTCAGAAGTCCAGAAGTTATGTACTCCATTAACTATGGTATCACCAGACCCAAGGCAAAAGATGCCAACAGCAGATATCAAGGACCATACAAACCTTTCCTTTGAGTAGCCATAGCTGAGCAATGGGAAAATGTTGGTCTAAGAAGTGCCTACAACATCAAAATGTATTAGTTTCTCTGCAGTTGATAGTCAATACATTAAACTGGAGGCAAAAGCAAAATAAATGAAACCACCAGATGATGGTCCTTGCTCTGTAAAATGATTCATTCAGAACAAGGGAACTCTACTAATAAGGATAAATTCATTACTTTTCCAGTGAACTAGGACCTCCTATCTCAGACCTCATCAATCTAACCTCTTATTGAGATTTGAACAGGGTATCATAAATTATATATGAAAGGTTACCTCACAATAACAAAAGTGTATGCATGTAGTTTACATCACCTAAATACGAAGTGTACAATAACATAATTCAGGAAAAACAACACATAAGGATATAGCTAGAGGGCTTCACTAATATAGAGATATGCTACATACATGGAAGAATTCATTTTCTCATGGTCTCCCTAGGCTGACTCAATGAACTTTGGGATCATTATATGCCACCAAGCAACATAAATATTAAAACAACAAAGTCTACGATACTAAACCAAAAACAGAAGCTGAAATGATTCTTTATGAGGAAACAAGAAGAGATCAAATTTCCCACTTTTGGAACACAAACAACCAGCAAACAGACAGTATTGAGCTAAGTTTTCATGCTTTGTTAACCACATGCCTAACTGAAAACAAACACATACGAAACCTAGAATCCCAAGAACCCGTGAAAACAAACACCTACGAACCCTAGAAACTCAAGAACACCGATGATACTACTGACATTAGTAATGAGTATATTTACCTGTTTGATCATTGGTCTCAACTCGCTTCACTTGTTCGTTTAGCTGATTTGAAACCCTAGAAACCCAAGAACCCGTGAAATCAAAGAAATCAATTAGCTGATTTGATCAAATCGGAAGGGGAAATTACAAAAGTAAAGGCAAAATCGTTAGAATAAGTAAGAATCACATACTTTCTTCGCTGAATCTGATGGGTTCTGCCGTGGTTGAGCCGAAGGCCATAGCAGCCATGACTCCCAGGCGTCGTTTCTCCGGCTTCGCGCTTGGTCTGAGAGACATCGTCGCCGCTTAATGGATTCACCAATCGGAAGAGATTGGACATTGGCGATGGCGGCGAAGAGTCGAAGAGTCGAGAGAGAGAGAGAGAGAGTTGTGCGGAATAAACGAGGAAGAGAAAAGTTTATCGCGAAAGAAAATAAATTGTTACACAGTGATGCAACCAATCCCTTGCTGCCACGTGACCCTAAGAATCGGTTCTAAAAGTTGTAAACTAAGAATCGGTTCTTAAGGAAATAACTTATTTTTGATTAAATTTTTTTAATTTATGAGTTAAGAACCCCACTAAAATCTCTCGATGGAGATGGTCTAATAAATTAATTTTTAATCTTGTTGTTGTTCTTGAGTTTCTCACTTCATTTTGTTTTAATCCTTTTAACACGTCTCATCTTCTCCCTAGCTGATTTATTAATATTCATGGTAGTAGGAGGAAGTTTTTTTAGTTTTTTTGGACTCATTTGTTGTTATGCGCATAGCACGCAAAATCTTCTGACTGAGTTGGAAGATCACCGTTGTGTCTGTGTCATCATCTTCATCAATAATCAGCAAATCATCGTTTTCATTATCTTTTTTTCATAAATAGTTGATTTATTCCATGGTTTTTCTTCGTTGCTAGGAGAAAAATGGTTGTTGGAGAATAACGATGTTGTGTTATTTAATTTTTATTTACACTTTTCAATAGCAATATTTGTATATATTGTTTTTGAAGAGTTAACTCAACTCACCACAAGTTAGAGTATATTTATTGAGTTGTTTCAGATATAGAAATTTATATTTATCAATAAAAATTTATTTTGTAAAGTTATTGATTAGTTTGACCTTAAAAAAAAAAGTAAACACTAATGAGCCAGCTAACAAGTTTAATATTTAGAGTTAGGCTAATTGCCTTTGTAGATGAGTTGCATAATGTCTTGATTTCTCTTTTATTAGTTTTAGAATGAAAATGAATGCATATGTGCATTATACTTCTCGGCAAAGTGTTGATCTATTGTTTTCAATGAAGTAAAAAGATAATACGGCTTTGTCTTTGTAGCATTTTTGTGCACTAAAGAGATAAATCTAGTGATGAAGAAATATACATATATTCAAGAGAATTTGTTGTGATAAGTATAAATTAGTAATTTTTGTTAGTTTGTTTAAAACTGATCGCTTGAATCAGTGATCCCTTCAATAAACTCTCTGATCTTTTTCTTTTTTTTTCACCCCATCTAGGAAGCCAATCACACTAATTGTCTTCTTTATTGTTCCTTGAAATATCTTAAAAATTTTACATAAAAATCTGAATCCAAGTTCACTGAAGAATTCAAGATATCTTTTCTCTTAAAAAAAATCTAGAATCTAAGATTAACAAGCAAAAATCCAAAATCATTATTGAAAATCGGAAGAAAAACTCTAGATGATAGTTTACATAGCATCGGATGAAGAAAAATGTTGTATAATCAACAATAACAACACTATGTGGACTATTTTTTTTTTTGAAAACTGTCTAGATTTTTAATTTGATAGTTGTATCTTCTCCTCCAAAAAATGTTTTTGGGAGACTCGAACAAATAATAAATATAAAATTTACAGAATTTGACCAATTTTTTAATTTTATTAGTTTACACAGAAGAATAGTTGTATCTTTCTCAATTACTTAGTATCTTTACACTACAACAAATATAGCCATTATTAGCACACGATTAACGCTATAATATAGGTTTAATAGCGCTTTCATAAACGCTGTTTTTGCCGGAGCTATAATAGGGTGACCATATATGGTAGCGTTTTTTTTGTTCGCTATTAAATGTTAATATTTAATAGCAATTCAGATATGCAATTATTTCATTTATTGTAGCGTCTTTTCGTTGCTATATTAATATATTCGGTAGCTATTGTGACGAGCTATTGTTTATATTTTTGTAGCAATCTTTATGGGCTATAATTTATTGTTTAGTAGCTCTATTTTATTTCATTTATTTAAACCGTATTTTGCACAATATATTAAATTTCTATATTATTAAATATTGCAAAAAGTATCCAAAAAATTCATAAAACTTTTATATTGCATAAATTATCTCAAGTCTTACATAATATCAAATCAAGTATTAGACTAACAATATTACATATCATCAAACTAACTCTTAGACTAACACTACCTAGATGATATAGAAATAAACATAATGTCCTCCATTGCGAAGACCAATCAATTTTTCAGGTTTTTCCAGGTTTCTTCCTTTCCACAACTCGAGAGTCTCTTGTCAAAAAACCAGCTGAAACATTTCGAAAATGCATGAAATAAGATCAAGATGAAGACCAATCAATTTTACATACATGAATACACACATATTGGCTATCAAATGGAAACACAGATCAAACAATACATATACATGCAAGGAAGCATGCAAGTATTACCTTTAAGATATTGGAGCCGATGAAGGTTCTCATGATGATTTTAATCCTTTGATAAGATCATGCAGTTTCCTTACTTCATCTTCTAGATAATTGACTCGGTTCCTCAAGTTAGTTAATTCTGTTTCAACAGTTGTTGTAGTTGTTGTTGTTGTATTTAGACTCTGAAAAATATAGAAGGAAGAAGTCGATCAGATTCGAAAATATATCAGTCATACTTGATGTGTTCTCATTATATTCAAGTTTTCAATAGAAGAAAATTCAAAGTGTTAATAAGAAAGAGAGCTTACCTTGTCTTCGTCTTTGTATTTCTTAGTCTGAATTTTTCGGAAAATACTGCCACTAATTGGTTGATCATCTGTGTCACTGTCTTCAACAACTTCATCAGTCGGCTCTATTAGAACATGAAATAAATTATCAGCAACAAATTTTAAGAAAGCCAACATAGTCCCGTTTTAAGAAAAGCCAACATTGTAACATTTTATGAACAAAGAAAAAAAGTCTTTACTCACCAGGAAAGTTACAATCAAATTTAAGGCATTCATTTTCTCCAAGATCAGAAAATTCAGGTCCATCACTTGTATCCATCATCGGCGATTCATATTCATAGCTCGAAAAATATTTACTTAGATCAAGAGGTTCTGAGAATCAAATGGATCAAAACCAATAAAGTTTAAAACAAATACATAAACAACCGCATAATTAAAGGAGAAGGGAAATAATACTTACCAGAAAAGAGTGTATCATATTGACTCGTAACTGAGATCTACACAAACATTAGAAACAAATATAAAAGCTACATAAGGACAACAAGTAAAAAAGGATGGCATCACACAATTTTTTAACTTGGCCAGTTAACAATTTACCTTGTTTATGGAATCATCTCTAACATGCTTTTCTTTAGCTGTAGACACATCACCAAACACAAGTTTAAAGAAAAATACTAATTTCGAATGAGTCAATCACTGCCTTTGAGTAAATGTTAAAGCACCAATCCTAGTAGTAAGCAATTACAAGTACCTGATGGGTTTGGATTTTGTTGGCTTACTAATAAGTTGACCCAATAAGCTTCTTCCATGTTCTTGTATATGCTCACCAAGCTATCCATATAAAGAGCACGTCGAATCTCTAAAACATTACATACTAATCAAAAATCAAGAAAGATAATGAGATCAATTTAAAATAATGGAAAGTACCTCTACGATAGTATGGGATTTTGCATAGTGGACAAATAGCATCTACTTTCATAGATTTCAAAATACAGCTACTGAATTCAGTAGAAGACAAACATTTGTTAATACTTAAACATATATTATTACACAAAAACATAAGGAGAGATTGGTCTGGTCGGTCTAAGAGGAGGGTTTTACTCGCAAAAGACATGGTTGCAAGGAAGTGAAACTGCAGAATTGAATAGACTCAAGCTACAAATACATGAATTTAAATTGTTAGGGCTTTAAATGGCAACACAACAATACAGTCTAAGAATAAGAAATTAGCCACTACAAGAAAACAGCCGGAAAACCGACGGAATTTCCGACGGACCGGTGTCCGTCGGAAAATTCCGACGGTAAAACGACGGATTTCCGACGAAATTGCAATTTTTTACTTCGTCGAAAATCCGTCGGAAATCTGTCAGAAATTCCGACGGCTTTCCGTCCGTCGGTAATCCGTCGGATATCCGTCAGAAAATTCCGACGGAATTCCGACGGATAGAACCACCGGCAATTTCCGACGGAATAGTCGGCAGTCGTCGAAAATCCATCGGAAAATAAGCCGTTGGAAATTTCCGACGGATTTCCGACGGTTGGGGGTTTCATGGCTTTTTTAACAAATTTGACACAATAAACCTCAAATAACTAATTATATATTTAGATTATTAGATATAACACAATTTAAACTTAGTATTTAGGTAAAAATATTGTTTTCAAGATTTTGGGATGATTTAGACTTAAGTTCTACATAATGAAATATATACTTTAACTTACATGTTTACTAGTTCCTAAGTATAAATCTTATTTTTGATAAATTTCTTAAAAACAGAGATGAATATTGTAAATTTATCATTGAAATCATTGATAAACCACACTATAAACACATTTCAATTGAAACGAATCGAAAAAACTCACGAAACCACAAACCCGTCGGAAATCCGTCGGAACTTTCCGACGGGTTTAGGGAAACACGTGTTGGTTTTTAAGGTTTGTCTGACAAAAGGAATAACATATATTTTTCTAAAGTCCGTCGGTAATCCGTCGGAAATTTCCGACGGATTTCCGACGGTTTGGGGTTTCATGGCTTTTTTAACAAATTTTACACAATAAACCTCAAATAACTAATTATATTATAAGATTATTAGATATAACACAATTTAAACTTAGTATTTAGGTAAAAATATTGTTTTCAAGATTTTGGGATGATTTAGACTTAAGTTCTACATAATGAAATATATACTTTAACTTACATGTTTACTAGTTCCTAAGTATAAATCTTAATTTTGATAAATTTCTTATAAACAGAGATGAATATTGTAAACTTATCATTGAAATCATTGATAAACCACACTACAAACACATTTCAATTGAAACGAATCGAAAAAACTCACGAAACCACAAACCCGTCGGAAATCCGTCGGAAATTTCTGACGGATTTCCGACGGGTTTAGGGAAACACGTGTTTGTTTTTAAGGTTTGTCTGACAAAAGGAATAACATATATTTTTCTAAAGTCCGTCGGAAATCCGTCGGAAATTCCGACGGATTTCCGACGGACAGTGAAATTTTCGCAAAATCAAACGTTTTCCTGTCCCGCGTTAGTTGAATTTTACGAAATAATATCAAAAGTCCGTCGGAAATCCGTCGGAATTTCCGACGGATTTCCGACGGACAGTGAAATTTTGGCAAAATCAAACGTTTTCGTGTCCCGCGTTAGTTGAATTTTACGAAATAATTTCAAAAAATTCCGACGGATTTCCGACGGAAATTCCGTCGGAAAATTCTGTTTATAAGCTTCATCTTCTCCGCGAGCTCAGACGAAAAAACAGAGAAAATTGGTTAGATTTTATAAATTTTAGGTTTTCAAAGTTAGATTTAGGTTTGGAATGTTATATTTAGGTTTGGAATGTTAGATTTAGGTTTTTAATGTTAGTTTTAAGTTATAAATGTTAGTTTTAGGTTTGGAATGTTAGTTTTAAGTTTTGGAATGTTAGAATTAGTTTTTGTGATGTTAGATATGGGTTTTGAATATTAGTTTTAGGTTTGGATTCTTATATTTAGATTTTAGAATGTTTGATTTAGGTTTTCAAAGTTAGATTTTAAGTTTGGTTTGTATATATATATATATATATATATATATATATATTGAATGAATTTTAAGAAATTTGTGAATTTAGAATTTTAGAATGTTATAGATTTAGGTTTTTAATGTTAGTTTTAAGTTATAAATGTTAGTTTTAGGTTTAGAATGTTATAGATTAAGGTTTTCAATGTTAGATTTAGGTTTATAATGTTAGTTTTAGGATAAAATTGTTAGATTTATATTTTGGAATGTTAGATTTAAGTTTTGAATGTTAGATTTAGGTTTGGAATTTTAGTTTTAGGATAATAATGTTAGATTTAGGTTTTGTAATTAGATTTAGGTTTGAAATGTTTCTTTTAGGTTTCTAATGTTTAGTTTTAGGTTTGGAATGTTAGATTTAGATTTATAATAATGTTATATTAAGATTTTGGAATGTTAGATTTAAGTTTTGAATGTTAGATTTAGGTTTGGAATTTTAGTTTTAGGATAATAATGTTAGATTTAGGTTTTGTAATTAGATTTAGGTTTGAAATGTTTCTTTTAGGTTTCTAATGTTTAGTTTTAGGTTTGGAATATTAGATTTAGATTTATAATAATGTTATATTAAGATTTTGGAATGTTAGATTTAAGTTTTGAATGTTAGATTTAGGTTTGGAATTTTAGTTTTAGGATATAATGTTAGATTTAGGTTTTGTAATTAGATTTAGGTTTGAAATGTTTCTTTTAGGTTTCTAATGTTAAGTTTTAGGTTTGGAATGTTAGATTTAGATTTATAATAATGTTATATTAAGATTTTGGAATGTTAGATTTAAGTTTTGAATGTTAGATTTAGGTTTGGAATTTTAGTTTTAGGATAATAATGTTAGATTTAGGTTTTGTAATTAGATTTAGGTTTGAAATGTTTCTTTTAGATTTCTAATGTTTAGTTTTAGGTTTGAAATGTTAGATTTAGATTTATAATAATGTTATATTAAGATTTTCGAATGTTAGATTTAAGTTTTGAATGTTAGATTTAGGTTTGGAATTTTAGTTTTAGGATAATAATGTTAGCTTTAGGTTTTGTAATTACATTTAGGTTTGAAATGTTTCTTTTAGGTTTCTAATGTTTAGTTTTAGGTTTGAAATGTTAGATTTAGATTTTGAAATTTTAGATTTTGGTTTTTAATGTTAGTTTAAGGTTTAAAATCTTATATTTAGATTTTCGATTGTTAGATTTAAACTTTGATTTGTATATTTATATAGGATATTTGTAAATTTATATTTTTTTTTGTTTTTCAATATTTGAGAATTAATTTTTTAATTATATAAAATATGAATTTTGTAATTTTTTTAAATTATTATTATTAATATTTATTTCATTTCTATATTTTTAAATATAGAATTATTTATTAAATTATTTTGGATTTTAAATAATTTTTTTTTATTATAATTTAGCCAATCCGTCGGAAATCCGTCGGTAATACGCCGTCGGAAATCCGTCGGAATAGAATCCGTCGGAAATCCGTCGGAAATATGTCCGACGGATTTCCGACGGCTTGCCGGAACCGGCAAACCGACGGATTCCCGACGGCTTGCCGGAACACGGAAACCGACGGATTTCCGACGGCTTGCCGGAACACGGAAACCGATGGATTTCCGACAGATTGCTGGACCCGGAAAACCGACGGATTTCCGACAGATTACTGATTCATATTTTCCGTCGGAAATACCGATGGTTTTCCGACGAATTTTCCATTTCCGACGAGATAGAAGCGACGGACGAATCCGTCGGAAATGGCCAATTCCGACGGATTTCCGACGGATTTGGCCGTCAGTTTCGCGCCAGTTTTCTTGTAGTGAGCACAGCAAAACGTGATTTACCAAATAGAGCACTTTAGTGCTATTCCCATCCTCTCCAAGTGACTTATGTCCGCCATAAGGCAAAGCTTCAAAGTACCACGGAAAAGAAAAAGCTTTTTCTGAATCTTCGTTCAATGCTATTATACCAAACACGCTCAATCTAACTGACAAATAGACTTGAGAAACCAAAAATTTCAATTATTCTGAGTTACACATGCAAAAAAAGATAGATTGCAGAAAGCAAAAAGATAAATAAGAATATAGGCTTAAAATGAAAACACAACCTCAAATTCATGCTCCTGACCAAGTCTCCAAGCCAAGGAAGATAAATTCTGCATAAACATATCCAAATATGCAACTTAAAGAACAATTTCTTATCATCACGCCAACATAATATTGATTCAGAAACCAAGTCTTAGCCTATGGAAAAAAATATATGAAATAGAAATCGATTCCAAAAAAACAAGCCGATGACTTTGATTCAGATAGAAAATAAAAAAAAAAACTAATTGAAATCAAAGAAATAGAAATCGGTTCCTGATTTTGAAATTGCAGAAAGTAACCTCTAATTTTTTTGAGATTCCGCCAAAGCCCGAATCACAACGAAACTCGGACACATAGATCTATAGATATATAAACTAACAGACTTAACTCAAGATGAATGAGAATTTAGGTCGAATCAACCCAAATTGGAGAAATTTCAGAGATTGACTGGATAAAAGTGAATCTAGGGTTCATAAATTTGGGATTTCCTTCGAATTTGGGAAGAGGAGGAGGAGGAGGAGGAAGAAGAAGAAGAAGAAGAAGAAGAAGAAGAAGAAGAAGAAGAAGAAGAAGAAGAAGAAGAAGAAGAAGAAGAAGAAGAAGAAGAAGAAGAAGAAGAAGAAGAAGAAGAAGAAGAAGAAGAAGAAGAAGAAGAAGAAGAAGAAGAAGAAGAAGAAGAAGAAGAAGAAGAAGAAGAAGAAGAAGAAGAAGAAGAAGAAGAAGAAGAAGAAGAAGAAGAAGAAGAAGAAGAAGAAGAAGAAGAAGAGAGTCAGAGAGAAGAAGAAGCGAGCTTAGGGTTTAGAGCACAAGAGATTTGTAGGTCTTAGAGGAAGTTTAGGTCTATAGATTTTGGTCGATGAGTTTAAGGACGAAGGGGATAAATGAGATAAATGAGTTAAGTGTTCGCGGTTTAGTGAAATATTTGACTAAGTATTGGCGGAATAAGTGATTTTGCCTTCCAGCATATAGATTTTTTGCTTAGCGTTCATTAAATGCTATTATAGAGTATCCAAAATCGAAAACACATCTACAATAGCAAAACCGAATTTTTTGCTATCGTCATCTGCTATCAATAGTGGTTTTTGTTGTAGTGTTAACTTTCTTATCATTCATAATTTTTTTGTTTTTTCCAAAACTTTACAAGCAAAATGAACTAGCCTTTATTAGACTATGCATATATATTCCAAAAGGAAAAAAGAAAAAAAAAACTTTCTTTTTCAACATTCTTATCAATTTTTTAAAATAACATTGGAACGGTTCTTATCATTTTTGAATTCTGTGACATCCATTCAATTTTTGTCACATTTATCCGCAGTTCTTTCACTGGCTGAGACGATTTACTTAGCTAAAAGACTTCAGTAAACATACACCTAAGTCCTAACAACATCACTTTGATAATTTGACCTAAGAAGAAGAAGAAGAAGAAGAAGAAGAAGAAGAAGAAGAAGAAGAAGAAGAAGAAGAAGAAGAAGAAGAAGAAGAAGAAGAAGAAGAAGAAGAAGAAGAGAGTCAGAGAGAAGAAGAAGCGAGCTTAGGGTTTAGAGCACAAGAGATTTGTAGGTCTTAGAGGAAGTTTAGGTCTATAGATTTTGGTCGATGAGTTTAAGGACGAAGGGGATAAATGAGATAAATGAGTTAAGTGTTCGCGGTTTAGTGAAATATTTGACTAAGTATTGGCGGAATAAGTGATTTTGCCTTCCAGCATATAGATTTTTTGCTTAGCGTTCATTAAATGCTATTATAGAGTATCCAAAATCGAAAACACATCTACAATAGCAAAACCGAATTTTTTGCTATCGTCATCTGCTATCAATAGTGGTTTTTGTTGTAGTGTTAACTTTCTTATCATTCATAATTTTTTTGTTTTTTCCAAAACTTTACAAGCAAAATGAACTAGCCTTTATTAGACTATGCATATATATTCCAAAAGGAAAAAAGAAAAAAAAAACTTTCTTTTTCAACATTCTTATCAATTTTTTAAAATAACATTGGAACGGTTCTTATCATTTTTGAATTCTGTGACATCCATTCAATTTTTGTCACATTTATCCGCAGTTCTTTCACTGGCTGAGACGATTTACTTAGCTAAAAGACTTCAGTAAACATACACCTAAGTCCTAACAACATCACTTTGATAATTTGACCTAAGACACTCGTCATTACAATTATCTCACTCATGTTGTTCTTCATATCGAAAGTAATCCAATTCCAAATTTGTAGATAGTAATTTGCATGGTGTGGTAAATAAAAAATTGTGTTTTAAACAATTTGGATATTTTTCGTAATTTGTGAGGATAATATTACACTATTTTTCAAACAATAATTTCCGTAACCATTTTAGTAATGTTTTATTATTCTTTAAAAATGAAATCAAATTAAAAAAAAACACTTAAAAAAAAATCAATCGAACGGCTGAGATTTCCAAGCTGAGGCAGTCAAAAGAGATAGATCCTTCCAACCAAGCCGGAGGGTTCCATTATCTTCAACCAACGTATAACCATTCCACGGCAACATACCCAACAACAAACCCGCTTGCATCGCCGGGTTACCCTGAAGCGAAACGGATCTAAACCCGACCCGATTCATCTCCTCTTTCCACTTCCTCCTCCTCATCCTCCTTTCTCCTCCATACGCCACAATGTTCCTTATCTCCGTCGCCAACACAATCTGCTCCACCGTAAACCTTTCTCCACTCTCTTCACCTAATCCATCTCCAAGCGCGTCGAACAACGCGCTATAATAATGCAACGCCTCCACGAATCTCCCTAAAAAGCTTCCTCCGTCGTCATAGCTCAATTCTTGCTCCACCACCGTAATCAGACTCGGTTTCAGCTTCTGTAAAATCTCCAATGTCTCGAGATCGTTCCCTGTGACGTCATATAACCGATGCTGCATCCAATGAACCACCACAGCTTCGCCTTGTCTTATCCCGAGTTGACTCAGATCAATTAGGTTTCCGATTTTACCTTCAATTGGATGAAATTCAAACGGGAGGTTTAACGAAGCTGCGAAATCGGCGAGTCTCCGGCCAGTAGAAGCTAGGAGATCGGAAGAGGATCCAAATCCGGTGATTCGAATTGATCGGAGTTTTCGTGGACGTGAAGCGAGGATGTGAAACAGAGCTGGCCATTGAAGACCTTGCATGACATCGAGATCGATAATATGAATGGAATCTTCACCGTCAAGCGCTTGAAAAATCGCTTGATTCGCCGTGAAATGACAGAATTTGATTAACGGACTAACGGAGTTAAACGTCTGTAAAGCGGCGAAGATCTTCTGAGACTGAACGAGAGTGAGTGGATTCTCGGAGAGTGGAGTACACGCTCCAGCGAGGTAAGAGCTAATCACGCGCGTCTGTAAAGCTTGTGCGAAGTAAGCAACGACTCGCTCCGGAGAAGAACCAAACGGAGAACATATCTCTGAGATTTCAGATAAGAGTGTTGAAGCTTCACGGAGATGATCATTAGCGACGTATTCAGCGCATTGTAGGAGTAAGGTAAGGAGTTTAATAACGCCACCTTCGTCTTCTTCGACTGTGTCTTCGAGGTTTGTACGGCGTTTAGCGGCGGAGGGATCGCCGGAAGAAGGGTAATCTCTGTCGACACGTTTTGTAGTCATGAGAATTTGAGAGGTGAATCATTGAAGAAAGAGAGAAGAAGAAGAAGAAAAGGGGAAAAAGTGAGATTCGAAAAACGAAAGGGTTTGAGAGAGTAATGACAGGATTTTTGCAGAGTGAAGACAAGAAAGTATTTTGGATTTGATGATTTCTAAAAAGATTTTTATCTTTTTGGCAAACATTTCACTGCTATAATCAAGTTCTGTTTTGTGAACATAACAGCTCGATTACTCTTTTTGTCTTTTTTTTTCGATTAACTAAATGTAAAACCAATTTTTATTTTCTTTTAGGTGATTGGTAGACTAACCGTAACCAAAAAAGTTAAATCGAACCGAATTAGAAAGTTTACTTTAAACTGAAAATTTGTTTAAACTACACCAAATTATTATACTTTGATATACTTTATTATAAATTGAAAATTTTATTATAGAATCTCCAAATTCCAAACCAGAATCCAGTAGAACCAAGCTGATTTGAAACCAAACCAGAGCGGTACATAGTTAAAAACCAATGCCACGCTGATAAGCTGGCTAAAGAGGCCCTAAAAAAAATGTTGTAATGAACCAGGCTTTGGCCCATCTAATCTAATCAAACTGTTTGCACAAAGAAAATTAAAAACAAAAGCCCAAGCACATTAGTTTAAGCGGACGTCGTTGAAATGATTGAAGGCGATGTGAGTACTATAAAAGCCCAAAAGGCCCATTAATGACTCAAAAAACAAAAATTTCAAAACTCGAATTGTCAAAAATTGACTCTTCGTCTTCGTCTTCGTCTTCGTCTTCTTCTCAATCCATCTATGTAAGCTCTCCAAATCATCCCTATATTAGCTTCATGGATATGCCTAGGGTTTCCTAGTTCTCGAAATTTCATCCAATTTTTCAATTGAACTTGATCTAACATCGTGAATCCCTAAACTCCTTTGCTTTCATAATTCAAAACAAAGAAACCCTAATTTGTGTGTGTTTCCAGGTGATGGATCAAGCACAAAACACAAACGCAGGAATTGGTGGTGGAAGCAATGGAACAATGAGATACCAAACCAACGATGGCACTGCAACTACAACCGTTGACGACTCAAAGGAGAAGCTAAACCAAGTCATAAAGTCAATTCAGAAAACTTTAGGACTCCTTCATCAATTACATCTCACCGTCTCTTCTTTCACACCTTCATCTCAGCTTCATCTCCTCCAACGCCTGTAACTTTCTGTTTCTCTCTGTATTAAAAAGAGAAAGTTTTCATTGTTTTTGAGTATTGTGTGAATGTATTTGCAGCAATGGTCTTGTGATGGAGCTTGATAACATGGCTACTTTGTCTGAGAAATGCAACATTCAAGTCCCTATGGAGGTTCTTAAGTAAGTGAGATTTTACACTCTTAGAATACACCAAAAGATACAATTTTTTTTGCTTGATTTCTAATTATGTTACATCTTTGTTTGTTTCTTTTAAGCTTGATTGATGATGGGAAGAACCCAGATGAGTTTACAAAAGATGTTCTTAATAACTGTATTGCTAGAAACCAAGTTACAAAGGGCAAGACTGATGCTTTTAAGGTGATGATTGACTTTATTTTGGGGGTTTGCTTTTCTCTCTTTTTTATTCATGTTTTTGAAGTTAACATTTCTGTTTTACAGGGTTTGAGAAAACATCTTCTTGAGGAGCTTGACCAGACTTTTCCTGATGAAGTTGATACGTATAGAGAAATCCGTGCTACTTCTGCTGCTGTAAGTTGGTAGCCTTGCTTCCTTTTTGTATCTGAGATTGTCTCTACATCTTTCATTAATATACTACAGTAAGTCAATGTGACAGTTAATTTCTCTGTTCGAATTCAGGAAGCAAAACGGCTGGCTCAATCGCAAAGTGTGTTACCAAATGGGGATGCAACAGTCAAGAGTGAGCTATAAGAGCTCAATCTTCCTGTGATTCTTACTTTTTAGAATAAAATGAGGATGTAAACAAACAAGCCCTCTTGGAATTTCTATAATATCAGTTGGTTCTTGTAACTTTGGCTAATATAGTTTGAGAATCTCTGTTTAGCCTCTGAGGTCATGCATAGGTTAGCAAATAGACTAATCTCTTAGTTCTGTCCATAGGTTTTGTAGATTTGGTTTGTGCCTAGTATACTGGTAGAATCTTATCAGAAACATAAGATTTGCCTTTGTCCTATAACGAGTAATCTTGGTTCTGCATAAAAGAATATTCTTGCCAAAAGAAGAAGTGATCTTACTTTGCATTGAGTTGGTTGCAGTTTCAATTGCCGTCTTGTCTTTGGTTAAAGAAAGTTTCTAATTGTGTTTAGCTGTAGCAATGTTAGCTACAGAAGACTCATCGTGTTTAGATTAGCTTCAGTTTAACCACTCTTGACTAGTGAGTTGTGATTGTATATATCAAGGGTCTGTGTACATTTCTTTCACTCATTCATTCATAATAACACTTTTAATATCTGCCTTTGATCACTTCCTTGACTCTTTTTACTATTTCAACCACCCAGAGATTTGTACAGATTTGTAGTTACAAGCTTCTCATCATTGTGTTTAGACCAGACGCTATGGCTCTGCTTTAAGGAGCCTCTATGTAATGCTTGGTTCTCTTGCAGCTGCAGAAATTCAAGTTTCAGAGACATTGTTATATATCAAGAAAGATGATTAAGGAAGCTCTTCTGTCTCTTTAGAGGAAACTCTGAGAATTGTGATCATCGTCATAACATTTAATTTAACAGTGATCGAAGGTGGTTATTTTAAAAATATACTCTTCAAATTCTAGATAAACAAATGAAACGCATGAGCTAAATTGCTAGGTAAAATATATTCATCAATCGCGGTGTAAAAATTCCACCATGAGTAGCAATCTAAGAAAAAACTTACAAATCAATACGTTGGTTTCTAAAATCACTAACAGTCCAATTTTTTGTTTTTTTTGTTAGTCCATTCCTATTTAAAAAATGCATCGGAGGTTTGAACATTACAAAAAAACCAACACCATTGTGTTACAAGTAGATCACCATCTCATTGGTTTTTTTTTCTTCTTCTAAGTTATCTCTAAAATCACAACCCAAAAAAAAAAACAACATTTACAATTGTTTGGCAGTATGTAACCGATTCTTATTGAGATAGTCATACGTAGGCCTGAGCATGTACTGATTCAGAACCAACCTAAATAAAAAGAATTTGTAAAGTAATAAGAAAATTTGTTTTTGGCTATTTTCTCGCAATTTTTCACTTTGTTTTTCCTCCCTCTAGACTCTAGTTGTTGAATATTATTTGTTATATATGTTTACATACTTGTAATGTTGTAACCGAACGGCATCTAATGGAAAGAGTGCAGAGCAAATACAGAATATATCCGACGCGATCATGCGAGACACTCATTCCGTTTTTATATAGTAATAATTAAATTGTTAAATGGCTTAATTATATAGTAATAAAATTGATACTACACTACTTTGCTCATTCCGTGTTTATGGCGTGCCGCTCTGAATCGTCTGAGACTATATGTATCTTTATCGACCACTAATTTATATGAGAGTATTGGTTGAAAATTTTATATGAGTATTGAAAATGTATAAATCATAAATGTGTGGGTGAGAAAGAGATGAGAGGCATGTGAATGTCACATGAAGTAAATGAGAATGGTGAAGACATTTTTCTCTCTCTCTCCAATGCCATCTTCATCAAATCCAACCTAATCATGTCCTAATAATTCACCTCTCTTCTTTCTTTTTATTTTACCTATATTAGGTTCTTTCTCAACTAATCTTTTGACTTTCTTACTAGACAGTAGACACTTTGACTAAATCTTCGTCTTAATGATTAAAACGATATGATTATCTACCCTTCCTTGTTATAGTACATTTTAAGGTTTTACAAATGATTAAAAATCAAAGAAATTACAAAAAAAAAAAAAAAAAAAAACCCAAATATTATTATTTTTACCCTTTTAATCCGATGTATTTTTTTACATACATTCAAGAGCGATCGATATATTGACGATCACCGATAATATATTTGACTTTTTTCAGTATGCAATACTGAATACATGTGAAAGCACTATCAGATTAAATTGTTTAAGTGAAATAAGTCATCAAACTTTTATAAATCATGACTTTAATATATTTGTTCTTTTCGACTTTCTATCTTTTTCAAATTGCCTTTTTTATTTCACTTTTCATTATTTTTTTTCACCCCCTACATTTCCACAATCTTTTCCTAATAATATCTCACCTTCTTTCATCATTGCTTTCTTGTCTCCTCCCTCCTCTTTCACTTTTCTTTATTTATAAATTAAGCTTATCACTACTCTCTGTTAAAAGCTAGGGTTTTCTTATGGACTCCATGTTCATCAGTGAAGCTTTTTCTTTTGAGGGGAATGTTGTCTGGCACGAGGCCATTAATTAACTCATGATCTCTATTTGATTATATTTCTCTTCTTTAATTAAATATATATAAGTCTATACATGAATGATCGAACTAATATTGGTTAATGACTTCGGACCAGGCTTCATTCCCCTCAATCACATGCTTCGATCCTTCTTCTGATCATTTCCAGGTTTGTTTCATTCATCTGTGTTTCTCTGAGTTTCAATCAACCTCAATTTCAATTTCTATGGATGATTTCATATTACAAAAAATTAATTAGGTGATTCTTGTTTGGTTTTGTTGGGACTTTTTGGGGTTTCCTAATCTAAAGTTATGAACTAATAATAGGTTATTTTACAAGTTGAGGTTGCTAGACTCAATACTATAGAAGAGCGTAAGAGCAGATTCTTACTTTGTACATGTATTTTGAATTCGAAGTGAATACCTAAAAATAACTAAATAAGTTATATATTACATTTAGCTAACCGAATTTTAATGTATATTATGTACAAATTAAAAAGAAATTAGTAAAAGTCCAAGATCGAGATATATATGAAGAGTGAAGATTTAACAAAGTAATTATTGTATAAAATATTATTAAATTATACTCTCTCTATTCCTTAAATTAACAAAGTAATGTTGGGATTAGTTTTTCTCCTGCGAATAGAGGTGATTGTGATGTATAATATTATGTACAAATTAAAAAAAACAAACTAGCTTATTCGAGATCGATTCATATATTATTTTTCAGGAATAATTGTTTTGGAAAAGTATTATTGGAGTATAATATTTGTCGTTGTTTCTTGTTTCATTTGTTTGTTGTTTCCCTATATATTTATTGGTTCATAAACATTAACGTATGTGGAAAGAGTAAGGGAAAAAAAAGAAGAAAAAGAAGAAGAAGGAGAAGTGGGATTGGGATAGATAAGAGAAGTAGATGCTTTACTTTAGGTGATGCTTACAAAAATTGACTTTTAATACAATGAGTGAATTCTCTTACTGTTGCAATTTTTTTTCCTTTATCTCTATGGAAACGTATGATTCAAGGTGAAACTACAGAATCAATCCTATTTCACTCACTTTGTAAAGTATCGAATGTTTGGTGTCTTTACCGAAAAAGAAAAAAAAAATCAAATAGATATGATTGTTCTAAATAACTCTGCAAAAATCGTTTTGATCTTTGTAACATTTATAAATATAGTTGAAAATGCTTAAAATTTTAATTTGGAATACTATATTCAGTATTTTGTTCAATATGGATCACATATAATATTTCCGACAGAGCCTAGTCATACGGATTTAGGCCCAAAATATTTTGTTGACAGAAATAATATACTTTGTTACGTTTTCATATGCTACACTTTCTAAAAAGTTTATTCCGTCACTATATTGTCATTCATTCGTGCAAGTGAATGCAATGGGGGTAATATGGAATCATATTCGATCTTATTTTTCATCAACAATGCATTTTGTGTTGATCAAATGAAAAACTTGTCGCTTAAATAAATGCTTTCCAAAAAAAAAAAAAAAAAAATTCAGTACGACTACTTTTTGCAAAGAAGTATGTTTTTCATCTTCTTGTAAAAGGTTCCAAAAACATTTACCTAGTATCCTTCTCTTGTAAAAGTTCCAATAAAAGTTACTAAGTAAAAACCACAAAAAAAAAAAAAAAACGTTTGCCTAGCTATCTTCTTGTAAAAGGTCCCAAAAACTATAAATATGATGTAAATCTTTGACAGTGGATACTACAAATAAATATTCCATAATGATAATGAAAAAGAAATGTTTGGACCTTTCTTCTACAAGAAGATTTGTAGTACCTATCTTCTTATAAAAGGTTCCAAAAACATTCACCTAGTATTTACTCAAGTTTTTGTTTTCGTTTCTATATATAAATAAAGTTTCTTTTTGAAAATCTCTAGTCCCCTGTGTTTTGAGGAAAGTTACAGACGTACTATGTAGTCCAGATATATATATGTCCCAACGCATTTGATACTTTCTTTGAAGCCATTGAAAGAACAATAATGCTTTCAAATGTGGTAAAGTTAATAATTAATTGAATGTGGTCCGGCTGAAGATAAAACAAATTAAGAACACAGAAGTTTGGTGAATCACTACTGCTCTTATCTTGTCTTAGTACTATAATATTAAATGATCACCCGTCGTATGTGTTGTGTGCGAGATTAATTGATAAAAAAAAAAAAGCAAATTAGTTTAGTTTTGTTAAAGATTATTTTGGGATGTAACAGGAAAAATAGATATTCTCTACATAATTAATAAATAAAAATACATGAGCTTAACACATTGTAATGTTTGAAATGCTGAAAATTTCAACATTACGAAAGTGCTGAGCACTCCATTGAAGGGAATGTCTCCTTGATGATGTCTACTACTTACATGTCGTAAGCTGATTAACCAGTGAAAATTCATCATTTTGTATGTTATATATTGTTACAAATTATTAGTATAAACTAAGAATAATTTCAATTAAATTCTTCATGTTACTAGATTTGTACCCGCGGTACACCGCGGGTTAATTATTTTGATATAAATTATATTTTTTTATTTTTATTGTTAATAAATATTTTTATTATGTTTTTCTAATTTTAACTTTAATTTTTTATAATGTTCATAAATATTTTTATTTTTAATATATAGTTGTAGTTTTTTTATTTTTTTATTGTTTATAATATATTTAACGTCTTTCAACATCAAATTGTTTTATTTCTCTGTAGCAATAGCAAATTTCTTTTATTTGAATCAAACATACACCAAATGAATGATGTTCTATATTCTCATTCAAACAATTTAGACCAAATTATACCGAATTAAATATTAAATTAATCTGAACTAAAAAAAAATCCGTACAATTGTCAATCATATGTAATTGTCAGTCATATCTAAACCCTAATAAAAGTTATTTGGTAAGTAGTTCTAATATTGAAAATATATATTATGTTTCTTACTATAGATTTTGTGATCAGTTATCCTTGTCTTAAATCTGCCCATTTTAGGACAAAAACCCGTATTGTCATGTACTTGTCGGTAATTTTCCATCATATAACCGATCATTGTTATATAATCATCCATTTCAGATTGATTATTTTATAATTTTTAATCTATTTGTAATTAAAATAACTTTAATTAAATAATTTATTATTATTATAAATAAGTAGTTATATATATATTATTGATTAGTCGAGATTAAATATTTTAAGTATTAATAGTATTTTAAAATTTTAAGAGAGTTTTAATATTAATATTTTTTAACTTTTAAGAGAGTTTAAATATTATTAATATTTTAATAGAGTTAAACCGAATAATTTATTAAATTTTAAATTATTTCAACTAAAGAATCGGATTAAAGCGAATAAATTAATAATATTTTAAACTTTTAAGAGAGTTTTAATATTAATAATTTTTAAATTTTAAGAGATTTTAAATATTATTAATATTTTAATAGAGTTAAACGGAATATATTTTTAAAATTTTAAATATTATTTTAAATTATTTTAACTACCGGATTAAATGGATATTTTTTAAAAAAATTGGACGCATAATAAGTCAAGTTTCCTGCTCATTCGCTTTTAAAATTATTTTTGTGTTTTTATAATATTACTCTGAACCATTGTCCAAAATTTTAGTCAATGTGAGATGTTCATCACGCTTTTTTTTTTCTTTAATTGTGTAATATATGTCTTTTTAAAATTTTGAATCACAATATATAGAGAAAAAAATTTAAATTTTTATTAATTATATGTATTATATAATAATTTCAAATAATTTGAAAATAAGATCTTACAAATGTGATAGTAGAATCATAATTCATAGTATTAATTTTGCAATATTAGATATGAAAATAAATGATAAAGAGGAAAAAAAAAAGATGCAAATATAGTGTTTAATTTAATTTTGCTGAAATTAATATTTCATTTTGTGGGTGTTTGGATATTGGGTTAGCAATAAAATTTTTTAATTTTATACTTTTAAAATGTTTGGAAACCCCTTATAAGATTGGATATATAATTAATCAACGTGTATTCTGACAGCACATTATTTAATTTGAAATGGACAAGGTATTTTTTGTTTTTTTCGTGAATGCATTAAATAGGCTCTCTTATAGACATAGACAAGTTGGGGAGTAAAGTAAGCCCACGTCTATATTTTCCACCAAATGGGTCGGTCCATTTCATTTAATTCCCCTCTCTTATCCCTCTAAAAAACCATTTCCTTTGACTTTTTATTTAGTTATAAAAAAAATCATCGTATTTATTGAATTCTAATTCTAATGTAATTAATTTTCGAATCTATAGATATGAGATGATTATCATAATTATAAAAAGTAGTAGTATATCTTATGAGAAATTATTCTTAAAACTGATTACGAGGATTGAGACTTTTTTTTTTTTTTTTTTTGGTTTTAATGTGAAGCCGAGGATCGAACCAAACAAATTCGAATATTCATGTTTTTCTCAAAGTCGCCGAAGTTGTTCTAACATCAACAAATAGACAATTCGATCACACACAACCACTTAATATATATTTTTCATTTTTGTTTAATGGAATATATATTTACATTTTAAGTGGATCTGCTACACTCTAACTTTTCCATCAAAAATATAAGAAGATTAGTAGTCTTTGCATTTTTCTTCTACCAAGGGAAATAAAATAAAATAAAATTTTAAAATGAATATAAAGAACAAATATATCTAATTTTAATAGTAAAATATAGAAACAGGGTTTCATTATATATTTCATGTTACGTTTTGGTAGACTATAAACAAATAAAAATGCATTTGATTAGAGAAGTAAGATGTGTATTTTGCGGATCAAGTATCGTAGACCGTTAGAGTCCGGTTATGAAATCAAACTCGTGAAGTCCGGTTATGAAATGAAACTCGTGAAGTCCGAAAGAAGAATATTCTCTAGATCTTCATATTCCTTTTTATATAAGTATTTCTATTATGTTTTAGATAAGGATTAGGAAGATTTACATTATTAGGTGTTAGCAATATGTTAAGACTAATCACTATATATATGTCTTATGATCTTGTATCAAAACAACTCAATAATATTCTATTTCTATATTATTTAACACATTTAAATGTAAAAGCTAGTTGAGAAAGCAAATATCATCCAAATGTTGAAATTTGATAGTTGGACCTGAATGCAATTTTCATATACAAAATTGAACGTATCATTTTATCACCAATTGGGTTTTAACATTGGCAAGAAGACTATTCGACTACAACAATATATATGTTTTTTTTTTTTTTTTGTATAACGAAATAAATATTCTTAAGTGGCTCTACAAGATGCAACACATTCTCTAATTTTCTTTTTAAAAAAGAATTATAAAATTAGAGTCTTGATATTTTTTCTTCGGAAAAGTAAAACAAAATCTTGATAGAATATAAAACGAAAATATATCTAATTTTTAAT
Source organism: Barbarea vulgaris (assembly GCA_963667165.1). Classification (NCBI taxonomy): domain Eukaryota; kingdom Viridiplantae; phylum Streptophyta; class Magnoliopsida; order Brassicales; family Brassicaceae; genus Barbarea; species Barbarea vulgaris. The sequence goes on along the minus strand of OY763890.1, from coordinate 28,531,955 downwards.
AATAAAATATTTACTTAATTAAAAAAGGGTATCATCATAAAATATATTCACTTAAGTTGAGTGGATCTTTGCCAAATGAGCTCAAGCTCTCGAGCAAAGTCCTTTTGTCGGCCGACGACAATGGTGATGTGGTCTTTGTCAGGGATGACATGGACAGTGGCACGTGGCACTTTGCTTTTGACACTGTAGCTACACTCCACAGGAATGAGCTCGTCCTTGCCACCGTGGAATATGTTCACGTCACAGTCCACGTGGTCACGGACATGGTCGAGATATGACTCGAGCTTGCCTCCTGACCCGAAGATGATGTTGTGTAATGTGTGCCACGACGCATTATGTGTGTGACAAAAGAATCCTTCTATCAAATACGTTCGCATCCTGCATCCACATACAAAATATTTAATTTTGCTATTTTTTTTAAGAAATAAAAAAGTAGTATCGAAAAGGGTAAAAATGAATCATATTCTATATTCTAATGGTGCAAAATTCAAAAAATTAAGCGGATTAAAATTAAATTTTACTGATCAGATTCTAATATTCTTGGTTTATTTTTATTTTTAAACTAAAAATGATTTATTTTGGTATCTCACTTTATATGGCATATAAATAGTAAAAAGTCATATATAAAACGCCAAAATGGAATTAAATGGGGTCTAATAATGGAGGAGACACGGTCGATATAAGTCGCTTTCGGTGTTTAAAGACAATTTTTTCTGTTACAAAAAGCTACTGTATTAGATTGCATTCTCGTTTATTTATTTCCTTATATGGGTATCACATATTTTACCTTTTACGTAAAAGATATTGAAGTAGTGGACCAAATCCAATCAAATATATATATATATATATATATATATATATATATATATATATATAAAGTTGTAGGTTCATTATATAGCAATAGCAATTCCTACGCGTCAATTTTAGATATTGAAGAAGACGAGTGATTGGTTCAATAAACGAATAGACTTTTTGACATTTCGTTCTTCTCCAAACCGAATGCACCGTGAACTTCGGGTCGATTTTGCTTATTCTAGTTCAAAGTATAGTTGATGTAACTTAGGATCGATTCTAATTAAATTGAAATGTGATTAAGGCCAGGTTTGTTGTTCTTTCGTTTAAGTTTCCATATTCTAACATAGAAACACAAACACAAACACAAGAGTTATATATGTATGTACCTGTTTCGGCTGAGGAGACGGATGAGATATTCAAACAAGTGATGGTTCTTGCAGAGAACAAGGCTAACGGTACGGCTTAAGTGCTCGTACCAGCAAGCCACCGATGTACCAAACTGCATCGGTGGCCAAACTTCCTTACGAGCCATTTCCCTCATCACATATTGCGACCCTTGTACTCCCTTTGGCACCTTGTAATATGGCTGCCATAGTAGTTACCTCTTAAGTCCCAAAACTTAAGAAACTAAACATAATTTGTTGTGAAAACGAAATTGTAACAAACTTATTCATTTTCATTTGGCTAATATACTTTCTAAACAAGAAACCCAAAAGGCGAACCAAAAATCCATAATTCTACCGTGCTAAAACAAAATATGAAATATACTATCAAGTACTATAGTCGAATCTAATTACAAAAACTGAATATCAAAATCTAAGAAGAGATATGTATATATAATTGACTTACAGGAGCCAAAAGAGTGAGAGATTTGATAGCTCCGGGATGTTTAACGGCGAGTGCAAGAGCCAAAACGCAGCCTAAGGAGTGAGCCACTATGTGGAACGTTTTGAGCTTGAATTGAGAGATCACTGATTTCTCAATCATCTCTAAATGTTCTCTTAATGTATATAAAGAGTCATTTGGCTTAGGACTTCGTCCATAGCCCAAAAGATCGACTGCGATGAGTCTATAATTCGATTTGGCTGAATCAGAGAAGTTTGGGAAAAGAGTCTCCGTCCAAAACGTTGATGATGATAAGAAACCATGTATAAACACAACGTTGTCTCTTGCCTTCTTGTTATCTGCACAAATATTTATATCCTATTTATTTTAGTTGTTTACCTCGATAAATTCTCAATATAATAAAACTTTAGTGTATCGGATAACGACAAGAAAATGCTAATGTGTATATTTAAATAATTTTACTTGACAATAAAAAAATGATTTTATATCGGACTCAAATTAATGCAGATTAACCCTCTTTGATTCTTAAAAATTACTATGCTAATCTATGATGTTTTAATTCTTGTAAGTTTTTGTAAATGTTGACTTTTGTTGTAACATTTTACACCAAGAAAGGAACCAAGTTTAATCTCACAAGCCAGAATTTTATTTCTTTTAGTTATCTTTACATTTACATATGTTGTGTGTATATATATATATATATATAGAATGCAAATAAATGTAGGAATTTGAGTAAAACAAAAAAAAAAGTGGATGAAATAATTTACCTTTGGGTTGTTGAACTTTAACAAAGAGAGAATTTTTGTTGGAAGGAGAAAGCCAAGAAGTACAGAAACTACAATGGCAATCAGACCATCTTGGTGTTGTTGGAGATTTCTCAACGACCGTAGAACTCAAAGTCATTAATCTCTTTTTACTACAACTAATCTTCTTCTTAGAGTCATCATGATCACAAGATTCAACCACATTGCGTCTCATGATCAACCCCTTGTAATTGAAACATTTCACGGACCTCACGAGTTTAGAGAGCCTCATTAGAAGTGAAGGACCACGTGAGTAAAGCGTGTCCGAGATCTCATCGAAATGGATCTTAGTTCTTGTAAGAGACACAATCTTTGAGTACTCGCCTCGTTCCGACACTATGATCTTCTCGGTCTTGGCTTGAGCATCTGGTGGAGAAGAGCAGTAGCAAGGTTTCCACTCGGATTCGAAGAAGTAATCCAAAGTCTTGTAAGTCAAACAAAGCAAAAAATCGACAATGTCGAGGAAAAAGAAGACAAAAACGCCCACGGTGCGGTTGAGCCACCGTGCAATGCTCATGATGTTGTGGTGGTGTTTGCTTTGAATCTTGTTGAAATGTGTATGTGAGAGTGTTGTATAAATTGATGATGAGAGAGACAAAGAGGGTAATTTATAGCAGATGACAGATATATGAATTTATTGTTCATTTAACATAATTTGCTGTCCAAAGTGAGGAAATTGGGTGGAGGTTGAATCTTTTTTCCTTTTTTTCCAAACCCTAAACTAACTATTTATTTTTCATTATAATTTTTTTCATAATATAATTTGGCGACTTTTGGAATGTACTTATATTAGTTTATGGGTTGAGAGATTTTTGAAGGTCTAAAAGTAGCCGAAGAAACGGTTTATTTTTGGTATCATCATTTTGACCCGTCGATGCGAAATAAATAATTATGTACCACGATAAGTATGATCGTAGTCACTGAAAATACTGGTTTTGATAAACTCGCTAAAATCAAAATAGTACATGTCTTTTTTTTTTTTTTTTTATGAGTTCATCGCTTTTTTATACTAGTTCGAACACTTACTATTGTTATTTATGTTATTTTCGTATGACATATTTTAGGTATGATGTATTGATGTTCACTGTATCTATATCCATTTTATGTTGACTTTAGTCTCGTATCTAAAGAGTCTTTACCTTGTATGGAATTATGGAGTAAATAATGAACCATTTATTGATCCTCCGCTTAAGTTAATTATGAGTCCAGTAGATAATATACATAATCTAGTAGGGTTTTTCGTCAAACTACGAGATTGTATTTTCCCGCCATATTCATATTTTTTTGCCAAAATTAAATTTTAATTCTGAATATAATTTAAGATAAACATAAATGAGTTTAAATACATATTTATTTTTGTTAAATCTTATTTAATAAATAAGTTTAAATGGATAAACTTATTTAACCCATAAACATGTTTAAATCATTTTATTTCCAAATAACTAACTCATTTAATAAATAAATTTCTAAACCTATATTAACAACTTAAAAATCAATGGTTCATTATGGTTTTTATGGAAAACAAAGGCTTGTGGTTTGGTGAAAATATATGATTCCGTTTGTATTGATATAAAATGAGATTTTATAATTTTAGCGAAAAAAACATTATTATACAATTTTGGCAAAACAATTTTATTTTAAAACATTAATTATAAATAATTTATTACATATACCTTAAATAAGTTTAAATGAGCTAGTGTTATTTAAATATGTTTAAATGAGATGTGTTTAAATGAATATTAATGTTAAATAAATTTAAATAGGGTAGGTTCATCTTTTTTTTTTATCAATAAATTTAAATAGGGTAGGTTTATCTATAATTAATAACATCATCACTATAGATTCGTTGCCGCCACACCAACACCGTCCCTAGAACACATAATCAGAGTATTTAAGTGTGCCCAAAGAATAATGTTAACGATGACTTTCGTGAGAGGTTGTGTGAAACAATATTAGTTGTTTCAAAACCTATTTCCTTGAAGACCTCTGTGACTCTGATGATATTTGACTTTGAAGATTGGTTTCCGGAAAGTCCAGTGGGCTTGATACTCACGTGTCACAACGGCATTTGTCAACACATTAGTTAATTAATGAGCAAAATTTATTCCTCTACTCAGCAATTTTGCTTATGTTGAGTTGTGGATACTAATTTTTTTTTTTTTTTTTTTTTTTTTTGTTAAGGGGATTTTTAATATTTTATGTAGTATTTTCTCTTATCATGAAGAAGAACGAGAAGAAAAGAACATATATGTTTTATTTATACTATTAATCTCTTTCTCTCCTTTGAAAATTGATTTTCTAGAACTTTCACAAAAATTAATCATGCATGTATTATTTTCCCACACTAAACACTTCTCCGTAGCTATAGTTATGAAGCAATCGTAATTCAATACATTTAAGTATTCTTTATTAATAGTATTTCTTAAAAGTTTACGCCTGCGAGAAAATTAGAACAAAAAAAAAAAAAAAAACTGTGAAATTCAATCCTCATAGAACGGAGGGAGTATTGCCTAATATTGATTGTTAATATGTTATAAGATCTGTGTTGTGGAATATTAATTTCACAACAGTCAAGTATACGTGTCCACAAGAAGAATCAATTTTTTGTCTAATGTACGTACGTATAGAAGAAAACCATGTGCTATATTTTGAACAAGTCATACTAAACATACGTAAGCAAAAGGAATAGTTCAAAAGATTTAAACGTATATCATGAATATATTAACTTTATTTAACAAGACAAGTCTCTTTCGGATCCTACCATGTCGTCGTCAAAAATTTAAGAAAGTTGAAAATGATTTTAACGTATAGATGTTCTCTCATTTTCACTTTTGTTCTTTGGATATCACATTTTGAAGCTGCTCAATCTTTCACAAACTTCATATTTGGAGATTCATTGGTAGATGTTGGAAACAACAACTATCTCTTCACATTGTCTAAAGCTGATTCTTCGCCTTATGGTATCGACTTCGGACCTTCTAATGGCCAACCCACCGGAAGATTCACTAATGGTCGGACTATTTCTGATATCGTCGGTACGTATGTTTTTTTTAAGTGTGGGCATTGAGACATGATCGGTTAACCAGGGCTCAAGCACTGGACCACCCGGGCCTATAAACGAAAGGGACTCATAACTTCTTTTTTTTTTTTTTTTTTTTGGGCTAAACGTAATTTTTAAGAGTTTATATTTACAGAATTAGTGGTGGCTTTGCTAAATAAACTTTGTTCTGATTTTTTTTTTTCTTTTTTTAAAAATTTTGTGCCAAAACCTAATACAAGGTGAAAAAGACCCATTAAAAAAAAATATTTTTGAATAAGTATATTTTTGAATTTAAGGACAAGACTATATATTTGGTATGTTTCGTAATTATTGTTAGGAAATTTTTTAAAAATACAGTACAAAGGAATAATAACACTAAATAGCAATATTTCTTTTTAAATTCGTTTTTCAGTTTTTTTTTTTTTTAGTTAAAAAATTTAATGATTTGATGACTAATTTTTTATCAGTTTTATCACTAATTTTATACATATTAATATACATATATATATAATTAGTACATGTGCATTGTTGCATTTCTAACAACAACAAATTTTAGCATTTTATTTTCTCAGTAACCTTATGGGTTTTCAAGTTTCTCAAATCGAATGAAAATGGATAGTGGATCAAATCAAAATTTAAAATCATTTTGTTCTGCCTTAGTTTATTCACAGTCCAGAAATATTTATAGCGGGTACTACGTACGTAATTGGATATAAATGTGCATGTCAAAAAAAAAAAAAAAGAATTGGATATAAATGTGCATTGATTTAAAGGCTAGCTACATACTCCATAATTTAAAGATTAGCTACATTTGTTAGTATGTATTAAATTCGATCTAATAGTAGAAGACTTGTACACACTTGAAGCCACCTATTGATAAGTTGACTCGTCTTCAAGCATTAAAGTCAGAATTAGGTTGGACCGACAAATTAGTAAAGAGTAATTAAAAAAAAAAAAATTGTAATGGGGAGAGAAGTCAAAGGCTAATTTCATAAATGCAACATTCATGAAGTTCGGTAAGGAGTTATATCCAATTTTAATTTTAATAATGTATTAAAACCCGTCTGAGTTGGTCTCTTCACTCACTTAGTTAATGTGTTTATTCATAGTTTAAGATGATGCCACTCTGTGCTTAATTGTTTTACACATGATATAAAATCATAAATTATAAGATAGACTAATACTTATATAATTTAATTGGAATAAATAAAAACAGGTGAAGCCTTAGGAGCAAAATCAGCACCACCTCCATATCTTGAACCAAACACTGAAGCTAACACATTTTACAATGGAATCAACTATGCTTCTGGTGCGGCTGGAATCTTGGACGACACTGGACTTTTGTTTGTAAGCTCCATTTATTAATTTCCATAATATTTTACATATATATATATATATATTAAAAGCCTATTTTATTACAACTCTTATTAATACTATATCTAAAGTCTAAACAAACCGAAAATGTAATAAAATTTGTGTTTTATAAAAATACATTTTCGTTTTTGACAGATCGGAAGAGTTCCTTTGAGAGAACAAGTGAATAATTTTGAGAAGAGTAGAGATTATATGGTTAGATCGATTGGTGAAAATGATACAAAAGAGATGTTGAAGAAGTCAATATTTACAATAACAATTGGTTCAAATGATATATTGAATTATATTCAACCATCTATACCTTTCTTCTCCCAAGACAAGCTGCCTTCTGATGTCCTACAAGATTCTATGGTCTTCCATTTAACAACACATCTTAAGGTAATACTTATAAAATAAATAAAATGGTGCTTTTGACTAGTCTTCGAGTCAAACAGTTATTATCATGTTCATTGTGTAATCATCACTTGACTCCAATAGTGTTAATTCGTGGTGAAAATTCTATAAAATTCAATGGTGTCCCACTTAAACTTCGATTGTTTCAATTCTATATTATATTTGTGCAAATTTCACAGGCAAAAAAAAATGTATCCACGATTGGATCTGTTCCAGCAGATTAACATATACTCTCTCTGTCTTATTATATAAAATTTTCTACCAAAAAAGCGCAATTTTTAAGAAATTAAGGTAAATATATTTTTTTTTTCCTTTCTTTCTTGAAAACATATGAAAATCTGTCTGAATGTTGAATGTTTAATCTCAACAATCCATCAAATGATAAATCATACTTAACACTATTAAAAGTCACAAAAATTAAGTTAAATTAATTTTTGGCATAAAAACTTACAGAATACTGTATCTTATAAAATAGAATAAAAAGCCTTAAAATCTGAATACTTTTTTTGACCACTTTGTTTATCTATTTGTTTGTTTTTCAATATTCAAAAAAGTAAAAAACATTTGCAGAAAAGAGATTGATTTTTACCTATTTTGAACAGAATTGTAGTTAGAATATCAATGCCTATCATTATTGTTTTTGGTTGCGTTAATGCGTTTAGGTTTACTTAAATACTTAAGATCATAAATTCATTTGAAAAATATAATTAAGGTGTCATTCTAAGATCTAAACATGTTCGCGCAAATAAAAAAATAATATATAATTTTTTTATTATATCTTTATTAATAAACTAAAGACGTTTCTCAATAACTTAATAAACCGGAAAAAACATGAATAAAATTAAGATTTTACTTTAAAAAGCTTCATTAAAAATAGCGTGTTTACAGCGGATGCATCAGCTAGGAGCTAGGAAGTTCGTGGTAGTTGGAGTGGGACCACTCGGTTGCATACCATTCGCTCGTGCCTTGAATTTAATACCTGCCGGAAATTGCTCCGACCAAGTCAACCAAATAGTCCGAGGCTACAACTTTAAGCTTACACACTCTCTTAAGACTTTGACCAATGAGTTCAGTTCCAAAGATCACAACGCTACATTTGTCTACGCCAATTCTTACGACCTCTTCTTGAAACTTGTTTTGAACTATCGTCAATTTGGTAAGACTTTAGTAACGATTCATTAAAACTCTGATTTGTTTATTGATTAGAGAATCTAATGAAAACGTTTTTTTTCTTGAAGGTTTGGAGAATGCAGACAAGCCGTGTTGTGGCGGCTACTTTCCGCCATTTGCGTGCTTCAAGGGACCGAACCAGAACCCGAGCCAAGCGGCTTGTAAGGACCGGTCTAAGTTTGTATTCTGGGACGCGTATCACCCAACTGAAGCTGCCAATCTCATTGTTGCCAAGGCACTTCTTGATGGTGACCAAACTGTGGTTACACCTTTCAACATTCGTTACCTTAATGAACTTTAATAATTATCGTAATCTTCATTGTGATTCATAACCATATAAATATACTCGAGTCACATGCTAATAACTAATAAGCTTTGAGTTTCTTAAGAAACAGCACAACAAGATATTATATAGACTACTCTTACTGATAAATTATAAAGCATAATGAAGATGGTAGATTACAAACTGAAATCGAAACTAAAGACTGAAATAACCGGACACTCGATACCGTAGTCACCAGCTGAATGAATCCTTAGTCTTCTCGATTTTGGTTTTGTATGACCTCTCTATTTCTTCCTGCAGACATTTTCATTAACATATCCATTACTCTTCCAACAACTACATCAGAGCCCTTTTACATATATTTCAATACGATTCAAAACCGTGGGTACAAGTAGAAGCAATGAGAGATTAATTACCTTGCAGGATTTTAATAAAGGTTCTAGGAATGATGATCTGAAGAACTTTATTGATTTCCCAAGTAAAGTTGTATCTGAATCTGCAAGTGTAAAACAACAAAAAAAAATGATTAATGCAAAGTAAAGTCTAATCCAAAACATTGATTGTATTTGAAAACATACCATCATCATCATCCACATCCATTCTGAGGCCTCCTGAGTTGATTTCTTCTATTAGCTGAAATATAATGAACAATATCTTTGTGATGAACCAATTCAGATCCATACTCGTAATCTATCGATGAACAAATTCAGATCCATACTCTAAATGTATCATATTATATTACCTGTGAAAGCGTTGGAACTGCTGATGGATCAAACTCATCACAGTTATTCGGGTCAATAGGAACACAGACACGACCTGAAAACCACAAGACCTTTCTTAAGAATATGAGCTCACATCCATATATAGAACTAAGTATAAACATGAGTCGTATCAACTGGTGTGGTATATTTAAGAATCAATGCAAGGAACCTGTTTTTGGATGGACACAGAAGGGTGCCTTAAGCAAATGGTTCATTTGTTTTGAAACCTGAAATTAAACAAGGAACCATACATCTAAACTTGTCAGGTCTCCATCTACCATAATAGCACGCTGGGTTTTGTGAAAATTGTAGCATAGATTAGAACTAACCTCCAAATCAATTCGAGGGTACGTAAAGGTGAAGACAATTTCTTCTATGCACGTCCGCAGTGATAGAGCCTAAAACATTGAATACATGACTGAAGATGAGCAAATATGGGATTCAAGTTCATTAAGCTAAAAGTTGAGTAAAAGACAACTAAGCTTTTCACAACACTTTTTCACTTCATTTAAAACATTACACACCTTCTGTTTCTTCGATTGAAGCGTTTTTTTAAGCTGCTCCCACCTTAAAAGGCTGGTGGCTTCTTCTGAAAGAGATGATCTCGCAGAATTTTCCCACTTTCCTCTGAGCTCTGATTGAATATCTGTTGTGAAGATGCAAAATCATTGTAAATGACCAAACTGACTGAGGTTAGGACCTCATATATGTGGGAAAACACTCTTCCATACCTTCATCTGAAATCATCTCAAGTATCTTCTCATACTTTTCTTTGCTTGAGAATAAACTTTGAGTTGCTTGTAACTCACCCTCAAAGAAATTCTTAAGAAAATCCACATATGATCTCCTGAAAAGCCCAGATGAAATTAGTAACAAAGGCAGTGATATTGAAATCAGAAAGACACAGAGGTGATGGAAAAACCCGTACGCAAGGAACGGATGAAGAGCATGACCCATGAGATCGACTTTTTTTGCATTGTTTTCATTTCCCTGTGCCACATTAAAAATAATTAAACTTAGAGAGTTTCACAATGCCAGAAACCAACAAATTAAAACCACAATATAGCTCTTGAGAACACCACCTTATAAACACGGAAGTACTCAGCAACTGCTGATCTTTGTTCATTAGTCAACCTGCAGCATATCATCATCACACAGAGTTTCATTTCATAAAGCAAAAGATGAATGCAGAAAGTGATTCATACACCAAGCTAAAGTGAGAAACAGTATCAATGAATTGTTTCACCTTCGAGCTTTAGCATCACAAACCCAACAGTGAACTCCACGACGTCCACTAAAGACCCAAAGGATGTGTTTGAAACCAAAATCCTCTGCAATTGACAAGATCAAAATGAGTGACTTCATCTTATTTCTATGCTAACACCAAACAATCTTGCACACTGGAAAAAAAAAAAACAAGATCCAGCAGCTAACTCCACAAAGTAGGTACTCAAGAACTATAAATATTACAAAAAAACTCATAAAGATGGTAAAAATCTCAAGAACACTACCAACACTAGTTGTAACTTTGTAATACCTCTCAAGGAAGTATCGATGACTTTGATAGCAACTGTCATTAAAGGCCAACAATTAGAGCAAACATCAGCTCCCGAGCAACAATATCTAACATCATCATAGTCTGTTATATCCTGAGAAAACAATATATTCTAAAGTCAAGCAACAAATAAGCATAAAGCCAATTCCAACAATTCTTGAAAAGATAATAAACTCACAATATCAAAAACTAACTCCCTCTCCACTGGAGTAAACACATTAGTTCCACTTTGTGCATAAGCATGTCTCTTATCCGGCTGCAAAAAAAAAAAAAAAAACACAATTCATAAAAACTCAAATAAGTAAAGATGGTTTCTACACAATAGACAATCGAATGAAGCTTGCGGCTTACATCAACGCTATAGACAGCGCCGATATCAATCTTGTAAGGAAAATTGGATTTGATAGCATCTTCCATAGCTGAAGCATTCTTGAAAGACTTATACCGCAAATAAACATCGTTCTCAAGCGTAAATGAGAATTCTCTTCTACCAAAGTAGAATTCATCACAACCAGGATGTTTCCCATCTACACAAAACATACAAAAATCCTTGCTTTATTATAATATAAGCTTTGATATGTGAAAATTAAAACACAAGTGAAGAAAAAACACAAGTACCGTGTCCATATGAAAGCCATTTGTGAATATCACTGTAAGGAAATGAATTTCCTGCAATATGTTTATAAACACGAATTAGAAACATATGAATTAAGAAGACAACCAAAATGTAATGATTTTTTAAAAACTTGCCGTAGTAAATTCGGAGGTGATGAACATTGAATTCATCTGGGTTTTGGATTTTAGGTTTTGGGTCATCGATTATCATATCTTCTTCTCTGTTTCCAGTCTCCTCTTTCGTCATCTTTACTATCTGGGAAGAATAAAAAACAAAAACAAAATTTCTAAGTAAAGATTCACAGAAACAATATAATCGGATTGAATCCATAATAAATCCAGACAGCTTACGATTTTTGAAAACGATGATGGGGTTAAAGAGAAAACTTGCCGGAGAACAATGTCGATTAGAAATATTTTGGCATTTGGCTTGGGATTTTGGAGTGGCAGCTCTGGAAATAGCGGGAAAGAGGAAACTTATTAGGGCAATTGTGGCGGGAAAGAAAAAAGAGATTAGAAGAGACGGATTAGATAATTGGGCCAAGCCGTTATTAAACGGGCTTGCTCATTTAGGCCCGTTATAATTTTGTTGCTTTTATTTAATAGTTAAAAATGTTTCAATCATTTATTTTCATTTATGAGTCCACTGGTTTTGCAACCACTCTAGTCTACAGTGACTACACTACACCCATATTATTTTGTTTGTTTTTTTCTGCAGAGATTTATATTCCCCTTTTTCCAATTTTATTTTTCTTTTCTTTCTCAAATATAAAGAGAAAATATTCTATTTCAAAATTCAAGTGTACTATTTTTATCATCTGATATTGCATTTTCTTCGATTACATGTGAAATCATATACTTTGCACAAAATTATAGAAAGACTAATCATTCACATGAATCTGAATTTGCTACTTTAGCCTATAGTTTTCATGAGAATTAAGACCGTTAAAGCGAGGGAAGGGTCAAAATCGTAAATTAGTTCTCACTCCAGCTTTTCTGGCTTTCTTCATTTGGCATTTCTCTTTCACCTTCTTCTCTCACAGCTTTCTCAGTTAGAGTTTATCGGCAATTTTGTAGATCCCACTGAAATCAAAAATCTCCGACGAGAAATTTCCTCTGAGATTTTTCTTTAACTCTTCAGAAATGAGAGTTTCACGAGCTCCGATCTCTGTTTTAATACTCTTCTTGCTCTCTACTGTTTTGCCTCACAATCTCTCACTCGGATCTCCGATTACTTGTTCTGGTATAGTTCCGATGAAGCACAGGAACAATATGATATTGATTTCGGATTTTGGAGCTGTCGGTGACGGCAAAACCTTGAACACCAATTCATTCAATGCCGCGATTGATCGGATACGGAACTCTAACAGTAGCGATGGAACGCTTCTATACGTGCCTCGTGGAGTGTATTTAACTGAGAGTTTCAATCTTACGAGTCACATGACTCTGTACCTCGCCGACGGTGCGGTTATCAAAGCCGTTCAGGTGATAATGATTACTAATTTAGAACCTCATCGTTGCTTGAATTGACCTAATTGAGAAACTTAAATTCAGTAATTACGTTGTTTAGATTCTCTGGTTATGGAGCTTCTCTATGATGATTCATGTTTGATTTTGAATAGTGAAGATTGCTCTTAGGGATTTATGTAAGCATTATACCAAATGAGATTAAGGTAGTTTGATCCTGGTCCTGCATAGTGAAGATTAGCTTCTCTATGATGGTTTAATCTTTTGATTTTGAGATCTCCACCTTAAATCTTTGTACATTGAGATTTGTGATTGCATTTTGGCTTATGCAAGTGCTTGATTGATTATTAAGGATACGGAGAAATGGCCTTTGGTTGATCCTTTACCGTCTTACGGAAGAGGACGGGAACGTCCTGGAAGAAGATATATTAGCTTTATTCATGGAGATGGACTTAATGATGTTGTTATTACAGGTAAGGGTTGGTTTGGAGATTACTTTTGTGTATCTTCTTCTGCAATGAGATTGTCTTGTTGCTGAAAATGAGAACTTATTTGTGTGTTTAATACGTTTCCCTAGGAAGAAATGGGACTATTGATGGCCAAGGAGAACCTTGGTGGAACATGTGGAGAGATGGAACTCTAAAGTTCACTAGACCGGGTCTTATCGAATTCAAGAACTCGAGCAATATCGTCGTCTCTCATGTTGTTCTTCAGAATTCTCCTTTCTGGACTCTTCATCCGGTTTATTGCAGGTTTACAATCTCTCACTTTGTAAGAATCATAAACTTGATTACGCATTTGGTAATTATCTAATAAGGTACTCTCTGTTTTCTTATAGTGATGTTGTAGTTCATCACGTTACCATCCTCGCTCCGACTGATTCTCCAAACACTGATGGAATTGATCCAGGTTTCATAAATTTCTCTTACACTTACTCAATAACGTCTGTTATGTTTCAAATCATGACTCGTGTGCTTACTCGTTGCCACAGATTCAAGCTCTAATGTCTGTATAGAAGATTCCTACATATCCACTGGTGATGACCTTGTTGCAGTGAAGAGCGGTTGGGACGAATATGGCATTGCCTACAACCATCCAAGCCGTGACATAACCATCCGGCGAATCACTGGATCTTCACCATTTGCTGGTATAGCGATCGGAAGCGAAACCTCTGGCGGAATCCAAAATATAACAGTTGAAAACATCACTCTGTACAATTCCGGGATCGGCATCCACATCAAGACAAACATTGGCCGAGGAGGAAGCATCCAAGGAATCACAATCTCCGGGTTTTACATGGAAAAAGTACGAACCGGGATTAAAATCTCTGGCAATACCGGAGATCACCCGGATGATAAATGCAACTCGAACACTCTTCCCATTGTAAGAGGCATAACGATCAAGAACGTTTGGGGTATCAAAGTCGAGCGTGCTGGCATGGTTTATGGATTAAAAGATTCACCTTTCACAAATCTTTGCCTCTCCAATATTACACTCACTGGAACACAAAGTTCTCCAATATGGAAATGCTCAGATGTAACCGGAGCCGCTGAGAAAGTCAGCCCCACGGCGTGCCCTGAGCTAACCGCAACCACCCAACAAGGCGGTTCTTGCGAAAACCAATTCTAATAATCCAAAAGCTAAGAGAGGACATGTAAAAATAATGTAAGTTATTGTCATCTTCACAATCACATCATTATTATTCCTATTTTATTTCATCACTATGGCCTAATATATATTAAAGTAAATTCATCTTCTATTGAATTTTATTAGTACATAGACAAAATCATCATCTTCATCACAACATATGGATGATATTTATTGATTTACCAGAAGAGGCTTCTTAGATTCTAACACAAAACTAGAGTTTTCTTCAGACCAAATGGTTGAGAAACTTGCGAATCTTTGTCGTGAACATATCCTTGTAATACTCTTTCTTATCTTCTTCTTCTTCTTCTTTGCGTTTTACCAATTTCACCATGATCTTCTTTGACCCATCGTCTTCCTCCTCCGACGGGAAAGGACCGACTAAGATCTTGATCGCCGGGATATCCATGATGACGGCGTTTGACAAAAGAACTGTACCTGTCGGTTTTTCTTCCTCGCCGGATAAGATCATATCGTTGCCGTAAGAGATCTGAAGACCACGTCCCCATAGCTCGTGGCGATGATGGTGGCAAGGACGGCGGTTGAACGTCGTTAACGGACGTCTAGGGAAATGACGATTGATCGGATGGAAATTCACGAAATTTAACGGTACAGTGATCTCATTGGATCCAGGAAGGGTCGGGTTTGTGGAATCTGGATCGGATTCGGCTGATAAAGGAGTATGGTTTTCGGGGATGATGTCATTTTCCGCCTTGGAGAAAGCGACGGATAGAGCCAACGTAAACAACAGAACGGTGACGGTAACGTTAACGGTGAACCTGGCCATTGAAAAAGTCTAATTAGGAAAATCTAAATTTTGTGTTTTGATATTTATAAACCGTACTGTTTACTAATTACTATCATTGACGTTTTCTCCGGGACCTAATTTTTAGGCTAATATATTTTCTAAAATAAACAAAATCGATAATAAAAAAAAGAATAGTTTTGTTTTATGTTTGGGCCTATTTATTTTCTGGGCGCTTAAATTTAGATGGGTTGAGAATTATTTGTTGGCCCAATTAATATGGCGGGAAAACTAAACCGTTTTTGTAACCCTTTTTTTGCTTAGGGCTTCGACTGTTGTCTGAGATTTTCCAGGTTTCTCAATGGATGATGATGGTTCACCTCCTTTGAAGAAAAGAAGAAAGGAAAATGAAAAATTATGTTCTCCGGTAGTCGTATTTGCTCACGGTGCCGGTGCTCCCTCTTCTTCCGATTGGATGATTAGGTACTAATCTTTCTCCAAAGTTTAATCACTTTTGTCTGAATTTTTTTTTAATTAATATTATTGGTGAATTTGCTTTTAGATGGAAGGAAATGATAAAGAAGACATTATCAGCTGTTGAAGTGGTCACATTTGATTACCCTTGTAAGTCAATTTTGGGTTTATATTAGTAAATTTAATTACATACAATTAAGCATAAAAGTGATTATGAACTTGCTGGTGTAGATTTTGCTGGAGGGAAAAGAAAAGTTGTTCCAAAAGCAGAAAAATTAGTTGAGTTTCATTTAGATGTTGTTAAAGAAACTGTAGCTAAATTCCCAGGTCATCCTTTGATATTAGCTGGCAAATCAATGGGTTCTAGGTACACCACTTCTGTCATCTTTACACATTGTTCTGTTTCGTAGGCTTCAATGTTGAATGTGACCTTATCACTTGCAGAGTAAGCTGTATGGTATCTGTAAATGAAGATATTAGAGTTTCAGCTGTAATATGTTTGGGATATCCACTTAAGGTTTGTGTATTATGACCACGAAAAACCATTTCCTTTTCTCGTGATTGTATGAATGACTAATCGATGGATATACGCGTTTATAGAGCACAAAAGGTGCGATAAGAGATGAGACTCTGCTGGAAATGAGAGTCCCAGTGATGTTTGTGCAGGTAAAACACTCTATGTTGCATAATGAATGATTGAAGGAAATAATTTGATATTCTTGATTGATCAATGGTTTTTGTATCAATTAGGGTAGCAAAGATCCTTTGTGTCCTCTAGATAAGCTTGAAGCTGTTTGCAACAAAATGAAAGTTGTGACTGAGCTGCATGTGATTGATGGTGGAGATCACTCTTTCAAGATTGGCAAGAAACACCTTGAAACAAATGGGTTAACACAAGATCAAGTTGAAGATGTTGCTCTGAAAGCAATAGAAGCTTTTGTCTCCAAATCTCTTGCTGAGAGGTCATGTACAAATTTGTGATGTAGGCTGCTTCTCATAATCTGTGATAAACTACATTTGCTTAGCTTGCCCTATACAATTGCTTCTTTCAACTCCTAATGGCTCTAAGAGCACCTCCAATGGTGTTTCTTAAAGGGGTTCTTAAGAAAGTTCTTAAGATTAAAACAAAACAAATAATTAAACTAAGAATCTATATATATAAAGTTAATTTTTCTCTCTTTTCTTTCAACGTACACATCATCAACCCTTTCATCACTCAAACTAAATATTTTATTTCATCTAGTCACTAATAAAATCATAATATTAATTATAATTAATTCATCAAACAAATAAGTAATAAAACCAACAATTTAATAAATTGAAATAAATCATGGTAACAACAAAGAAAAAAAATATATAGATATCTTGATGCTCTATATTTCATATTTATATGTTTTATATCAGTTATTTTTTTCAGTTTGATATTTGTTGGTCACACATAGATGTCAAAAAGATAACTTTATATTATATATATAGATAAATCATGGACATCCACTTAAGCACTTAGAAATAATTATAATAAAAATTATAAGTAATTTATCAAAAAATATATTAAAATAGAAATAATAAACTAAATAAACAAAGAAAATCACAAATCTAACAAAATTAAAAAATGGGGAAAATAAAATAAAATAAAATAAATGATAAAATAAAAAGACAATACTTAATATATATAGATGAATCATGGACATCCACTTAAGCACTTAGAAATAATCATGATAAAAATCAAAACAAAATAAAATAAAATAAACGATAAACTAGAAAAACAATACTTAGGCTCTGATTGGTAATAATTCATAATTGCTTAATTGCAAAATTGTAGAGTAAAAATTTGCTGAATGCAAAGCTGCAGAATGAAAAATTGCATAGTAAAATTTTTGTGTGATTGGATAAATTTTGCATAATGGCGGAATGTACTATTAAATTACAAATATACACATATGATTATAAAATTAATATTTTATTTACATACAACTTTAATATACTTTAGCTATTTCCATATTATAAAATAATATATTATTGTAAACAATTATTTTTCACTCATTAATTTTTAGCATGGTTAAAAAAATGTTTTACTATTTATTATAAAAATAATATAAAATTGTAACATGTACTAAAAGTTATTTGAAAGATTAAAAAAATATGTAAAATAATTTTACATATTTTTTTATTGTAAATAATTATAGTTTTATTTGATTTTCTATAGTTAAATTTTAGCATATATGTATTAGGCATATTGAAATAAACTACTAAAGACATACTTTTTTGCATAATAAAATTTTACTTGTGTTTTTTTAGACAAAAAGCAAATCTTGCGCTTTTTGCATAATTAAGTATCATTAGGTAATTTAGATTGGTAGGCAAAATATCTAATAGTTATAGCACCCAATCAAAAAATTTTGAGCTTGACCTAATAAAATTTCGGCCATTAATTTCATTATTTTTCCTCGACCATCTCATTTTCATTAATCAAAATATCAAGTATCAAGATAGGGATGGTTTTAACTTAAACCGATGAAGCCTATTACTTATCAGTGAGAAACAAATTGAGTTATGAAATTTTTTTGAATAGGCTTTTAGCTTTCATTTTTAACCTTTAAAATTGGATAGGCAGGTCCGATCAAGTTCCAAAATTTTCAGTCATTCGACTCATTCTTATAAGATTTTTGGATATCTATACGTTTACAATTATTTGGTTGTTCATTTCTTTGTTTGTTTATAACTTATAATTTCAATTTGTAAGACGATAGTTCTGAAAATTCATGATGTTCTGAAAGATCCGAGAAGAGAATTAATTGGTCGACAAAAAAATGGTTTTGTATTGGATGCAAGAATAAAACAAATATTAATCTTGGAATAAATGTAGACAAGAAAATATCTTAAAAGTTATTTCTCATGATCTAAGTCCTAAGATAATAAAATCTTTGAAAAAGAACTTGTAAAGAAATACAATACTTTTTAACAAAAAAATAAAATAAATACAATACTTGACATTTGCCAAAAACTCTTGTTTGGGCTAATGGTGCAACTCATATTTGGATGAATCTCATAACGCATATCTACTCTAAACTATTAAAAAAGACTCAATCTTATAGGGTGTTTCCAAACACTCTATAAGTATAAAATTAAAAAGTTTATGGCTAATTCTATATCCAAACACCCATAAAAAGAAATATTAATTCCACTAAAATTAAATTAAACACTTTATTTCCATCTTTTTCTTTTTTCTCTTTATCATTTATTTCCTTATCTAATGTTGCAATATTAATACTATGAATTATAATTCTCCTATCACATGTTTAGATCTTATTTTCAAATTATTTAAAATTATTATATCATACATATAATTACTAAAAAATTAAAATTTTTTCTCCATATATTATGATTCAAAATTTTAAAAACGGACATATATTACTCAATTAAAGAAAAAAAAATGTGTTCAACATCTCACATTGATTAAAATTTTGGTGGATGGTTCAGAATAATATTATAAAACACGCAAAAATGATTTTAAATGCGAATGAGCAAGAAACTTGATTTATCATGCGTCCAAATTTTTTTTAAAAACTTATTCAGTTTTATCCAGTTCATTAGTTGAAATAATTTAAAAGTCTCATATCGATTAATTTTTTTGTGCAACAGTTCAAAGTCATATGTTGAACCTCAAAATCCCGGTCTGGATTCCTTAGCAACAAAGTAACTTGGGGTTCAAAGACAAGAACTTTTAGCTCAACGATGACAAGAAAGGTTAGGGTTTATGCCGATGTCGAATTGGAATTTAGGGTTTGTGTTGATGGGACAGCTGTGCCTTGTTGAAAGGCTGCCTACGTACCCTTGAAAAGGGATCAAGCCATTCGTAGTTCATGTTAGGAAGGTGATTTAGATCTATAGATCGGTTCTCTGAGATGCGTATTATGCAAGGTGTATGTGTGAGATGATTTGAGATGCCCTTTTGAGAGGAGCGTAGCTCCTTATTTATAATGATTTGAGGAGGTTGAGGTCTTCCTTTTCCTTCTTGAATTAGAGTTGCCTTTTCGTCCAAGGTTTCCTTTTCGAGTTCGATTTCCTTTTCTGAATAGATTTCCTTTTCCGAGTTGATTAAGTCGGTTAAGTCGGTTAAGTCTTCATAGGCCAATTCGATTGGGCTTTAAGAGAAGTCGGTCTTGATTTGGGTCGGGTTATGGTAAGGGTGCTAAACCCGGTACCAACAGTAAGTCCCCCCAGTTCGTTCAAATGAGAACTTGGTCGAGTTTGGCGAATTTAGAAGTAGATGACCTGATGTAAATCAAGAACGACTTGTATCCTTATGATGTGAGACTTGAACTTGATGAGGACGAGAACTTCATCGTAGAAACTTGATGCGAAGATGAACTCGACTTTTAAATAACCGATGCAAGGTGGAATTCGACTTTAGAAAACCAATGCGAGGCGGAGCTCGACTTATTTTGCAGAGATACTCGATGTTGAAGAGACAAGCGCGATAAGCTTGTTTTGATGTCTTGCAAGTTAAGTAGTCTTGATGATCCTGTGAATCTCTATTCTAATTGCGAGTGCACAGTTCGGCTTCTCGAATGACGTAAAACGAAAGTGAGACTGGTTGATGTATTTGTTCTTCCGGTTGCAAGCGTAAAGCTCGGCTTGAAGAGTGACTCGTAATTGCAAGCGTTTGAGCTCGGCTTATTGAATGATTTATTTGTGAGCGTTTGAGCTAGACTTTCTTGATGATGCGAGACTGAGCTCGGCTTAAAGATTTGTCGTGAGGCTGAACTCAATTTAAAGGCAAGCTGCAAGGAAGATGTAGACTGAAGACTTGACGCGAGGCTGAGCTCGGCTTAAAAGCTAACTGCGAGGATTAGGTCGACTAAATAGTTGACGCGAGGCTGGACTCGGCTTCAAGTAATTGAGATCGGCTTATGATGCGAAACTAGGTCGGCTTATACTGCGAGTGACGGTGAAGTCGACTTGTTGAAAAGAATATATCGTCATTTTAAATGGCTGATTTGAATATAGACCGGCTAAGTACCGAAAAGTAGCTATGTACGTTCCGGTCGGAGACCGATTTGTTAATGAATGTTGGAGCTCGACTTGTTGTAAGGAGAAAGATTCACAACAGGAGTAGATCAAATTAGTAATGGCTTCCTCGAGAAGTTGATGATGTCATCAGAGATCTTCCAGAATAATCTTGTAATATCCAATATTTTTCTTTCCGTTTATCGAGGAAAAGCAGAACGGCGCGTAGAGCGAAGCCGAAGAGTCGCTTAGGTCGGAAACCGAAGCGTCACATTTTCTTTATAAATACCGGGTCTTTACCGCGGGTTCACCATTCTTCCTCCAGAACAAAAAGGTAGACTTCTTTTCTCTCTCATCTTGAGTTTTTACTTTTGCATCTTTTATTCATTTTCCGGCAAGGTCCGCCGAGTATCGTGTTATATTCCTGCGTGATCTTCGATTTCAGCGAGTTTCTCAGTGATTAGAGGTCGACTTTGAGACTTTGTAAATGTCTTCGAAGAAAAACATTTCAATTCCCCATCTGCGAGACGAGAGTGATTCAGATCCAGATGATAACCAGCCTCTGATAAACCGGAGGCTTAAGCTCTGCAGCCGACTAGAGGAAGCTCAGTCTTCCCAGATCGAAAGTGAAAAGGGCCCGGCTGTACCAATCGTCACTGTGGAAGATGACGAATGGTCTGAGGAGAACTCCCCCAATTATTCTGGTAGGCGGACTGATAAAGCCGTGACTGTGGAGGAAGAAGAGGAAGATGAAGACGTCGAGGACGAAGATGATGAAACGGAAGAAGTGGATGATGACGAGCTCCAAATTCCAAGTTCAGTTAGGCGAGCAAAAGGTAGTAAACAAAGAGGAAGATGTCAAAGAGGACCTCGGAGGCCGAAAGCCAAAAGGGGCCTCGAATTCTTTACTTGTGGCAATCAAAGCGATATTTTGCCGAGTTGGAGTGATGCCAAGTCGATTCAGGTGATGAGGTCCTGGTGCCATATCCCTTAAGAGGTCGAAATAATTATTCCGGAGCTTCACGAACGTCCTTGGAATTGTCCCCGAGGATATGTGTGCCTGTACGAGTCGTTCTTCCTCGAGGGATGTCTCTGGTTTCCGCTACCCGAGCTGTTGGTCGTCTATTGTCGAAAAAGAGGTCTGGCTTTATCCCAATTAACTGCTAAATCGATCTGTCACTTAATCGGTCTGCTCGTTCTTGCGGCCGAGGCAAACGTCGGCATTAGTAGCCAGTTCTTGGAGGAAGTGTGTCAGGTTAAGCGGGTTAAAGGAGCACTCTTCTATGTCTCCATGAAGCCGAAATTCAATCTCATTACTCACGAAAGGGGTGATAATCTTAAAGGATGGCAGAGGCATTACTTCTTCGTGAAAATAGGCGACTTGACTTCCTCCCTTCCTGCTAACTTTTTCTACAGGAGATGGGTCGCCGGATATGGTAGTCTTCAGTTCGGCTTCGTTGTTGTGATATTTATATGTTTCTAACAATGCTTCTTATGTGCAGCTATTCACGAGACATTTTGGGCTCAACCAAAAGATTTTGCCGAGAAGGTCGACGAAATTAAGAAGTTGCGTCTTCAGAAGTGGCCGGAGATTCATCAATCAAGGATCACATCTGCCCGAACAAAGCTTTTATCCGGTGTGTGAGTGTCCTTCAAGTTTTTGATTTATTTTGCTAAGTATTTCTATCGGTCTGACCTCCATTTATTTTCCTTGCTCATAGGTAAGTGGAAATTGTCTCCGGATCGTGTTGATCCCATTACTAAAGAAGAAGAAGAGATTATGGCTCCGCTCAATTTGGGCGATGGTCCGAGCTTTGCAGGCGAGCTCAAGAAGAAAAAAGCTTCAGCGACCAAGGATAAACATGCCGCCCCTGTTTCAGCGATGGCTGCTGATAAGAAGGAGCAGGTTGCGTCGAAGGGCAAAAGTGCTGCCTCTTCGGTGGTGAAGTCGACCAGTAAAGACAAGGCTGGAGAAAAATCGGTGGAGATCGCTGCTAAAGTGGCTAAGTCTTCAGCTTCCTCTGTTCCAGTTTCCGGTCTTGAAAAGGCGAGCATAATCGACCTGATTCAAGAAAAGGTGGATGGTCCACCGAACCCAAAGAAGAGAGCGACCCCTGATGCTTCAAAGGGTGCTCCTCCGGCGAAGAAGGCCAAAAGCACAACTGTTTTTAGCGGTCTTGGCGAAACTTACTCGAATCCTCGCGCTTGTGCCGATCTGTTCCGAGTTATGGGCGGGTCTTCTCGTCCCATGCCGCCTCCAGGAGAGATGGAGAACGAGGAACAATACCAAGAATGGTGCCAACTAATGGTGAAGGTAATGCCTTAGGTTTTTACACCCCTTTTTTTTTTGGAGAATACCATTTCTTGTAACGGCGTTCTGATCCGACCTACATTGTCATTCCCAGGCGGGCCGAGTGATGAACAACTTCTACGAGAAGTTGAATTTCAAGGCGACTCGAGCTGAAAAGGCGCTCCTAGAGACCTCGAAAATTGAGGACGCCCTTGCAAATGCTCGAATTTCGTTCAACCAAGAGCGTGAGCGAGTTAGAGAGCTCGAAGCCGAGCTGGAGCCGGTAAAGATGGAGCTCAGTGACTACATGATAAAGTGTGTTAAGGCCGAGTCGGAGAATGAGTCACTCAAGGGCGAGCTTGAAGTTTTGAAGAAGGAAAAAGTTGAAAACGCGAGGAAGATGGAGGAAGAGTGTAAGAGACTGAGAACGTCTAGGGCGGCCTGCATCTCTAAGGAGCGTCACGTTAAGGATGAAATTGTTAAGGGCTGTCAGAGCATTTTTGACAAGGTGAAGGCGTTCCTTGTCGACATGAAAAAAGTTGCCGACGTGAAGTCTCTGTACCGGCAGGCCAGAGGTACTCGCGAGGCGCTAGAGATGCTCAAGGAAGAAGGCGAAGCGATCCCTGATGCCAGGATTGCTGAATTTGCCGGTTATGAGGAGCAGTATAAAGAAGAGGCCTTACAAATGAGCATCGTCGAGCTGCAAGAAGAAGAGTTGGATGTGCAGAGGGTTATTGGCGCACTGCCGCTTGCTGATCAAGCCGATGTGTTTCCGTATGGTTCAAATGATGGTTTGACCAATGATGAAGTTACTCTGAGTATTCCTGTGTTGCAATCTCAAGTGCCTGAAGACTCCTCTGCGCCGAAGGCGGCCTAATTAGTGTTTTTCGTTTGTCCTTTTTGTTGTCCTTGTTTCTGAACGGATGTGGTATGTACTCAGATATTTGTATTAACATTACCCGGAGGGGCTTTTACTCATGCTTTTGATGCTAAGTATTTATGTCGATCTCTGGTATTTTTCCTCTGTGGAAGCGCCCATTATCGTGAAAGATTTCGAACTGATAACTTGTTTGGGCGTGTGAGTAGATGCCCAAGTGTTTGAGTCGGACTGAATAAGATAACTGTAGGTGGCGCTCGACTTAGAGAGGTTGATGTTTCTCTGAGAAAACAAAAAAGGAGAAACCTTGTGTAGTAGTGGATCGGCTTATTATGCGAATCTAGGTCAGCCTATTTAGCGATCATATTTTTCATTTGGTAAATCCGATCTAGCGGAGAAAATCTTGTGTAGTAGTGGATCGGCTTATTATGCGAATCTAGGTCGGCTTATTTAGCGATCATATTCTTCATTTGGTAAATCCGATCTAGCGGAGAAAATCTTGTGTAGTAGTGGATCGGCTTATTATGCGAATCTAGGTCGGCTTATTTAGCGATCATATTCTTCATTTGGTAAATCCGATCTAGCGGAGAAAATCTTGTGTAGTAGTGGATCGGCTTATTATGCGAATCTAGGTCGGCTTATTTAGCGATCATATTCTTCATTTGGTAAATCCGATCTAGCGCAGAACGTCTTCTGCCTTACCCAGATCAGATTTACCTGGTGGCGAACTCGAAACTTGGCTGGTGGCAAGTTGGCTCGGCTTACTTCGTTCCAAGTGTTTTGGTAAGAAAGGTGCGGGACTGGCCCCGGCTTTAGGTTTTTTGGATGCAACTTTAGAAGAAGTCGACTTTCTTTCTAAGAGGTCGACTTATACTCTTACCTAGAAAATGTCCAAGTCAGGCCCTGATTTTGCAAGATGTGCTCGACTTATTTTGTCTCAGGCGACTTGGAGCGGTAAAATGCGGGAACTGGGCCCGGCTTTTAGGTTACAGATGCGAGTTGCGACCTCGACTTATACTTCCCCCTTTTAGATGTCTAAAGTCTGGCCCCGATTGTGCGGTTGTCGACTTATTTGTCTCGGGCGACTTGATTATTTTTGGGACTGGGCCCGACTTTGTCTAGATAGTGTTCCGAGAGGATCGAATACCTGGCCAGGGCATCGAACATCATGAACAACTATCGGTTTTAGGACGTTAAGTCGACACAAAGTTCCTAGGAGAAGATTGTTGAAGTAGAGGGTAGCAGAAAAATAACCCGGCTTTAGACTGATGTTTGTATGGTGGAGATCGACTCTTTATCAAGTAAAACGAGATATGACTGTGATGAGAAATAGAGAGGCGTAGCTCGATCTTTTATGTGTCGACGTAAGAATGCGTGATTGAGCTCGGGTTTTAAGTAATGCGAGGCATGATGCTCGACTTTGAAATATATGAGGCACGATGCCCGACTTTGAGATATATGAGGCACGATGCTCAGTTTTGAGATATATGAGGCACGATGCTCATCTTAGAGATATATGAGGCACGATGCTCAGCTTAGATATATATGAGGCACGATGCTCAGCTTAGATAAATGTGTAGCTAAAGTAAATGTGTAGAAAATGTATATAATGATTAGAGATACTTATCTTAGTGGGAGATGGTGTGAACCGGAGGTGATGTCGTAGAGGCTTATCGTGATGAGTGATCGGAGATGATGTCGCTTAACTATTTGTTGATGTAAAACGCTTATTTTGGCTGCCTTGTAGATGCACAAATAACTTCGAATTGAACCGTTAAGTTTTCGATCCCACCGTTGAATCTCTAGCCAGTAATACCATGAATCTTTCTACCAATTTTCAACCGGATCGGTGTTCGAATAAGCTTCCTACGTCCTTTTGAAGATGCTGCAACAGACCAGTTTTCTGCGTTTCTGCAGGTTTGAATGATTTTGGGCCAACTTCCAGGTCTATTTGTGAATGGAGCCTAACTCTGGTTGAGAAGGCGTTGGTTTCTGTAGATTGCTTGCAGCAAGATCTTTTCAAAGACACATTTATGGAACTCTAACTTCTTCTGAACCATCGGGAAAGTATCTCACAAAACCTCTAGTCGCATCTTGAATCTGGGTTCAGACTTAGCATAGATTGAAGACTGTTTCTCCTGTTTGTTTGCGCTGGAAGTAACACTCATAACTTGTTGAAGATAAGTCTGATTAAATCTACGTCGATTGCTATGAATTCTTGAGTTGATGATAGTCATGATGGTGGATTCTTCTCGGCCAGTCGGCGTTATCTCCAGCGTTAGAAAGCCTCTAAAGTTGCTTCTTCCATACTTGCTTGAGTGTTCTTTTCTTGTTTAGCTCGACATACTATCATCTTCTCCTAGCTCGAGCGTGTTTTGTGTAGCTCGGTTGGAGAGCGTTGTATCTTTCTTTTAGCTGAGTATATGTTTTCCTTCTCTTGAATTCCTTCGTCTTTTCCTCTTATGGTCTGGGAGTGATGGTAATCGACAAAATATGATAGCAGTGACTGTGTGCTTTGATGACGAAAACGGTGGCTTGTATTTGAACGGTGGTGATGGCTTAAACTTTTGAGACTCTTAGTTGCGAGGCTTGTCATGTCGAATGGACGAGCTCGACTTTGATCGAAACGACACGAATTGATGGATTTTGAGTTCGACTTTGGTAGCTGGAAACATTCTCTTGAGTAATGGACGTAGCGGAGCTCCTTTGTTTTTTTTTTTTTTTTTAATGACGAAAACTGACGATGATGAGCATGAGGTATGTAACCTGGTAGAGATCTTGTTTTGGGCGAACTGATATGAGATTGGCGAGCTGGTGAGATTTGGCGAGCGTGATGATGATGATGGCTTCGCATGCGTAACGTTCCGACAACGATTATCTTCATCTTTTAGTTTCTTCTTGTTTATGTTATTCTCAAAGGGTAAACTTCTCTATAAAGCTTGCAGAAGCTTTTATGATTGTTTCAAGTGATTGAGGTTTTGAATGTATTCAACTGATGTAAGCTTTGTTTTGCTTTCGTAAGTTGCTTCAAATCGCGTTTGGGTGCGATCCTTGATATCACCAGCTGTTCGGAGCTTCTTCTTTCCTTCTTCAAACAAGTTGATGGACGTGGCATACGAAATTCTGTTTGTCGTAGAATTTGATTTGAGAACTCTCTTGTGTTGGTGGAGCTAAAGCGTTGTGAATATGCAATCTTGGTCTTGGTGGAGCTTGTTCTTGACGAAGTTATGCTCAATTGGCGATCTAATGAAATTGTCGATCTAGAATATATGTGAGGTTTGATCTTGTTCAATGGTGTTGGGATTGCTTAGAAGCGAATACGCAGATGCAGTGATACAGATCGGATGAATTGCTTGATGGAGACGAGGTTGATCTCTATAGAAAGATAATTCTTGGGGCTTTCCGTTGATATGTTATGGATCTCGTGGCTCCTTGTGGTCCGTCGGAAAACTTGTTTCGAAGTTGGTCGATCTAATAGCGACGGATCTGCGTCTTAGGGTTTTTGACAGATTGTGTCGGTCTCACGAAAACGGCGATAACTCTCATGTTACAGTTCTGACTGAAGCGAGGTCGGGTTCTTTGGAAAGCTGAGTCTCGGGGCTTTCTATAGATAGGTTATGTGCCACCTGGATCGATGTACTCCATCGGGAAAACCCCCCGCAAGTAGGCGGCGTGGATCTGCGTTTTAGATTTTTTTTGACAGATTGTGTCGGTCTCGGAAAAACGGCGATAACTCTCATGTTACAGCTCCGATTGAGGCGAGGTCGGGTTCTATGGAAAGCTGACTCTCGGGGCTTTCCATAGATAGGTTAAGCGTCATCTGGATTATCGTACTCCGTCGGGAAATCGCCTCGAAAGTAGGCGATCTGAATCTGTTGATCTCTATGACGAATTGAAGGTTGTGTTGTTGTCATCGTCGAACTGTTGGGTTTCTTGCGTGAAAATCTCTTTAATCCCCACAGACGGCACCAACTGTTGAACCTCAAAATCCCGGTCTGGATTCCTTGGCAACAAAGTAACTTGGGGTTCAGAGACAAGAACTTTTAGCTCAACGATGACAAGAAAGGTTAGGGTTTATGCCGATGTCGAATTGGAATTTAGGGTTTGTGTTGATGGGACAGCTGTGCCTTGTTGAAAGGCTGCCTACGTACCCTTGAAAAGGGATCAAGCCATTCGTAGTTCATGTTAGGAAGGTGATTTAGATCTATAGATCGGTTCTCTGAGATGCGTATTATGCAAGGTGTATGTGTGAGATGATTTGAGATGCCCTTTTGAGAGGAGCGTAGCTCCTTATTTATAATGATTTGAGGAGGTTGAGGTCTTCCTTTTCCTTCTTGAATTAGAGTTGCCTTTTCGTCCAAGGTTTCCTTTTCGAGTTCGATTTCCTTTTCTGAATAGATTTCCTTTTCCGAGTTGATTAAGTCGGTTAAGTCTTCATAGGCCAATTCGATTGGGCTTTAAGAGAAGTCGGTCTTGATTTGGGTCGGGTTATGGTAAGGGTGCTAAACCCGGTACCAACATCATATTATAAAAAAAGACCAAAATTATTTTAAAATACAAATGTTTTTAAAAATGTTCGGTTTAATTTGGTACTTATTGAAATAATTTAAAATAATATTTAAAATTTAAAATATTTATTCGGTTTAACTCTATTAAAATATTAAGTTTAAAATACTATTAATACTAAAACTATATAATATCGACTAATCAATAATATATATAAAACTACTTATTTATAATAATAATAAATTATTTAGTAAAAGTTATTTTAAATATAAATAGACTAAAAATTATAAAATAATCAATCCGAAATGGAATGGAAAGTTTCCGACAACTATGAGACATTACGGGTTTTTGTCCCAAAATGAGCAGGTTTAAGACAAGTAGAACTAATCATAAAATACATAATAAGTATAATTACTATTTTCAATATTAAAACTAATTACCAAATATTAAAATGGGTTTAGATATGACTGACAATTATATATGATTTACAATTGTATTGTTTTTTTTTTAGTTCAGCATAATTTAATATTTAATTCAGTACGATTTGGTCTAAATTGTTTGAATGAGAGTATAGAACATCATTCATTTGGCGTATGTTTGATTCAAATAACAGAAATTTTAAATACAAATACAGAGAAATAAAATAATTTGATCTTGAAAGTACGTTAGATATATTATAAAAAATAAATAAATAAAAACTACAAATATTAACAGAAATAAAAATATTTATAAACATTATAAAAATCAAATTAAAATTATACAAACAAATAAAAATATTTATTAAAAAGAAAAATAAAAAAAATTTAATTTATATTCAAATAATTGACCTGCGGTATACCGCGGGTACAAATCTAGTGTGATATATAATATAATTTAGATAAATCTCATAACACGACATGTAGTTTAGCGCTTAAGTCATTTTCGTAACGCTAATTATTCGCTAAAGATGTTTAAAAATCTAACTGATTTTATAGATGATTAAGCCATACGTTACAATTATTCAAACACCATGATGGATAAAATCCCTTCAAACATGTATCCATTATCCATTATCCATTATCAAAAGTTTTTCATATTTTCCTGATAGTTAATAAAAAATTTATCTAATATTAAAAAAGAAAAAGAAATACGTGCTTTTAAAATACAAGCAATTGATCGCATAATAATTATGAATCCCTATTTAATAAGATAAAAACCGATTTACTTTTTTGTTAATAAAATTAATATTAATACTCTTATTTTAAGATCGGAGACGTACAAAAGAAGAGAAATTGTAGCCGTTAACGTAAATCATCAAGAGTCACAGTTATAGAAGAGTGAAACAGTAAATCCTTGATGCGTTTCAAATTTTGATTTTGTTGGAACCAATTTGTGGAATAAACAAATGGACCTTGTATTGGGCTTTTGTGTTATGCAAAATTGGTTAAAAGTGAATGAGAAAAGCCTATTGGTTAGTAAATAAGTAACTTGTAAAATGTCCCACATTGCTTGCAAGTTATGTTTTGAAGTGATATAAATATATTCACACTCATTCATTTGTTTAAATGGTTATGGAGAGAGGAAAAGGGGACCACACGCGCGCGCCGCCGCCGCCGCCGGCTCGGCTCGGGCTTGGGCTTGGGCTTGGGCTTGGGCTTGGGCTTGGGCTTGGGCTTGGGCTTGGGCTTGGGCAATTGGACCGAAGGTCCATCAAAGACTATTCTTTTTGCGGCCCAAATTCGAAAAGGTTCAAACCGGCTTTCGAAAAGCCACAACTTTTAAATGCTGCTCGAAGTGGTACAAACCAGCCTTCGAACGTTGATGCTGCGGCTAACGTAACCACTGGGGCTGGATCTTTTGACACGCCCACTGCTCAAATGCAATCTGGGACTCCACCGGCTGTAACTGTTGCGGTTCAACCAGTACAGATTCCATCTGGGAATTCTGCTGGTCTGCTTCCGGATAAGTTTGATGGAAATCACTTCAAGATGTGGCAGAAGAAAATGCACTTCTATCTTACCACACTCAATCTGGAAAAGTACATTCGTGAAGAGAAACCCTTTCTCCCAGCGGATACTACTGATTTTCGCGCACTTGCAAGTGTTGAAGCATGGAACCACGGTGACTTTCTGTGCAAAGGTTACATCCAGAGCCGTCTAATCGACCAG
The DNA here is from genome assembly GCA_963667165.1 of Barbarea vulgaris. Lineage (NCBI taxonomy): Eukaryota > Viridiplantae > Streptophyta > Magnoliopsida > Brassicales > Brassicaceae > Barbarea > Barbarea vulgaris. The sequence continues at coordinate 28,501,157 of OY763890.1, read as the reverse complement.
CTGTTCAATGTGTTCAGTAACGCTCCAACTTCGAAAGAACTCTGGGACTCTCTGGATAAGAAGTACCGTTCAGAAGATGCTGGATCCCAGAAGCATGCTGTGGCAAAATTCGAGAACTACAAGATGGTGGATTCTCGCCCCCTGATGGAACAAGTTGACGAGGTGCATAACCTTCTCCATGAGATTCATGCCGAGGGTATGAGGCTGTGCGAAACCTATCAGGTCGCATGTATGATTGAGAAACTTCCGCCAGGGTTCTCAGACTTCAAGAACTACCTTAAGCTGAAAAGGAAGTGGATCAGTATGGAGAACTTGATTATGCGACTTCGAATTGAGTCCACAAACCGCATTAACCTTCAAGCTGCTAGCGTTCAGACCAGTGAAAACAATGCAAATTTGGCTGAGCACCAGACTGTTAAACAAGGCAAGTGGCAGAACAAAGGGCGCCAAAAAAAAGGTAAGGGAAAGATCGCTCCTAAAAACACCCAGCAGTTCAAGAAGAAGGCTGGTGGTGAACCGTCAAAGCCAAGGTTTTCAGGAACTTGTAACTATTGTGGCAAAGTGGGACACAAGTCCTTTGAATGTCGCAGTAAGAAGGCGGCCGAGAAAAATGCGAAGGTTGAAGCTAACCTCACTTCGACCATCACCGATGCTGAGATGTGTGCGGTTGTCACGGAGGCAAACGTTGCTGAAAGCCACCCAAAAACTTGGTGGTTTGATACCGGTGCAACCAAGCATATATGCATGGATAGGGAAATGTTCTCCACCTACAGGAAGAACAAGGGTGATGAGAAGCTCTGCATGGGGAATTCTGCTACTTCTAAGATCGCTGGATATGGAAAGGTTGTTCTCAAACTTACCTCTGCACGCGAACTCACTCTGAACAACGTGGTTCACGTGCCGGATATGCGCAAGAATCTGATCTCGGGATCTCTCCTGAGCAAGAACGGATTCACGGTCAAGCTGGATGCGGATAAGCTCGTGTTAACCAAGAATGGAATGTTTCTGGGTAAGGGATTTGTGTGTGATGGTCTGTTTAAAATGTCTGTTGAAAATGTAATTCGCTCTTCTGACGTTGGTGTCAATGTTGTAACCGAGGCTTCAACCTCGAAGAACAAGATTAATAAAAATCCTATTGCTTATGTTGCAGAGTCTTTTACTTTATGGCACGAACGTTTAGGACATGTTAACTACAAATCTATGAGTAGATTAATGAACATGAACTTGATTCCAAAACAGAAAATAAACAAAGATAAATGTGAGATATGTGTTCAAGCAAAACTCACTAAAACTCCATCACCACACGTTGAAAGAACAACCGAACCTCTAGGATTGATTCACACCGACTTGTGTGATTTAAAATTTATTCAAACTAGAGGTGGCAAAAAATATTTTGTAACTTTCATTGATGATTGTACAAAATTCTGCTATGTATATCTATTACGTAGCAAAGATGAAGCTTTGGAGAAATTCAAAGAATACAAGTTGGAAGTCGAAAATCAACTTGGAAAAACAATTAAAATGATACGGAGTGATAGAGGAGGAGAATATGGTGAACCATTCAATTCATTCTGTCGTGAACACGGAATTATTCACCAAACAACTGCTCCCTATTCACCAGAATCAAATGGAGTTGCGGAACGTAAAAACCGGACTCTTAAAGAAATGATGAATGCAATGTTACAGGAATCTGGGTTAGCCCAGAACATGTGGGGGGAAGCTTTACTTACCACAAACTACATCCTGAACAAAATACCGCACAAAGTTACTGGAAAAACTCCATACGAACTTTGGAAAGGCATTGTTCCTTCGTATAAATACTTGAAAGTGTGGGGGTGCTTGGCAAAAGTAGCAGTCCCATTACCAAAGAAGGTTACAATAGGTCCAAAAATGGTAGATTGCATTTTCATCGGATACGCGCATAACAGTACTGCATATCGGTTCCTGGTTTATAAGTCAGAAATATCAGACATACATGTAAACACTATAATGGAGTCACGAAATGCTTCATTCTTTGAAAATGTGTTTCCATGTAAGAGAGAAAATAATAAACGAACTCGTGAACAACGAGATATAGGTCTCTCTGGGAACGAAGCAAGTACCTCAGGCACTGCTTTAAATGATGAAATTGAAGAGGCAGAAGAACCTAGACGCAGTAAAAGAGCTCGTAAAGAGAAAAATTTTGGCTCAGAATTCTTGGTAGTCTTTCTAGCAGAAAATGAGCCAAAAACATTTTTGGATGCAATGTCCACTCCAGACGCACCTTCTTGGAAAGAAGCCGTTAACGATGAGATGGATTCCATTATGCAAAACAACACTTATGAGATAACCGATCTGCCAGAAGGGTGCAAGGCTCTTGGAAACAGATGGATTTTTAAAACGAAAATGAAATATGATGGAGCAATAGACAAGTACAAAGCTCGACTTGTGGTGCAAGGATTCAGGCAAAAAGAAGGCTTGGATTTCTTTGATACATATTCTCCAGTAACGAGAATAACCTCCATCAGAATGCTCATAGGCGTTGCTGCATTACGAGATCTTGAAATTCACCAAATGGATGTCAAAACTGCTTTTCTAAATGGTGATTTAGAAGAAGAAATCTACATGAATCAACCAGAAGGTTTCATTATCCCCGGACAAGAACACAAAGTCTGTAGACTTGTGAAATCTTTGTATGGTCTTAAACAGGCTCCTAAGCAATGGCATGAAAAGTTTGATCATGTAATGATATCAAATGGTTTCCGCATAAATGAATGTGATAAATGCATATATTACAAGAGCACTCCAACAGAGTATATCTTGTTATGTTTATATGTAGATGATATGCTCATCATTGGAAGCAATAAAAATATCATCAATAACACTAAAAACATGCTCAAAGGAAAATTTGATATGAAAGATATGGGCCTAGCAGAAGTAATTCTAGGAATAAGAATTATAAGAACGTCTGAAGGAATTACATTATCCCAAGAACATTATGCTGAAAAGATCCTCGAAAGGTTCAAGACCTATTCAAAAGGAACTGCAAAAACTTCAATGGACCCTCAAATACATCTCACAAAGAATTCAGGTGAACCAGTGTCACAAGTAGAATATGCAAGAGTCATTGGAAGTTTAATGTACTTGACGAATTGTACTCGACCCGATTTAGCACACTCAGTAAATGTACTAAGTCGATATACGAGTAATCCAGGTCATACTCATTGGAAAGCCATAACAAGGGTATTGAATTATATTCGATACACCAAAAATTATGGAATACACTATGGTAAAGAACCAGCTGTTCTAGAAGGCTATAGTGATGCCAATTGGATTTCGGATTCCAGAAACTCGAAATCAACAAGCGGATATGTCTTTACGCTTGGCGGTGGAGCAGTATCCTGGAAGTCTTCCAAACAAACTTTACTGGCTAGATCAACTATGGAATCAGAATTCATAGCTTTAGACAAAGCCGCAGAAGAAGCTGAGTGGCTTCGTAATTTCTTGGAAGATATACCAATGTGGAAAAAACCAGTGCCAGCAATACGTGTACATTGTGTCAGTCAATCAGCAATATCAAGGGCACTGAACAAATTGTACAATGGTAAATCTCGCCACATTAGAAGGCGACACAAGACCATTAGACAACTAATCTCAACTGGAGTACTCACGATCGATTATATTAAATCGACAGAAAACTTAGCTGATCCTTTCACCAAAAGTTTGCCGCGAGATCAAGTTGTTAAATTATCAAAAGGAATGGGTTTAAAGCCTATGAACTAAGATGACGCTTGATGGACACCCCACCTATGTGACTGGAGATCCCAAGATCTAGGTTCAAAAGGGACTACGAAATCAAGTTGATTCAGAACCTACACTGAAAAGACTATGTCTATACCCAGTTCCTAGGATAATAAACAGTGTATTTTGTGTATGAGAAAAAGGTTAAGCTATGGCTTTTAATGATTCATTAACTTTGAGATACTACAGAAGGAATCTAAACCAAAGTTAATGGCATATCACCTAGTGAGTGTGAAATGGGGCCGTTTCTAGGAGAATGAAGGTCAGGCTACATTCTCCAAGTTCACTCATGATTACCAGGACATGTTCAAGGCCAAAATGAACACAATAGAGAACTGATCTCTACGAGAAAATGTAACATGCGATCTCTGTTGTCTAGGTTTACAGAAAAATCCGGTTGGTTCAAGACATCATGTTCACCTCCTGGCCAAGTCAACCCGACAGATATCAAAGATGTTTGGTTCAAAGCTGGAAAAAGCTACCTCTCAGATATGGAAACATTTTCGCATACTCTCGACTATCTATCTAGTCTAGTCAAGTCGTATCTAGTCTAGGTCCTAATATTAAGTCAAGTTTGAGTCTTCATCTGTTTAGAGTCATTTCTATTCATGTGGGGGATTGTTGGAACCAATTTGTGGAATAAACAAATGGACCTTGTATTGGGCTTTTGTGTTATGCAAAATTGGTTAAAAGTGAATGAGAAAAGCCTATTGGTTAGTAAATAAGTAACTTGTAAAATGTCCCACATTGCTTGCAAGTTATGTTTTGAAGTGATATAAATATATTCACACTCATTCATTTGTTTAAATGGTTATGGAGAGAGGAAAAGGGGACCACACGCGCGCGCCGCCGCCGCCGCCGGCGGCCGGCTCGGCACGGCACGGCACGGCGTGGGCTTGGGCTTGGGCTTGGGCAATTGGACCGAAGGTCCATCAAAGACTATTCTTTTTGCGGCCCAAATTCGAAAAGGTTCAAACCGGCTTTCGAAAAGCCACAATTTTTAAATGCTGCTCGAAGTGGTACAAACCAGCCTTCGAAAAGACACAACGATTAAATGCATAACCGTTCCCTCCTACGGCTATATAAACAGCCTTTGTCTCCATCTTCAGACACACGTTTTTGAATCTGCAAAACAACAACAATCTCTCTCTGTGTTTTTTCAATAAGTATTCCGAGAGTATCGTAGTTATATCAGTTCGTTAGAATCGTTGTTCGAGTGCTTACGAAAACGATTGTTAGTGGTTTCATCCTGGGACTCTTGATTCTATAAAAACCCGTCACACTGCGGGAGATTCTTAGAGTTAAGGAAAGAGATATGAACGTTGTGAAAATGCAACAAACATACTCGACCGTTTGAACTTAAATAATATTTTAATTGAATAAGAACTCAGATAAATGACTCTATAAGTAGTAGTACCCCCTTTCCTCTAACTTTGTCTTTACTTTTTTTACAAATGATGAATAAATACACTCTCTTTATATATTCTCTTCTCTTCTCTTCTTCCGTTTAAGTTTTCTCACTCAAACTTATCTGTGTTTCTCCATTAGCTGAGAAAACAAACATGAAGACATCAGCTTTCAAGGTAAAATACTCTCTTCTAATTCCTCTTTAAGTTTTTTTCTTTTACCATTGAAAGATTCTTGTTAGTCCTTGCTAGTTTCTATTAATCTCCATGTTCATCATCTTTCAAACAATTTTATGGAGTTCAACAACCAGTACAAATGCTCTGTCTTAAATCCATCTTATATATCTTGCTGCATTGACGTAAATGATGTGTGTCTAGTAAACTGATTTAAGCTATATTTGTGTCTTTAATAAACTGATTTTAAGCTATATATATATATATATATATATATATGTGTTTCAATATATATCTTGGCATCTTGCTATATCTTGATGTGAGATCAAAAATAATATGTATGGTGTCTTGAAATATATGTTATGTCTAAGAAAATGTATGGTTTTTTAAAAGAAGAAAATAAAATAAGATACCTACTACTCGAGACAAAAAAAAACTCTCTGACCTGTGTCTCTCTTCTCCGTCTCTTTCGTTGGTCGGCACCTCGCCGGCGGCTAAATTTCCATCAACGCCTAAGAAAAAGAAGCGCCTCAATCGGCCTACAATTCCTGGAACTTCTCAGTTCTCTCGAATCTCTGGAGCTTCTGTTCTGAGTGTGTCCAAATCCTCCTCTCTTTCAAAACACATCGTTGGTGCCTCTCCTCCTATGGCCACGGATTTGACAGCTGGTTCGTCAGTTGTCTTAGCTCCGCCTCTTTCTGCAGCCAGATCTGTTCAAGGATTCAGCCTCGGTTTCTGTGCCAATCGTAGATCTGGAAGCTACCTTGTCTGTTGAAGCTTCCTCGACTGCCGTTGCCGTCAACACTGTGGTAGGTGAACCCTCCAGTGTCGCCGTCTCTATTATCCCATGCGCTGGAGCTTCCGAGTCTCCAGATTCTTCTACAGGAAACTCGACGCTCCCGGTATCTGTTCCACCGGTGGAAGCGGTAGCCAGCCTGCCGGTCAATGTTCTTGTCAACTCTGCTGCAGGTGAAGTCTCAGCCTTAGCTACTAAAAATGCTGGACCTGATGGACAAAATAAGCAAGTTGGTGATGTTCCAGCGGCCACACCACCTCCACCTCCTCGGAAGTGGTCTAGTTTACTCACAGACACAACTCCTTTGGAAGCAATAGGTACCCCTACTCAGCACATCACTGGAGTCCCATTTGTGTTCATCCCGGATAAGAATCTTGAGGCTGCGAAAGATGAGTTTAAGGAGTTCCTATTCCCCCAGTTTCATGGTCCTCCGCCACAAATGAGTAAGTTAATTGGAGTTGTTAATGCAATATGGGCACGCACGGGTCCTCGAATCTTTGTTCATAAGATCGGCCCGGGTTCCTTCCTTTTGCGTGTCTCTAGTCCTCGCACGAGGGACACGCTTCTGAGCAAGAACATGTGGAACATTGCAGGACATACAATGTTCATAGCACTAGGCCTGGGCGGAAATACCGAACCGAATTGGACGAACCGGACCGAACCAAAACCGATCGGTTGCTTAAAATAAACCCTAGATCTATTTTATCTCATTCACTTTCAGCCACTTTTCTTCTCCCACGATTATTTTCTTCTTCTTCTTCTCTCGACCACTTTATCGCTTCTTTGTCTTCATCTATTCTATTTTTTCTGATTCTTCATCTGCTTTATCTCTCTTATTCATCTGCTCTGTTTTTATTCTTCTTTATTTCCTCATTAGCTCCATCTCTCTTCCGATTCTTCATCTGCTCCATCTCTATGTCTCTATGTCTCTATTCTTCTTCTTCACTCTCTATGTCTCTATTCTTCTGCATCCTCTTTTTCATCATCATCATTTGCTCTGTCTTTGCTTTTTTGGTCTCGCCGTCAACGAACGACATGCGGCCGCACTCCAAAACCAAAACCCTACGTGTCTTTAATGGGCTTATTATTGGGTTTGTTACATGTAATTTGGACTAAGATTTGTAAAATTTTGGTTTTGGGCTTTAAAGCAAACCGAACAAACCGAATATTTAAAATATCGGTTTTAATTTCGGAGATAATTTTTATACACTAAAACCGAACCGAATTTTTAATTTCCTAACTGAACCGAACCGAATTTTAATTTCGGTGTAATTCGAAAACAAAATTCTAAACCGAATAAACCGAAAAACCGAAATTTTGAGCCAAACCGACCCGACCCGACCGAATGCCCAGGGCTACATAGCACCTTGGTCGCCAGATTTCTCTCCAGATCAGCCACCAATCACCTCTGCGGTGGTTCCAGTAGAATTCAGAGGAGTTCCGTACCTACTTTTTAACAGGGAAAGTCTTTGTCGACTATCAGCCCCTGTGGGAAAGCCGGTTGGATTAGCTCCAGAAACAGAATGCAAGCTAAATTTTGAGGTGGCAAAAATCTTTATTCGAGTGGACTTGACCAGAACACTCCCGACTAGCATAGTCTCAGGATTTTCCAATGGCAAAGAACAAATAATCTATATCTCTTATCCTTGGCTGCCTCCAAAGTGTGATGAATGTTCGGTCTTTGGTCATGACAAGCTGCATTGTCCTAGAAGGCCTCTAATTCCTGATTCGGTCAAAAGGAAGAATGGGAGATCTAGGAGCAGACCTTCGCAGCGTAACAGGGCTTTGAGAAGGAGTCGCCAGGGAAGATCCCGGGAGGTTTTGGTTGCGCATGCCTCTCAGTTGGGTGTTCATTCTCCAGTTGTTTCATCTGTAGTTGGTGCCTTAGATCTTACAAAGGCACCACTGTCTGGAGAGGTGCTTTTGAGTGTAGGGGCTACACAAGAGATAGCAGGTCCAGTTGCTGCGGTGAGTGTGTCTCCTCCTGGTTTGGTATTGGCAAGCAGTTCAGCTCCAGGCTCAGTGGGTTGTGGTACAGTGGATTCAGTGGCTTCTATTGTGGGGTCAGCAGTCGCAGTGGGTTCAATTGTTGCTGTGGATCTAGTGGACGCACTTGGTTCTGTTGTCTAGGCAAAGTCTGCATCTGGTTCAGTGGTGGCTGCAAACTCAGTAGTTGTGGGTCCAGCGGTTGTGGTCTCAACGAGAGCAGTGGGTTCAGATGATTCAGGTATAAGCTCTTGTCTTACTGGTTCTATTGGTTCTGTTGATTTGGTTGCTTCTGCTGGTTCTGTTGATTTGGTTGCTTCTGCGGGTTCTATTGGGTTAGTTGAAGCAGGGGGTTTTGTTGGGTCAGTTGAATCAGTGGCTCAGAAAGGATCAGTGGTTTTGTTGGGTGAAGTTTTGTCTTCTGCAGGTTCAGTTACTGCCAACGTTTTACATTGCTCCTCAGTCTCAGTTTCAGTTAACACAGTTGCTCAAGGATCATGTCAGGAAAAAGCTAAGGACTCAGGTTTTGTGTCTGATCCTATTGAAGGAATTGCTAAGAGCGCTGATGCAGCTAGAGTTGCTAGTGTTGTCAGCCAAAATGCTTTTGCTTGCTTGCAGCAAGTGGATGAGGATTCAGAACTCCCTTTCTTCCTGGTGACTAACCGGAAGAGTGGTCGCAAGGCCACATCATCACGTTAATCTACCCAATATAATGTTTTTTGTATGGAACGTAAGAGGGCTAAATAGTACTAGAAGACAAAATATGACTAAGGCTTGGATTAACAGACCTCTTTTTGGACCGTTCTCAGAGACGCATATCGAATGCAATTCCCCGTGGTTGGAATTTTTTTGGAAACTTTGAGCAACATGAAACTGCTAGAATTGTTGTGGTGTGGGATCCAAGCATTTCAGTGGTGATTTACCAAGCATCGGCACAAATGATTACTTGTGGCATTTACCTCCCGGGAGAAAATGTAAGTCTCATTGTCTCCTTTGTATATGGATTCAATCTTGTTGAGGATCGTCATGCTCTATGGGAAGAGCTTGCAGCTTTAAACTCCACCACTCCGGTCTCCTCTCATCCTTGGGCTGTACTTGGGGAGACTTCAACCAAATTCTCCGTGTTTCTCAGCATTCCAGTCACTTGGCCAGGGATGTAGACACATCGGGTATTGATGATTTCACCCTTGCTATTCAAGAAGCAGAATTATTTCAGGCAGTGACATTGACAGGGACCTGTACTTTGTGGCTTGGGATCAGAAACTCATCCCTCCCAGCAAAAAAAGCTTTACTGCCATGCAATATCATGCAGCTGAAGAGAAGAGTCTTAGCCGTGCTGTCAACCACCAGGTCAGTATCTACTTCCCCAACCATTTTTTTCAGTTAGCTGATGTGACGCGCTTAAGATATGATGAATTTTAGTTATGATTTCTTTGTTTATTTTCTTTACTTTGGGTTTGCAAAAGAATTTTTGGGTAATTGATGGTTTTTTTGTTACTGGATATAATAGACTTATTTGCAAAAAAACATGGCGAATGAGCATTTGGGTACAATATGCAATGCACACATCGTTCATGCTGATAGAAGTGAGTATGGAGCTATGGACGAAGAATGTTTGCTACTGGGCAGAACTAGCTGCGAATGCTTTTGATTTCCCAACGACAGGGAAAATCAAGTCAATGCCCTTCCACCTAAAACCAAAACTCTACCCAGATTTCATGGGAAAAGAATACCAAAGCTACAATTCGAACAAAATCTTGGGCCAGCTTTACAGAAGGGTAAAAGAAGCTTATGATGAAGATGCAGAAGCTTCCTCAGAAGAAAGGTCAGACCCAAGTTACCTTATGACACTGATCTTGAAATATCATGATTTATAGATTTCATCCCCGAGGGAAATCCGCCTCTTGTTTGGCCGTGAATTGAACCGGTATTTTCTTGGGGGTCTGCCTCTCGAGAAGTTTGAGCTGGTGCCTCTCGAGAAGTTTGAGCTGGTGCCTCTCGAGAAGTTTGAGCCGGTGCTTCATCTTGGAGATACAACTTTTTTGATGGTGCGGCTTCGGTTTGAACGGCCTCGGTTCGAACCCGCTTTCCCAGTCCCCTTGAAGTTGTTTCTTTCCCAATTTTATTTTTTCTCCCATCTTTGGTAGATCCAACCCGGTTTCTCAGTCCCTTTGAAGTTTCTTCCCCAACTTTCTTTGTTTTATCTTTGGTAGATGGGGGCGATGAAGTTTCCTCTGGTCTACCTAGCTCAGTGCTTGGTGGTGAGATGTTTGTTGTCTCGTTAGCGATTTCGGAAGTAGGAGGGATGACCTGAGGGAATATATATATTTGCCATCACTTATCATATGGTGCATACATATAGTTACTATATACTCCATCTATATAGATCACAACTGACATTCACAGGAATGGCAGATGCAGGAGCAGTAGAATCTACATTAGCAGGTCTGTCGTGGATCTCTGTATTAGCAGGGCCATGATAGGCAAGGTTATCCTACCAACAATGGGACAATTAGTTTCCACGATTAAATACCCCAACCTATATCTACTAAACATAATGCATGCATATAGTGGGTATGAAAATAAGCTATATAGTTCACATGACTCGCATTCTCAGCAGTGGCAGGTACGAAAACTATATAAACTAACTACATAGAGACTATGTGATTGAGTGACATAGTAACTATATCAATTCATTATATCAGGTGCTAAGTTTTACCTTCTGTGTATCAATCTCCATGGCATTAGGACCATCACGCAAATCGGCCTTATCCTGAGACGAATCAAGATTAGGGTTCACCTCACCTTTTCCTTTGTTTGAATCTGGTACATCGTTTTCATCATCCATCACAGCTGCCTGCAAATTCCTGGCACATATAAACCTCTCTAACTGATTGTTGTTGTCCAACCGAGCAAATTCCTTTTCTAACTTTGGCACAGAAGCCAAGAGCCACAACTGCAAGGCCATAGGAAATCCTTTCACTTCATACTTAGCATTTTTCTTAGTAGAAACCAGATCTGCTATTGAATCCATCAGAAGTTTGAAACCTCTCTTTCCCCAAGCGTAAGTCATCATCTGATCTTTTGCTAAATTCAGATACTCATTCCCAAAAGTGCACTTACCACTTGAGTACTTTACAAAGAAAGCTAAGTTTTACCTTTTGTGTATCAATCTCCATGGCATTAGGACCATCATGCAAATCGGCCTTATCCTGAGACGAATCAAGATTAGGGTTCACCTCACCTTTTCCTTTGTTTGAATCTGGTACATCGTTTTCATCATCCATCACAGCTGCCTGCAAAGGTTTAATCCTCTAAATCAGACCCATAGTCAACTATGTGTAGTGAGTTGTGCATGCATATGTTTAATCTTATAAATCATACGCTACACTAATGCTCACTTGTTCGTCATGATCTCTAGGATAGCTCGACCGTCTCTCATATCCAGTTGCTCACCATGAGGTTCTTGATCTCTATCCTTTTCTCGTCCTTCTTCTTGTGCCATGAACTCGTCCTCATCCGAAACATAACCGGGAGTCTTCATTAGCTTTGACTTTATCCATTTAAACTTATTCTTGGCCATCTTGTTTATCTTCTTTTGCATATTGTAAGCGTTGTAGAAGATCTTCTCTCGTGTCGTCTTTGGCTCGAAAGGTAATTTCAGGAGTTCCCAAAGATCGCTTGCGGCTTGTGGCTCATCGGTTTTGGGTTCATTTGTTTCGCCTCTTTTGCCCTTTGGAACCAAAAGGGTAAGATCTTCTCCCGCGTGCTCAAAATAGATGTTGGCGAGTGATGTGATCGATGTCAAGTCGGTGTTGGGGAGTGGTAAGGAGCGTTTATCGTGTTGGCGGTTGGTGTACATAGCGATATTCCCTAATATCCACTGTGTCCTCGAGGAATTCGGTCACTACAAAATATTTGTGGTTGAGCTTCCCTTGCTTTGGTTCTTTGTAGCAATTGACAAGGTCGATTTCGATCTTCTGGAAGATCGGTGTTAGCATACTTCCTATGAAGCAATTGGGTTCTCCAGGGGTTCCTCCTCCCCATGCTCGGATCTTAGTTAAGTTCTTAGCAAACACACACCCCAAGTTGACGTCTTTGACTTCAACATCACTGAAAAGCGCACAATTTTCGTCCACCATATATTTTCTAACGCCCATGAAGAGTAACCACAATTCGTCTACCCTAACCCCTCCTGATTGCTTTCTTGCGAAGAAGGTGTTGCTGAGGAACCTGTGGACGTAGCGGATAGCGGGATTCCGAATGAGAGAAGCTTTGGGATTTCCTTTAGCACTGATTTCCATTAGCATTCTCCTTAGTTATCGTATTCCAAAAGGCATCCGCGCTAGCGAAGTCTCCGAACTTTGTCTCGCTTCCGTACCGAAACCCATAAATCTCACAAACCTAGGCAATGGTGAGACTAAAGGCATATCCACAACAAACAAACTTCAAAACCCCTTCATCCGGCTTGGGATTCCTCGGTTTCTTGTATATAAGCTCCACAGACACAAAGAACTCTCTCACAAGCTCGTGATAGAGAAAGTCCGTGGTTTCCGAGAATTTGGTGAGTCCCATTCCCTCAATGATCTTCCGCACATTTTATTTGAGTCCCGTCTTCTCAAGAAACTGTGGCGTGCTTAAGCGGGTGGGGTGAATGTTGATTTTTTTGAAGCACAGGAAATCCGCCTCTTGTTTGGCCGTGAATTGATCCAGTATTTTCTTGGGGGCCTCTCGAGAAGTTTGAGTTGGTGCCTCTCGAGAAGTTTGAGCCGGTGATTCATCTTGGAGATACAACTTTTTTGATGGTGCGGCTTCGGTTTGAACGGCTTCGGTTCGAACCCGCTTTCCCAGTCCCCTTGAAGTTGCTTCTTCCCCAATTTTATTTTTTCTCCCATCTTTGGTAGATCCAACCCGGTTTTTCAGTCTCTTTGAAGTTTCTTCCCCAACTTTCTTTGTTTTATCTTTGGTAGATGAGGGCTTGGGAGTGGTGTTCTTGATGCCACATTTGCGAGTGTTTACCATAGTATCTACACAAGCTTGAAAACAATGAATATGGATTCGCTAATGAAGCCGATATCAATGGTACAAACATTCAAACAATCACAGTCCGCAAACAACATTTTCAATCCACTTAGCAACATCGAAATTACAACTAAACTACCATTGCTGGTTGATTTCTCTCAAAACTCAACATGATTTTAATCAAATTATCACAATTCTTCACAAGACAAAATACGAAATCATTTCATTCCCCTATGTGTTGCATAATCTAATGAGATTCAGCAACAATCAATCATTTTCCCTAAAAAAATTTCAAATCGTCACTATTCACCGATGAACCCTAAATTGGCAAAAAATTTTAAATTTCTCCATGAATCAAGTGAATTTGTTCTGTAAACAAGTAATCCAACCTATATGAAACAGAATCTAAACCAAATAACTCATTAATTCGTCAATTCAACCATGTAAACTCAAAAACCCCAACTTTGAAGTTTTGTGAGAAATTAGAGAAAAGAGATCCATACATTTGGAGATGGATGAATAGAGTAACAAGTGTGTTGATTTGAGATAATTTGCAAAAATAATCAAGAGGAGAAGCCGTTGAGAGTGGGAGAGTTTTGGCGCGAAGAACAAAGGAGGAAAAGAGAAGAAGTCGCGTGAAAGGAAGGAAAAGAAGAGCGGTTATGACCGCTAACAGTGTTGTATGTTCTTTATGGCGGTACCAGTGTCGCGGTCATAACCGCCAGTATTTACACATTTGCGTTTTGGTGGTCTACATGTGGCGTTGCAAGGACCGCTAGTAACTGCAACAGAACCACGTTTTCTTGTTTTTGATTGTACATTCTTGCGGTCCTTTACTGGCGGGTTAAACCGCTTAAGCCGACACTTGTTCACTCTGGCGGTTTTTCCTGGCGGGTATGCCCGCTAAATATCAAATTTTTTTTTTAATACGTGGACCTAACATATGAATTATGTAAGCATTGATCTACTCTACCATAAAATCTCTCTGAAATCCCAAATATGTTTAACCGATGGAGATCATCCTGATAGAACCGATCACTTATATGCCCGATCGATCATACAGCCCCTGGAAGAAAACATGAACAACACATCGATTGCACAGAGGACGATCGACCGATCGATCGCACAGGGCCCTGGAAATCATAAACACACATCTATCTTTTGGCCAATCAGAGAGAGGCAATGTATTGAAAGGACATCTTGATGTTGACTGGATGGGTGTAGGCGGTCAGGTTAGTTCCTCAAACCAAAAGGCTTCTTAAGAACGTCCCCTAAAAGAGAGAAAAAACCGACTCTTATACTTCACTCAGAAGAACGACGCACTTTTAACATCAAATAATGGAATCTCCAAGGCGTGTATGATTGATCGGGCATATAAAGGATCGATCAATGACTTCACTTTTACATACACCAAGAACTTACAGATTATCTTGAAGAAGAAGTAGGACTCGTTTGGCGTTGCAGAATAAAAACTTCTTGGACTCCTCCTGGGTCTTATCCTAATTTTGAGATCATGGACACTTCCAATATCCCCCAAATTGATGATTACAGGAAAGTAGAGCCTCATGTTTTCTTCCAGGGCTGTATGATTGGTCGATCGTCCTCTGTGCGATCGACATGTTGTTCATGTTTTCTTCCAGGGGCTGTATGATCGATCGGGCATATAAGTGATCGGTTCCATCTGGATGATCTCCATCGGTTAAACATATTTGGGATTTCAGAGAGATTTTATGGTAGAGTAGATCAATGCTTACATAATTCATATGTTAGGTCCACGTATTAAAAAGAAAATTTGATATTTAGCGGGCATACCCGCCAGGGAAAACCGCCAGAGTGAACAAGTGTCGGCTTAAGCGGTTTAACCCGCCAGTAAAGGACCGCAAGAATGTACAATCAAAAACAAGAAAACGTGGTTCTGTTGCAGTTACTAGCGGTCCTTGAAACGCCACATGTAGACCACCAAATCGCAAATGTGTAAATACTGGCGGTTATGACCGCGACACTGGTACCGCCATAAAGAACATACAACACTGCTAGCGGTCATAACCGCTCTTCTTTTCTTCTTATTTTCCTTCCTTTCACGCGACTTCTTCTCTTTTCCTCCTTTGTTTTCTTCTTGCCAAAACTCTCTCACTCTCAACGGCTTCTCCTCTTGATTATTTTTGCTAATTCTCTCAAATCCACACACTTGTTACTCTATTCATCCATCTCCAAAGGTATGGATCTCTTTTCTCTAATTTCTCACAAAATTTCAAAGTTGGGATTTTTGAGTTTACATGGTTGAATTGACGAATTAATGAGTTATTGGGTTCAGATTATGTTTCATATAGGTTGAATTACTTGTTTACAGAACAAATTCACTTGATTCATGGAGAAATTTGAAATTTTTTGCCAATTTAGGGTTCATCGGTGAATAGTGACGATTTGAAAATTTTTTAGGGAAAATAGTTGATTGTTGCTGAATCTCATTAGATTATGCAACATATAGGGGAATGAAATGATTTCGTATTTTGCCTTGTGAAGAATTGTCATAATTTGATTAAAATCATGTTGAGTTTTGAGAGAAATCAACCAGCAATGGTAAGTTTAGTGGTAATTCCGATGTTGCTAAGTGGATTGAAAAGGTTGTTTGCGCACTGTTTTGATGATGAATGTGATTGTTTGAATGTTTGTACCATTGATATCGGCTTCATTAGCGAATCCATATTCATTGTTCTCATTTGTTTCAAGCTTGTGAAGGTACTATGGTAAACACTCGCAAAGGTGGCATCAAGAACACCACTCCCAAGCCCCCATATACCAAAGATAAAACAAAGAAAACTGGGGAAGAAACTTCAAAGGGACTGAGAAACCGGGTTGGATCTACCAAAGATGGGAGAAAAAATAAAATTGGGGAAGAAGCAACTTCAAGGGGACTGGGAAAGCGGGTTCGAACCGAAGCCGTTCAAACCGAAGCCGCACCATCAAAAAAGTTGTATCTCCAAGATGAAGCACCGGCTCAAACTTCTCGAGAGGCACCAGCTCAAACTTCTCGAGAGGCCCCCAAGAAAATACTGGTTCAATTCACGACCAAACAAGGGGCGGATTTCCCGTGCTTCAAAAAAATCAACATTCATCCCACCCGCTTAAGCACGCCACAGTTTCTTGAGAAGACGGGACTCAAAGAAGATGTGCGAAAGATCATTGAGGGAATGAGACTCACCAAATTATCGGAAACCACGGACTTTCTCTATCTCGAGCTTGTGAAGAGTTCTTTGTGTCTGTGGAGTTTATATACAAGAAACCGAGGAATCCCAAGCCGGATGAAGGGGTTTTGAAGTTTGTTTGTTGTGGATATGCCTTTAGTCTCACCATTGCCGAGGTTTGTGAGATTTATGGGTTTCTGTACGGAAGCGAGACAAAGTTCGGAGACTTCGCTAGCGCGGATGCCTTTTGGAATACGATAGCTAAGGAAAATGCTAATGGAAATCTCAGTGCTAAAGGAAATCCCAAAGCTTCTCTCATTCGGAATCCCGCTATCCGCTATGTCCACAGGTTCCTCAGCAACACCTTCTTCGCAAGAAAGCAATCGGGAGGGGTTAGGGTAGACGAATTGTGGTTACTCTTCATGGGCGTTAGAAAATATATGGTGGATAAAAATTGTGCGTTTTTCACTGATGTTGAAGTCAAAGACGTCAACTTGGGGTGTGTGTTTGCTAAGAACTTAACTAAGATCCGAGCATGGGGAGGAGGAACCCTCAGAGAACCCGATTGCTTCATAAGAAATATGCTAACACCGATCTTCCATAAGATCGAAATCGACCTTGTCAATTGCTACAAATAACCAAAGCAAGGGAAGCTCAACCAACACGAAAAACGCTCCTTACCACTCCCCAACACCGACTTGACATCGATCACATCACTCACCAACATCTATTTTTTCAGCACGCGGGAGAAAATCTTACCATTTTGGTTCCAAAGGGCAAAAGAGGCGAAACAAAGGAATCCAAAACCGATGAGCCACAAGCCGCAAGCGATCCTTGGGAACTTCTGGAATTACCTTTCGAGCCAAAGACGGCACGGGAGAAGATCTTCTACAGCGCTTACAATATGCAAAAAAAGATAAACAAGATGGCCAAGAACAAGTTTAAATGGATAAAGTCAAAGCTAAGGAAGACTCCCGGTTATGTCTCGGATGAGGATGAGTTCATGGCACAAGAAGAAGGACGAGAAAAGGATAGAGATCAAGAAGCTCATGGTGAGCAACTGGATGTTGATGAGAGACGGTCGAGCTATCCTAGAGATCATGACGAGCAAGTGAGCATTAGTGTAGCGTATGATTTATAAGATTAAACACATGCAGGCACAACTCACTACACATAGTTGACTATGCGTCTGATTTAGAGGATTAAACCTTTGCAGGCAGCTGTGATGGATGATGAAAACGATATACCAGATTCAAACAAAGGAAAAGGTGAGGTGAACCCTAATCTTGATTCGTCTCAGGATAAGGTCAATTTGCGTGATGGTCCTAATGCCATGGAGATTGATACACAGAAGGTAAAACTTAGCTTTCTTTGTAAAGTACTCAAGTGGTAAGTGCACTTTTGGGAATGAGTATCTGAATTTAGAAATAGATCAGATGATGACTTACGATTGGGGAAAGAGAGGTTTCAAACTTCTGATGGATTCAATAGCAGATCAGGTTTCTACTAAGAAAAATGCTAAGTATGAAGTGAAAGGATTTCCTATGGCCTTGCAGTTGTGGCTCTTGGCTTCTGTGCCAAAGTTAGAAAAGGAATTTGCTCGGTTGGACAATAACAATCAGTTAGAGAGGTTTATATGTGCCAGGTATTCAAGAACCTCTCAATGTACGTATGAACAGCTTGAAGCTATTGAAACATATGTTGAATCTTCAGAAGAAGAAGTAAGTATCATGCATTCTAAGAAGTTTGTTTGATGAGGATGCGGAATTATCTATCCATGAAGATGGTGATGAGCTTGGCAAAGTTGTGACCTTAGTGAAGAGAGGTTACCGGGTAACTGCTAGTGACAGGGACAGGAAGTTCATTGATTTGGAAACTTGCAGAGGAATACATTTCTCAAAAAACTATGAGATTCCATTTCCAAGAAGATGTGTCTGAGGAGATCCACGAAGAAAATGATGTAAGTCGATCTCCATCAAGATTACGATGATTGGTATTTTGATTTTGCTAACTTTGAAGATCTTTCAAATGAGCAAGGATTGAATGACAACATCTTGATTGGTAAAACTCTTATTTCAATATCTTTAACGAAACTATTAAAGTATATTTTATGGAAAATCTATTAATAAATTGTATTTGGTTTTTGCAGATGTGATCGGACAGGTTGTTAATGAAAATTCATGAAATCAGTAACAAGCCTACGAAACAGCTTGAAATCGAACTTAGAAACCCGATTTGCGATTATATTCTCAAGTAAAAGAACAATCGTATCATTTGATTATATTAACTATACTAATACTAATAATCATGTTTTTTTTTGGTAGTGATGAAAGATTATCATGTGCTGTAAAAGAAGTGTTTCAAAATCTTTAGCTGTAAAAAGGTAACAATTCATACTTCATAATGTTAAAATACGTATGTCAAGATAAAGCCAGATGTCAAGACAAGCAGTTTCAGCTATTGAAACAAGAAAGTTTATTACAGAAACCTCTACGTTAGCTTAACATGTCTATATATGCAAATTTCAATTGCAACATTATATTTGAAAACAAATGGAACTAACCTTTTTCATATGAAGTCCACCTCCTTATTGTTGAATTTATCTCTAATTGGTTAAGAGATTTGTCTATCTTACCTGAAACAAACATAAATACATTAGATGTAAAATCGATCGTTTTGTGATAGACTGATAAATAAAAAATTTAAAAAATCTGATCAATTAGAATTGTTAGTTTCTTATCTTATGTGTTGATAACTAATCTTCAGTCGAGGATTCTTAGTCTTCAAAGAATCGGGATTGATACGAAAAGAAAAGACACTATAAGCTTAATAATATACAGAGAACATTAAGAAACTTGAAGTTCAGATGATAAAATACATCTATTCTATTCATTCATACTCTTTCTCCTCCTATAAGAAATCGAGTCCAAATTACAACTTATTTCAGACTTATCTTTTGGTGTTTGATAACTAATCTTCATTCAAAGAAGCTTATTCTTTAACGATTGGGACCAAAAACATATCTGGAGAAACAGATTCGTGTATACACAATTTGTGTTTGGTTGTGAATTGAACAGAAGATTGATGAAAAACATATATCAAATCCAAGACATAATCAACAAAATAGATACATGAATTTGGTCGGATCTGAGATATTTTCCACGATTTTATTTTTAAACAAATTGCATGTTATTTGACTATTATGAACGATTTTACATATTACAAAACATATTTGGTATAAATCAATGAAACTTCGCTTACCTTAATTTGATGAACAAAATCGGAGACAAATTTGCAAGAGATTCGTGTATAGTTAGAGAAGAATTTGTAGAATCCAAACTTGACAAATCTCTAATTGTTGAATCGAAAACGAATTGAAGAGAAGATGATAAGAAACCAAGACAAACTATTTCGATATCGAAAACGTAAAACAAAAAGGGTTAGATCTGTAGTAGAAAAAAGAAAATTGTATTATACTTCATGGGCCATTACGAAATTATTAAAAAATTAAGGCCCATCCATTTCTCAATCATGGGCCATGGACGCTCTCAGAATTTGATTAATGGACCAGTTATGGGCCAGTAAATTTAATTTCAAATTCAAAGTTTTAATAATCTAATTATTAACCTACTATTTGTAATTAAATAAATTTATAAATTTCATATTTTTACATTATATATTGTATGAAATTCCGTTCCACTTACGTACATTAATAAATTATGTAATATTATTATTTTTTACATTCATAAACTCATAAAATGGATTAAAACAAATCGAATATCAAACCAAAATGAGTCCGAATTATGAATAATATACCGATTATAAAAATATATGTTTAAAATTATAATCCCGCGGGTTCAAGGCATATATTTTAGAATTTGGGTAATTGTTTAAAATATTTATAGAAATATGAGACGCGTAAAGATCCATTTCAAGACTGGTATTTTTGGAATTTCGGATAACAGTAAGTAAGAGATTAAACCCTAAACCCTTAACTCTAAACCGTAAACTTAACGAGGTACTCATCTTTAGAAGATCAATTTTCTGGGTTTTTTCAGCCATGGATGTCTCAGGCTACAAGTTAGTATTGTTTCTAAAAGATCTCTAAACTCAATCCAAGATTTTCTTGTTTCTGCCTTTTTCCTTCATTAATAACGTGTTTTTATTGTTTTCTCTCCTTTGACTGAGAATTATGATTATCTTTTGTTCGTCTAAGTATGTTGAATACATATTAAAATCTGGTTCTGTAACTCGGTTTTAGTCGGTTTAATTCTTATACGGTGTGAAATGAACAATCTGAGTAGGATAATTGACTCATATATAAACCAGAGACTGAAACTATGAAAACATGAATTTCCTTTGTTTCAAACTTTCTCTGACATTAATTTAAACACAAACAAAATTGTCAACAAAAGCTTAAAATTTAACTCTCAATCACCTCCTCATTATCCGAAAATCCATCATTGATTAATAAACCTGAAACAGAATTTTATATCAGTAATAAATAATAAAAAAAAAAAAAAAAAGAATTTTATATCAGTGACCACGCTTGAATCTCACGTTTTGGAATCTTCTACTCATTAACTACTCGCCAAAGTTTTCCTTAAAACATCCAAATCTGAAAATGACTTCCTCTCTAAGCTCAGCTCAGCTCATCCAAATGTGTATTTTTGTCTCTACTTAAGGATAGAAGGTGGAGATAGATGTAAAACTTGATCTATCCTTTTCTCAATCCAACCCAATCTTGTCTCAAAGCTCAACACAGCTCTATGCATATTCCTCATATCAATCTCAGCAACCAGAGCGCAAACCCGTAAAAGAATGAAGTAATCTGCGTGAGCCGCATATATCAATTCTCCATCATCTTTTTTCCTCACATATTGAAGGTAGTCCAGTCTCTTTACCTTCACACGAGGAGGCAAGTAACGGAACAAATTCTCCCCCATGTCTGTTATGAGTTTTCTTATCGCTCTATCCTTGGGTTTCGCACAATCCATTGACTCGGTTTCGGTTTTTCTTGAATGACTACTACAAGGATGGATTCCATCTCTCAACTTGTCATTGTTCAAGGACTGTTGGATAAGTGAAAAATCATCTTCCCAGTCTCTTCCCCTCTTGGATTCAAATTCCTAGAAAATGCAAGTAAAAGAGAATGGTTTATATTCACGAAACACATATTATATAGTAGAATATTGTAACAATAACATAACTAGGTTATTACCTCGTCGTCTTTGGGGTAACTATTCCACAGATAATCAACAGTTTTGTATGTGTCATCAGCTGATGCTTCTACTAAGCCAGTAAGCATGTCGTTTTTCCCGTGCAATAAATATGAAAAAAGATCCTTTTCATAATCTGCAAAAGAAAACAGCAAGGTTAGGATCTATATATATATATATATATATATATATATATATATATATCATATAGTTGGGTGAAGGAATTTTACCAAGGGTTTCACCAGCGATCTCATAGTATTTCGCTTCGAGGTTCTTCAAAAGCTCCTCAGTGTTAAATTCAGTTGCTTTAGGGACGTCTGCATCCGCCTCAGTAGCATCAAGCAAACTCAAACTCCGTTCCCATACACCAAAACCATTGATGTTATAAAGAATACGTATAGCTACAATAATAATAGACATGACACAGACACGAGTGGGGAGCCTGAACTCGTTCTTGGATAGATATAAATCCGAAGGCGGCATTGACCAGTTCTGTATGAGACATGAGATATCAAGAACCTTGTCCTCGGGAATAAGAGGAGATAACCGCTTTAAATAGTTTGAAGCTATAGCATTGAAATTGACAGGAGGCAAAGGCAAACCGATGATATCAGCAATGGAGGCGGCTTGTGCTTCTAATCTCTGAGCAGAAAGAATCTGAAAAGGCCTAAACATTACGCTTGCAGACACAGGACACGCAGCCGATGTCTCTCCCATTTCGTTTCGAATCTTGAGAAAACAAGAAAGATAGGGAATGTTTCCTTGTCGTGCCCATCTGACTATATCAGTGGGTAGAATGGGTGCTCCTGCTTTGTGACAAGCTAGAAAAGATATGGCGAGAGAAGACGATAAAGGTAGAGACTTTTTAAGCAGACTAAACCATATAGTTACTGCTCTTTTACCATATAAGTTGTATTGTTCACCTTGGGCTTTACGCCTCTTGACCTCTGGCTCGCTTACTTCTCCTGATCGAACACCGAAAAAAAAAAGACAAGAGTTAGAAGATTAAATAGCTGCTTAAAAAACAAAAAAAAAAGACAAGGAAGCAAGTAAAGCGACCCTGGATCTCAGAGTCATTAATGGCTTTATCAGCCAAACCATCATCGAAGACGCCAGAGAGAGACAGAAAGCGTAAGGAGATAGGTCCGACCAAACCAATAATTAATGGCGTGACATTGAACTTCTCCACCAACGCATCGCATTGATAAGTTATCATCATGAGAAGACCTTTGGTGTATCTATCTCTCATCTCCTTGTAATAATCTCCGTCTCCGGAACTCTTGACTGGCTCTGTGTAAGGTGGAGTCACTTGAGGCCGAGTGTGTTTTGCTTGATAAATTCCATCGTTGACCAAATCTTCGCCGTCGACAGCGGTTTTGATAATACCTTCAACCTGACTATAGCATAATTTACAGTAGAAAAACCCATCTTCTTCCTCGCGAAACCCGTCGTCGTTCTCGCACACATAGCAAATCATCGTTGATGAACAAGGAGGAGAGACTCTTCGGATTTACCTTCTCTAGGTTGAACCCTTAGTATATATGGGCCTTCGATTTTTTACAAATAAATGGGCCGCAGGAACCACTTGTTGATTAAAAGGCTTATAAGAATACCCATAAAGACCTGAGGTTGTATATTTTTTTGGTCCAATTGGGCAATCACACTGTTTCGTTCTCAACGTTTCAAGGAATATTGGGTTCTGCTGCAATTCGCTAAGGTTTTTTTTTTTTTTATTATTCTTTTTTTCAGAAGCATCAAACCAAGAGAAGAATCTTCTCCACTACCAGCAAAAGAAATCACGTTACTTCATTGTAAAAGATATCATCGTGTAAAAGTTAAGGGTCGACGGGTTGTATCCCCACCTAAAATTTCAATTAAATGTATATCCCCATGAAACTTCAATTTCGGGGTGTACATATACCATACAACTTTTACGGGTTGTATCTCCATCCAAAATTTCAATTAAGTGTGTCCCCATGAAACTTCAACCTCAGAGTATAGCTATACTATACAATTTTGAAAAGGTAAATCCCCATACAAACTTTAATTTAGGGCTATTTCTTCATCCGCATAGGTCATAACTTTTTTCAAATTCTATTGTTGTACCAATATACTGTATTAAGTTTTAATATCAAGATAATCAAGACAAGAAGACTGTCCCAAGTGGAACCCACTTGATGACGTAAGCAATGACGTAAGCAATTGATAAATTAAGCGAAAACATATATACATTCCTATTGGGTTTTTTTTTTTTTTTTACTCTTGGCAGTCCATCATGATATCGAAGTCGTCGAGATCTTCATAAGGATCTTGACCGCCAATTAAATCGTCATCCTGGAGGCCAGGGTTTTGATGAGTATTGGCTGTATCTTCTTCGTCAGAGCTGTCGAGGTGTTCGATAGCGCTGGCTAAGATTTGCTTAAGTTTACTGGCCTTTGATTGACTTGACTTTTTTGAACTACTAGAAGCCGTAGGGCTTGTGGGTTTGGATGCCTGTTTAGGTTGTTGTTTAGGTTGAGTTGGTTGGGTAGGCTGGGGTTTTGGTTGTGAGAGTTGGCTAGGTGTGATTAATGGTATTGATCTAGACACTGTCTTGACTATATGAGTAAGTTCTTTATTGGATTGAAAGAACTTTTGAATGTTGGTTATAAACCGGAACTTTGATATTTTCCTGCTTAGCCGGAGAAGACAACGAGAGAGAGGAGGTTTCTTCTGGTACAGAGGAAGAAGGGACGATGTTGTTAAACCCTAACAATGGCGGAATCGAGGAAGAGAAGAAGAAGAAGATGAAGAAAGCGAAGGTGGTTGTGATAATGGGACCTACAGGTTCTGGGAAATTGAAGTTAGCCGTTGATTTGGCGTCACACTTTCCGGTGGAGATCATTAACGCCGACGCAATGCAGATATACTCTGGCCTCGACGTTCTCACCAATAAAGTCACCATTAACGAACAAAAAGGTTTAATTTTGATTCTGATTGGTGTTTAGTATAGAGTTCAAGTAGATGCTTAGGTTTGAATTTGGGGCACCCACACAGAGTTAAGGAATGAGCACAGCGAGATAACGGACAAGATAAATGTGAACATTCAAATTCTTCATTCAGTGAGGCCTACATCTAGAGCTTCATCCACAAAAGATTCAGGTATGAATGAAGATAGAGCTCTAAGCTTTGTTTGGGTTACTCATTCATTTTGATTCTGGTTCATTGCTTATGCTATGACTGTTAGATGCTCACTGAGACATTTTATACTTTGAAACCATATGCGTAACGTGGGTACATAACTTATGAGTAGGAAATGATGCAGGTCCAGAAGAAACAAGCTTGTCAGGTGCAGTGACTATTGATCAATACCCACATGGGTTGGATAGTTTTCCCTATGCACACACCCATACTCTCTTGTCCAACATGCATGGGTTGAATTACTTTCCCTATGCACACATACAACACCCATACTCTCTTGTTTTATCATTTCTTTATGTATTTCTTTATTAAAAGGACCATACTCACTTGTCCTTTGAGAGCTCTATATAAGCTTGCTCTTTACCTCATTTGTAATCATCATCTAAGTTTCTTTCATTCTCTCTCAATATCAAATCTTCTTCTTCCTCTTTCTATTTAGTTTTTGCAAATTCTAACATGGTATCAGAGCATGATCCTAAATGATCATAGCCTTGTTATCGCATTTCTCTTATTCCGCCTAAACTCTATTCTTGTTTCTTCAATCTCTTATCATTATGAATCACTCTAATAGCCTTGTTTCACTCTGAGACTTAGTCCTCAAAATCATTGATTCTTGAGTTGTGAAAAAGGCTAGATTTGTGATCATTAAATCTGTTCTATATATTTTTCAAGCTAAAATCGATTTAAATCATGGATAGCACTAAACCAGTTGTGATTCCAGTGATTTTGAAAGGAGCAAACTATATCATATGGTCTAGAACCACAAAAACCGCCCTTGGTGGCCGTGGGTTATGGATTTATATTGAAGGAACTAAGCCTTCGCCAAAACCCATCATCAAAGAAGATGGAGACTCTGACTCTACCATCAAAGAAAAAGAAGAAGGAGCCAAGAAAGAAGCAGAAAATAAATGGATTCAAGAAGATCAATCCGTACTTAGTCTCCTTCAAAATTCTCTTGATGCGCCTATTCTAGAGGCCTATTCCTACTGTGAAACAGCAAACGATCTTTGGGGAACTCTCAAAAATGTCTATGGCAACATCTCAAACCTCACTAGAGTATTTGAAGTCAAGAAAGCCATTAACAACCTCAGTCAAGAAGACATGGAATTTACCAAACATTTCGGTAAATTTAGATCACTTTGGGCTGAGTTAGAGATGCTAAGACCTAGCACCATGGATCCATCTGTGATCAATGAAAGAAGGGAGCAAGACAAAGTCTTTGGATTACTGCTCACCTTAAACCCCTCATTTAACGATCTCATCAAGCATCTATTGAGGGCAGAGAAGCTTCCAAGCTTAGATGAAGTGTGCTCACAGATTCAAAAGGAGCAAGGATCATTCGGCTTGTTTAGCAACAAAGGAGATCTTCCAATGGCTAACAAAGTAGAGACTCCAACAGCCAACAAAAGTGGTTACCAAGGCAACAACTTCATCAAAGACTACAAGCCACCATGGTGCACCCATTGTAAGAAGAAGGGTCATCGAGTTGAAAAATGCTACATACTCCATCCACACCTAAGACCAAGCCTACCAAGAGCAAACATTTCTCAAGAGGTTAGAAGCGGTCAAGCTCAAGCCGGCTCATCTAAACAAATGGAAGAAGTGGCAATGGCAGCATCTCATGGTGATCTAGTGAGGAAATCAGACCTGGAGTCTCTCTTCAAAGCAATCGCCAACATAAATCAATCCGGTATCACCTTATTTGCCTCTAAACCAAGCAAAACTCTAATAATTGATTCTGGAGCTTCTCATCATATGATTAACAATCATGATCTCTTAACTAATATTAAACCTACAAATGGAAATGTGGAAATTGCAAATGGGGATAAAATACCAATTAAAGGCGAAGGAGAACTAAAATTATTTGATAAAACGTCCAATGCCTTTTATATGCCAACGTTCACTTCTAATTTGTTATCTGTCAAAAAGGCCACTAATGATTTGAATTGCAATGCTATATTTGGTCCTAATGATGTGAAGTTTCAGGATATTGAGACCGGAAAGTTGCTTGGAGAAGGAGGCACTAAGGGAGACTTATATATTTTGGAGAATCTTTCACCAAGCAATCAAGCCTTATCTTTTAATTCATGCTTAGATAATAATGCCTTGTGGCACTCTAGATTAGGCCATCCGCACTCTAGAGCTCTTGAACTTATGTTACCTACTATCTCTTTTAAAAATGCTAGTTGTGAAGCATGTATCCTAGGGAAGCATTGCAAAACTGTTTTCACCAAGTCCTCCACTATATATGAAAAATGTTTTGACTTAGTGCACTCTGATGTTTGGACCTCACCTTGTCTATCTAGAGATAATAACAAATATTTTGTCACATTCATAGATGAGAAATCCAAATACACTTGGTTAACTTTGCTTCCATCTAAAGATAGAGTATTTGATGCTTTTCTCAACTTTCAGAACTATGTTACTAATCAGTTTAATGGCAAAATTAAGGTACTAAGATCGGACAATGGTGGAGAATACACAAGCCATAAGTTCAAAGAACATCTAGCTAAGCATGGAATTATACATCAAACGAGTTGTCCCTATACACCTCAACAAAATGGAGTTGCTGAAAGGAAAAATCGGCATCTGATGGAAGTAGCAAGATCAATGATGTTTCACTCACATGTGCCAAAGAGATTTTGGGGAGATGCTGTGATGACTGCATGTTATCTCATCAACAGAATTCCAACTAGAGTATTGAAAGATACATCTCCATTTGAGGTACTAAATAATATGAAACCTTCCCTTGATCATTTAAAAGTTTTTGGTTGTGTGTGCTTTGTTTTGGTACCAGGTGAACAAAGAACTAAGTTGGATGCTAAAAGCATAAAGAGCATTTTTCTAGGCTACTCAACAACACAAAAGGGATATAAGTGTTATGATCCAGTCAACAATAAGCTGTTGGTGTCAAGCAATGTGAAATTCATGGAAAATCAAGGGTACTATAACAAAATGGAGTGGGAAAGTATCAAGGATCTCGCCAGCTCTACATCAGATAGAATGGAGAGTCTTCGATTTCTACTCAACCATCTTGGAAATCCACCAACAAGTCAAACTCAGACATTTAGTACCAGGACTAATCAAGAAAGTACCAGTACTCAACAAAATCAAAATGAGAATTTGGAGGCTGATCAAGAAATGGAAAATCAAAATGATCAAGACTTAGTGGAAGCATCTCAAAATGACCAAGCTAAGGGGGAGACTGAAAGCGAACCTACTATAGATCAACATCAAGCTCCGGATCAAGTGGAAGAACCAGTTGAAGAAATCATTCAACTAAGAAGAAGCACTAGATCAAGAATTGGTCCAGAACATCGGAATCCTGAATTTGTGTATTACAACAATCAAGCTATTGCCCATCCAATACAAGCGGTGTGTTCACTTGACCTTTTTCCATCAGATCATCAAGCATTTATTGGAAAGATTGATCTGCATTACATACCTCAAAGCTATGAAGAAGCTAAGGAGAGTAAAGAATGGGTTGCAGCAGTTGATGATGAAGTTGACGCCATGATTATAAACCATACTTGGGATGAAGCTGACTTACCTCCGGGAAAGAAGGCCGTGAGCTCAAGATGGATCTTTACAATTAAGTACCTAAGTAATGGTGATATAGAAAGATATAAGGCACGACTAGTTGCAAGAGGGTTCACACAAAGCTATGGGGAGGATTACACAGATACTTTTGCACCTGTAGCAAAGCTTCACACAGTTAGAGTTGTTTTGTCCATTGCCACCAACCTTTCATGGGATTTATGGCAAATGAATGTAAAGAATGCCTTCTTACAAGGAGAATTAGAAGAAGAGGTCTACATGACTCCACCACCAGGTCTTGAAAATTCAATTACTCCGGGAAAAGTCTTAAGGCTTAGGAAAGCAATTTATGGACTTAAGTAATCTCCAAGGGCGTGGTATCACAAACTCAGCTCAACACTCAAGGATAAAGGATTTAGAAGATCATAAGCTGATCACACCCTCTTCACTCTTCAAAGTCCTCAAGGCATCATTGTTGTCTTGGTTTATGTGGATGACTTGATCATTTCAGGTAGTGATCAAGTAGGTATTCAAGAAACAAAATCCTTCTTAAAATCTGTTTTTGATATTAAAGATTTGGGAGAACTAAAATACTTTCTAGGGATAGAGATATGTCGTTCTCCAGAAGGCTTATTTCTATCACAACGGAAGTATACTCTTGATTTGTTAAGTGAAACAGGAAAATTAGGTTCTAAACCAGCCAAGACACCACTTGAGGATGGCTACAAGGTCAAGCGAGAGGGGGAGAAAGAAAAGGATGATCCACTAGACAAACCTTATGATGATCCTCCTCAATACCGGAAACTTGTAGGTAAGCTCATCTACTTAACAATCACTAGACCTGACTTGTGTTTTGCTGTGAACCAGGTTAGTCAACACATGAAGGAGCCTACGGTGTATCATTGGAACATGGTTGAAAGGATTCTTCGTTATCTCAAAGGCTCACCAGGTCAAGGCATTTGAATGGGAAAGAATGGAAATGCTGAGATTGTTGGGTATTGTGATGCGGATTATGCTGGAGACACTATTGATAGGAAATCAACCACGGGTTATTGCACTTTCGTAGGAGGTAATCTGGTTACTTGGAAGTCTAAGAAACAGAAGGTGGTATCTTGTTCAAGTGCTGAATCTGAATATCGGGCTATGAGGAAGCTAACAAATGAGTTGGTATGGCTTAAGGCGCTCATCAAAGATTTAGGTATAGAATCATCAACTCCAATGACCATGCATTGTGATAATCAAGCGGCAATCCATATAGCAACAAATTCAGTCTTCCATGAGAGAACAAAGCATATTGAGGTTGACTGCCACAAAGTAAGAGAGAAGATTGAAGAAGGAGTAACATTGCCATGCTTTACAAGGAGCGAAGATCAATTGGCTGACATATTCACCAAGGCCGCTAGCCTCAAGGTTTGCAATCACATCCATAACAAACTTGGGCTAGTAGACCTCTCAAGACCTTGATCGGCTTCCCTAAATCCGTGAAGACCACACTCTTTTTCCCTTAGCAAGGTTTTATCCCATGAGGTTTTTCTTGTTAAGGTTTTTAATGAGGTGGTACTCACGGGTTCTCCAAACTTAGCCACCACTCCGCCTAAGTTTGAGGGGGAGTATTGATCAATACCCACATGGGTTGGATAGTTTTCCCTATGCACACACCCATACTCTCTTGTCCAACATGCATGGGTTGAATTACTTTCCCTATGCACACATACAACACCCATACTCTCTTGTTTTATCATTTCTTTATGTATTTCTTTATTAAAAGGACCATACTCACTTGTCCTTTGAGAGCTCTATATAAGCTTGCTCTTTACCTCATTTGTAATCATCATCTAAGTTTCTTTCATTCTCTCTCAATATCAAATCTTCTTCTTCCTCTTTCTATTTAGTTTTTGCAAATTCTAACAGTGACTTCCTTATCTGCCTCCACGCAGACATCTGGCATCAGTGTTACTACCCGTGCCATGGATGTGGATGTGGTTACTAGTATTCCTTTTGCTATGGTTGATGAGATAACCGAGTCATCTCCAGCAGCAGAGGATGGATTACAGCTTGGGGATCAGGTTGTGAAGTTTGGCAACGTGGAGGGTGGTGACAATCTGTTGCAAAGGCTTGCCACTGAAGCTCAGTCTAACCAGGGACAAGCAGTTTCCGTTCAAGTAATGAGGCAAGGTGCAAAAGTTGGTTTATCTGTTACACCAAGGATATGGCAAGGCCGAGGTCTATTGGGGTAAATACTGATACTGCTAGTACATTTCAATAGTTGATCTACTCACAAGAAAGAAGGAAAAACATTACTCCCTATCAACTGATGAATTGTTAACTCTTTCCGATATGATGTTCTTCCATTGCAGATGCCATTTCCGTTTGGTATAGCTGCATATGCTTACTTGGATGATCATTTGGAGACCTGGATATGGTGAAAGCTTCTGTACTGCAGAGTTGTTGGGTGATTTAGTAGGCGTGCAAGTGTTTGCGAAGTGGAGTGAACAGTATTTTCATCTTTGTATGGAGAACCCAACTATGTTAAAAAAAAAAAAGAAGAAGCATTTGGTCTGTAGCTGATAAGATATTTAAGAGGCTTCATTACTCATCCTAACAATGGTCTAGGTGGTGGATTAATAAAAAGGATCATAGAAATCTCAATCATTGAGTTTTTGACCCACTTGGTTGGGACATGATAAAATTAGGCAATTGATGATCGTTCACCACACTAAGAATGATGGGGTGGTGGTGAAGGTGACGTCATAGATTCATTTAGAACGACCTTATGAATTTTTATATATTTATGCAATCAGATGAAAAAATGTTACAAGTTTTGATTTTACATTCTGTTCCTTCTAGCACATAACAAAGACATGATTACACCACCAAACTCGTCTTTTGCGTTAACAAGTTTTGCTCGAGTGTTCTGCTTTCTAAACTACACATCAAGCCAGGCGTCTGTTGTGGATAAGTGAAATAATTGTAGCACCCCATGATTCCAAACCGGATAATCTCTGTACAAAAAGAGTTAGCACTGATGGAAATAACATTTGCAGGGCCAGTACATGACGTCAAGTTAGAGTTCAAGCTTATCTTGCTCGTGTCTATCTACATTCCTTTTTATTGACGAATATTCCTAACTGTCTTTTTTTGTGGCGTGTATGTTCAAGGAGGTCGTTTGAACTTTGAACTCCTTTAGCTTTCGGGTGCTTTGGCCAAACACATGTGGCCTATCATTCTGGTTCACCCTTTTTGGCTTATGGAAGTATCTTTGACCAAGTGTCTCATAGGTTTAAGCAGCTGTGCAAAACGAAGCGGAACGTGTGCCCTGATAAGCGTCCCATTCTCTGTATATTCCTACGTATGCAACAAACACAAGACATGAGAATCATATGAGACACAAGACATGAACAAAACAAAAGAAACCAAGCAAGATGGTCGGTCCTCTACTCACAGTTTCTTTCACCATTCCAACCTTGTGTATGGTGCTTAGAAGGTCCCCTTTATCAAATGGCAAAAGGGCCTCTACCCAAACCATTGAATCCTGTTACAATTTTTGAAGAACTAAGTTTCTAATGTGCCACAATCATGAACCAAAAAAAGATTAAAAACATTTTGATGAAACTGAACCTTGAGCTTCTCATGAACAGCATTGCAAAAGTCGTCTAGTCCTTCTCCAGTCAGAGCAGATATACAAATAGTATCCCCACTTTTCTCTGCTTCCAGCTTGACCTTTTGAGGATCATCCACTCTATCAACCTAACCAAGGTGTAAAGAGTATCATAGTTATAGTTGTTCCCACGTTATTTTGCATATACAGCAAGAGACTGGATAGATATATACAATCATTTCTGTCTATACTACTATACACTACCTTATTCCACACGACCAATTTTGGGATTGATGAAACATCGAGTTCAGACATAACCTTTTCCACGGCTTCTATTTGTTGCTCTGCCAGTGGGTGGCTATACATTTTGCAAGCATATAATCATCAGGGAGGTAAAATTATGACATCTGATTGATTGACCCAGTTTGAGCAGGATTTGAAGATACCAAACCTGATGTCAACAACATGCACTAAAAGGGATGACTCTGATATCTCCTCGAGTGTTGCTCTGAAAGCAGCAACCTACAAGACACTTTTCAGCCAAGTTACATACCGCATTAACACAAAGCCCTCTGTAATTTGATTTCAAGGGACACTCATGGAAGTATTAACAAACGGATGCAGACACATGGAGAACATGTCCCTTTAAGCTTCTAGTTGAGTTTTAGCCATTAGAACCTTACCAGGGTGGTTGGTAACTTTTGGATAAAACCAACAGTATCTGTGAGAAGGAACTCCTTCCCGTTTTGCATCTGACCAAACGGAAGCCAGAAAAGAAATCTATGTCAAAACTCAGATACCACATTAAATACAACTGTTCGAACTATCAAGATAGCAGTGCAGGTTACACAATACAATTATGTTAAACAACACCACGTAGAACATGTCATCCGTTAGGTGAAGTGACTATCAGGGGTCTTTTAATAGCAATAATACAGAAGAAACGAATGTCTCCCAAAAAAAAAGGAAGGGACTGCAGATCTACTCTTCCAACAAATTCTACTGACCTGAACCCTTCTAGTAGTTGGATCAAGGGTCGCAAACAAACGATTTTCGGCAAGAACATTAGCACCAGTCAATTGGTTCAATAGTGTACTCTTCCCAGCGTTTGTGTAACCAACCTAAAACAACATAGGTATAAAATATCACATATGAAATGAAGTGTTGGTCAACTCCTAAGGGTTTAGCAAACTGTGGTGTACTACTTACCAAAGATACAACAGGAACAGGTATAGCAACACGCCGGCTTCTATACTGCTTTCGATGCTTTCTTACAGATTCCAACTCTTTTTTTAGAACTCCAATCTGGCCAAACAATATGAAAACGTTCAGAATCTATTTCAAGCCTAATGGACCGATATAGAAAAGCCTAATAAAGACAGAACTTAAGAAACCACTCATCACAAAATGTGCCACGAACCATTTGTTGGCAATTTAAACGAGAAGCAGTAGAGGCTAAAACTGCAGAAATATATATATTTACTTACTTGAGTACGCAAGATCCGCTTATCAACTTCAATTTGTTTTTCTCCCATGCCCTTAACTTGGCCACCTGATTGACGCTCAAGATGAGTCCACATTCTAGTTAATCGTGGTAACTGGTATTCCATTTGTGCTAGAGCAACCTGGAAACAATTCGAAATTGAGCCAATTTTTGTACATGGTTTCTGAAAAGAGCATTACTAACCACAACAGTCATCTCTATATGTATGTTTTATCTTGCCTGCAAGGCTGCTTCATGAGTTGCGGCCCTTTGGTTAAAAATGTCCAAGATAAGGGCGGTGCGGTCACAAACTCTAACATCCCCACCAAAGGCCTTTTCCAGGTTACGCAATTGCCTGAAAACACATGCTCAATTGGCAAACTAGTGTTGAAAAAAACAAGAGTCTGAAACTCCTACACACTACAACAATTCAATGGCTACACTAATAAATATTAATCAGCTGAATGATCAAGACAAACTACAATTTAGTGAAACAAGAAACAGAGCAGCTTGGCAACAAAAAGAATGAACAATTAAAAACTCAAAAACAATAGATGCTTGGAGACTTCAGCTAAAAGCTATGCATGCTGGTCTTAATTTAAGAACAAATATTACACAGAAACGTTTACCCAGGTGAAAGTTCATCGTCAAAGATCACGGTCTCAACTTCCAAAGCATTTATTGCACTTTTTATCTCTGAGACCTTTCCGGAACCAATGTATGTTCTAGGATTTGGGGAAGCTAGCCTGTAATACACCATCAAACAATCACTGACTTTAGCAACTACCATAGATCATTCAGTTTCATCACTAGCAATACATAAGAAAACTAGAAAAAATACTAACTTTTGATACGTAGAACCAACCACCGCAAGACCAGCAGTATCCGCAAGCTGTTCTAGCTCCTCAAGGGATTCTTCTATATCAAACAAACACTCTCCATCACCCTTTCTTTCCACGCCCACTAGATATGCCTTCTCCTCAAACACCTGGAAATTACAAATGAAGTACGCTTCCTTTATAATTCTGAAACAGAAAAATGCGAACCCAGTCATGATTTCTAGAGACTGATTTCATGCTCAGGCAAAAATCTTTTCTTTTTTATCCACTAAATGATGAGGAAGAAGAGAGACTATAAAGGTAAAGCAACCTCCTTTCCATTTCTGAGCTTGAACCTATCGTCCAAGCTCTCTTCATCTGCTTTTTTCTTCCTCAACATTTTCGATGGAGTAGTAACCGTTTCCTTGTCGAAATTTGGCTCCTCTTCAGGTAATTTGAGAAATTGAGGGATTTCATGTTCCTCCTCCAAATCGAGACCATGTTGAGCAAGGTTACAAGATAATCTCCACGAATAGCAGTTGGCATGGAGACGAGAGAGTGGACGAGGAAGAATCTGGGGATTGGGTTTAGGTTTAGGGTTCGCTTGCCACTGAAGTTTTGAAATTGGAAGAGAAGAAAGGTAAAATGAGCTCATGGTGGAGATTGAAGGAGCTTCGGAGATTGAATGTGGAGTATGTAACTAACATTCACTTCTTCAACTACGTGCCGTTTTTTCTAAATCCTTTAATGCACACTGCTTTCCGTTTTTATTCTATACCTGCTCGGGTTTTGTTTGGTTACTAGATTAGCTGTATTTTGTCCACGGACAACATTATTGGTTCATAAATCTATATATGTTTTGTTTATTTAATGATTTGCATTTTGCTTTCTCTTTCTTCTTGATTTTCTCGGGAAGAAGAAACTCATGGGAATTTTCAGGAAATTTGTCAGCCATTTTCTCTCTTTGAGAAACCATTACTAATAGGTGTGCAAAATCCACTCTGTTTTTTTTTGCAAGTCAATGTGCTCTGTCTCTCTCGTCTTTTTTCACAAATGCGGGTTTGTCTTTGTCGGTTTTTTACAAGGCTTATTTAAAATCTGAATCATTGTCTTTGTTACTCCTATCTGTTTGTTGAAACTTGAACCTAATTTTTGTCAGGAAAGGAAGCTTTTTTCATTGATGTTTATGCTCTGTTTACTTTGGTAGAGTGTAGTTACTTCAAAAACTCAAGACTGAGGTATGAGTGTTATTGGTTCGTTGACGGAGTTAGTTTTGCTTTTGGAGATCTAGCTACCAAAAAACTGATGGCACAAACGATGCTGTTTGTGAGGCAAAATAATGTCTTGTTTCAGATGTTTCTCTGTTGATTCAATTGTCAGAAACCAGGTCACACTGTTTGAGTCAAGTGCTTGGTGAGATCCATGTCTGGTGCTCCTAGAGTTCAGTCCATGAATGTGGCTGAAGCAGAGACTAAGCCAACTCTGGGTACTGCTGCTAAAAAGCATAGTCCGTTCATCACACACAAAGCTGTATCAACGTCACTTAGAAAGTTTGAAAGATCATCATCTGGGCTCACTGGATCAGATGGGAAATTATCTTATGCTTCACCAACTGAAACTGTATCTTCTTCTTCTTCTTCTTCTTCCCCGAAGCACACTCTTAACGCGGCTTCTATACTAAGACGGCATGAAAAGATCCTAAGTTCTAATCTGTCACTGAATGCATCATTTTCCTCTGATGCCTCGATGGACTCGTTCCATAGCCGAGCATCAACGGGTAGGTTGATTCGGTCATATAGTGTTGGAAGTAGAAGTAAGTCTTACCCTTCGAAGCCAAGAAGTGTTGTCTCTGAAGGTGCTTTGGATTCACCACCCAATGGTTCAGAAACTAAGAAGAGGTGTGCTTGGGTGACACCAAACTCGGGTCAGTTTCTTACTCTTGTCTACATTCAGATGCAGATGGATGAACACAATCGTGATTTTACTTTCAAACATCTCTCTCTATATTGACTGGTTTTTGTATGAAAACACCAGATCCGTGCTACATTGTTTTCCATGATGAAGAATGGGGTGTGCCAGTTCACGATGACAAGTACGGTTCAAGCTTATCTTGCTTGTTTAGATGTGCACTTTTTTTTTATTGGACTATATATCCTTACTGTCATTCTTTGTGGTGTATGTTCAGGAGGTTGTTTGAACTTCTTGTGCTTTCTGGTGCTTTGGCTGAACACTCGTGGCCTACCATACTGAACAATAGACAGGCCTTCAGGTACTTGTTATGATTCTTGTTCAATCTCTCTTTTCTCTGAAGCAATCCACTTTGAATCTACTTTGTGTTTTCTTATGATTAGTGTTTGAATGCAGGGAAGTTTTTGCTGATTTTGACCCCAACGCCATTGTGAAAATCAATGAGAAGAAGCTAATTGGTCCAGGAAGCACCGGGAGCACTTTGTTATCTGAGCTTAAGCTAAGGGCTGTCATTGAGAATGCGCGACAGATATTAAAGGTAGACCCCCTCATCCACTCTTGGTTTGTTGCTCAAGAGCACCACCAAATTGATGAATACCAGTATTTTCTGTATTATGTGTGGGGGCTTGTTACGTAAATAGTAACAGTGAATAGTAACTTTTGTTAATATTTGAGCGAGAGGCTCGACAAAAGATTGATACAAAAGTTTTAAAAGAACTTTAAAACTTAGAACTTGAAAGATTACAATTTTAGAGAGAGAGTAGAGAGAAGGCAGAGCTAATCAGATAGATGCTCCAGTGTGTGTCTCTCGCTTGCTATGGCTTCGTATTTATAGAGGAGTTGGGGAGTTAGTGCGCTTGCTACGTGTCGCTCATCTGACGGTGCCGACACTTCTTGAGTGCGCCTTGATACGTGTCGATCATCGAATGGTGCCGACACTTCTTGACGTCATTGCTTACGTCATTGCTTACGTCATTGCTTACGTCATTGCTTACGTCATCAAGTGGGTTCCACTTGGGACAGTCTTCTTGTCTTGATTATCTTGATATTAAAACTTAATACAGAGTCTATACTCCGTATATTATTTTAGTACAGGAAGTACAGTATAATAATACATATAATAATAATATACTGAGTCTACTAGAATGTACATGAAAAAGTAAAAATGTGCTTTCTTTATCACAACTTTCTTCTTTGATACAACAGAAGCTTGCCAACGGTCTTACTACCTCACCAAGGACTTGCTGCCTGGAACACTTGCTGTGTCAGTATCTCCGATGAAGGTTAGGATAAATTAAGCGAAAACATATATACATTCCTATTGGGTTTTTTTTTTTTTTTTTTTTTTTTTTTTTACTCTTGGCAGTCCATCATGATATCGAAGTCGTCGAGATCTTCATAAGGATCTTGACCGCCAATTAAATCGTCATCCTGGAGGCCAGGGTTTTGATGAGTATTGGCTGTATCTTCTTCGTCAGAGCTGTCGAGGTGTTCGATAGCGCTGGCTAAGATTTGCTTAAGTTTACTGGCCTTTGATTGACTTGACTTTTTTGAACTACTAGAAGCCGTAGGGCTTGTGGGTTTGGATGCCTGTTTAGGTTGTTGTTTAGGTTGAGTTGGTTGGGTAGGCTGGGGTTTTGGTTGTGAGAGTTGGCTAGGTGTGATTAATGGTATTGATCTAGACACTGTCTTGACTATATGAGTAAGTTCTTTATTGGATTGAAAGAACTTTTGAATGTTGGTTAGGGAACAGCGGTCCAAATTGTATTTGTCCCACCATTTGACTCGGAATTCTTGAACCAAGGAGAATGGCATATTTGGTAGTAAGTTGGTAAGGTGGAAATGCCAACAACATATCCATGGAATACCCATGTCGATATGGAATTGGATTTGGTTCAATGGGATAATGAGTTGATTAGGTACCTGTTTGAGGTAGAATGGTCTAGAGGTTTTGATTATTTTCGTTGGGTAGATTTCGTTGATGGGGCCAAACCAATGCCACCATTCGTAGAACCAACCTGGTATCTTTTTAGGGCATTGATGGTCAAAGGATATAAACCAGGAATGGTCATATGAACGTAGGTAGAAGGTCTTGAAAAAGGCTTCTTTATAATCGGTGTATGAGTATCCATCAATATGGAACCCGGTTGTGTAGAAGGGTTTTTGTGTATGGTGGTTGAGGAAACCAAGTTCTTGAATAGAGGCTATCCTTAATATTTTACAGGTTGAATAGGAGATAAGGTTTGGGTTGTTTTTGTCTTGGTAATGTACTATCTCAGCAGACTTAGAGTCTACTAGAATGTACTCATAGAAGGTTCAGTTTTTGATTACATTATCCAACAGATAATGTAACCCATTATCCAACCCATTATCCCATTGAACCAAATCCAATTCCATATCGACATGGGTATTCCATGGATATGTTGTTGGCATTTCCACCTTACCAACTTACTACCAAATATGCCATTCTCCTTGGTTCGAGAATTCCGAGTCAAATGGTGGGACAAATACAATTTGGACCGCTGTTCCCTAACCAACATTCAAAAGTTCTTTCAATCCAATAAAGAACTTACTCATATAGTCAAGACAGTGTCTAGATCAATACCATTAATCACACCTAGCCAACTCTCACAACCAAAACCCCAGCCTACCCAACCAACTCAACCTAAACAACAACCTAAATAGGCATCCAAACCCACAAGCCCTACGGCTTCTAGTAGTTCAAAAAAGTCAAGTCAATCAAAGGCCAGTAAACTTGAGCAAATCTTAGCCAGCGCTATCGAACACCTCGACAGCTCTGACGAAGAAGATACAGCCAATACTCATCAAAACCCTGGCCTCCAGGATGACGATTTAATTGGCGGTCAAGATCCTTATGAAGATCTCGACGACTTCGATATCATGATGGACTGCCAAGAGTAAATAAAAAAAAAAAAAAAAAAAAAAAAAAAAAAAAAAAAAAAAAAACCAATAGGAATGTATATATGTTTTCGCTTAATTTATCCTAACCTTCATCGGAGATACTGACACAGCAAGTGTTCCAGGCAGCAAGTCCTTGGTGAGGCAGTAAGACCGTTGGCAAGCTTCTGTTGTATCAAAGAAGAAAGTTGTGATAAAGAAAGCACATTTTTACTTTTTCATGTACATTCTAGTAGACTCAGTATATTATTATTATATGTATTATTATACTGTACTTCCTGTACTAAAATAATATACGGAGTATAGACTCTGTATTAAGTTTTAATATCAAGATAATCAAGACAAGAAGACTGTCCCAAGTGGAACCCACTTGATGAAGTAAGCAATGACGTAAGCAATGACGTCAAGAAGTGTCGGCACCATTCGATGATCGACACGTATCAAGGCGCACTCAAGAAGTGTCGGCACCGTCAGATGAGCGACACGTAGCAAGCGCACTAACTCCCCAACTCCTCTATAAATACGAAGCCATGGCAAGCGAGAGACACACACTGGAGCATCTATCTGATTAGCTCTGCCTTCTCTCTACTCTCTCTCTAAAATTGTAATCTTTCAAGTTCTAAGTTTTAAAGTTCTTTTAAAACTTTTGTATCAATCTTTTGTCGAGCCTCTCGCTCAAATATTAACAAAAGTTACTATTCACTGTTACTATTTACGTAACAAGCCCCCACACATAATAAAGAAAATACTGGTATCAGGCTTAAAGCGATCCAGAAGATAGATTCCTAAAAACCTCTCAAACTAAACCGTTTTAACCAGACCCGAGCCTCTTCTGCAAAGACACTGATGCTGCAGGTGTTCCAGGCTGCAAGTCCTCGATAGGCAGTAAGACCGTTGGCAAGCCACAGCTGTGCCTTCAAAGAAAAGGTAAAAGATTCTGTTTAATATGTGTTTTATTTAAGAGTTCATCATGGCATCTTCTTTTAGAAAGCTGTTTAAGTCTAATCAAGCATCTTTATCTAAATCAACAATAAACTCTAGAGAAATCATATCAAAGATATCAACGTTTAGTAATGAGATTAAAAGAAACTCATTACCACATATTAACCCAGATCTAATATATCAAATTGGAACATTTAATTTCAAAACTGCTTATTCAATAAAAGAGCATGAGCAAACTTTATCTCTTCAACATGAGTTTGAAGAAGTAAAGCTTTTGTCATCTCTAGCCTTAGACAAATATAAACAAAAAGGGTTTAATTATTTACATTTTGGACTTATCCAAATAGCAATTAAACCGCTATCAAGAACTGGCATAGATCAACCCATACTTATGCTACTAAGGGATAAAACCTTATTAAAATTTGAAGACTCACTCCTCGGAGTAGTCCAGTCAAATCTATGCAACGGAGCGGTCTATTTTAACTGCGCTCCCAATTATCAAGTCAGTCTCCATGACCCCACTATACTTAACACTTTAGTATTAAATATTCATCTTCCGGAATTAAAATTCCAGAATGATAGACATGGATATTTATTACTATATCGAATATACTTTAAGCAATCAAACTCTGAGTTCAATCCCAGATGTCTATTACAAGATGATAAAGGTGAAACTACAATATTAGCTGTACACAGTAAAGATACACCAACAGCTACTTATGCACCTAACACTACAGGAAATGTGGGCATTAACAGCGGCCGTTAAACGCTATGAATTAGCTATTATAGCGCTTCCTAAAACGCTGTGACATCGCCCGTTATAGTAGGTCCGACACTTTTGATAGCGGATTGTTGTTGTGCTATAGTTGAATATACAACGATAGCGTAGTTTACTGTGCAATTGTTAATGTTTATAATAACGTGATACATATGTTATTAAAATCCGTAATTTGACTTTACCTATAGCAAAGATAGCAAATGTTTCGTGTTATTAGTTTGTTTTTAAATTATTCGAAATTTATTTATTAAAAATAATTACGAATTATATTTTAATTAAAATATAATATTTTCGAATATTTGTAAAAAAAACCATTAAAATTAATACAAAATATATAAATATTAAAATGTTTAGTAAACCATTTCAAATTTCATTGTTTACAAAAACCACAAACATACCTATCAATCTACCACTAACAAGCCTTCACAATCATCCCTAACATAAACACTATCATCATCAAAAGCTTCATCATCCAAATCATCGACTTCTTGGACAGGCAAAGGTGCACCACCTAAATCCTCTTCTGTTTCCAACTCATGATAGCCTCTAGGTGGTGCTCTCATAACAACATACCAATTTGAATCGTAAATTCTCCACAACACTCTTGGACCTCCATTCTTTGAAATTTCTTCTTACTTAGAAACATGAAATGGTTTCAACATATCATCCTTTTTTCCTTCCTGTCAACGAAGAAAACACCAATTAGAAACATATATTACAAACATTCAGTTTAATTTCTTAATTGAACTAATGATTTAGTTTCGTCAAGCAATTATATATACAGTGATCTAATCCAAAAGTTTCATCAAGCAATGTAACTTATACAGTCAATGGAACAAAGCAAGTTTGAAGACAATAACTTACTTGTGTTTCCTCATGTTTGTTGGTGGAACAGTAACTTATGTCTCCATTTAGATCGAGCATCTCCCCTTCTCCCCTTCTAGCTGTCGGAAGCAAGTCCTTGACCTCGTGGATTTGCTTAGGCTGAAACAAGAATCAAAATTTTCTAGATACGAAAACCAAATCATAAGAATCTGCTAACTGCCGACGACCTAAGCCACAAAGGACCTAACCCAACCGGCGGAGATCATCCGGATTTCGTTAATCCCGCCAAAGGCAGATCTAAGACACCGGATCTAACCCCATAAGCTTAATCGGCGCAATGATGACCGGACCCGTAAACCCAAATACACGATTGAACTCCGCATTGAGCCACCACCTCTAACAGCTCGGAATCAATAGAAGTAGCAACCATGAGCAGCCACCTTCGCCTCGAGCCGGAGAAGAAACTCGGGGACCTTCCTCGATCTCCTCAAATCATTTCTAAGAGCCACCACCGCCACCTTCGATATCCTCCACTGATCGGAGATGTGAGTAAACGGGAAGCAAACTGTTTGATTTTCCCATAAGGATGTAAAGCTGAAGATACGAATAGAGGAGGCGAAAAGGAGAAGAAATTTTATCCAAAAGAAAAAAGAAAAGAAGGAGAAGATTTTAACCGTTGGATTTAATTCATCAATGGTGGAGGATAAGCCAAAATCCAATCCGTGTCTCTATGGATTAGCCAATAAGAGGCTTTCATTTACTTTGTTTTCTATTTGGGTTTATAGTTTTTTTTTATATGTATGAGTATAAAGTTTAAGGTTTAGACTTTAGAAATGTGAAAGACAAAATGATTCTTTAGCTAAATGAACTAAAGTAAAAACTTGTTCACTTAAATTTTATTTACAAATTATGAACCTACGAGACATTAGTATACTTTTTTAGTTATATGATACATTAACTCTTTTATGATACGCTAAACTCATCTACCTTAAACCTTAAATCAAAATATTCAAGATTTCTTCTTTAGTTATTTTTGAATATTTAAATTATTATTGAAAATGTTATATTTAATTTTTCAAAAAAATTAAATTGTAAAACTAAATACTCTTACTCTATACCCTAAACTCTAAGTATATATGACTCACTAAATTTTAGGGTTTGGGATTTAAGTTTTAAGATTTGAATTAGAAAATGAATAAAAAATCAAAATTTATAATAAGTGTTGGTTTTAAATTTTGTTAAAAGTGTTTAGGTTTTAAAGTTTAGGATTTACAAAATAATTATATTTGAAATTGTTTATAAGTGATAGATTTTTTGGCATATTGTTTGATATTAATTTATAACAATTTACAATTAAAAATTTAGTGTTTATGATTTGTTTTGTGTGGTCAACTTAGTGTTTATGATTTAAGGTTAGAAATTTAGGGTTTAGGGTTAGAATTTTAGGGTTTAGAGTTTGTGTTTGGGATTTAGAAAAAATATTATACTTATATTAAATATTCATAAATCCATAAACATTTATTTTAATTTTATTGTTAATAGAATTAGAAAATTTATATTCTAAACTCTATACCCTAAATCCCAAACTCTATCTACACCCTAAACCCCAAACCCTATC
The DNA here is from genome assembly GCA_963667165.1 of Barbarea vulgaris. NCBI lineage: Eukaryota > Viridiplantae > Streptophyta > Magnoliopsida > Brassicales > Brassicaceae > Barbarea > Barbarea vulgaris. The sequence goes on along the minus strand of OY763890.1, from coordinate 28,457,923 downwards.
TATACTTTAAACTCTAAATCAAAAACTCACTAAATTTCCTTATTATTTTGTGTTTTGTAGTAGTTTAATTATTTTTTGTTATATTTTATGTTCTTGTGTAGGAAACACAAATTTGTTGTAATTTTGTTTTTCTTCACTGATACATATCTAAACTTGACTATTTTACAAAGACAAAAAAACGTGCAAGAGCATAGATCAAAATCGATAAATGGTATATCAAAAAAATTAAATTAACAAAGACAACAAATTGTGATATGTAAACGGCTCAAAAATTTCTTGATTTGCTGAACCATGTAAGCTCCAACAAGTGCATTGACTCCTCTCCTTCAGAAAACTGCAGTGGTAATTTGGGAAAGGAATGTTCTCCTTGTTCTCTTCATGACTTACTGCAAAGAAGAGCCAGAGCTTCTTTGATCTATCCCCTGCCACTGTCCCATTGTTGCTGCTGCATCTGCTATATATATATACAATCCATAACTTCCATAATAAAACCTCGTTCCTACTTTTGTGAATGTAAACTTTTTATTTAAAAAAAAAAAATGTCAAACGTTTCAATACTATGTTATTACCTCTGATTTTTGTTCTCCCCCGAGCATTCTTCTTGCTTGTATGCTCTTTCTTCTCTACAGATTCATCCCACAGAGTGAATCCACTTGCACCATAAGAGCTGCAATTGGAAAGTGAATTCTCTTCCGTTGCATTTCTCTCGTTACTGCTAGCTTGAGACACCGTGAACATTGGCGACACCTCCGGTTTAGGAACTCGCTGATAATTATGATACAAGTAAGGAATATGATTAATCGTATAAGTTCCTATGCCACCAGGAAGCACGTGTGATGGTGACTTTGCGGTGGTATCGATCCCTTCCTTGACACAAGCTGATCTTCTTCCAACACGTGGTAATGGCATCAGTGGCCTTGTTGTTGACCTTAGCATCCTCAGAACTGTTGTATCATCTTGCTTTTGCCTTTGACAAGTGGTTCATGTGATCTCCAAACCTACCTCATTTCCCAATTTGACTATAACGTAAGGAGCACACTGTAACAAATCAGAATTGAACAAACACTATTTATCATCAAAACACTCAAGTAATCAACAGAAGAGATTGAGTTCTTCCACCAATAAGAACGAAACTATGAATCTTAGAGCACACATTCAAAGCTCCAAATGCTTTTCCATCAGTATTTACCAAACTCTTTATCACATCACCAAGGAGGAACAAAGTTAAAATTATGAACCCATAGCTACTGAAACTCAACCTATTCATGAATCTGAGTCTAAGAAAACGAGCAAAAATAAAATCAAACTTCAAATTTGTGATTCGAGCCTAAATCGAGACCAAATAAACAACAAGGTAGGAACGGACAAGAAGCTTCATCAAGATTCTGCAAAGAGAAAACGACATGTGATCTCAGAATCATTAAACAACTCAGTTATGAATGAATGTATGTAAATCGAAACAGGTACAGAGCCGTATATACCTTGTAGTTCTTGTATTGTCGGAAATCCAACTGCAAACAACAATTAAACGGTTATCAGCTACACCAATACACAATACCATTAGAAAAAAATCAAAGCAACTCAGAGAAACATCAATCGAAAATTCAAATTGAAAGTAGAACACTAACAATTTCAGTTACTTAGTTTGAAATTTCCGACTAGTATTGAAAAATTAAAGTAATGAAAATGAAATTGATCACAAACAATCGAAAAATTTCCGACATCATCACCTTTGTAAATCCAATTCAATCTATGAACAAATTCGAAAATGGATTTTACGAATGAAAAACCCCAAATTGGAGGAGATAAAATATACCAGGATCAAATTCTACACGAAGCCAAGACATGAATCAACGATGACTCGCGCCGCTGACGAGAAAGTGAAAATTTGATTGAACTAAGAGGTTGGGGTTTCTCTCTCAAATTCGTTAACCTCCTCCCGTCGATTTCATCGTCTTCGCGATAGCTGCTGACTTACTCATGGAGACTACTGGTGTGGTCTCGTTTTTGTCTTAATAAAGATCGCTTCTAAACCGAAAGAAGAGAGAAGAGATAGCCAAAACGTTTTAGATCTATTTTTTCTCTATTTTCTTTTTCTTTTGATACTTAGTTAAATTTTGGAGCTAATGAAATTTTCATTTTCCCGGTTAGCTCTACTATGACGTTTTTAGTGTTATCTTTGCAATCACTAAACCAAAAACTAACCGCCACAACAAAATATTTTTGGGCGGATCCTATCATAGCGTTTGCCTTTTCGAAAACGCTATGTAAATTTTCGCAAAAGTCAACTATAGCAGAAACATTAAAAACGCTATATTGTACTGCTATTAATACCCTTATTTCCTGTAGTGATATAAACAACTAAACTGGAATCAAATTACTATTCCAGACCAGTGGAAAATAGAAATTACTCAACCACCTAGAAATATTGAACAAATAAATATATCAAGTATCCTAGAACAACCGGATGGGAAAATACTATTAAGATTTGGTTCATTTAGAGAACCACTCCCTCCAAGAATAAGCTCATACTATTCAAGATCATCTTTCTCTGAAGGTCGTATGCCCTCAAGAGCTTCCTTCTCTGAATACCGAACTGGTCAATCCAGTATCGATTCAGATACTGAAAGCGTAAACCAAAACACTAATCAAAATGACCCAATAAAATTCAAAGCACCAATAGCTGAACCAGAAACAAATCTATATCCAACATCACCTACGCAATCTGATTTTCATACTATCAACGTAATTCTAAAAGAATTCGTAATCAATAAAGAATATATAAAAAAGGATTTCTATTCAGAAAATAACCAAGAAAAAAAGAAATTGGTATTTCAAGACATTCTCTAAACAACAAACAACTGAATTAAGAGAAAAATGGTATAATTGTATGACATTAAAAGAATTGGACATTCCATTCTTTATATGGTTTGAAACCTATGCAATCGCCAATAATATCAATTATCCATTCAAAGAAATCAATACAAGTTCATCCTTAAGTCAAGTATGGGAACAAGTAGATGGAAAAAAGATTAAATCCATACACCCCCCATTATCCGACTTAAAAATTCAAACATCAAATAGACAGATCATTGCAACTCCGTTTAAAACAGGAGCCAATGAAATAGACAAAGAACCTGTATCCAAACAAGAAATAAAAAGTATTTATCAACAGAACAATTACCAAAGTCAAATATTATATACAATAGCTAAACAAATAGATCACATAGATACAAAAATAGACACAGCTAATGAAGAAAAAACTCAAATTATTCCACACCCATTTTCATCAATATCAACACCAATATTTAAACCACTAAAAAGAGAAATTAAATTTCCACAAAATGAATTACTAAAATCAATCTCAGCAAGATTAGAATATATGGACAAAGGAAAAGGAATAAACAATATAGATGAAAATGAGAATACTCAATCCTCAGATTCCGAGGACCAAGAAATCAATAGAATAAAAAGAAACATAAGATCAAATAAACCTTATTATTCTAGACATACACCACCCGATTTTCTATTCGAAGAACATCATAGATTTACTCAAAATGTTTACACTGGTGATGATCTAGACGAATGGAATATAGACGGTAGATCAGAATATGAAATTATGAATTTATTTCAAGAAATGGGCATGGCAGCTCTAGCATTTAAAGCTAGAGGAAATCCCGATAAACAAGCATGTATAATGATAATAGCTGGTTTCACTGGCACACTAAGATATTGGTGGGATAATGCCATTGAACCACATATTCAAGAACAAATAATCAATCACGTAGAAAAAATTAAAACTGAAGACGAAGAAGGTTTCCAAGAAACCTTTGAAAAACAAAATGCTGTAGAAGTATTAATCCATACCTTAACAATGCATTTCATTGGTAATCCAGAAGAAGAACTAGAAAGCAAAAAACTAATCTTAACCAATTTAAGATGCCCAACACTAGGGGATTTTAAATGGTATAAAGATGTATTTACAACAAATATATTTCAAAGAAAAGATTGTAATCAACCATTTTGGAAAGAACGGTTTGTCTCAGGCTTACCATCTTTCTTCGCAGAAAGAGTAATCAATAAACTAAAAGAGTATTCTGGAGGGCAACCAATCCCTTGGGATACAATTACATATGGTCAATTATTCGCCTTTGTTAAAAAACAAGGCTTAGAAATATGTCAAGAACAACGCGATAAAAAGCGTAATGATAAATTCAAATTTAAGATATCCATGGGTTCATTCTGTGAACAATATGGATACCAACCACTTAATCCACCTTCTAGGATTAATCGTCAAAAATTTAGACAAAGAAGTAATCGGCATTATCACAAAAATAATGATTACAAAAAACCAGTAAATCAATATTATTCAAAAAACAAATTCTCAAAAAATAAAAAATATCCACAGAATAAAAATTATTCAAAAAACAAATTTGGTAAACAAAATATAGTATGCTGGAATTGCAAATGACCAGGACACAAGTCCACTGATTGTAAAATAAAAAGAAAGATTAATGAAATCTTTCAAGATCAACCCGATATTCAAGAAAAATTAACTAAACTATTACTTACTTCAGAATCAGAAACATCTGAAGAAAGCAATAGTGATAATTCAATAAATGAAGTAGAAAATTTAAATGATTCTTCTTCAGAAACTCAACAATTATCAGATGATCTATGCATCTGCAAAAATATCAACGTAATCACAAAAGATAGTGATAAACAATTTCTTTTAGATATCATAGACAGAATAGATGATCAAGAAATCAAAAAACAATACTTATTAAAACTAAAAGATTTAGTATCTCAAGAAAATAAATTTACTACCCAAGAATCTTTCAGTTTAAGCAAAATATACGAAAAATACCCCACGCAAAGTTTATTTAAACAAGTCACCACAGGTGAATTACAAAGTGAAATTAAGCAATTAAAAAACAAATTAAGGAATTACAAATCATAGTTAATCAACAAGAATTAAAACAATTACAAATAGATGCAAAATTAACATTAATAGAAAATAATACTCAAGCATCAACTAGTAATTCAAAAGGAAAAGAAATTGAAACCGATATTCAAAACGAAGAAGAATATATTCAAATAATCGATAAAATTAATTATAAAAAATGGTATACAAAAATTAAGCTACACATAGGCCATGATTTTCAAATAGAAATCATAGCCCTTATGGATTCTGGAGCAGATTATAACTGCATCTGTTAAGGCTTAATACCAACTAAATATTATGAAAAAACCACCGAACGCCTGAGTGGCGCAAACGGTAGTAGTCTAAATGTAAAATACAAATTACCATGTGGAAAAATATGCAATAATGGTTATTGTTTTAAAAACCAATTTATCCTAGTAAAAAATTTATCACAAGAAGTAATTCTAGGAACACCCTTCTTCACTCAAATTTATCCATTTAATGTAGACCAATTTGGAATTAGCACAAAAGTAATGGGAACTAAATTATTATTCAAATTCTTATCACCTATAAAAATGAAAGAAGTATTATTATTACAAGAAAACACAATTAGTAAAACAATAAACCTTATAAAAGGAAAACAAAACCATATTCAATCTCTACAAGAAGAAATAACTTATAAAAAAATAGAAGAGCAACTTAAACCACCCTATATCATAGATAAAATAAAATCAATAGAGAACGACTTGTTAAATCAAGTATGTTCAGATATCCCAAACGCATTCTGGGAAAGAAAACAACATACTGTTGATCTTCCCTATATTAAAGATTTTAACGAAAAAATTATTCCAACAAAAGCTAGACCTATTCAAATGAATAGCGTACAGCTAGAACATTGTAAACAAGAAATTAACGAAGAAACTTATAAGACCGTCCAAATCTCCTTGGAGTTGTTCGGCCTTCTATGTTAGTAATCAAGCAGAAAAAGAACGCGGGGTACCACGTTTAGTAATCAATTACAAACCACTTAACGACGTATTACAATGGATAAGATATCCAATACCCAATAAAAGGGATTTATTAAAAAGATTATACGATGCAAAAATCTATTCAAAATTCGATATGAAAAGCGGTTTTTGGCAAATACAAATAGCCGAAAAAGATAAATACAAAACCGCATTCACTGTACCATTCGGACATTACGAATGGAATGTAATGCCCTTTGGCCTTAAGAACGCACCTTCTGAATTTCAACACATAATGAACGATATATTCAATAATTATTCTAAATTCACAATAGTATACATAGATGATGTATTAGTTTATTCAAACTCGATTGATCAACACATGAATCATTTAAACACGTTTCTAAATGTAGTCAAAAAACACGGACTAGTATTATCCGCTAAAAAAATGTCATTATTCCAAACAAAAATAAGATTTTTAGGACACAATATTTATCAAGGAACAATAACACCTATTTCAAGATCCATCGAATTTGCGGATAAATTCCCCAATGAATTAAGGGAAAAAACGCAACTTCAAAGATTTTTAGGATGTCTGAACTATGTATCAGATTTCCTCCCAAATCTTAGACAAACTATTCAACCATTATTTCAAAGGCTACAAAAAAACCCCAAACCATGGACCAGTATTCATACTGCCCTGGTTAAACAAGTAAAGGAAAAAGTTAAAACTTTACCTTGTCTGACCTTACCAAATCCAAACGCCTATATGATAGTAGAAACCGACGCATCCGATTTAGGATACGGTGGTATTCTTAAACAACAATTACCTAATTCTAAACAAGAGTCATTAGTAAGATTCCATTCAGGAATCTGGCTAGGACCTCAAACAAAATATTCAACAGTTAAAAAAGAAGTACTTTCAATAGTCAATTGTATTTCAAAATTTCAAGACGATTTAATTAACAAACGTTTTTTACTAAGAGTCGATTGTAAATCGGCTAAAGAAATATTACAAAAAGACGTTAAAAACTTAGTATCAAAACAAATCTTTGCCAGATGGCAAGCTATTCTATCTGCATTTGATTTCGATATTCAATATATTAAAGGAGAAAATAATTCTTTGCCAGATTTTCTAACAAGAGAATATTTGCAGGGAAAAAATCAAGATATTCCAACCAATAATCAAGATGGCGGACCGTAAAAGCAAGAAGCCGATGACAGCATCGGATTATATCAAAAACCAACCGCATATGCAAGGAAAACCACTTTCTATTCAAAACAATTTCTAAGCTCTAGCTGAATATCCACCCCTTTCTTATGCAAAAGCGGCAAATCCTGAAAAGGGCCAGCCATCTACTCAAACACCGGCCCAAAAGGCCCAATACTTTCTTAAAGAAAATAAACAACACCTTATGACAACCAATATAACCAAACCTGTAACTCTTAGAGATTTACAGCGATTCACCTCCTCAATCTTCTATGAAGATTCGTTATATCCAACAGATAATGTAATCAAAAACCGAACCTTCTATGAGTACATTCTAGTAGACTCTAAGTCTGCTGAGATAGTACATTACCAAGACAAAAACAACCCAAACCTTATCTCCTATTCAACCTGTAAAATATTAAGGATAGCCTCTATTCAAGAACTTGGTTTCCTCAACCACCATACACAAAAACCCTTCTACACAACCGGCTTCCATATTGATGGATACTCATACACCGATTATAAAGAAGCCTTTTTCAAGACCTTCTACCTACGTTCATATGACCATTCCTGGTTTATATCCTTTGACCATCAATGCCCTAAAAAGATACCAGGTTGGTTCTACGAATGGTGGCATTGGTTTGGCCCCATCAACGAAATCTACCCAACGGAAATAATCAAAACCTCTAGACCATTCTACCTCAAACAGGTACCTAATCAACCCATTATCCCATTGAACCAAATCCAATTCCATATCGACATGGGTATACCATGGATATGTTGTTGGCATTTCCACCTTACCAACTTACTACCAAATATGCCATTCTCCTTGGTTCGAGAATTCCGAGTCAAATGGTGGGACAAATACAATTTGGACCGCTGTTCCCTAACCAACATTCAAAATTTCTTTCAATCCAATAAAGAACTTACTCATATAGTCAAGACAGTGTCTAGATCAATACCATTAATCACACCTAGCCAACTCTCACAACCAAAACCCCAGCCTACCCAACCAACTCAACCTAAACAACAACCTAAACAGGCATCCAAACCCACAAGCCCTACGGCTTCTAGTAGTTCAAAAAAGTCAAGTCAATCAAAGGCCAGTAAACTTAAGCAAATCTTAGCCAGCGCTATCGAACACCTCGACAGCTCTGACGAAGAAGATACAACCAATACTCATCAAAACCCTGGCCTCCAGGATGACGATTTAATTGGCGGTCAAGATCCTTATGAAGATCTCGACGACTTCGATATCATGATGGACTGCCAAGAGTAAAAAAAAAAAAAAAAAAAAAAAAAAAAAAAAAAAAAAAACCCAATAGGAATGTATATATGTTTTCGCTTAATTTATCCTAACCTTCATCGGAGATACTGACACAGCAAGTCCTTGGTGAGGCAGTAAGACCGTTGGCAAGCTTCTGTTGTATCAAAGAAGAAAGTTGTGATAAAGAAAGCACATTTTTAGTTTTTCATGTACATTCTAGTAGACTCAGTATATTATTATTATATGTATTATTATATTGTACTTCATGTACTAAAATAATATACGGAGTATAGACTCTGTATTAAGTTTTAATATCAAGATAATCAAGACAAGAAGACTGTCCCAAGTGGAACCCACTTGATGACGTAAGCAATGACGTAAGCAATGACGTAAGCAATGACGTCAAGAAGTGTCGGCACCATTCGATGATCGACACGTATCAAGGCGCACTCAAGAAGTGTCGGCACCGTCAGATGAGCGACACGTAGCAAGCGCACTAACTCCCCAACTCCTCTATAAATACGAAGCCATAGCAAGCGAGAGACACACACTGGAGCATCTATCTGATTAGCTCTGCCTTCTCTCTACTCTCTCTCTAAAATTGTAATCTTTCAAGTTCTAAGTTTTAAAGTTCTTTTAAAACTTTTGTATCAATCTTTTGTCGAGCCTCTCGCTCAAATATTAACAAAAGTTACTATTCACTGTTACTATTTACGTAACAAGCCCCCACACATAATAAAGAAAATACTGGTATCAGAGCCAGTATTTTGGTTACCAGTATCAAGTCAAGAAGTGTATAGTCTTATTATATGGGCCTTCGATTTTTTACAAATAAATGGGCCGCAGGAACCACTTGTTGATTAAAAGGCTTATAAGAATACCCATAAAGACCTGAGGTTGTATATTTTTTTGGTCCAATTGGGCAATCACACTGTTTCGTTCTCAACGTTTCAAGGAATATTGGGTTCTGCTGCAATTCGCTAAGGTTTTTTTTTTTTATTATTCTTTTTTTCAGAAGCATCAAACCAAGAGAAGAATCTTCTCCACTACCAGCAAAAGAAATCACGTTACTTCATTGTAAAAGATATCATCGTGTAAAAGTTAAGGATCGACGGGTTGTATCCCCACCTAAAATTTCAATTAAATGTATATCCCCATGAAACTTCAATTTCGGGGTGTACATATACCATACAACTTTTACGGGTTGTATCTCCATCCAAAATTTCAATTAAGTGTGTCCCCATGAAACTTCAACCTCAGAGTATAGCTATACTATACAATTTTGAAAAGGTAAATCCCCATACAAACTTTAATTTAGGGCTATTTCTTCATCCGCATAGGTCATAACTTTTTTCAAATTCTATTGTTGTTATTTTTATTGTATTTGTAACTTATTCTTTAATCTCTTATAAGCTTAATTTGATATTTGTTTGGTCATTTCAATTACATATAAATGTAAATACCAAATAGTAGTCATTAATATACCATCTAAATACCAAAAAAAAAAAAAAACAGTTAGGTTCACGATTGTGAAAAAACCAGAGGATGCCAAATTTGAAAACAAAGTATAAGCTTGTCATGCTTAATGAAGAATATTGAGGATCTATATCTCTACACTATTATTTAAACAATGTTAAAAGAAAACTATTTTTTTTTACGGTGTGATATTGTTATAAATCATATGTGGATTTGCCACACTCTAGTTCTGGTCCGCTCGGCCCATGGAGGTTCTGGTCCAAGACTTAATTCGGCTAAGCATAAGGCGGTTGTACTATTTTTTTTCCCATTAGGTTTTCCTTTTATCTCTTATGTACTCATCATTATATAAAGGATCGAATGTAACCTCATTCTATGAATAAGAAATACACGATTTCCACTTATCTCTTTCGTTAGTTTACAACAGATATTACATTTTTTGCCATTCAATTTTTTTACATTAATAACAAAATTTTTATTTTGCTAAGAAGGAGAAATAAGTCAAAACCAACCTCTCTCTTATTTCAAACACACGCGGACCTTATATATTGAATCTGACCCGGTATCCAGCCAATATCGAGTACCGATTCAAAACCTGCATAAAAAACATGATTCAAGAACTCGAGCAGCATCGTTATCTCTCACGTTGTTCTTCAGAATTCCCCTTTCTGGACTCTTCATCCGGTTTATTGCAGGTTTACAATCTCTCTCACTTTGTAAGAATCATGAACTTGAATATGCACCTTGGTAATTAGTAATAAGGAACTATCTCTGTTTCTTACAGTGATATTGTAGTTCATCACGTTACCATCCTCGCTCAGACAGATTCCCCAAACACCGATAGAATTGATCCATGTTTCATCAATTTCCCTTACGCTTAATCACATTTGTTCAAGTTCCAAATCATGACTTGTACTCATTGCCACAGATTCAAGCTCCAATGTCTGTATAGAAGATTCCTACATATCCACTGGCGTTGACCTTGTTGCAGTGAAGAGCGGTTAGGACGAGTATGGCAATACCTACAACCATCCAAGCCGTGACATAACCAGCCGGCGCATAAATGGATATTCTCCATTTGTTGGTATAACTATCGGAAGCGAAACCTCTAGCGGAATCCAAAATATCACGGTGGAAAACATCACTCTGTACAATTCCGGGATCGGCATCCACATCAAGACAAACATTGGCCGATGAGGAAGCATACAAGGGATCAAAATCTCTGGGGTTTACATGGAAAAAGTACGAACGGGGATTAAAATCTCTGGCAATACGGGAGATCACCCGGATGATAAATTCAACCCGAACACTCTTCCCGTTGTAAGAGGCATAACGATCAAGAACGTTTGGGGTATCAAAATCGAGCGCGCTGGCATGGTTTACGGATTAAAAGATTCACCTTTCACAAATCTTTGCCTCTCCAATGTTACACTCATTGGAACACAAAATTCTCCAATATGGAAATGCTCAGATGTAACCGGAGCCGCTGAGAAAGTCAACCCCACGCCATGCCCTGAGCTAACCGCAACCGCAACCACCCAACAAGGCGGTTCCTGTGAAAACAATATCTAATTCTCCAAAGCTAAAGAGACGACATGTAAAACATAATGTAAGTTATTGTCATCTTCATAATCACATTCTTATTTATTTCACACGTAAACAAAGTAAAGTCATATTCTATCGAATTTTATTATATAGACAAAATCATCTTCATCTTCATTCATCACAACATATGGATGATATTATTTACCAGAAGATTCTAACACAAACTAGAGTTTTCTTCAGACCAAATGGTTGAGAAACTTGCGAATCTTTGTGGTGAACCTATCCTTGTAGTAGTACTCTTTCTTATCTTCTCCTTCTACTTTACGTTTTACCAATTTCACCATGATCTTCTTGGACCCATCGTCTTCCTCCTCCGACGGGAAAGGGCCGACTAATATCTTGGCCGGAATATCCACGACAACGGCGTTTGACAAACGATCTGTACCTGTTGGTTTTTCTTCTTCGCCGGAGAAGATCATATCGTTGCCGTAAGAGATCTGAAGGCCACGTCCCCATAGCTCGTGGCGGTGATGGTGGCAAGGACGGCGGTTGAAAAGAGTCGTCTTCGCCGTCGTTAACGGACGTCTAGGGAAATGACGATTGATCGGATGGAAATTCACGAAATTTAACGGTACAGTGATCTCATCGGATCCGGGAAGGGTTGGGTTTGTGGAATCTTGGTCGGCTTCGGCTGATAAAGGAGTATGATTTTCGGGGATGATGTCATTTCCCGGCTTAGAGGAAGCGACGGTTAGAGCCAACGTAAACAAGAGAACGGTGACGGTAACGGTAACGGTAACGGTGAGCTTGGCCATTGAAAAAGTCTAATTAAGGAAATTAGAAATTCGTATGGAGAGATATTTATAAACGGTGTTTACAATCATTGACGTTTTCTCCGGGAACCTAATTTTCAGGTTAATTTATTTTTTCTAAAATCGATAAACGAAAAAAATAGTTTTGTTTAATGTTTGGGCCTCTAGGGGATTAAATTTAATTGTTGGCCCAATTAATATGGCGCGAAAACTAAATTTTTTTTTTTTTTTTTTTGGTAACCTTTTTCTTAGAGATCTCTGACTGTTGTCTGAGATTTTCCAGGTTTCTCAATGGATGATGCTTCTGCTTCACCTCCTTTGAAGAAAAGAAGAAAGGAAAATGAAAAATTATGTTCTCCGGTAGTCGTATTTGCTCACGGTGCCGGTGCTCCCTCTTCTTCCGATTGGATGATTAGGTACTAATCTTTCTCACAAAGTTTAATCACTTAAGTCATGTTTTAGTAACAGATTAGTCTGAATTTTCTCTATATTATTATAAATGGATTTGTTTTTAGATGGAAGGAAATGTTAAAGAAGACATTATCAGCTGTTGAAGTGGTCACATTTGATTACCCTTGTGAGTCAATTTTTTGGGTTTATATTTATACAATTAAGCTTAAAGTGATTATGAACTTGCTTGGCGTAGTTCTTGCTGGTGGGAAAAGAAAAGTTGCTCCGAAAGCGGAAAAATTGATTGAGTTTCATTTAGAAGTTGTTAAAGAAACTGTAGCTAAATTCCCAGGTCATCCTTTGATATTAGCTGGCAAATCAATGGGTTCAAGGTGCACCATTTCTGTCCTCTTTTACACATTGTTCTGTTTCGTATGCTTCGATGTTGAATGTGATCTTATAACTTGCAGAGTAAGCTGTATGGTATCTGTGAATGAAGATATTAAAGTTTCAGCTGTAATTTGTTTGGGATATCACTTAAGGTTTGCTGTATTTTGACCGCGAAAAGTCATTTTCCTTTTTCATGTGATTGTATGAATGACCAAATTGAAGGATATATATACATCGTTTACAGGGCACGATAGGTGCGATAAGAGACGAGACTCTGCTGGAAATGAGAGTTCCTGTGATGTTTGTGCAGGTAAAACACTCTATGTTGCATAATGAATAATTGAAGGAAATAATTTGATATTCTTGATTGATCAATGGTTTTTGTATCAATTAGGGTAGCAAAGATCCTCTGTGTCCTCTAGGTAAGCTTGAAGCTGTTTGCAACAAAATGGAAGTTGTGACTGAGCTACATGTGATTGATGGTGGAGATCACTCTTTCAAGATTGGCAAGAAACACCTTGAAACAAATGGGTTAACAACACAAGATGAAGTTGAAGATATTGCTCTGAAAGCAATAGAAGCTTTTGTCTCCAAGTCTCTTGCTGAGAGAGGTCATAAATAGTAATAATAAGTTTACAAATTCGTGATGTAGGCTGCTTCTCGTAATCTGATTTATTTTGATTTATTATGATGTTGATGATTTATAACTATAAAATTTATGTTGGATTGTTTTTGAATTTCAAGGTTTTTCTTATTAAACAAACACATTTGTAATAGTTTATTTTGAGAATTTCTATTTCTGTCCCATCCTATTTCCATCTCAAATTTTATACTGTACATCTTTTGCTATCAGCTCTGGTCAATGAAGCTTGGTAAAGTCAACATAATTAAGAAGCGGTTCAGGTCTATTAGTAATCAACCGGTTCAGTTCAGGTGATTATTCATTGGTTTAGGACTGGTTTAATTCCTCGTGATATAAGAGGTTTTATTAGAAATAGCACTCGAGTCATCATCATCTTCTTCATCGCTTCAAGATTCTCAGGGTTCTTGTGTTCTTCGATTGATAGTGGAAGCTTGCTGGGAATCAATCCAGCCCCAAGGACGTATTCATCCACATCGGAGGTGAACAAATTGCTTTGTGTTCTTTACTTTTCTGCTTAGGTCTTACACCAAAATCGAATCAGAGAGAAATTGAGATTACATTGAGTGTTAATATCGAAAGATCGATGTTGTTGACAGTTTCAATTGCTTATTTGATGTGGTTAGTGTACATTAATATCGAAAGATCGAAGTTTTGGAATCATGTTGTTTTGAGTTTTCTTACTGTAGTATCATGTTCTTTATTCAGGTTGTAAGTGTTGATCTGTGTTTCTCACAAAATGAAATCGAGGAAGAAAGATTTTTGTGGTTCTAGAGATAGAATCAGTGGTTTACCAAACGCACTAATTTGCCATATCTTATCATTTCTTCCTACTAAAGAAGCTGCTTCAACTTCTGTTCTTGCCAAAAGATGGAAGCTTTTGTTTGCTTTTGTACCTAATCTTGACTTTGATGACTCTTTCTATTTCCATCCTCCAAGGACTTACGACGAAAGGAGAAAGAGTTCTGAAAGATTTATGCGTTTCGTGGATAGTGTATTGGCTTTTCATGCCAAAGCAAATGCTCCGTTGAAGAGTTTCCATGTTAAGTGTGAAGATGTTGTTGATCAATATTCAGTGCTTGATTGGATACCCAATGTGTTGAAACGTGGTGTATTAGATATTGATCTACACATCCCTTCGTCTAGCGGTTTTTGTTCCAATTCGAGTTTTTATCCTCTACCTTCTAAGATCTTTGTGAGCAAGACATTGGTTAGGCTGAAGATTAAGTTTGAGGATGGCGTCTACATTGATGTGGAAGGTGATGTTTCTCTTCCGAAGCTCAAGACCCTTCATCTTGATTATGTTATGATGGAAACCAGTATGTTTAACAAGCTTCTTTCTGGCTGTCACGCTCTCGAAGATTTAGTGTTGGTTAATTTGATGTGGGACTCTTCGGACTCCAAACCTTGCCCTGTGACCATCTCCATCCCAACCCTCAAGAGACTAAAGTTTTCTCGTTCTGAAGATCTTTGCGAGGCTGAAGATTATTATGAGGCTGAAGATTTTGATGAGGCTAAGGAGAGTGTGTCATGGTCGCTTGATAATCCAAATCTGGTCTACCTAGAGTATTCTGATACTATTGCGGACAGGTATCAACAAATGAGTTGTGACTCCCTTGTCGAAGCTAGTCTCAGACTTCGAAAGACTAGTCAGGCTGAAACGGACAAGACTAATGTAACAAAGTTTCTCATGGGAATACGCAATGTTAAGATCCTCTACTTGTCTAATGACACTCTGAAGGTTAGTTCCATCTTTCTCCTAATCTTTTTAAGGCTACTCAGAAAAGTAAAAGAAGAAGAAACAAAACAACCTGTATATATATTGACTACTCTTGTTTCTGTTAGTAGAGCAGTGCTCAAGTGCTTGAGTTAATTCACGAGTGGGTGATTATGTAATTGGTTTGATTCTTGTTTCAGGTACTTTCTTGCTGCCGTGAAAAAATACCGATATTCGACAATCTGAGTCAGTTAACTATTAAGACTGCACCTTATGTTGGATGGAAACCATTGCCACCTCTTCTCAAGAGTTGTCCAAGTCTACAAACCTTGGTCTTCGAAGTACCATACACATCCTTTACATTTATTGCTAACATTTTTTTTTAACACAGTTAGATTTTGAAACTGATTCGTTGATTAATATTTCAGGGACTACATCACAAACCTTCAAAGAGATGTGACGAGGAGGACGGGTGTTTGTGCAAATATAGTAATGAGTGGGGTTTGGAAGTAGGCGTTCGTACTTGCCTATCATCAAGTCCGGTGAAGGTTCTAAAGATATTGAAGTTTGGTGAAACTTTTCATGAGGATGGAGATGAAGATGATGGATCTTGTGATGAAATTGGTGAAGACATAGAGGAGCAGATAGAGCAGGTCAAGCTCTTCCTAGAGACAATGCCGGATCTTGAACAGTTGATGTTGTACTACAATACACCAAATGATGAAGATGTGATGAAAGTATCTAAACAACTTCAGAAGCTTCCTAGAGTAGCATCAGGCAAGTGCAATGTCCAAATAATCTCAGATAACCTGAGCTTGTCATCTAGTAGGTCGACTAAACGGGGTAATCGTCTTTAGAAGATCAATTTCCTGGGTTCTCAGCCATGGATATATCTCAGGCTACAATTTTGCTTAGTTGCTAAAAGATCTTTAAACTCAATCCAAGATTTTCTGGTTTCTGT
This sequence comes from Barbarea vulgaris, assembly GCA_963667165.1. Lineage (NCBI taxonomy): Eukaryota > Viridiplantae > Streptophyta > Magnoliopsida > Brassicales > Brassicaceae > Barbarea > Barbarea vulgaris. The sequence continues at coordinate 28,441,626 of OY763890.1, read as the reverse complement.
CTTGTTCCTTTGACCGAGAGAAAACCAATACACGGCTATTTCAAAACCATTCTTAGCATTTTTATCTCAGCCTGCAATTTCATCACAGTGAACCACAAGCTCACTGATCGGTTCTACTTGCAAACATCAGCCTTGAGGTTGACTTTTTCAACACGCTAATTGAATCTGCTAGTACAAACACAACAGCATAGCTGCACCGATAGAGCGGAAGAGTTTAAGGAACCAACATTGCCTTCTTCGGCTTGGATTGTACCTTTATGACCTTTGATAGCTCTCTGCACATAGCCAAAAGAAAGCCAAACTGATCAAGAAACAGAGCATAACAGAACAAATCGTGGCTGCTTTAGATTCCAAAACATCGAAAATCACATTTTTAATCAACATACATTAGGGGGGGGGGAAATAAATTTTTTTTTTGATTTTGCTGAGAATTTGAAGGTGAATTAGCTGAAATAATCCCAAAAATAAAAAAATATATGAAACTTGAAGGTGAAGCCATTGGATTTTGCTGAGAATTTTTTTGAAACAAAACTGTGTCTTTTTGTTATTGTTTCCAAAACTAATAAAATTTAACAAAATTACGTTGTTTTTAACTTTTTACAAAAAAAAAATATTAAAAAAACAACAATTATATGATTTCATCGTCAAACTTTTCAATATTTCAATATTTATTAATTATTTGCTAATTATAAAATACCAAGCGAGAATTTTACCTTAGTATTCATTCATATATAGTAATTTTCATATTATATATACAGAGTATTTTAGAACATTAGTTTAGTGTTTTAGTTTAATATCTTCTCAGTTTCAATAAAAAAAAAAAGTTAATTTTGAGAAAAGAATGCGACTTTACAATATTAATACACGCACACATAAAAAAAGAAAAAGAAAAACGCAGCCGTCACTTTCGTAGAGGATCTATAAGAAAACCCTAACTTGTCGTCTTCTCGCATCACTTCCGTTGGGCTCTGCTTTGAGATACGTACGAGTAAGTTTTCCCTATTTTCTTCTTATAAATGATCATGAGTGTATGTTTCTATATTGTCTCCAACGATTTGGTTTATTAGTGGGTACGTAGTTGCTATTTCTTAGCCTCCTTTTGTTCTCTGTTTAGTATTTTAGTGTATCGTTTGATGTGATTTTAGTGTTCTAATAGAATCCTCAAAGACCTAGTTTGAATTTTGAAATCTTGTTTGTTTCAAATCTCTTACCGGAGTTGCATGTCTTTGTTCAGGTTTTAAAATGAATTCGGAAGAAAGAGACATAATCAGTGATTTACCAGACGCATTGATTTGTCACATCTTATCATTCCTATCCACTAAAGAAGCTGCTTCAACTTCTGTTCTTGCCAAAAGATGGAAGCCTTTGCTTGTTTTTGTAGCCAATCTTGACTTTGATGACTCTTTCTATTTCCATCCTCCATTAGTGCCATTGGATGACAACAAGAGGAGAAAGGATTCTAGTCGTTTTACCCGTTTCGTGGATAGTGTATTAGCTTTGAAAGCTACAGCAAATGCTCCATTAAAAAGATTCCATGTTAAGTGTAAACATGTTGAGAATGAATATTATGTGTTTGCTTGGATACCCAAAGTGTTGAAACGTGGCGTGTTAGATCTACACATCTCTTTGTTTTACTGTAAGTATGGTTACGGCTCGGGTTATTTTCATATGCCTTCTAAGATCTTTGTGAGCAAGACATTGGTTAAGCTGAAGATTGAGATTGAGAATGGCTTCCAGATTAATGTGAAAGGTGATGTTTGTCTTCCGAAGCTTAAGACTCTCCATCTTGAAAATTTTCAGATAGGCACCAGTATGTTTAACAAGCTTTTTTCTGGCTGTCACGAGCTCGAAGATTTAGTCTTGGTTAATTTCCATTGGAATCTGGAACATGAACATGAACATGAACATGTGACCGTGTCTATCCCAACCCTCAAGAGACTAAAACTTTGTCGTTATGAAGATTATGATGAGTTTGAAGGGAGTGTGTCACTGTCATTTGATATTCCAAATCTGGTCTACCTAGAATGTTTTAATAACATTGGGGGCAAATATCAACCAACGAGTTTTGACTCGCTTGTGGAAGCTAGACTTAGACTTGGAATGACGATTGATTGGACTAAAACATACAAGATTAAGGCAACCAATCTTTTAATGGGAATTCACAATGTGAAGATCCTCTACTTTGACACTCTTCAGGCTAGTCCCATGACTCCGATCTATCTTCTTACCTTTTTATTGCTATTTTGAAAAAAGTAGAATATAAGTTTTATAATAATGGTTTTGTTTCAGGTACTTGCTTGCTACCCTGAAATAATACCGGTATTCCACAATGTGATTCAGTTAACTATTAAGACTACACCCTACGTAAATTGGGATCCATTGCCAACTCTACTCAAGAATTGTCCAAATCTAGAAACACTTGTCTTCAAGGTACTATACACATCCTTTAAATCGATCTATGACACCCTTTTACGCTCAGTTAGATTTTGAAACTGTTTACTTAATGTTTCAGGGACTGCATCACAAATCTACAAGAAGATGTGAGGACGAAGAGGGGTGCTTGTGCAAATATCATGATTATTGGGGGAAAAACATGGATGGTCGTATCTGCCTATCATCAAGTCCGGTGAAAGTTCTGAAGGTCTTGAAGTTTGGTAAAACTTTTGTTGATAATGAGAATGAAATTGCCACAGGGAAGCAAATAGAGCATGTGAAGCACTTCCTAGAGACAATGCCGGACCTTGAACAAATGATATTGCACTACAATACACCAAATGATGAAAATTTGATGAAAGTATTCAGGAAACTTCAGGTGCTTCCTAGAGTTGCTTCAGCCATGTGCAGTGTCCAAATAATCTCAGCTAATCTCAGCTTATCATTGACTAAACGAGGTACTCTTCTTTAGAAAATCCTTTTTCTTTTTTTTCCTTGTTTCTTTCTTAGCCATGGATTATTAATGAGAAGACTCCAGCAGCAGCTTCAGAGGCTTCCCAAAACGGTGTCATCAAGCTGGGCCAAGAAGAAATGAAGATGGATCATGAACAGAAGCAGCCCACGAGACAAATATCGCCAAGTCAACAACTGTCATCTGTGACACAAAACAAAAGCAGAGGAACTCTGAGTCACGGTACAGAGATCCCTCTCAGCAATCATTTTGCTGCACTGGAACAAGATGATGATGATGATGATGATGATGATGATGATGATGATGATGATGATGATGATGATGATGATGATGATGATGATGATGATGATGATGATGAGGATAACGTTGTTGATGATGATCTTGAAGAGATAAAGAAGCAGAGAGAGCTCCGCCAACACTTCCTAGAGACAATGCCGGATCTTGAACAATTGTACTACAATACACCAAATGATGAAGATAAGATGAAAGTATCCAAGAAACTTGAGGAGCTTCCTCGAGTTACTAAACCGGGTAGAAAATCTTATTCTGGTTTCAAAGTTACAACTAATTTCCTTTTTCTGTCGTTTGTTTTTTCTTTGTTTACTTTAATTTTTGGGTTAATTGGTGGATTGAGATATATTTGAAAAGTAATTGGCAATATAGGTCATTTACTATTTAAAATTTGCTAAACAGATCATGGCCTACCATCTCTCTAATACACCTTTTCCTCTAATAGAAAACTCTCTCCTTTTGACAAATTACCATGAGGGGTAATTCGCCGATCGATGCGCCTTAGGTGTAATTGGCCGAATGATGCTCTACAGTCTTAGGTGTACATCTTTAACGTACACCTCATATATATGAGGTGTACGTACATCTCATATATGTATAGGTGTGTTATGAACATCTTTGTATATACATCTCATATTCGTACAAATATTTAACGTACACCTAGTCAAATGTACGCTGCATTATCGTACACAATGTCATACAAACTCATAAAACACTGATATACTTCCAAACACTGATATACTGACAAATAAGTCTACATTTATAACTGAAGAGTCATAAGTGTACCATATATATACTCCAATTTTGTTGTACACTAAGAATTAGAGTACATTTTTATTATCGTACACTAATACATTCAAGTGCAAATATTAATGTACACCCATAAGTTTACAATAATTATCGAAACCATGCACATATGAAACTGTACAGTCATATGATGACTGTATTATATGACTATACAGTTATAAGTGTACATTTTTAACGTACACCTTGAATATAAATGAGGTGTACGTACAACTCATATACATAAAGGGTGTACCGTAATCAGTAAGATTAGTCTCATTCTCCCAATTTTCTAATTAATTTTTTTTTTTGATAAGTTCAAAATTTTATACATCATGATGTACATGATATAATGGTGTACGATATAATATAGTGTACGAGATTATGATGAAATAAAATAAAACTTTATAAATCCATAAAATATAATAAAATTGAACTTCGTAGATTCACAAAAAAAAGTTAAGAATTAATATTTGATTACATTAATTTTTAATAGAATTTTTATAAAAATAAATAAATTATAAGATTGTTGGGGTATTAAAAGTTGAGAAGAGAGAGAACTTTTGTTTTTTTTGTCACATGTTATTTTCTAGGGAAGGAGTGGCAGATTATGTAATTTTGACACATCAAAGAGGATACGCTCATAACACAGAAAGCGTAAATAGTGTCAGTTGGCCTAAACAGCAAATTTTGAATAGTGTATAGCCCAATCAGCCAATTATTTTCAAATTAATGTCCCATTCTGCCAATTATTTCTTAATTTTTTTCTTTTACTTTCCTTAAACCGTTTAAGTTAAACGACACGAAGTAAGATTATTCTGGTTTCAGAGTTACAATTAATTTTTGTTCTTTTACTTCCTTTTTCTATGTCGTTTGTTTTCTGCTCACTCCTCACCTCAATTAACCGAAAAGGAAAAATATTATGAAACTTGAAAGCGAATACGATTGGATTTTGCTGAGAAAATCTTAATAAAAAAAAAAGAAAAATTATTCTGTTACGTTTTTTTTTTTTTTGATAAAAGGCTGGACTCTGTTACGTTTCACCTAAAATATGAAGAAAAAAAATTATTACGGAGAAATATTTGTCCATGGGTATAAAGTCCATGAGACCGGCATCAGCATGTATGACACAATACATCACGACATTTATAATAACTCTCTGGCCCATTAACTTTTACATAGAGTCCATATGTCGAAACTAAAATAAATTCTTTAAACAGAAAAGGTCCCAAAAAAAAGTTTTATGGTAAAAAGGTTCTCTAGCCATGCATATTTAATTTGCCTAGCGCCTAAAATATATTTGAGACGGGTCTGATAATAACAATTCATATATTTTAAGCTTTATGTTCATACGTAGTAGTTAACAATTCATAACAAAAATGAGGTAGAATACGAAGAGGATGAAAACAAGAACGAGAAGATAAGTAAGAGAACATGAAGAATATGATAAAGTAGAAGAAGGAAAATAAGTAAGAAAATCAAAGAAAAAATAGAATAGGGAGAATGATAAGTTGAAAAAATTCGAAAAATAATAAAAAGAAGAAAAAGTTGTGGAAGACGAAGGAATTGAAGGAAAATAACCTAACTAAATATCTTAGTCCAAACACAAAAACATAGTTGCGCCGATAGAGAGAAGAGTTCAAGGAACCGAACACACCTACATCGGCTTCTTCGGCTTGGATTGTACCTTTATGACCTTTGGTAGTTCCCTGCACATAGCTTGGGATACAACACATAACAAATCATGAGTTATGTATATGCGTGTGTAAGAAGGTATTGGTGATATTGAACCCTATATATACAAAAGAGATAATGATCTAATTTCCAACACATTTGGAAGTTTACAAGATAAAGAGAATATTGCCAATTTATACAATCGTATATACGAGACATGAAGATACATAAAATATATTCCGTAATAGTATAAAGTATTTTAGAACATTAGTTTAATTTTTTTAGTTTAATGCCTATTGGAGGAGCAAGATAATGTATCTTGCGAATCAAGTATCGTGGACCGTTAGAGTCCGTTTACGAAGTGAATCCCGTGAAACCTGAAGGAAAAATATTCTCTAGATCTTCATATTATTTCTTATGCAAGTATTCCCATTATGTCTTAGATCAAGATTAGGAAGATTTACATTATTTGGTGATATCAATATGTTAACACTAATCACTATATATATGTATCTTATGCTCTTGTATCAAAACAACTCAATGATAATATTATATTCTATAATATTTGACATGGTATCAGAGCATTCGATTCTAAAGGATCAAAGTTAAACTTCCGCATTAATGATTTGGTGGTCACAATGATCATCGGATGTGCAGCCGTCGAAGAAGGTGAAGAAGGAGACGATCCAGATATAGAAGATGGAGATGATGATGATGTTAAACAAAAGATTATATCGAATCACATCTGATCAGGTCGTAAATGCATGTTATGCAACAAAATATTACTTGGAACTCAAGGAAAATATTAATGTAACAAATCTTCGCATGGGATTACTCAATGTCAAGATTCTTTACTTGTCTTATGACACTCTTGAGATCAGTCCCATCTTTCTCCTTATCCTTTTTTTTTAATTGCTACTCAGATATTGATTACTCTTGTTTCTGATAGTAGAGAAATTCTCAAGGGCTAGAGTTGATTTGGTTTTTGTTTCAGGTATTTGGTTGTTGTCGTGAAACAATACCGGTTTTCGAAAACCTGATCCAGTTAATTATCAAGCCTAAACCAGATGTATCATGGAAACCATTGCTAGCTCTACTCAAGAATTGTCCAAGTCTAGAAACCCTTATCTTCAAAGTAACATATACACAACCTTTACATCAACCGCTGCAACGTTTTTCAACACATAATTTGATTTTTGAAATTGTTTTCTTTATGTTTTAGGGACTGCATCACAAACCTACAAATAGATGTGATGAGGAAGAAGACAAGTGCTTATGAATAAATCGGTATAACTGGGGGACGAATACGGATGTTCGTACTTGCCTATCATTAAGTCCGGTGAAAGTTCTAAAATTATTGAAGTTTGGTGAAATTTGGGATGGTGATGATAGTGATGACGATGATGATGATGAAGATGATGGATCTTGTGATGAAACTAATTTTGACATAGAAGACCAGATAAAGCAAGTCAAGTACTTCCTAAAGACAAAGCCGAATCTTGAACGAGTGATATTGTACTACAATACACCAAATGATAAAGATGTGATGAAAGTTTGCAAGAAACTAGAAACTTCATATTCTTCCAAAAGTTGCTTCAACCAAATGCAATGTTCAAAAACTGCCTCAACTTATCATCTACTATGTATACAAAACAAGGTAAAAGTTCGTTTTCTCGTTTTGTGTAGTTGCTAAAAGATATCAACCCACTTGGTGGGAATCTACCCTACTTTTTCCCTATAAATAGAGGTGTGTCTCATAGAAGAAGGGGGTTAGAGAGGAAGAGAGAGGTTTATTTTCTAGAGAGGGCTTCTGCCCTTTGCTCTCATGCCTCGTCATTTGCCGTCACTCAGGCCACGTTCTTCGTCATCACTTAGACCTCGTCTTTCGTCATCAATCAGCCCTCGTCAACCTTGTCAGCGACCTACCTTGTACTCGGTTCGGCAACCTACCTAATACTTGCCTCGTCAACCTGGCTCGGCAACCTACCTCGTCAATCTGGTTTGGCAACCTACTTCGTACCTTGCTCGGCAACCTGACCCGACAACCTATCTTGTACTTACCTCGTCAACCTGCCTTCGACAACCTACCTCGTACATGCCTCGTCAACCAGTCTCGGCAACCTGCCTCATACATACCTCGGCGACCTACCCCGTACATGCCTTGTCAACCTAGCTCAGCGACCTACCTCGTACATGCCTCGTAAACTTGGCTTGGCGACCTACCTCGGCGACCTACTTTGTAAATGCCTCGTCTACCTGGATCTGCAACCTACCTCGTACATGCCTCGTCAACCTAGATCAGCGATCTACCTCGTAAATGTCTCGTCAACATGGCTCATACATACCTCGTTAACCTATCTCATCAACATGGCTCAGCAACGTGCCTCAAACCTGCCTCACCAACTTGCCTTGCCGACCTGCCTCATCAACCTATTTCGAACATCTCCCACGATGATCTCCCATTAGACCATACCTACCTCACATGACAAACTATGAAAGGCTTAATCTCTCTCTCGAGGGTACGTAGGCAGTCTTTCACAAGACGCAGCTATAACATCATAATCTCTTCTATTCAGAGTGAGCTAGCCAATCCGACTACTAATTTTTCCTTGTCATCCTCGAGCTAAATCTTTGATATAAACATAATTCTCTGGATCGTTTCATTTAAATACATTTTTGTTTTCATGGTTCAACAATTGGCGCCTTCTATAAGGATTAGAGAATTATCAACGAAAGAAGTTTAAACCTCGATGGTGACAGGAACACCGACTCCAGCATATAGCTCGTCATCAACTACATCAAGCTCTTTCTCGAATACGTCAAGCTTATCCTCGAGTGCATCAAGCTCGACGTCGATTTTGCATGCCTCGTCTTTGATTACGTCTACTTTGTCATTGACTACACATGTCTCGTCCTTGTCGCATCATACTTGTCTTTGGTTGCGTCAAGACAATCATCGACTACACATGTCTCATCCTTTCTGCATCAAACTCGTCCTCGAATGCGTCAACCTCGTCATCGACTATGCATGTCTCGTCCTTGCCGCATCAAACTCGTCCTTGAGTGCGTCCAGCTTGTCAACGGCTACGCATGCATCGCCATCAACTATGTCAGGCTCGTCATCAACATGACACGTCTCGTCCTTAACTGCGTCTAGCTCGTCATCGATATGACACGCCTCGTCCTTGAGTGCGTCCAACTCGTCATCAACTTCGCATATCTCGTCATCAAATTGCGTTCAGCTCTTTAACGACTATGAACGTTTCATCCTTCCATGCATCTAGCTCGTCATCGACTATACATACCTCATTCTTCATTGTGTCAAGCTCGACATCAACTACGCATGCCTCGTCTGATGTACGCCTTGCATAATATACCGAGCTGAGGTATTGCCTGGTTGCATAACGTATAACGTATCGAGCCCGTCTCGCACTACGCTTTGAAGTATCTGAGGTAAATAAGCTGAACCAGTCGCGCAAAATCAGATACTCGAAAATCAAGTAAAGAGTTAGTCGAATTAACTTTGCTTCTTTAACCTAAGCTGAGGTCTGCCTCGCAACGTGTTTTCGAGTTGTTTACACAAGTAAGTCGTGTCCATCACACATAATCACAACTCGAACACTAGAAGGGATGTCAGTCGAGGCAAACCACACACCTTCGACGCATAACGAGCCCAACTCGCACTGATTCCTAAGCTCCTAACGAGACTCGGATATCAGACGAAGGGTGAGCCAAAAGTTTAGCCTTGCATTTCCACAAAAAGCCAAGCCAAGATCTCGCACAAAGCTCCGATGTCATTCGAGAGAAATAAGCTGAGCCTCTCGCACAATCGATGACTAGGACAAACAGAGCATCAACCGAAGCTTTAGGTACCTAGACCTTTGCCTCGACACTCCCAAACCTAAGCTGAGCCTAGAACTCGCAATTGTGCTCTAAGTCCATTAAAAAAACTAAGCCGAGCTTTGTCTTGCATAATTGAAGAAATGACTTAAACACTTTTGTAAAAGTGTAAGCCGAAATAAATCGTTTTTGCATCTTAGACCTATGATGCCGAGCTCATCTCATAAAGATTACTCGACGAAATATGTTTCACAAGGCGCAGCTATAACATCACAGTCTCTTCTATTCAGATTCAGCTAGCCAATCCGACAAATAAATGTTCCTTGTCATCCTCGAGCTAGATCTTTGATGTAAACAAAATTCTCTTAATCCTTTCATTTAAATACTTTGATGCTATCATGGTTCAACACTCAAGAAATAAAGGAGAATTCTACAAGTTTTATGGATTTTGTGGATATTGTATTAGCTTTGCAAGAATATGTGAATTCTCTTTTAAAGAGATTCCAACTTAAGTGTAATGATGTTGTCGATGAACATCAGGTATTGAATTGGATACCCTATGTGTTAAAACATGATTATCAGATATTTATATATGCATCTATTCATCATGGGATAGTGTGGACTCGAGTTTTTATCCTCTGCCTCTAGAGATCTATGTAAGCGAAAAATTCGTTAGGTTGAAGATAGGTTTCAGAGATGATGTTTGCATTGAAGTGGAAGATGATGTTTCTCTTCCAAAGCTTAAGACTCTCAATCTTGATCATTTTTCTGATAGACAAAAATTTGTTTACTAAGCTTCTTTCTGGCTGTCACGCACTCGAAGAATTAGTGTTGATTGATTTGATGTGGGATGAGTCTCTGATTAGTTTAATATCGAGACCGACCCTCAAGAGACTTAGGTTTTGTCGTTCTAAACAATTTGATTAGGCTAACAGGACCATGTCATGGTCATTTGATAATCCAAATCTGGTTTACCTAGAATATTCATATACTATTGCAGATAAGTATCAACAAGTGAGTTTTGATTCGCTTGTTGAAGCTAGTCTCGGACTTCGAATCACATCTGATCAGGTCGTAAAGGCATGTTATGCAACAAAATATTACTTGGAACCCAATAAAACTATTAATGTAACAAATCTTCTCATGGGAATACGCAATGTCAAGATTTTTTACTTGTCTTATGACACTCTTGAGATCAGTCATGTCTTTCTCCTTATTCTTTATTTTTTTAATTGCTACTCAGATATTGGTTACTCTTTTTTCTGTTAGTAGAGAAATGCTCAAGGGCTTGAGTTGATTTAGTTTTTGTTTTAGGTACTTGGTTGTTGTCGTGAAACAATACCGGTTTTCAAAAACCTGATCCAGTTAACTATCAAGCCTAAACCAGATGTATCATGGAAATCGTTGCCAGTTCTACTCAAGAATTGTCCAAGTCTAGAAACCCTTATCTTCAAAGTAACATATACACATCCTTTACATCAACCGCTGCAATGTTTTTCATCAACACATAATTTGATTTTTGAAATTGTTTTCTTTATATTTTAGGGACTGCATCACAAACCTACAAGTAGATGTGATGAGGAAGAAGACGGGTGCTTGTGCATATATCGGTATAATTGGGGGACAAATACGGATGTTCGTACTTGCCTATCATTAAGTCCGGTGAAAGTTCTAAGATTATTGAAGTTTGGTGAAATTTGGGATGGTGATGATGATGATGATAGTGATGACGATGATGATGAAGATGATGGATCTTGTGATGAAAATAATTATGACATAGAGGACCAGATAAAGCAAGTCAAGTACTTCCTAAAGACAAAGCCGAATCTTGAACGAGTGATATTGTACTACAATACACCAAATGATAAAGATGTGATGAACGTATGCAAGAAACTTCAGATTCTTCCAAAAATTGCTTCAGCCAAGTGCAATGTTCACATAATCTCAGATAACCTCATCTTATCTTCTACAATGTCTATCAAATAGGGTAAAAGTCTGTTTTCTCGTTTTGTGTAGTTGCTAAAAGATCTAAACTCAATCCAATATTCTTTTGTTTCTGTTGTTTGTTCTTCGGTAGTGACTATTGACTTTCTTTTTTCTTTTTTCTTTTATGTGTTACTTTGTTTAATGACTTAACTTATGTTTAATATCTTTTATCTTTTTGACCGAGAATGCTTGTCATTTTTATTTTTATTTTTGCTCTTTTTCTTGTATGTTGAAGAAAATTATCACTCTTTGTTCTCTTCTTGAAATGTAACTATAAATTAAACATGTTAGTGCATGAATGAAATTTATTATACAGATTAAAATCTGCTTCTGTAACTTGGTTTCAGCCGATTTAAATCCTATATTTCAAATGTGTAAAGAACACAAATGTGTAAAGGAAGAATTGAATTAGACTCTCAAAAAAATAATGTTACAAGATACATTCTCTTATATAGATAAAGTTTTCTAAATTAAGATAATCATAAATGTAAATAATATATTTAGAAATAATGGTAAATTTTTTAAAGTAGATACTGACATTTATCAATAATCTTTTAGAACTTTATTGAATTCGATTTGTCATCTCGGCTGATATCGATTCGATATCTTAAATCTCCCAATAGTGTACATATATATAGATATGGTAAAGTGTCTATTTTCAGACCAAACCGAATACTTGTCTAAAATAAGACAAAATGAATTTAAACTATAAAAATATAAAATTCAAGAGAACTGTCTAAAGATTATTGGACTTATCAATTTCCTTGAATCAAAGCAAACGTATAATTTAATATTAATACTTTATGGACGAGGAGACATATCTCATCAAAACATCTACGTTATTGAAGACGTTACAATGCATTGATTAAATAAAGAGAACCAAGGTGTGTATATATCTACCTAACATTTATGAAGGAAGTACTTAATTGACTTATCCTATAGACCCTACTTCATGTCGAGCATACATCACGACATTTACAATAACAGTTCGTATAATTTAACTTTTATGTTTACATGTAATGTAGTACTTAACAATTCATAAGAAAAAATGAATAATTAATGTAGCATAATAAATAAACGCGCACACATAATGTGAGTCCAAACCTAATTTTTCCATCTTCATCGAGTCATCCCCACATTGAAAATGACTCATTAAATATTTTCATTTTAATAAAAATACTATATTTGAGCGTAACTCCATCACATATTTTTCAACACTAACATAAAACTGTCACGTAGTTTCCTCATAAACCATACTATTGTTATACATCATGTTCAAGGTAGATCACAAAATCTAAACATTGCATCATAAATGCATCAAACTTTCTACATTCACATACGTCCAACACGATTATTCATTTTCCAACATGTTTATTTAAAAAAAATAAAAAGAAGACTCTCTAATCTCATAATATTTATTATATAGTATTAATTAATATCAAATATACGATTTATATAATTAGAGAAATATTATAATCAAGCACATGAAATACCAACGACTCGACTCGCCGGGAATCTCTCGGACACGGTTTTCCTAACAAGAGAGTTGATCTCAGGGCCCACTTCCTTCTCCGTTGACTCTGGAATAGTTGTCAACGAACCCGCTTTGTCATAAACGACGTAGTATCGATCTTTATCGCCGCCGCCGTGAGCTACCGCCTTGTAGACCGGTGAAGGAGTGCTCAAGCTTTGGTGCTGTTTAGGTTTGAACACTGACTTCAAGAATCTCTGAAGAGAACGAGAGATCTTGTTCGAGTGTTTCTTGCCACCGGAGGAAGAAGAAGAAGTTGCCGGCGGAGGAGGAAGGGGAGGAGAATACTCCGGCGAAAGTGAGCTGAGAGAAGGGACACGGCGGTCAGGGAGATGAGACATGGACATAGTTCTGGCGGAGGAAGCAGATATGGCTGAGTCGAGTTGACGTTTGAACGAGTTGAGCTCGAACGAGTCGTAGAGAGAGCTTCCACAATCCCAAACGTGTGAACTCGTCTTCTTATGCTTCATGTTAGAAAGATTATTATTCTCTTTTCTCTTCTCCTCTCTCTTTTTGATGATTTCTGAGTTTTGACTCGTCATTTTTTTATCTGCGAAATTTGTGAACTCGTAAAACGGCTAATACATATAGTATTAATAGTGCCTAAATGAAATAATGAAAGACTAAAAACAAAACTATATTTATAGCTAAATGAAAAAAAAGAAAGATAAAAGAAGATATAGATAGATATGCCCAAATGTAAGACAAATTCTAAGGACTTTTGATATTTTTGTCTAAATTAAGTTGTTATAATATAACTTACTTTAGTTCCATATATGAACTAGTCATACAAAAAAAAAAAGAAAAAAAAAGATAAAATGTCAAAATCAACACAAAGGGAACAAAAGATCAGAAACTTACCAATTTCCAACTTCTTCACCATCTCAAGCGATGATGATTGTGATGATGATGATGATGATCTTGACTCATTCTTAGAATCATCTGGTCTTGTTTCATTTTTCTTTTGTCGTAGACCCTCTACGATCTTCATAGTTTCTTGTCCTTTACTAATTTCTTCTTTTGCCGCTTGACCAATCACCACACACTCTTTCATCTTCTTCATCGCATCCTCCTTTTGAGTTGGTATCACCGTCGACTCTATGGCTTTTGGTTTGACTTTGACCTCCTCCATCTTTATATTTTCGTACCAAACAGAAGAAAATGAACGCAGATCAATCTAGCTATCCCCAAAAATCTTTTTGTTTTTTACAATAAATATGGAAAGTGGAAATCTGTGAAATTGTAATTTGTCGGTGTTTGTTACATATGATATATACTGATAGGATTATAAATAGGGAGTGGAGAGAAAGAGACAAAAAAAGTGGGTGCTTGGTGGTTAATAATGAATGATCTTATGAGCTTCACGGTCTCTCAATTCTTTATGTAGATGAAAATATTTTTTATATAACCATAATTAGTACAAGAGAACCACGTCGACTTTTGTAAATGATTGAACTTATTTAATCCTTGGTATTGATCCACATGTTGCAACTAATGTTAATTAGTTAAATACTAAAAATATCATGATATGACTTTTTTAGTGAAAGACAAATGCCTCCATGTTTTTGGTATAAGTTTTGGATTGTTCGGCTCTAATTTTTTTTAAAGTTTTTGGTAAAAGATAGTGGTTTACAAAAATGATTTGATGTGTTCAAAACTATATCTATTAATGCTGAAAATTTCTCAACTGATCGAACTGACCGTAATTTTGTACGTCACAAAGTTTAATCCATGTTTGATAAATTTGACCAACAAGCTCAATTAGTTGAATGGATGATTAAAATCATTTAATTATATCGTATACGTGGGAAAAGAAAGATCATATATGTACGCGTGCCCGAGCTTAGTGGATTTTTCACGTGGAGACATTACAATCGAGTATATAAACTATCTACAACCATACTAATATATCGTATTATTTTTCGTTTCTTTTCATTGAAGTTGCTTTTATTAATTATCATACCTTTTGTTTCATTGATATCTTATATTTCTACCGCCAGAAAAAAAAAATCTTATACTTCAACTGTATTTCTTATTGATTTCATCCAATATGGCAATATATATAATTTTTTACACCATTTAGATCAGCCAAATTTCATAAATCGTATGGATTATATAAAGTTTTCATGTATGTTTCATATATTAATTATTTACATATAAGTTTGTTTAGTTGTTTTATTTTTATTATTCTCTTTGGTCAGATGATAATTAATTGATTAACAACGTACAATGTAACAAATATTCGTTTTTTTTTTTTTTGGTGACAGCAAATAAACGGGTTTAACAGGAACTCGACCTATTCTCTAATAGACATGTAACAAACAAAACAAAACAAAACAAAATAAGTTAGGTTCTCGTATGTTGACTATTCGTGCTCGTCGTTCCCAATCCTATCACGTAAACCTTTAGACATATTTAATAGATACGAATGCATCACATGAGAAATAATTTATTTGATATGGTTGTCCTCAATATACATTTAATTTTCATTTATTATGAAGATCCCCAAATCATATCTTAATATAATAAAATATTCACAGAAAATTTCCCAAAGACCGTGCAGTGGTCCTTACTATTTCCCTAGTTTAAGCAACATTTCTTGAAAAAACTAATTCAATAAATATACGATTTCCAGAGTTTACAAGGATTTACACCTTTAATGTTATACAGAAAACAACCATATATCATCCATGGAAACACAACCATACTATGATGGATTTTTGTGTCTCGACAAAGTTCTCAAAAAAACGGTCACGAACCGAATTAACGGATGAAATGAAATTATACTGATTATGAACTATATATGATAAAGTGCATGAATAGCCAAAGAAATCCATCCAAAACTAGACGAATACGAATGGTCAAATGGAATCCAAACGTACAAGGCACAACCGGCAAAGAAAACTCAAAACCATAATAATATTAAAAGAGATCTAAATAATTTAAGTTCTTGTTTCTTTTTGTTTTAAATACAAATTATGAAATACAAAAGAGGTAAATAAATATCTATAGAGTTAGTAGACTTGGTGGTTAAAAGAAAAGAAAAAAAAAAACATATATATCAAATCGGCTAAATAAAGAAAGTTCAAACTAAAAGAAAATATATGAAAGATCATGAAGTACTGTAATGGTTTTAAACTTTTAATTATGGCTGAGGTAGTGAATCATTGCACAATAAGGTTTGACTGAAAAGAAGAAAAAAAAAAAAGTTTGACTATGATTTATGAAACGTAGAATCTCCAATCTTCCACGAATCAAGCAAAGGGGCAACGTGCACTTGGATTTATGATCGATAGGCTTGATATGAATATCTACAAGGCTCTTCTGGACCAAGTCCATATAAAAAAAACTGGATTAACCTGGATGGTCCAAGAGTCCTTAAAAACATAATTAGTAAAGTTAATAGTACCTGATTATATCTTAAACTGATCACCTAAAAATAAAAAGTTGGACTTTGACCCCAAAAAAATTACTCATTAGTTGGTGTTTGAGTCTTTGACTCACGAATTTTTGTTTCCTTCTCTTTTATTTGGTGAGCTGGCTCACTAGTTTTATACTTTTATATATGCTTCTGAGTTTTATTCACCTATGCCTTATGCGTCTTTGGGCTTGGGAATTATTAGTCTTTTGGTTTTGGGATATTCATTTTCTCTTTACCCTTTAGCAAATATTTTTAACTAAAGAAAAATATTATGAAAACTATGCCTAATACATATATGTATATTTTTCATGACTCAATCAAAAAAACCCTCACCCAAAAATGCATGTACACGTGTCAAAAATCCACAAAACAAGTGCTTCTATGTATTATCATACTATCAATAAAGTATCTAATCAACAACTTCACTGCTAAACAACTTGAACTTATTAGCATCAAGAACAAGTTTCCTAATGGAAGAGAAAGCTCCCATGAGTCCC
The DNA here is from genome assembly GCA_963667165.1 of Barbarea vulgaris. NCBI lineage: Eukaryota > Viridiplantae > Streptophyta > Magnoliopsida > Brassicales > Brassicaceae > Barbarea > Barbarea vulgaris. The sequence continues at coordinate 28,424,698 of OY763890.1, read as the reverse complement.
GCACAAGTGAACACAACCATTATCGTCATGTTTATCCAATACGTGAAGCTCCGTTTCGTCGGCTTATAGGTCATGTTGTATAGAAGCATTGGCAGCACGAAATCAAGTGGGATAAACCCAAACGCTCCTACCACCGCGTTTATATCCCCAAAGAATGGTAGCATCGCTGCCATGAACCCGCAAAATGCCATATATAGCGATCTTAGTATCAAACGCGGCACGAGGTTGCGTTTTGAGAATATCCCTTTTGTTGTATCCGCTGATTTCTTCTCCATTATCTCATATGCAACTTGAGAATACACCTAAATGAAACAACAAGGATCTCTAAACGCTAAGTCACTTGTCTCACTGCTAACTGAAAAATCTGATAAATATAAAACTCTTATAAATGTTGATCTATTGGATGTAACTTGATTCGCAAGATGTGTTATCTTGCTTTCCAAGTTACCTCCAATATGATCACTAGTTTTATACTTACGAGGCCAATGGCTAAAAGCTGAAGTAGAACAAAGATGACCGCGAGGCCAATGACTACAATAGGAACCAGAGCTGGTCCTTCGTCAGGCATTAGGTTTTTGAGAATGTTAGAGCTTGAATTTCTACCAAAAACCCAATATCCGGAAATCGCAGCGGAGTAAAACGTGAAGAAGATCACACTATAACACAAGATTAGTCCTTTCAACATTTTCCCTGTGGCTGGTGGAGCAAGAGTTGCCTGAATTATACATTATAACCACATAAATCTCAAGTTCATAATAACATATGACATTTGAATGATTTTTTAGACATTTTTCACCTGTATTTCGGGTAGGATTCCATTTCCGAAAATCGCAGCTATGATCGAAATCGATGTGAACGCACTAAAAACTTTCCCTGAATCTGAATGCTCTAGAGAATAGTCGCGTTTAGGAGCATTTTTAGACAAACCTGTGGGACCAAAACAGAGCAATTAGTCTCGATTTTCAAACATTTCTTGTCGATTGTTTCGCTAATGTAATAATCATTTGTACCTAGGTTAATACAAGCCCCAACGACGAGGAAGGTATAGCCTAAGCTGAGGAGAAGAGACGCACAGTTAATGTGTCTTAGAGAGTGAAAACTTGGAAGCTGTGAGAGAACCATCATCACAACTGTCACCATAGCAATAAACTCGTAGAGCTTTAAGGTTCCTTGTGGGAAAAGACTTGAGTACATTATCTATGTAACAACAATACAGAGGAAGAAGATGGATTAACTTATGATCCGTACAGTTCTTAGTGCCTTGTTTCACAAGTAACTAAGTTTAGGTTTTCTTACATCAAGGCATTGACCTGCGAGTAGAATGGCGCCAATACCAATTCCAGTGTTGATAGCAGTTTGAATGAAGATCACTACATAAAACATCCATCCAGATCCTGTACCACATTACAACAAACCGGTTTGAAATTCAAATTGACCGGTATAACTCAAACCAATCAGCTACAATAACGAAAAAAAATCCAATTCTAAACCAACACTGAATCAAAATCTTACTACTAAAACAGACTGACCAATTTACAATTTACTGCAATTATTAAACCGCAGCTAACAAAAATTCAGTTATTATTTTTGTCACCTTTTGAAATTCCTATTTGTAAACCAAAACCAATCTTAGACCATAAACCAAATCCAACCAGATTTATCTCCAAACTCAAACCAAATTATAAAATTCAAATCCAGTAAGAATTTTCTGAACCTAATAGTAAATAACTGAAAAAAAAAAAAAGTTTCTGACGTAAACCGATCTATACACGAAACCAAAAAACCGGTTATCAAAATTCGGTAACCAACATGCAAATACAGCCAAACCGACACACGTGTGGTGAGAGAGGAGGATCTAACAAAGCAGTCAAAGTATCCACATAGAAACACGATCCAACCTTTACGGATTATCCAAAAAAAGATATTACAGAGATTCTTCTAAAAATTTACCTAAAACATCGGCGGCGAGTTCCCGGAAACGGATGTGACGGCGACCGGATTTTTCACAGTGATCAAGAACCTTCGACATGAGGAAGTAAGCATAGAAAGTGACGAGTCCCATCGTCGTCAAACACACAAACCCTAACCACCATCCCAATCCTCTGAAAGCGTACGGTAACGTCAATATTGTGGGTCCCACAATCGCCGTCGTCAGATGAAATCCGGCGTGCCACCACTCGCCTGAGAAAATCCAATTCATCAGTTATATATAATTCTTTCTAAAAATCGGAGGTTTTAATATTTACCTTTAGATTGGAGGACGAAGAGTGCTCCGGCGTCGGAGTCGGGTAGGGTAACAGGAAACAGGCCGGGTCTAGGAGGATCAGCCATTGATGAGAGAAGATTCTGGAATTAAGCAAAGTGATATTTATATTGAAGTAATGATGATTGATGATGGATATAGTAGACGGTGGAGCTGGCGCATGTTAACTGGTCATAGTGGTTGTTTGCTAAAATGTATAAATTCAGTTGTTTCTTTCTTTAAAGAAACAACAACCTGTCATCTGTCATATGTTAGGGAAATAAACAAGGAAGTCATAATATGCGTTTTCCCCCTTTATTCGGACGTGATAATATTTTGGATTTTTTCATATATTTATCTTTACTACTTAAAAATGATTTTTTTTTTCTTAATAACATTGAGTCTAATATATTTTATATTTTTAGTATTGATTTAGGTTGATATATTAATTTATGGAATATTAAATTAAAGAGGTTTCATTCTTGCTAGTACTTTGTTACAAATTTAGAAATTTTGTTGTGATATTATTCATTTTAAATCATATGTAGAAGAGTTTACACTTTTTTTTTGATGGATAATTTGAGATAGGGAATTTTCTATAATATTTTGAGGAAATAAATTTTAAATAGTTGTAGTTTTTTTTTAGAATGTTCCAATATGTTTTATATTTAATTAAATGATTTTAGATTTAATGTATCTTAAAAGAATCAACATATATAAAAGTACTTGAAGATTATACCATGTAAAAAAATGATTAATATCATTTATCTTTTGCGTAATTTCTGATGTCTTTTCATTTTTTAATAAAGGTTGATTAGAAGTAAATGGAGTTCTACTTTAATAAAGGTTGATTACATTGATATGATCACGAATCAGTAATTTTATTGGATGAAGTCGGGTTTATCGAATAAAAGTAGATAGAGTTTTGTTTACAAGTTGGAGTAAGAATCAAAATATAGACAGTTGTACTTAATTTTCTAGCAATTTATTTTTATGAAATATCGAATCTAGTTATCGAAAGTATTTAGTATTGATCTAACATCACCCGACTGGCTAACTTATTTTGTTAATCACATGGTTGACTTTTTGGTATGGAAACGCTTTGAAAACAAGGAGAAGGAATTGCAATCTAAGAGGAAAAAAACAAAAGAGTTCACATAATGGATGTAACGTGATACAACGACTTGTGTAACGTGATACAAAACTTATAATTTATTTCCTTGTATGAACACACACACACACAAAAAAAAAGGTAATATATACAAGATAAGTTTTTGACCCAAAAAAACAAAATACGAGATATGTACGAAAGCGTCACGTCATTGATTTGCAAGTTTCAAACACTTTACTAGATTGGTTCTTCCATATAGTGAACCCAAACAAAAACATATTTTCAATATCTTGGACTACAAGGCTTATTAGTCATTCTTTACAAAGCCCATTAGTTTCGAATATGCTAATTTTCATATAAGCTCTGATTGGTAACAACGCATAACTGCGTCATTGCATATTTGCATAATAAAAATTTACAGATTAAAAAGCTGTAGAATAAAAATTTGCATAATCAAAATTTTGTGTGATTGGATATAATGAATAATGAAATAAACCACTAAATGCATGCTTATTTGCATAATGACTTTTTACTTGTATTTTTTTTAGGCAAAAAACAAATCTTGCGTTTTTGCCTAATTGTCTATTATTAGGCAAATTTTTGTGATTGGTAAAATACTTGCATAATCGCATTAGAAAACGCAATTAGGCGATTATGCATGTTACCAATCAGAGCCATAATATTTTTTTGGTAAAACTAATTTCATATATCGTAATGACGATCACAAATCAAATCCAATATAAGAGAGGGTGACTGAGAAGTGAGAACCAAACTCTGCAAGATTCAAAGCGATGTGTGTCATTGCTTTCATGAAGGAACAAAAATGCTAATATAACAAGCAAAAACACTATACCAACATGGCAACATCATTAATCGTTCTATACATTCCCACCCACCAAAAATAAAAATATCAAATCCATTTGTGTGGAGTCCCCACCCCCAAACTTTACCCCAGATGAAATCAATTTGACTTTAATACAAAAAAAAAAAAAGTTACACAACACAAATATATAAGGAAAATGCAACAAAAATCGCACCGACACAACAAAGTCACAAAAAAAGTACCCAACCAAAAATATATCTCGACCAGCATATATGAGGTGAATGAAACCAGACTTGGGAAAGAAACACAACGTACCATGGCACGACCACTTAAGCTCGTTGCGACGTCACTCTTTGGCCTCTAACGACAACGGTCTTAGACAAAACCTCTTCAAGATATTCACAACGACTTCTATGATGATCGATCCATATACATAATTGTCTTATCGCTTCTCTTTTCTCTTCTCCAAGTCCCATCAAAGTCTCTTTCATTATCTCCTTCTCTTTTTCATCTTCTCTTACTTTATCTCCAAGCTTCTTTATTTCTTCTTCTTTACTCTTCATCTCTTTCTTCATCTTCTCCGTCTCGTGATTCTTCTCTATCACCCAATTCGTCGCAGTCCATAGTATCCCTGATGCCTCTATTACCGTTTTCTCGTATCTCCCCTGTTTCTCCGAGACATTTCCCGACATGGATTGAAACCCGTCTACTGTTACGTTCACTTTATCTGCTATTTCTTTGATCATACCTCGATATGTCTCGTGTGTCACCGCAAGACTCTTCTCAAGCAATGCTTGCTCCTCTAAGTGCTTAGCCTCTTCTTTCCTAAAAGCTTCTTCTTTCTCCGTTAGTACCTGTTCGGTTACTCTCAGTTTCTGGTTCGATAAACGTAGCTTAACCTCAATGTTACTGATCTTCTCCATGAGAGTTTCGATCTCTTCTCCTTTCATTTCCAGCTCGTTACGTAAACTCTCCATCGTCTCTTCATGACCCATGATTTTAGAATCTCTGGACGTTACTTCCATACCTCTATCCTCCAACAATCTTTGAGCTTCTTTGTAATCCTCTGTTAGCTTAACGAGTGTTGCCTCACTTTCTTTTAAAAGTTCGTTGATCTGTTTGTGTTCCTCTTTCAGCGTATCGTAAGCCGCTTCTTGCTCTACCAATGCTCTCTGGACATCAGTGATCTGGTTCGACAATTGTGATTTCTCTTGCTTCTCTCTGTCGAGCTCGGCTTCGGTTTCACTTTTCTGTACCTGTAGAGAATCAAGCTCATGCTTCAGATTGTTGATCTGTTCTGTTAAGGCCGCTATTTCAGCAGACGCCTCATTGAACTTATCACACATTTGAATGTTCTCTTCTGTTTTAGTTCTCAGCTCCTCTTCGAGCTCGCTTCTCTGTTTCTGTAGAGTCTCTAGCTCAACTTCAAGACCCTTAATCTTCTCAGATAAACCATTTCTTTCTTCTAATATATTCTCGTGATCTTTGACCTTGTTTGTGATCTCCTCTTTCAGATTTGTAATCTGACTCAAATATTCAGAGATCTCATTGGACTTCTTTTCAAGTTGGATCTCGAGTTCTGCTTTATGGCTATCAAGTGAGACCACTTGCTGTCTCAGACCATTGATCTCATCTTCCAAACCCTTAATCTGCATTGACGCTTCATCGCTTTTGCTTGCCATTAGTTTCTCCAAATCTTCCATTTGAGCAGATTTTAACTCTAGTCCAGCTCGTAGGCCATCGATCTCAGCTGTCAAACTCTCAATCGTGGACGACGATTGCTTCTCGTTATCCTCAAGTTTTTGAGTTAAAGCAGAGAGTTCAGTTCCTCTCTCGTCCATTGTCTTCTCAAGTTCCGAGATTCTAGCAACCATTTCTCTGTTTTGCACTTCCAATTGCTCAACTTCAGTGGTCTTGCTTGCAATCTCTGTCTCAAGATCTATTTTACGGGAACGAACTGACTCTAGTTCCAGCTCCAGTGTCACTACTGTTGCTTCTAGTTCTTTTATTTTCACATGTGCTTTGCTTTCCTTCTCTGTCAAAAGTAAAAGTTCGCCTTCTTTCTCAGTGAGCTGCTCTTTCAGTTTGCTAGACTCATCTGTGAGTTCCTGTACCATGATCCATGCCCGATCAAGCTCTTCTGAAGTTTCTGAGATTTTCGTGGACATGGATTTGTTTTCTTCTTCTGCAGCCTTCAGACTTTCGCTCAATTCTGAAGCCCTCTGTTCAGATGATTCGAATTTCGCTTCTAAATCTCTCAATTGAGTGGATGATTCTTTCTGATGAGTCTCATGGATATCCCTCAAACTAAAAAGTTCCTTGTCTTTCTCACTATGGCTATCCTTTAACTGTCCAGACTCAGACATGAGTTCTTGTATGGTGCTCTCCGCCTGCTTGATCTCAATCGACATTTCTGAAATTCGCTGAGATAACATTTTCTTATCTTCCTCAGCACTGCTCAGGCTCTGGTTCAAATCTTTAATCTGTTGCTCTGCTGATTCCACCAGTGCTTCTAATTCTTTCACCTGGCTTGATGAATCTCTCTTGTGTGCCTCGTGTACCTCCACCAAACTCGAAAGCTCACTCTCTTTTTGTACGTGTATATCTTTAGACTGTGCCAATTCAGCCATAAGTTCCTGTACCTTGTTTTGTGCCTGCTTTAGCTCATCTGTAGTTTCCAAGATTTTCGAGGACATGGACTTGTTTTCTTCCTCTGCAGCATTCAGACTTTCACTCAAATCTGAGACCTGCTGTTTTGAGGATTCAAGTTGAGCTTCTAATTCATTAGCTCGGGTGGATGAGTCTCTCTGATGAATCTCATGGATGTCCCTCAAACTGAAAAGTTCTCTCTCTTTCACACTGTGGCTCTCTTTCAACTGTCCAGACTCGGACATAAGTTCTTGTATGGTGTTCTGCGCCTGCTGAATCTCGTTAGAAACTTCTGATATTTTCTGAGATAGAAGTTTTTTCTCTTCCTCTGCATTGTTCAGGCTTTGATTCAAATCTGCAACCAATTTCTCTGATGATTCCACTTGAGCTTTTAATTCTTTCACATGACTCGATGATTCTCTCTCATAAGTCTCATGTAACTCCACCAAACTAGAGTGCTCACTCTCTTTCTCTTTGTGTCGGACTTTCAACTCTCCCAGTTCAGACATGAGTTCTTGTATGGTGTTTTGTGCCTCTTGAATCTCATTAGAGAGTTCTGTGATTCTCTGAGTTAACAGTTTTTTCTCTTCCTCTGCATTGTTCAGACTCTGCTTCATATCTGCAACCTGTTGCTCTGCTGATTTCACCACTGCTACTAATTCTTCCACTCGACTCGTTGAATCTCTCTGATGTGCCTCGTGTACCTCCACCAAACTAGAAAGCTCACTCTCTCTCTCTTTGTGTCGGACTTTCAACTCTCCCAGTTCAGTCGTGAGTTCCTGTATCGTGTTCTGCGCCTGTTCGAGCTTGTCCATAGTTTCCAAATTTTTCGAGGAGATAGCTTTGTTTTCTTCCTCTGCAGCCTTCAGACTCACACTCAAATCTGAGACCTGCTGTTTTGAGGATTCAAGTTGAGTTTCTAATTCACTAGCTCGGGTGGATGAGTCTCTTTGATGAATCTCATGGATGTCCCTCAAACTGAAAAGTTCTCTCTCTTTCACACTGTGGCTCTCTTTCAACTGTCCAGACTCAGACATGAGTTCTTGTATGGTGTTCTGCGCCTGTTGAATCTCGTTAGAAATTTCTGATATTTTCTGAGATAGAAGTTTTTTCTCTTCCTCTGAATTTTCAAGGCTCTGGTTCAAATCTGCAACCAATTTCTCAGATGATTCCACTTGCGCTTTTAGTTCTTTTACATGACTCGATGATTCTCTCTCATAAGTCTCATGTAACTCCACCAAACTAGAGTGTTCACTTTCTTTCTCATTGTGTCGTTTTTTCAACTCTCCCAATTCAGCCATGAGTTCTTGTATTGTTTTCTGTGCATGTTCGAGCTTGTCCGTAGTTTCCAAGATGTTTGAGGAGATAGTTTTTTTTTCTTCCTCCGCAGCCTTCAGACTCGCACTTAAATCCGATACCCGCTGTTCTGATGATTCCAGTTGAGCTTCTAATTCACTCGCTCGGGTGGATGATTCTCTCTGGTGAGTCTCGTGGATGTCCCTCAAACCTGAAATTTCTCTCTCTCTCTCACCATGGCTCTCTTTTAACTGTCCAGACTCAGACCTGAGTTCTTGTATGGTGTTTTGTGCTTCTTGAATCTCGTTAGAGATTTCTGAGATTTTCTGGGAGAGAAGTTTTTTCTCTTCCTCTGCACTGTTCAGGCTTTGCTTCAAATCTGCAACCAATTTCTCGGATGATTCTACTTGTGCTTCTAATTCTTTCACATGACTCGATGACTCTTTCTCATAAGTATCGTGTAACTCCACCAAACTAGAATGCTCACTTTCTTTTTCCTTGTACTTTTCTTTCATCTCTCCCAATTCGGAAATGAGTTCTTGTATAGTGTTCTGTGCCTGTTGGATCTCACCTGAAATCTCCGAAACTTTCAAGGATAGAGATTTATTCTCTTCCTTTGCACTATCCATACTGCTGGTCAGTTCCGAAACTCGCTGCTCTGATGCTTCTAGCTGCTGGTTGAAATTAGAAGCTTCATCTTTGAGCTGATCACATGTTTTTTTCCAATCTTCTGCAACTCTCTCAGCTTCTTGAAATCTTTTTATACCATTGTCCCTCTCAGTTTGCAGTTCATCTCTTTCTTTTTTGATATCTTCTAACTTCTGGTTCAGATCAGTTTCTGTTTTGCCAGCAACTTCCAGTTTCTGATGTAGTTCTCTGTTATCACTCAGAGCTGCTGTCTTTTCGCCCTCTAACTTCTCAGTTTCAAGCTTCAAGTTATTGATGATCTCTTCTGATTCTTTTAACTTCATCAAAGCTACTTCGAGCTCAGAATCTACTGCTTCTTTTTCTTCAACACTAGTCGTCAACTTACTTTTTAGATCAACAATTTCAAGATTTGCAGCTTCGATTTGTTGCTTCAAGTCACCTGTTACTGACTCTAAATCTTTCTCTACTTTTCCATTTCTCTTTGTCTTTCTCTTTGAAGAATGGTCAGAATCCGAGTCTGAGCTCGATGAAGAAGAGCTTTCTCCTTTCCCATTGACCTTTTTCTTAATCTCTCCTGTTAGATCGTCGTAGTGGCGATACAGAGACTGGTACTCACTGTAGAATTCCTTCACTAACTCTGCAACCACTTGTCTCTGAGATTCATCCTCATTGACATCTCCACTCTCAACTATTCCCAAGATTTTCTTCACCTTTTCATCAACTTCTGCATCAGACGATGAGAGTAGTTTTCATGTAAGCAGTTAAACCAAGAGCTATGGAATTATAATTAGACATGCGAAACAAAACTTACCAGTTTTTGTCCCTTTAAGCATTTCACCTTTCTCATGATCAAAATGAGGCTCAAAAAAAGACTTCAAGGACTCTCTAAACCGATGCTTTTTCATGTCTTTTGTCTTCAGTTCTTCGGAGAACTTCTCTAACAAAATATCATCGATCAAGGCAACTTAACAGTAAGAGGTTCGGAACTCAATCTTCACCCATCAAACACGATCTGTCTCTGCACAATTCATAGAGAAACTTATCAGAATAAACGTTAAGACTAGCAAAAACTAACTTGTTCACATTAAATGCCATTATTTAATTAGAAAAGAGGTACCATCTGCTTTTCACAATCATGTTCCTAAATATATAATAACAAATTAGTAAACTAATTATAACTTAGCTTTTACAGAATCCAGATCATAGGTTAAGCATCTTAATTTTCAACAGGAAAAGAATATAATAATAGAAGTAGTAGATCCAACAATTGAACTCTGACAAGGTATACAGACAATAATAGAATTTGTGGGTCCCACAAATATAGATTCAGCTCCTTGCATCATTGAGTACTTCTTACTAACCAAGTGATAAATTTTACAGAAGTTGCAAGAATAATTTAATTTAGAATTTAGAAACTTGGATTAAAGCTAATCCCTTTTAGTGCATGGTTTAAATTAGGAATCTCATGGTATTGGCTAGACAAAAAATCTCATGTGGAGCCACCTCAGCAAATTTGGAAATGGACCAGAAAGCACATACCTCTAGAACGATAAAAGACAGCTATCATATTTCATACCTTCAGTAATGTGAGTTGTTTCTTTTTGTTCTTATGTTACAGTTTAACAAACTATAAATAATAATACAGTTTCAACAAAAAAACAATCTCGATCCCATCATCTAATACTTAAATTAACATGAACTTTCTAGTAAAACGGTAAATACAGAGAGGTAAGTTTCTAGTTTCTCTTACCTTTTTTTTTTTTTATCACGATTCACGAACTTTGTTTAAGCTTCCACGGCAGATCCAAGATCGATCTCAATGGGTTTGCCTGTATATGGATAAGTTGTGAGGATTGAGAAGTTTAATGACAAGAATTACAAAATCTATTAACATGAGAAATTAAAGATGAATTAATATTAAAATCTAAGGAAATTAGTTACACTATCTTTTTGGTCTAAATCTGTGTTAATAGATTTACACTATCTATGCAGGAACAAATGATGAAATACACAAAATCTGTGTCAATAATTAAAGGAACTGCCATACAAAACACAAAATCAATCGCCAGAAAACTCAAAGACGATTGAATAAACCACCTATGGAAAAATTGAAGTTCATGAACTTGATTTACCTTATAAACCAGAACCAAATTAACGATGTAACCAAATCAGATGTAAATGTTAAAATTCAAAGGAACTAAACAAATTAGAGAACCATGAACTCGTCGTAGCTTTCCCAGTAAAAAGCATCATCGGAAAAAAAGGAAAAAAAAAACGACCTAATAAATTAACAATTCTACGTTCTGTTCATGATCCAGTGATGATCCAACAACACTAAGCAACCAAATCGTAAACTAAAGCTAATCGAAGAATCAAAGCGAACTCAGTATATCAAAATCAACAATCTAAACATGCGGAGAAATCGAAGCTACAAAAATCATTCAGTAACCGAGAATTTTACCTCGTTACAGAAGCTCCAAAGATTCGAAAACGAGGAAAACTCCAAAGAAAAAAAAAAAAGATTATGAGCAACTCTCTTTTGCTCTTCTTCTCTGTGTGTGTTGACGACGAAGATGATGATAAGATTACGAAATTGAAAATTGGAAGCGAGGGAGAGAAAGAGAGATGATTGATAGAGAAGAAAAAGTGATTTTGTTTGGACTTATGGGAGAGAACAGTTATGAGAGCACATTTTTGTCTCTTTTTTTCTCAATTGTGAGAGAGACGATGGAGAATCTTTTGGAAAAAAAAAATCGTTTATCTTCCACAAACGCTCCTCTCTTTTATAGATTATTACGGTTCTGCCACTTACACGTTATTTTTATGTTACTTCCAAATTCTCGTCAAGGTGGTCAAAATATCATTTGACTGTGGTAATCCATGTAAGAGATTATTACGCTTTTGCCACTATTTTGTGTGTTTGTGTGTTTTTTTTTTGTGTGGCATGTTTAGTGCCGTAATGAAATTGGCTCATGATTAACGACGCCTCATCATCATGAAACGCGTTTCCCGCCTTTTTTGGGTCTTTTTGAGTAAGAAATGTATGGGTCCAATTTTCTTGTTCTTTTTTTTTTTGGTAAAGAATATGGGTCAATTTTCATTATTTATAAATTAGGAAAAAGTTTTTAGAGAAGACTGAATTAGTTACGTAATCCTTATCTAGACAGCATTGTCTTCATGGATTTATTTTCTTTTTTTTTTAGATTTTTTCTTGTAAGTTATATTTCTTTCATTTTTGGTTTAAGAGTTTTTTTTATTGGATTTGTTTCTCCTATTTAGTATGAGTCTTTTTGAGATTTTTTCATCTAAATAGGTTTTTTTCCATTTCATGTTTCACTAATAATACAAGAAGATTATTTTCTAGAATTTTTAATAATAGTTAGTGGATTCTGGTTAGATCTTCAAATTAATTTTTAGGGTATGTGATAAAATACACTATTTTGTACCATAGTGAGAGTTTAACCCCAAAATAAAAATCTAAGTGAAAAAATTAGAATTTTGATCACAACTCCATGAGCATTTTCTATGTTATACGTAGTGTGTAAGAAAACTGTCAAGACATTTGTCTAGATGCTAGACGTTGAAAGCGTTAAACTTTTTTAAAAATTGGTATTATTAACGAAGGATTAGATTTGGCGGGATATACGGTTATTATATTAAACGGGTGGCGGATTCAATAACTAAAATTTTCAAAAATATGTGATTTTCATAAATAAAAGGTAACAATGGAAACTTTTTGAAAGCTTTCGGATGTACAACATTAAAAATAGTTGCAAAATAAAGTTAAAATATGTTATTTACAAAAAAGAAAACGCAGTTACAACAATGAAATACCCAAACCTTTCAACATAATATTTACAATTATACAACCAAAGAAGAAGATGAAGAAGTGAAAGTTTATGCGTGAAGAGCAACCTTAAATATGGAAGTTTTGAGATCATCATATCGACAACGGTTATAATCAACCAAAACACAAAGTTGTCTTATGGCTTCTCTCTTCCCTTCTCCTAAACTCAACAACTCAAATTCTTTTTCCTTCACATCAATCTCAAGCTTTTTGATTTTTCTCATAGCCTTTGCAAGACTCAACTTCTCTGTTCCTTCCTCAGCTAGCTTCGCCTCGAGTTTCGATAGCTTCTCCTTTAACAAAGATTCTTGTGCTTCTCCACATTCTATCTTAGCTTCTAGAGTTTCAACCTCATGCTTCATCTTGTTATCCTTCTCCTTCACCAACTTTCTCGCTGAATCGACATCTTTAGCTAATCTCGTGACTCGGCTCGCTATTTCCCCGCCTTCTTCCAGCTTCTTTATTGCTTTCTCTGGTCCAGCAAGTCCTTGTTCCACCATTTCTTTTATTTTCTTGAAATCTTCTCTGTTTCCTCTGTTTACTTGTGTTTGTGTGTGGTCTCGCGTCTTGAGATAGTTGTTCTTGCTCTCTAAGTGTATTTGTTCAGCTACATGGATCCTCCTGTTCAATATCCGGATATGATCTTCCATTTTCATCCGATAATCTTCAGCTAAGTCTTCCATTTTCTTCTCGAGATGATTAGTATTCAATTTCGAACCAAATGACAAACGTTTCTTCTGCTTCTGATCTTCTGAGAACTTATCAATGGCATCTTTCTGTTCCTTGAGAAGCTTCTTCTGATCCTTAATCTCCATTGATAGCCTACAGTGAATTAAAAATCAATGATAACCACAAAACTTCAATTTGAAAAAGCTTTTTACAAATCTTGTTCTTTCTTACCGGTTAATGATATCTTCTTGTTTCTTCACTTGCTTTTCAAGATTCTTACTCTTGTCTTCAGTTTCAAGTTTCTGTACTTTGTTCCACAGAGCTTCTTTTTCCTCAACAATCTTCATTTCAGCCTTAGCCCGTTCCTCAGTTTCTTCCTCCACACGCTTCAATCGCATTTGTATCTCTAAAACTTGTTTGTTTTTCTTCCCAAGCTCAAATTCTAACTCCTTCTTCTGGTTACACAACAATGCAGCTTCATCTTTCGTCATCAAACCCTTGAAATGTCCTCTATCCTCGTTTCTCTTACCTCCAATATCTCCTGCCAACTCCATGTTTTGATCGCGTAAAAAATCAGTTTCTTGTTTCAGATTACTCACTTGTCTCTTCAGATCTTCATTCCTTAACTCAGTCTCTTGTAGCTTTCTAAGCATCACCGTGTTATCCAAGCTCAGTGATTCAGTAACATTGCCTGCACTGGTCTCTATGTCCTCTGAAGAATAGTAATCCAAATCCGAACTAGACCTTGATAAAGAAGCATTACCCAATTTTCCTTTTCTTCCATTAGTCTCCAAATCATCAAACACAGAGTAAAGCAAATGACATTGCTTGTCAAGATCTTTAACAATCCCAACAAGTTCCTTCTTTGTAACATTTGGGATCTTTTTCTTGCTTTGGATAATGTTTAAAAGTATAGAAACCTTCTTCTCCACTTCTGCAGATGTAACAACATATCTTATGTAACACAAAATTTTAAAAAAACATAGTCAACATTTTAAACAATTTTTACCTGTTTTCACCTCCTCCATTTGTAATAGATTTGTTTTCTTCGTGTCTATAACTATGAAAAAAAACACAAATAAACAAATAATTTTGATCAAATTTCATTGTATAACTTGCGATGCAAGTAAACAAAAACAAGATAATCCCTAAATTAATGCGTTGAGAATAATATTATTGTTCATCAATTCCTTGTATCCTAAGAAAGCTTTCCAGTTAGGATAAAAATGGAAAATAACACAAAGAAACAAACATCAATGCATACAAAACACTAACTTGGCATTGAAGTTAATAAAAAAAAACATAATCCTAAATCAATGAATGCATTGAGAACAAAATTGGAATATATGACTATTAATCAATTTCTTGTATCCCAAGAAAGCTCTTTAATTAACTCTTTCATTACGATTTATAGTAGCAAATAAATAAGGACACAATATCTGCAGTTTTCATTAGGGTCCCAGAGGTAATACACATATCAAGACTTAGAAACTAGAAAAAATAAAAATAAATGGTAGAAAAAATGACACCATGTAAGCGGATGTAAACTAATCGAAGGTCGTGATCATGAATATAAAGCGACCCTACAACGACGATGACGATTTATAGATGTCAATTTCGTTAGGAAATGGGGAAAAAGAAAACAACTGGGTTCCACCATTGATGCCATTTAAACCCTAAACTCGATGTTTGGTTCCACATAGAAATTAGGTTTAGAGTTTTACCGGCAATATTTCCGGATCGGATTTTCTTTCTCCGTCCGGCTGAGAACTACAAAACAACAAAAGATCTGTCTAAATGTTATTTTCAAACATAAAAATTGGAAGAGAAGATTTTAGCAAATGGGATCAGAGTCAGATAAAACGAGAGGTTGTGCGAAAACTTTTTAAAAGGTTTAAAATTAAAGGTTTCTTTTTTTTTTGGATTACGAGAGAGGGAATGCAAATTTTTGCACTACCTGTTATTTAAAATGCCATTGAAGTTTGTAATAATTACGGAAATAACCCAAAGCACAAACGAAGAGTTAGCTAAATTCTCGTCTCGTCGTCTCTGTACCTCTCGATATTTTGACAAAGGGCGTGATTGGTTCAAATTCAATATCCACTTCTTCAGCTGTAGCCGTAATCCTGCCACGTGTCATATACCTATGGCTTGAGCTGCAAGTTGCCAAGTGATCTTAATTTTTTTTTTGAGAATTTAACAGAATTAGATTTAAGCCGACTCGAGTGAAAAGAAACGTACTAATAACCAAAATTAGGCTATATACAGTAATTTGAATTTCCACATTTAAAACATGTGATTTTAACCCAGAAAGTTGGTAAAAAAAAAATGAACGAAAGAATTAATCTCTACACTATTATTTAAGCAATGTTAAAACAAGACTAACCTTTATTTCCGTGTTATATTACATCATTTGCCATTGGACTTACATTATTAATCATATTATATAATTAATTTAGATTTAAATTTAAATTTAATTTAACTAATTAATCTCTCTCTTCCTATTTTCTCTCCAATTAAATCATACTAATTATTTGTTAATATTTTTTCCTTTTTCCTTTTTTATTTTTACTAGATTTGTATCCGCGCTACGCCGCGGGATATTTTGTTATTATTATTTTTTTAAATTTTTGTTTTTTGTTTGTTTTTCTTTTTGTTTGTTTTTATTTTATTTTATTTTAATATTGTAATCAATTTAAAGAATTTTTTATTCATTTTCATGAATTTGGTGTTTTATATTTGGTATATTTATATTAATTAATTATAAAATAATTGCTTTTAAATTTCTGATGTTGATATTTTTTTTATTTTTTTAGTTTTTTTTGTTTGTTTGTCAAACTGGTTTTTTTTTTGTGTCATCATCATTCATGTCAAGATCACCACCCCTTGGCTTTTCTTCATCATCATCATTACTCTTTTTGTTAAGCCCGAGCATACTTTTCCGTGATTCCTCTTCCTCTTAATCTTCATCCTCTCTGTTAGAGACATTCTCTTCTTCTCTATCACCGCCTGACAACTTTTTACTACCCTTACCACCACCCCCACTGCTTCCACCAATCTCTTTATCATTCTCCACTTCTCCAAAATAATGCAGGACCATTATATTGCAGCTTTCATCATCCACCTTTAGAACCCATCAGCCGTTTTTTCTACGATTCTTCATCATCTCTTTTACTGCCTCAGATTCATCCGGACTAACCTCAATTGACCTAAACGATCAGCTTAACAAAATATTCCACTTCAGCCACAGAATCCAGAACTCGAGTTGCAGAGGGAATCACTCGAGTTCCGAGATTGGGAGATTGATTCATTGGGTCATCATTAACTTTTTTGTTATTTTTTTAGTTTTTTTGTTTGTTTGTCAAACTCGTTTTTTTTTTGTGAAAATAATCATATTAAGTAGTTTGTCCATCTTTTCATGTTGCTTCTTTCCCTTTTTTCCTTTTTTCATTTTTTTCATTTTTTGTTTTATCATTATTATTATTATTGTTATTATTATTATTATTATTCTTATTGTTATTATTGTTATTATTATTATTATTATTGTTGTTGTTATTATTATTATTATTATTATTAGTATTATTGTTATTATTATTATTATTATTAGTATTAGTATTATTACTATTATTATTATTAGTATTAGTATTATTAGTAGTATTAGTATTATTATTAGTAGTATTATTACTATTAGTATTATTATTATTATTATTATTAGTATTATTACTATTAGTATTATTATTATTATTATTATTAGTATTATTAGTATTATTATTAGTATTATTATTATTATTATTATTAGTATTATTAGTTATTATTAGTTATTATTATTATTATTATTATTAGTTATTATTAGTTATTATTATTATTATTATTATTATTATTATTATTATTATTATTATTATTATTATTATTATTTTTATTTTTATTATTATTATTATTATTATTAGTATTATTATTATTATTATTATTATTATTATTATTATTATTATTATTATTATTATTATTATTATTATTATTATTATTATTTTAACACATTATTACTATTATTATTATTATTATTATTATTATTTAGCCTGCTTTTTATTAGTTGTTTTAATTTGATTGGTTAGTTAATTCAAATGATGTGTACAATTGAAATGATTTTATTGGATTAAAAAGTTTTTTCATTAATTGATGTGTCACCTCCACAATTCATAAAAAATCTGATATGTCATCTTTTGGAGAGGCACTTGTGTTATTATAGTGTTGATTTGATTCTATGTTTAATAAATAATTAAATACTCATATAGTTTTTATAATAAAAAATTCTATATATTTTTCTATATATGTTATGATTTGATTTGTTTTAAACGGACATGAATTGTTTTCTATATTATTATATCATTGAAATAATAGTTTTGGTTTACTAATAATAGTTTAACATTTAAAATATGATAATTTTAGTTCACTACATATATTAGATATAATTTGTATTTAACTCATTAATTCTATCAGTTCGATCTTTCTAAATCATATAGTATATCTATTAGTTAATGAAATGCTAAAAACATAAAATAAATATAATTTAAAACACTAATAATAATCTATGACTATATAAACTAACAAAATATGAAGCATACATTTATTTGCGATGCACAATATAGTTTACAATGGATCAGGACGAATCAAAACGGGTCAATAGATCAAGACGGGTCATAGCAGATAAAGATAGGTGATAACGAATCTCGAATCAAATTTTTAATCATCGATAATAATTAATATTGGACTAAATCAAACTGTTATAAATTTTTTGAATGATGTGAAAATATGTACATAAAACCACTTAACTTTTACAACCAATTTTATGTTATAATCTAAATGATACAATAAATTTGTTTACAAACCTAATACTGCACATAGATAATTATATATAAGTAATTTTAATTAACACAACATAAAACACATATAAATTAATAAGATGTTAAAAACATAAAATAAATTTAATCTAAAAACTGCTAATAATTTATAATTATATAAAGTAACAAAATATGAAGCAAATATTCTCCCGCGATGCACATCGCGGGTTACTCTCTAGTAACCATCTTATAATAAGTAAAGAAATGCATAGCAGCATGGGCAGTTAGATACCAAAAAAAATATTAAAGCTGTTTTTTGTCAATTCAAAATAATATATTTAAATTTTGAGTATAATTAATCAAAGAAATTTATGATTTTATTAACAATCTTTTTTCTTTTATTGAAGGTCTTATTCTTCGATAGTTGGATGTGATCGCATATTATTGCAGAGAGATCATTCCATGACTTGTACTCTTTTCAGGTCTCAAATATATAATGGAGCGAACATAAAAATTGTCCAAGGTGAATGTTCATTCTCTGAAAATTGTATCAAGATAAAGAAGAGAAAGCTTCAAGTAAGATTTTTGAAGCTCCTATAATGTTCCTTCTCTGAAAATTGTATCAAGATAAAGAAGAGAAAACTTCAAGTACGTTTTTTGAAGCTCCTAAGATTGGATGAAACGGTAACGCTGTTAACTGTGGGAGGAGTATCAGATGGAGTTTCGTCATGCCCGGTGGTGATGTCTATTAATGAAATCTTTGGTCGTCAGAAAAAAAAAAAAAGATTTGGTTTCAATAATCGACAAACCGAAAAATCAGAACAGAAACCGGAATGAAGGATCCAAAATAGTTTAACCGGAAATCTCGAACCAAAACCAAGCTAACAAACAAAGAAACAGATTCGAGTTTTGATTGGATAACAAAAATTATGCTAAGTCAAACATAGTGGTGACGATGTACACAGAACTAAGCAAGAATACAAAACATAACTCACAGTTTTGATATAATTAAAAACCTTAATCTAAATCCTCAGAAGCAGCAACCTTCTGCTTCTTCCATTTATAAGCAGCTTCAAGAATCTTGAGATTCGTCGTCTGCGATTCTTCTGGGTACAAATAATCGATGTATTCTTCATACCTGTCACAGATTCAAAACCATTTTTCATATTAAGCTTTAGCATTCAACTAATCACAGTCAAAAGATAACATTATAAACTTAGATATATATAGATAAGATTAGCGTACTCTGTTGAGCCGTCTTCTCTAGTGATCGGCTTTCTCTTCTTGAGCTTCTTCGGGAGCTTAGCTTGAACGACACTAACATCCCCGAGCTTACCAAAGCCCACCTCCATGTTCAGCCAATCTTCCAAGAGCGTAGCACGTTCTTCCTTCAGCTCCGGCATGGAGTCTTTGTAATATGTGTTGGCTCTATCGAAAATCGCTGAGTACAAGAAAAATGGAGAAATCAATGTTAAAACATGTCACAAGGAATCATCAAAACTCGTATAACGTGTAGTTTTAAAGTTACCTCTGGCGCGTTTGATGCAGTCTTTCTTGTGTTCAAGAACATCTTCTTCTTGGTCTTCATCTTCATTCTCGTCTTCTTGTTCTGCAGCTGAAGCTTCAAACTTTGCAAAGCTAGCCCATACCTTTAAATGCTTAGTACGGTCCAAGAGTCGCTCATATAAAGCTCGGGTCCTCTCTAATTCCCCTTCTGATATCTCAAAATCAATGTATGCCTGCCACAAACAATATAGAGAATTTAATGATCCCATCGGTTCAAAAGTCTGAGAAATCCCACTTCTTTGAATGTATTAGACTGAAATAACATACCTTCCATAGCAGCTCAGGCATGTCAAGAGCTGGCTGAGATATAGCAAGTTCAAAAATAGCTCTAGCTCGTTCGGTTTCAGCAAGAGACCTCTCCAACTCAGCATATTTGCTCCAAGCATAGCAATTCTCAGGAGACCACTCAAGATATCGCTCATATAACTTTCTGCACCTGTCTATGTTTCCCAACTGAAGCTCGATCTCAATGTATTTCTTGAATATCTGTTTACAGGTCAAACATCACCAAAGTAAGTAAACTATGTATGTGCTTAAAGAAAAGAAATGAAAGATTATGTAAAAAAAATTCAGGCTTACCTTATCTTTCGGAGCTTTTCCAATCGCATTTCCTAAGATCTGTCGTGCACCAGTAAGATTCAATTGCCTAATCTCAAACTGTGCAGCGAGCAACCATATTTTGGCAAAAGAAAATTTGTTGTGCGGGATAATCTTGAGGCATTCTCTGAAATGTTTGGTAAGACAAAGACAGATAGTCAGTCTAAACTATCGAGAAATAGTTGACCGAAAAGCAAAAAGCATACAAACTTAAGCATACCTGTAAACATCTCGTGTACGCTCAACATCTTCTGTTTCAATCTCTTCATACAATGCATAATTGATCCTACAACAATTAGTCACATCAGTGTCAGTGTTTGAAAAAACCGCAGAACCATCAGCTAACAAAAGACAAAAAACAATAGCTTTCCACAGAATGCAAGAATCTGATTCAATAGATCTAGTGACTTGGATATGCTAAAAGCTCGACAAAGATCATAGAACAAATATCTACCTCAGGCAACCAAACTCAAATAGTTCAGTTAAAGGAAACTAAACTTAACTTTCTTATGCAACTATGATCAGCATAAGAAGCCAAACATTCCAATTCAAAATCGATAATGCGTTATTTCCAACATCTAAACGAAATCAATAAACGAAAAAAAAAAACTCACCAGAGATAAATATATCTTTGCCAGTATCGTTTCTCCTCAGCAGGTGGAACATTGGCAATAGCCCTCTCATAGATTTCTCTAATCCTATCTTTGTTCCCAACACTCTCTTCTAACCTAACATAATCAAACCACGAATCATAGTTCAAAGGGTTCTTCCTAACTTCATCTTCATACTGAAACCTCCTCTTCCCAACAATAGCATCCTCAATCCCTTCTTTATCACCATACTGTTTCTCAAAAGCCACAAACTTCCTATACAAGTCCTCAGCTCTTCCTTTAGGAATATGATCAAGAGCAAACTTATAAATAAACCTCGCACGTTCCACTTCCTTACATCGTTCTTCAAACTCCGCAAACGCCACAAACAGATTCTCAGCTTCTTCATCATCAGCTAGCTTCTCCGTAGCTCGCTCATACACATTCCTAGCTCGAGCAATCTCACCACCTTTCATCTCAAACTTAGCATATCTAATATAAGCAGATACTTTCGGATGACAAAGCACGAATCTCTCGTAAATCGATCTAGCTCGTTCGATTTCGTTATACTTCAATTCGAATTTGATGAACGAGAGCCAACCTTGTTGATCCGGTGACCAATTCATCCACCGTTCAAAAATCTGTCTAGCTCCGGCGATATTCCCAAGTATCTCTTCCATATGAATATACTTATACCAAAGCTGATCAATTCGAGGAAGAAGCGTAACAGCTCGATCCCAAACGTTTCTAGCACTGTTAACAAACTTGTTCTTCATTTCGAACTCGGCGTATTTTAGCCAAAGCGTATGGTTTCTGTAATCTCCTTCTATAGCTCTTTCCCATACACTTCGAGCTCGAGCGTAATCTTTCTGTGACTCTTCCCATTGAGCGTATTTGACCCAAACCTGAATGTTCCATCTCGCGCGACGGATCTTGTCTTCGAATTCCTTTCTCCGCCGGAGTCTGTAATCGGAAAGCTCAGTTGAATCGGTGATTTTTTGCTTCGGTGGACGGATCTCAGCTTCTTGTCTCTCTCGAGCTTCTCTTAGAATTTGCTCGGCGGTGATTTGAACTGGAGCTGGGGTTTTGTTCTTGACACGTGTCGGTCTTGGTAGCTTGACTTCAGTATCTTTCCGAGTCATGTACCCTAAGGTACGATCGGAATCTTTGCCGGAGGCCATGGGAGCTAGCGATTTTGGGGTTTCGAGATTTTGGGGAAGAAAGAGGATTGAAAGGCAACGGAGACGGGTATGTTTTATATATTGATTGGGCTGTTAATGGGCTATTAGAAGTTAGGTTTTAAAATTGGCCCAATATAACTTCAAACTTGGCCCAATATGACTTTAACTTCTTCCAGTACCAAATGATCTGTTTGTGGCTTTCTGCAATTTAGAGAAAACGAAAAATGGGGAAATTTTTAATTTATTAGACTGTGTATAATCCTTTGTTTTTTTTTTTTATAAGTAGAATCTTTTTTTTTTTTTGATAAATTATAAGTAGAATCTTCTTCTTCTTTTTTTTTTTTTTTCTTGAAACCAAAAGAGTAGAAGTTTACATTTTCTATTTAAAATTTTGTTGTCGTAGTATAATATAAAAAATGTTAATACAATTCACATAATTTGTGTTAATCATCCTAATTGAGAGAATGAATTCTCTTATACCGAAACTCCAAACGCATATTTTTTTCGTCATTTTAGACAGATGTCATGTTGCAATATGGTCTGAAAATAATATTATATGCAGTTTTTGGAGTTGTTCTTGGAACATTTAGGATAATTCGAAATATAAGCAACAATCCAAAATAGATTTATTAGATAATAGTCATAAGATAAACCAGAAACTTAAATATAAAACTCAGACAAAACCAGAAAATCAAAATAATAATAAAAAAATAAAAAAAAAAAAAAAAAAAAAAAAAAAGACAGATTTCCAAACTCTTTGGTTTTCCTCATAAACCAGACAGATTTGTTTTTTTTTTTTTTTTTTTTTGTTAGTGAGAAAAAACAAAAAGTTTGGAAACAATAAAAGACATTAGCATCTAATGAGTAAATGCTTGAACCATTTCAGAAACCACTTCACTCACAAGCTTTGTCTTCTCGGCCAAAGCTTCAAATTCATTATGTAGCAAGACTCTCCACTTGTCTTCAAGCATTTTCTTCTTCTTTACAGTCACCTGACTCCATCTTTTCTTCACAAAATCTTCATCCCCACCTAAGCTTGTAATAGCCTGAGCCATAAATGATTTATAAAACCAGTCTCCTCCTCCTTCATGAATGATCACCTCCTTACCGTTGATGGGTTCGTCTTCTTCCGAAGAAGACTCGGTAGAGTTATCTTCTTCTTCCGAAGAAAACTCGTCAAAGTTATGTTCTTCTTCCTCTCCGGCCGAAGTCTCCAACACTTCATCTTCATCATCGCTTGGCATGAGATGCTTCGACGCAATTGGAACTACTATCAAATTACGTTTCGGATTATTTTGTGTTGTAAATGTGAGAGAGGAAGAGATGAAGTATCGGAGATTTATACACAAATCGTTTGACCTTTCGTTTGCTCTTCATCATTGGAAAGTGTAGATATATTTAATACAGTATTCTATCTGGCCATGCATGAACTCATTTAGTTTTGCTTTTTTTGGAATTTCGGAGGAAATTAAAGGATTCAAATGGTTAAATAATGGGCTGTTAATGGGCCACAACAAGTTAAGTCCAATATGATCACAATAAGTGGTCGACTGATTATCGTAGTTGATAATTTCGGATGTTAATTTTGTATGTGATATATAATAAGCTTCAAACGAGGTATTGCAAAAATTGGCCTATGAACTCACCCTTAAGACAACGGTGAAAGCGTCAAGGATCAAAGAGTACCACAAAAGCTGGAAAAGGCTTCTTTTTGTGGATTCATGTTTTATAAGCACATCTTAAAAAAACTCACAAATAAGAATGAGCATATATTTACATGGAGCAATCATCTAGCATAGTATTATAATATTATTATGATTATATATACAACAAAATACGGTTACATATATAAATTAACTTTCATAATACTATAAATGCCGTGCACATGAGATCACATACATGTAGAGTAGAGAAATACACGATTGATACATATATTAATTACATAAAACACACATGTACTCGATAATAATATATATACATGCAAACATTATCTCATTTTCATTCTTTTACCAACTTACTTTTCTTTATTTTAAATAGTACCATATAATATATGATGAAGCGACGATGTCGTAACGTTGAAGCTATCACGATCGATGATATCTAGTGCTCGTTCTCCGACGACCAGAGAAAAGCTCCGATAGCAAATTTCCTCTTCTCGTAAGAATCACCGATGATCGGCAAGCCATACTCTCTCAGAAGCTGATCCAATTGCCACTCTGGCATTTTCTCATAATCACTCTTTGTATACTTTGGATAATGAAGTGGAATCTTAAAGCTGCTTGTTCCATTTTGAGACTTATTGTTATCATCGATCTTCGTCTTGCTCCTCTGATCTTCAAAATCTTGATGGCTGAATATGGTTGTATTCATCAAATGACCATGGCTGAATTTGATTCCCATTTTTATATATATAAAAAGATTTGATTATTTGACAAGAAAACTATAGGGTTTGGAGATTTTTAGTTAAGGTTTGAGGTTTCTTATGTGGAAATGGGAGATGCGTTTATATAGGCAAAAAAATGTGGATATGTGAAGAACCTCGTGGGATCGTGTAGATGCAAGCACGTACTAGATTTTGAAAATTTCTTTTCTTTTATTATTTTACTAATATTTTAATTTAATATTTAGTTTTGTTCTTTTGTGTGTTAATGTTTGTCCTTTTGTTTATTTTGTTTGTTCAATTGTTCTCGATCCTCGACTACATCAAAATGTGATAGAAATTTCAAATATCTTGCAAAATTGATAATTATATACAACTAACAATTAGTAACATACCAGCAGTACTCTTATATATTTCATTAATTATTTTATTTTTTTTCAATTCGTAACATACGAGAAACAACCCACAAAATTTGTGACAAAAAGTGAAAAAGCGACACAAAACTTGCGAGATCGCATGTAAACGTGATTAAAGTATACGAAATATTCTTCTATTTCTTTTGGCTTTAAAGGTAAAGTATTTATAGCTTTTATGCACATTATAACAACTTAACTTAATACAAAGAAACTTGTTGTGAATCCGTGAAGGGTTAATCAATTTTTTGTTACAATTTTAGACTCTTTTGTATAAGTTTCAAAATCTGACACAATCTTAATAGAAAAATAATATTTAAAACATTTAGTCTATATCATTTTTTAACTTATTTTAATAGAACTTTTTAACTAGTCTTTATTGTTTTAAGTCATTAGGAATAACAAAAATGAAATTAACGAAAAACAAAAGCATGTACAACAAAATATATACGGATAAATAAGTAAATATGATATAGTTGGAGATACAGAAGGTATCCCAATACCACAATCGATATTCAACATCTAATATGAGAATTTATTGCTTAATACTTATGCCTGAAACTGATGATTTTAAAATCGCTAAAACATAACACGATTAGTTGTGGTTCTATAGATTTTTTATTTATTATAGTCTTTGCAACTTTAAAAGTCAAGTTCTTAATCTTATTCGTAGTTGTCTTTACTTTTGATGTATTAGAAAGGCACTTAATTCTTAGTGAAACATAGTAAAATATTGAGTGTGTTGAACATATTTAAATTTAGTGTAGAGGTTTTTAAGAAAAATAAATTCTAAAATTTTAAGTGCTAAATAATAATGTGGATAATAATATGGATAATCTTGTACCAAAAATAATAAAATGTGGATAATCTTTTACCAAAAAATAATAAAATATGGATAATCAAATACACTCGCCCTTACATCAATCCACTTTTGATTTGTTTTTGGAAATAATCCCTTGATTGTTACATTTTCAATATTGGGGGCTGCTATATCATCGCTCCACATATTAAATGCATCGAGATAACTATTTTATGTGGCTTGTATTTCTCATAATTTGGCATTGTTGGATTTTACTAGTTTTCGACTTTTCGTTATCACACAACAAAAGCGAATTTAATGCTTATTTTTTTGGTTCCTTGGTAACTGCAAGACAACGATCGAATTAAGTGTTGAAGGCAAGTTGGTGATGTAAAAGAATGTAGTAGTGATTAATCAATTTTCTAATTTAAAAATATATTCTTTAAACATGGCTAACTCACGGTTTAAATTTTATTTTTCCAGATTTATCAGACTAAAGACAAGTTAATGCTATTTTTAGTAAATGAAAATTCTCTCTTGGTGAAATAACCCTAATGGTCTCCTATAAAAGCTCGGAATTTCACACGGTAACAATAAATTACAGTGAAATTTACTGATTGAGTTTCTGGAATTTTCGTTGGGGGATAAAAAAGAATGGTTTAAATGAGGATTGAGGAAGATGGACCCATTCTTGATACTTTGGAAGCATCGACATCTTTCTAGCTAGTTGCATGCATGCGACGACTATACTACGTTCTTTTAATGTTTTACAAGTGCCTTATCGTTACGGATTTGGTTTAGCAGCTCACTTTTGTCAATGTGTCATAAATAAGAACCAATGGAGTGACTCGTGGATGTGCGACAATGTCACATTAGTATAGTAGATATCAACAACATTTTCTTCAAGTTATTGATTGATAGTCTGCAAAGACATGGACGGACCTACGTTGGTGGGACCCTATGCAGTTGCACTATTTAAAATATAAGTATCTATATTTTTAACATTGAACAATATAACTAATGTGGTAAAAATGGTATAATTGCACTACCTTAATCCATGAGATCATGGGTTTAAACCTTTTCTATAGCATTTTTGTATTAGGTAATTTTTTTCCCTGGATCCCCGCCCCTCTGCAAAGATATATGTTTTTACCAAAAAAAAAAAAAAAAAAAAAATCAAAATATCCAGTTTGTAACAAAGTAATATCATCGAAAAAGACAAAAAAATGTTTGATAGTTTATAGTCGACAACTCGACATGTCATATTGTTGTGTGTTGTCACGATTTATAAATATTAAGCAGAAATATAAAACGCGAGGTATAATAAAGATTGTTGGGGAATCAGGTGTTTCACCCAGTAAGAAAATATGAAGTCATGTAGATAGTAGTATGCTCGAAATGTTACTAATGTTTTCAAAACATGAAACCAAAATAAATAAAATTGTGCTTTTATATTGGGATTTGTTTCTTAGTAGCCTAATGGTTAAGATCATCTATACTCTACAATTTAGAAATTAATGGTATACCATAAGTGAAAAACAAAATAATACATCTTTTATCTTGGAAGATTATCAAATAACAACTAATATTATGTCACTTAGACAGGATGTTTCACTTGTCATCGGTTAGACTGGTCGGGCTGAAATTAAAAGCACGGTTTGTATGCTTTGTTTAACCGGAAAAGAAACCTATACAAAGGCCAATTCCTTCAATAAATCGAAACCGAACCAACCCCACATAACCCAACCAAATCAAACCTACCGGAAGAAAAGAAAAAAAAAACAAACAGAAACAGTAATTTATCTGGTACACTATTACATATTATTAGCTAAAGAATTTTACTACTTTTGGGCACCTCGATGTACATATACAAAAAAAAAAAAAGAACCGGCTAAGTAAAGAAACTATCAGATCATTGCTTCAAAATCATAACCAAGTTTCTGATTCTAAGGAAGGTGAACCTATAAGAATCAAGAATCTGTCTTTTCTTCTACGACAACTTGCTTTAAGGTCTTGGGATGTGCTTCGTTTGTCACGGGCAAGTCTACAAGCGTGTGTGGAGGAGAAAAGTACATATGGAGTGACATGATGCATATGATAATACCCAAGAAAAGCTGCAGGATTGTTTCAGAGAAAGAAGACGAATGAGGCAAATACGGGAAGGAAGATAAGATCCGATATAAATCATATACAAACCTGTAGTGTTGGTTTGAAGCTGAAGAGGTATATGGATGCAACCATAGTAAGTAGCATTGCCATTGATGTAGAATAAACCTAGAAGAAAATGTGGTTGAAAGTTTCATAATACGTATATATTGTTTACTTTCTTATGTTTGATTATGAGAATAACATTGGTCTTTTACCTTCACGATATTGTCTGCATACTTCATTAACCAGGAGACAAGTAAACCGGTGGATCCGAGATTCAGAACTACCATCCAAGTGGTGATGCTATACCCATCAAAGATACGTTGCCACCAAGGACCCTTTTCAAATCCGTGTCTGAAATCATCTGCTATAAGTCGAGCAAGGTTGAAAATTGAACCAAACCTGGTGAGCAAAGAAAGAAAAGATACGGTGATTGAACCGGATACCATTGCCTAATGAAGAAGAGGCTTCTAAGTTGAATAAGTAGTGTGACAATAATACTCATAGGCATGAGAAAGTTTGATGTTAAGAAGAGATACCTACGTATACAACTGCAAGTTTTGCCAGTATAAGGTGTCGTTGTTTCTCTTCATAAGAAACTCTGTGTAGATTCCGGCTAGAGCGGATAAACCAGCTGAGAGGATGCCCAGCAAATAACCTTGTATTGGTGCCGTGAATAATGAATCACATGAAGCTTCTCCACATCCCTTAACCTGAAACAACAATAATAATTGAGAACCGTTGAAATCATTTGACGTGCTTTGATGCCAACTTTAAGCTTTTAAATTACCAGCACAAAACTCAGTGTGTTAACTGCTAAGTAGAAAGACATGAAAAATTTGAGAAATATAAGGTTATAAGCCTCTATAAAGACCATTTTCCAATACAAGTAGTTCGATAAAACGGAGAATATCATACGCAATAATTCATTGTATATGCATCACCTGGCTGGTAGTTGTTCCAACAGCTAAAAGACCAATAGCCATCCACTGTAGTTTTGATAGTTTCCTCTTCAAAAATAACCTATAACAACGACAAAATTACAAATCAACGAATCCATATACAGAACTCAAAATCAATTTTTTCCCCTTATTTCAGTCGTGCATAGTAGAGAATAAAGAAGGCACAGGAAACAGATACCTGAATAGTATGCCAGTGGTCACAATCTTCAAATTACCCATAATCTGATAAGTGGATGTGTCAACATAAGTCAACGTAGCGAACTGCACATTGTTATGGATCAGATATATAAGAGAAGGAATAACAAATAATCGCACGCTCTTCCAATCCGTAGTAATCCTTGCAGTTGTTGAGGACGATGTCCGCATCTCTCTCCAGAGAAACAAACCAGAAATGATCAGCTGCAGAAGACGTAAACAAAAGTTCAAAAAAAAAAAAAAAAAACTCAGCCAAACTTCAGTACCAATCATCAGCTTAACACATTTGAAAAACAAACAAAATACCTTAAAAACTTCGGCAAGAAATGGAACAGTTGCATAATCATACTTATAACCTCCATTGCTTTGAGAAAGAGTTGTTAAAATTCCCTGAAAGCATAATAAGTTTACACAGTGAGATATAGGGAATCAAAAATATCATTCATTTTCAAATCTATAAAATATTGTTCAATTTCAATCTCAAATCCAAAAAATGCACTTACATTAGAATGATCATCATGACTGCAATAGACTAATGACAACAAATACTCACTGAACTTGTACACTTAATATTAGATCGAACAATCAAAATCTAGCCAAAATAGAATGAAAATGAGTTCTGAATTGACATAGGAACAATCAAGCATTCGAAAAATTTACACAAGCTTCACTGGAAATATCGCAATTTATGATTCATCATGAAATTGCTGGAAACATTGGAAAATAGCAATATCACACTCTCACTCACCGACATGATCCAGCTTTAGATTTGGCGACAATACCACAGTCGATAACTCAAATTACAGATCCACAAATTCTCGGGAACAAATCAATAACGAATCTCGATTCAATAGAGAAGAAGACGACGCAAAGAAGAATTGAGGAAATTGGAGATTTAGGGTTGGAATTGGAACCTGAGAGCTAGTAAGAATGGTGAGAAGTACTGCAACAAAGTACCACGGAGTAGCCATTTGTCTTCTTCTTCTTCTTCTTCTTCTTCTTCTTCTTCTTTTTCTTCTTCTTCTTCGTCTTCACTTCACTTCTCTCATTTTTGTAGCTCTCTCATTCTCTT
Source organism: Barbarea vulgaris (assembly GCA_963667165.1). NCBI lineage: Eukaryota > Viridiplantae > Streptophyta > Magnoliopsida > Brassicales > Brassicaceae > Barbarea > Barbarea vulgaris. Next base: position 28,394,675 of record OY763890.1, on the reverse strand, counting down.
CTCAACACATGATTCGCAATTCGCATCACCACTGTGAAAATTTCTTTCTCGCCATTAAAAAAAAAAAAAAAAGTTAAAATAAGCAAGCTTTTGAGATTTGGGCTTTTGGGCTTAAAAATATTATTACACTTATGGGCCTTATCAAAATTAAAGAGTTTATTCATATATGGATTGCGGAAGGAGGGGAAATGTGTGTCCCTTATGACTTGTGAGCATATATGCTTCTACACGAACTTGTATAAAAAGAGTATTACATTTACATATTGTAGAAAAATATGAAAATTACAAAATCACAATGGAGTTTTTGTCTTCTTTTTCTTAGACCAAAGCTTCCTAAAGCAACTCCAACGACGACCTGTGTTTTGTGTTATCCACATTCTCAACTTGAGATACCTCAAGCAGATGTTACCTACAACGTAAGGTTCATACCCAAATATTTCATCATATCCATTTTTCAAATAGAACGCCGCTTGTATCTACTTCATTTTGTTCATGTGACAAGTCACCACGAAGTATAAAGAGATGCTGCGTTTGAAATTGAAATAGGCTGCTGCTCTGAAGCCAATACCAAATAGTTTATCTGGTCAACGAGAACACCACCTTCTTTGTTTCTTAGGTAACAAGTTACATGAAGAACTACATTGTCCTTGACTGGCGAAAGCCGGAGACGAGCTTAAAAAGACAGAGAGAGCTATACTACAAGTCTTGGGATATACAAGATTGTATGAAGTAAACATCTATCGAAATGAATATCACCATACACTTAAAAAAATCTTACAGCTTCTTTCCATTTGGGATCCAAGAATCGCATCATCAACAAACAAGCCAAACAACAGATATTGAGGAAACTGGTCTGTAGATTATGTTTGGTAATCTAGGAGACCTAAGAAATAGCAAGTTAAAATTAAAAATGAGGCCAAACATGTGAAAAACTCGGATATCAGTATGGCTAATGTCCACAACCAGTAATTCATCAAGCCTCTACCGATCAAATCCATAACTAACTATTTTCACATATATTTACTAGAAACAGACTAGTATTATTCAAATATCTCTAAATATTTAGATAACTACAAATGTTCAGAAACTAAGTACCCTTACTATATATATACATGACAATATTATGGAAATTCTATCTTCTTCCCCTGCCCGAATCCTAGGATCTAAGTTGCAGGTTTTAAATTCTATCTCCATCTGTTATTTATGAGTTATGACATAGTACCTCATGAAGATGGTGAAGGAGCTAAGCAATTACTAAAAAATGGTTTGGTCTCACGAGGATTCCGCAGTGTCTTATTCATCTTCTTCTTCAGACCAAGCTTCCTAAGCCAACTTCGAAAACCTGTATGTTTACTGGTTTTGACGTTTTCATCTTTAGACAACTTAAAACCTTCTGCTTCATAGTCTTCATCTCCGTCTCCATCTGTCTGGTGGTGGTGGTGGTTGCCTCCACTTTCATAGTTGTGCATTTTTCTGTTGCTACTCCCAGTTTCAAAGTTGTCCACTTCGCTACCCTCAGCTTCCTCCGTCATGATCTGTACACCACACTCAATAATCTCTTCATTCTTGTCATATCTACACAGAGATATGTCCTTGCAGCTGAACTCAAATGTAATCTCGCTTATAGTCACATCCACTTCTTGGCATCTGTTTTGTTGATAGAAAAAGTCACCACTAAATATAAACAGATGTTCCGACTGAGGAAACATAATTAATGGCCCTGGATATGAACTGTAAATGCTGTTCACTGTAACACCTCCTTTGCTTCTTAGACGACAACTTATCTTAAGATGCATAATTGGCGAGACAAGAATGCAAGCCTTAAATCTTGAGGAGGTAGAGAAAAAACCCTCACCATGTGGAGCCAGAGGGATGGTTATGGAGTTCCCTGTAGCTTTATGAGTGAAATCTGCAGGGATTTCTTTACCTGGTAAGCATATATAGTCGTGAACTGATTGTTGTATGATTCCTCTTCTTGATTCTTCATCCAGTTGTAAACAGTTGTAGAATGAGAGTATCTTGGTTTGGTTGTGGAAAGAGCAACATACTCTCTTGAGTGATACACATCCGTTTGCCCATAGGAACTCGACCGAAGGGGAAAGAGCAGGAATTGACACGATTTTTGGGCAATTTTGGATGATAAGATCTACTAGATGAGTGAGACCTATGAAGCAATCTGGAATCCTCTCTATATCACTGTTACTAAGGATTAGCCTCCTTACACTTAGCGGGACATGTGTTAATCTCTTGAGGCTTCTGCTGCCTATCTCAAGGAACTCAAGACGAGACCAACATCTAACAACTGATGGAGGAACGTCTTTTATCTTTGTGTATCTTATATTGAGAGTTATGATGTTACTCGAGATATCTGGAAAACTTCTCAATTGCGAGCAATAACTCATGTCGACTTCCTCAAGAGATGCTAAGTTGATGTTGGTGGGAATGACTCGTAGCTTTTTGCAACCTCCCATCATCAACTTTTTCAGGTTATGTAGATTTCTAATTGAAGAGGGAAGCTCCACCAACCTAAAGCAAGCCTCAAGTTTCAATGTCTCGAGATTGGTAGCATTTAAAAGATTTGGGATTTCTTTCAACCGTTAGGAACCACTCAGATCTATGCTCTTGAGATTAGGAAGAGGCTGCATGATAACACACAACAAATGAGAAATATTTTATTTATGTTGAATCATCATAAACATATGAAAGAATATCAAATACCAACCTGGATTCCTCCCCAGAGCTTCTCGAGATTGCTTCCTGATATATGAAGTTCTACAAGACGTTCCGGCTGAAATCTTGGAGGAAGACTTTTTCTTGGGTATGAAGTCCAATGTAGTAACCTAAGCCGAGGTAAATACTTCATATCTTTTGGTATCTGCAACCAACTACTATAGATTCTTAGGAATCGAAGATTACGCATTCCTTCAAAAGCTCGCTTACCCACAGAGAACTTGTTGTCGTAGTCGATCTTGTACCTATCAAATGATATACCTATGACTGATCCAGTACCCTACCAAATATTGAGAAAGAAGACTGATGAAATTGTTGTTATAAAAGAACATGCAACCTTTAGAGAATATAGTATATAATATATGTAAGAACTTACTGTTTCATTTGCCAGTACATCACGAATCTCTTCGACTTCTACTAAAAACTGACGCTTCCCGGGATCATCAGACTGTTCAAAAACTATTTGTCTACCCAATTGTTGTAGTAGATAGTGCATTATTGTACTCCCATCAGTATGCATGAGAGATTTCTCGGTTAAGGTCTTTAACCCATTTCTAGCATCCAAGTCACTGTCAGCGAGCATTGATGTCACATGGTCAACACCGTGATTATTGAAGAAGCATGCAATGTGAAGGAATAGAGATTGATCTTTCTTCGACAATCTGTCATATCCCACTCTTAATATCTTCTCAATTTTTCTATCAAGGCTAGTTTCGATCCTAGATAGTTGAAGTTCCCACTCGTGCTTACTCTCCCCACGCAAAGATGAACCCACAACACAAAGGCCTAATGGAAGACTACCGCAAAACTCAGCTACTTTCTTTGCAAGCTCTTCAAAACCATCTGGTACAGAGCTTTGTTTGAAAGCAGATCGACATAAGATCTCCAGAGCGTCTTTCTCGGATGGAAAATCCACATGATAGATATGGTTAATCCCATGTGCCTTCAAAATCTTCTTATCTTCAGTGGTAACAATGATCCGACTTCCAGAACCAAACCAAGAAAGTTCTTTAGCCAGAACTTGTAATAGCTCTAGATCATCTACATCATCAAGAACGATAAGCACTCTTTGATCTTGTAGGCGTTCTTTAATTGTACCTAAATGATCTACCCTCATACTCCTTTGTCCCAAAATCTCATACAGAAGCTGGGTTTGCAAAGACAACTTGAATTTATAGTCATCAACACCAATTGTGCTCTTACAACTACCCTTGAGGTTCCCCATAAAACATCTAAGTTGAAAACTATTAGAGAGTTTGTTATATAAAGCTCTAGCAATGGTGGACTTACCAATTCCCGCCGGACCCCAAATACCAATCATCTTCACGTCATCATCACACTCAAGGCATAACAAAGAGTCCAGATTATTCAAGTGAGCTTCAAGCCCCACCATCCCCTCAAAATCTCTCGACAGTGTCAAATTAAGTTTCTTAGAAACATCTGTAGCAATATTTTGGATCATCTCTGCTTCATTAGCCCTAAACAAAAGCAAAAAAAAAATTAAAAAAAAAAATGGCGTAGGTAAGAACCATTTACAAAAAAATGAAGCATTGCTTAAGAAAGATAAAAGCAGATACCAATGAAGAGAGTGTACTCCAGCTATAGTGGCTACTTGAGTCAAAGCTTTGCTCCATCTCTGCTTCACTTCCTCACTTTTCCCTTTACAAGTTTTCTCGAATGTGCTTCCGAAATCTCCCCTCTGTTTTTTTACATCCGAAGGATCAACTTTGTAAAAGATGGGAATCACTGTCTTCCCCTGCTCTTCTTTGCAATTGAAGATTTCAACTAATTCATCTAAACACCAGCTTGAAGAAGCATAATTCTCCGAAAATACCACGATCCAGACTCGAGATTCTCTAATTGCTTGTTCGAGCTCAGGTCCGATTGTTTGGCCTCTCACAATCTCCTGATCATTGAACGTAGTGATCCCTTTGGTTGCAAAATGAGTGTGTAAATGACTGAGAAACCCTTTACGAACATCTGGACCGTGGAAGCTCGAAAAGACATGGTATCTCTTGATCATGTGAGACGAAGAAGAAGAGGCCATAAGAGACTGAAGAAGGTATTACAATAGTTTTGCCGTTTTGGATAAGCTATCTATGGATGAAGAAACAACTCCATTGTTTATATAGTAAAGAAAAACGCGTAGGGAGAAAAGAAACTTCAAAGAAACTTGTATGAAACTGTACAAGCCAAAGTCGTTGAGGACCCCATTAGATAAGACTGTGTTTTACTCGTAGTCCTCACTGAACAAAAAGAAAATAAAAAAGTTAGGAACTGGAGATTTATAGTTGGAATTGGAACCTGAGGGCTAGTAAGATTGGTGACAAGTACTGCAACAAAGTACCACGGAGTAGCCATTCGTCTTCTTCAGCGTCTTCCTCGTCACTTCACACGAGCTCTCTCAATTTTTTTTAAGCTCATTCGCAATTGAAATTTTCTTTTTCGCCATAGAAAAGAAAAGGAAAATTAAATTAAAATGAGTACGCTTTTAATATTTGGGCTTTTGGGCTTTTGGGCTTTTGGGCTTGACTATTAATAAACTTATGGGCCTTATCCATTTCTCTCCCTCTGCTCCGACTTTTCCAGTCTCAGACCTGTGTAAATCAAACATTTGCAGACAGTAAGGAGTGAGATTGGCTGTGTTTATTCAAAGGGCTCAAAGTGTTTTTTTACTCCCACACGTCCTCTTAACGTATGTAGGAACTTGTCTGGATTGTGGAAGGATATTTAATGTGTCCTTTAGGAGAATATGCTTTGGCTGGAACTTGTCTACCTATTGATAGGTCTGTGACTTGAATCAAAAAAAGACTATTATAGATTTGTAGCAGCAACGGAATCAATCAGAAAATTAAAAACTTTTGTCTTCTTTTTCTTAGACCAAAGCTTCCTAAAGCAACTCTAACTACCTGTGTGTTTAGTGCTATCCACATTCTCAACTTGAGAGACCTCAACATTTTTGGTAACCTACAACTTAAGGTACATATCCAAATATTCATCATATCCATCTTTCAAGATCTGTACACCACACAGTGGTTATCTGAGCAGGTGAATTCAAACAGTAACAGTGGTTATCTGAGCAGGTGAATTCAAACAGTATCTACTTCAAGGCTTTTGTTTTGTCCTTGTGACAAGTCATTACCAAGTATAAAGAGATGCTGCTCTTAAGCCAATGTCAAATAATTTATCTGGTTATCGAGAACACCACACTTCTTTGTTTCTCAGATAACAAGTTACATGAAGAAGTGCGTTGTCCTTGTCCTTCTTTGGCTTTCATATGGTGTATGATTTGTCTTCTTGCTTCTTCATTGAGTCTCAAACAGTTACGGAACATGAGTTCTCTGAATGAAAATAACATATACCAAGAGTGTTAATACCATTTTCAGAATTTATACCAAACCACAACTTGGAAAGTGTTGAAACTCCAACAACTTATGAAATTAGCTTACTAATGATCCACTCACTCTATACAAGATTGTATGAAGAAAACATATATCAAAATGAATATCAGCATAAACTAAAAAACACATGACAGCTTCTTTAATGAACACAGATGAAGCAGCTCCTTTCCATTTGGGATTCAAGAATCGCATCATCAACAAACAAATCAACAACATTTATTGAGAAAACTGGTCTCTAGTGTAAGCCAAATACTTATGCTCGGAGACCTAAGCAATAGCAAGTTAAAAATGAGGCAAAACATGTGAAAAAATCGGAAATAACATCGATATCACTATGGCTAATTTCCAGAACCAGTAATCCATCAAGCCTTTACCGATCAAATCCACAAATATTTTCACATCTATACTAGAAACAGACTAGTAATATCTAGAATCATATATTCCAATCTCTCCACAGATTTGGACAATTACATATATATATAGAAACGACAATATAATGGAAATTATGTCTTCTTCCCCTGCCCGAATCCTAGGACCTAAGATGCAGGTTTTAAACAGCTATAGGCGCATAATCTCCATCTCTCCATCTGTTATTAATGAGATAGTACCTTTGTGAAGATGGTGAATGAGCTAAGAAATTACTAAATCTGGCTTGGTCTCATCAGATTCCTCGAGAATTCAGCTCTGTCATATTCCTCTTCTTCTCTTCAGACCAAGCTTCCTCGTAAGCCAACTCCGACAACCTGTGGTTACTGTTTGATGTTTTCATACTGAGAGAGCTTAAAGCCTTCTGCTTCATTGTCTTCATCTCCGTCTCCATCTGTGTGGTGGACTGGTGGTGGTTGTTGCCTCCACTTTCGTAGTAGTCTACTTTGCTGCTGCTACTCCAAGTATCAAAGTTGTCCACTTCGCTTTTGGAACTTGTCTACCCATTGATAGGTTTGTGACTTGAATCAAAAAAGACTATTATAGATTTGTAGCAGCAGCGGAATCAGTCAGAAAACTAACAATCAGAATGGAGCTTTGGTCTTCTTTTTCTTAGACCAAAGCTTCCTGATGTAACTCCAACAACCTGTGTGTTTAGTACTATCCACATTCTCAACATTTTTGTAGCTGATGTTTCCTACAGCTTCAGGTTCATCATCAACAGCCTCAGCTTCATATTTTTGGTAACTGATGTTGTCTACAGCTTCATAGTTACAGTCATCATTAACAGCTTCAGCTTTATCGTTTTGGTAGCTGATGTTGTCTACAGCAGCTTCAGGTTCACAGTTCCCATCAACAGTCCAATCACTATCATCATCTTCAGAATCATTTAACCATGCTTGTGTATCAAAGAAATAATCATATGTCTCGATCTGTACACCACACTCAATAATCTTGTGGTTATCTGAGCAGGTGAATTCAAACAGAATCACACTTGTATCCACATCTACTTGAGGGCTTCTTATTCGTTCATGTGACAAGTCACCACTAATTAGAAAAAGATGCGGGGTTCGAACTTCAGGCGGCTGATCTGAAGCCAATGCCAAATAGTTTATTTGGTTAATGAGGACACCTTCTTCGCTTCTTAAATAACAAGTTACGTTAAGAAGTGTGTTGTCCTCGATTGGCAAAAGCAGGAGGCAAGCCTTAAATGTTAAGTAAACACTTCCCCGAGAGATGGTTATGGAGTTTCCTTTAGCTTTGTGAGTGAACGCTGCAGGGAGTTCTTTACTGGGTAAGCATACATATTTGGCTCTCGCAAGGTCTATGATTCTTCTTCTTGCATCCTTACTGAGTCTCAAACAGTTACGGAACATGAGTTCCCTCACTGAATCTTTGAAATCTACATCGACTCTCTCAAGTGAAACACAATTGTCTGCGTGTAGGGACTTGAGTGAAGGAGGGAGATCCACTATTAACACGAGTTTTCTACAGTTGTCGAGGATAAGAGTTTGTAGCCGACTGAGATTGCTGACATAATCTGGAATCCTTTCTATACCACTATTGCTCAAGTCTAGCTTCCTTATATTTTCTGGAACATGTGTTAATCTCTTGAAGTCTCCACCAATAAGCCTTTTGGGAAGACCAACAATTGATGGACCTCCTACACAAAGATTCTTGATGTTCCTAGAAATATCTGGAAAACTTCTCAATCGTGAGGAATGGTACGTGTCTAATTTCTCAACAGATGCTAAGCTGTTGTTGGCTGGAACAACTTGTAGCTTTTTGCAACCCCACATTCTCACTGTTTTTAGTTTGTGTAGATCCAAAATAGAGCAAGGAAACTTCACCAGACTCGTGCATTGGATAAGTGTAAGTGTCTCCAGACTTGTAGCTTTTGAAAGATTTGGGATCTCTTTCAACATAATACAAAAGTTCAGATTTACCTTCTTCAAATTTACAAGGGGCTGCATGTCAAACACAACAACATATGAGAAATCATATATATAACGACGATGAATCATTAGAAACGTATTTAAATATATCAAATACTAACATGGATTCCTTCCCATAACTTCTCGAGTTTGCTTGATGGCATATTGAGCTCGATGAGAAATTCAGACCGAAACATTGGAAGAAGACTTGTACCTGGGTATGAATTCCAGTGTAGTAACCTTAGGCGAGGTAGAAACTCCATGCTCTCTAGTGTGCACAAACTAACATTTGCATTGCAACCACCCATGTGAACTCTTAAAAATTGGAGATTACGCATTCTTTCAAAGGCTCGAGCACTTATAAACAACTCCCTGGTCTTGGACATATCAAAAGATATACCTATGACAGATTCAGTACCCTGACATGTAGCCAAAAGATTAATCGATCAATTTGTTATCACAATATGCACGATGTGTCAAGCAAGACATATATAAGAACTTACTGTTCCATTTGCCAGTACATTGACAATATCTTCAGCTTCTACTAAAAACTGACGCTTCCCTGGTTCGCTAGATTGTTCAACAACTTCCAACCTACCTAAATTTTGTAGTAAAGAGTGCATTACTATTTTCCCATCGGTAGATATATGTACAAGAGCTTTATCGGCTAAGATCTTCAACCCGTTTTTGACATCCAAGTTACTGTCAGCGAGCATTGATATCACATGGTCAACATCCTCATCATTGAAGAGGCAAGCTATGTGTGTAAAGATAGCTTGATGTTTCTTCGATAATTTGTCATATCCCACTCTTAACACGTCTTGGATTTTTCTATCAATACTAGTTTCTAGACTATGTAACTGAAGTTCCCACCCGACTTTGGTCTCACCACGCAAAGATGAACCGACAACACGAAGGCCTAAAGGAAGATTACCACAAAGCATTGCTACTTTCTTCGCAAGCTCTTCAAAGCCATGGCGTGGATAACTTTTCTTGAAAGCAGACAGACAAAAGATCTTAAGAGCGTCTTCTTTGGAAAGAAAACCCACAGGATAAATATCATTAACCTCATGTGCCTTTAGAATCCTTTTATCTTCAGTAGTAATAATAATCCGACTTCCAGAACCAAACCAAGAATGTTCTTTAGCCAAAACCTCTAACTGATCTAGATCATCCACATCATCAAGAACTATAAGCACTCGTTGGTCTTGTAACCATTCTTTAACTGCACCTAAATGATCTATCTTCATATTCTTCTGGTTCAAAATCTTGGACAGGAGTTGTGTTTGCAAAATCAAATCCATATCATAGTCATCAACACCTATTATACTCTTATAACTTCTCTTGAGGTTCCCCATAAAACAACTAAGTCGAAAACCACTAGAGAGTTGGTTATATAAAGCTCTAGCAATAGTAGTCTTACCGATTCCCGCAGGACCCCAAATTCCAATCATCTTCACATCATCACACTCAAGGCATAACAAAGATTCCAGTTTTCTCAAGTGAGCTTCCATCCCAATCATCCCTTCAAAATCCCTTGATTGTGTAATCACATTAAGTTTCTCTGAAACATCTGTAGCAATCTTTTCAATCATTTCACCTTCCCCATCCCTAACAAAAGCAAAACAAAATCTCATTTGATGAAGAAAAGATCAAAGTATACTAATTCATTGAACTAAAAAAAAATATGACAAACCAATTCAGAGAGTGTTCTCCAGCTATGTTGGCGACATCAGTCAAAGCTTGAATCCATCTCTGCTTCTCCAACTCCGTCTTCCCTTCACAAGTTTTCTTAAACGCGATTCCGAAATCACCAATCTGTTTCCGTACATCGGCTGGATCAACATGGTAAAAAATCGTCATCACAATCTGTCTTCGATCTACTTTGCAATTGAAGATTTCAACCAATTCATCCAAGCACCAGCTTGAAGAAGCGTAATTCTTAGAGAGCAAAACGATCGAGAGTCTAGATTCTCTGATCGCTTGAACGAGCTCAGGTCCGATCGAATGACCTCTCTCGATTCCTTCATCTTTGAATGTTGTGATTCCTTTGCTTGCCAAGTGTTTGTGTAAATGACTGAGAAAAGTTCTACGAACGTCTGGGCCGTGGAAGCTTGGGAAGACATGGTATCTCTTTGAGTAAGTCAACGAAGAAGAAGCCATCAGTGAAGCAGATGATATGACTTTTTTTTTCTTTTCTTTTTCTAGAAACTTGAAAAGAGACATTTAATGCTGATTGGTTTATTTATTTTAGTTCATTAAAGAGATACGAAACATATTTTTATTAATTACTGGAGTACTAGTTAATTGTATGATTGATTCATGAATTTATGTCACTACTTCATATTTTTCGTTATTTTGGGATTCTCAGATTTGGCAAAAAGAGTCTGAACTATACATAAAGTAACTTTATTTCCAGATTTTCGTTAACGTATTAATCGAATACGTTAAATCATAATTGTTTTTTTTTTTTTTTGTCTTTTTGGATACAAAATCAAATTTAATAGGTGTAAATCTTCCTTTATCGACAAAAATCAACATTTTCATAAAATAATTAGTGCTTGATAATGTGAAACTCCCAGACGTGTGGATATTTTGGTAACGTGAAGACCATAACATAAACATATTGTATTTTGCAATAAAGAAATAAATAAATAAAGTGTATTTTATTATAATACAACGAAACTTGCGGGAACACATCATATAATGGACTCCAAAGAAACCGGACATTTTTTCAACGATCATACACAAACCATTACTAACATTTTCCTAGAAAATTTTCTACATTTTCTCAGAAAATCGTTACTCAGAGATTAAAAAGTTAAGGATTTTTTAAGCAACCCAGAAGAAACAAATAAAAAGGAAATTTTTTTTTTTTTTCTTCTTCTGGATTCATCTGCGGTTGCTTTGTATTTATCGGTGAGATATTCAACAGATCAATTTTTAAACGGTTAATTTTTGTTTCTAATTTGAGATTGTTTTTGGATTATCAGATCGAAGATTGTAATTTGGTGATCAGCTCTGTTTCGGTTCGTCTATGATATGAATTTATATGCTCAATTGATCGATCCTTAAAGCATAAAGGATCTTCATTTCAGGTTTGTCCTCAAAAACCCTAACATTGCTCTCTGTTGATCTATGAATCTAAATGTTACTTATAAATGCCTAATTGTAAATTAAAATGTGATTAATTTTCTGATATTTCAGCATATTGAGTATTTTTCACAACAACATTTGTCTAATGGAGCAATTCAGACAAATCGGTGAAGTTCTTGGAAGTTTAAATGCACTAATGGTATTACAAGATGACATCTTAATCAACCAAAGACAATGTTGTTTGTTATTAGAAATCTTCAGTTTAGCTTTCAACACTGTAGCTGAAGATATCAGACAGAATCTTAAGCTTGAAGAGAAGCAAACTAAATGGAGAGCTCTTGAACAACCTTTAAGAGAGCTTTATAGAGTTTTTAAAGAAGGAGAATTATATATTAAGCATTGTATGGATAATAGTGATTGGTGGGGTAAAGTTATCAACTTTCATCAGAATAAAGATTCTGTTGAGTTTCATATACACAACTTGTTCTGTTATTTCCCTGCGGTTGTCGAAGCGATCGAGGCCGCTGGAGAGATTTCGGGTCTTGACCCTTCTGAGATGGAGAGAAGAAGAGTTGTGTTTTCAAGAAAGTATGATAGAGAGTGGAATGATCCTAAGTTGTTTCAATGGAGGTTTGGGAAACAGTATTTGGTACCGAAAGATATTTGTATTCGGTTTGAGCATTCTTGGAGAGAAGATAGATGGAATCTAGTGGAGGCATTACAAGAGAAGAGGAAATCGGATAGCGATGATGTTGGAAAGACCGAGAAGCGTTTAGCTGATTTGCTTTTGAAGAAATTAACCGGTTTGGAGCAGTTTAACGGGAAACTGTTTCCGAGTTCGATACTTGTTGGCTCAAAGGATTACCAGGTGATCAAACGGTTAGAAGCTGATGGACAGTACAAGGAGATTCAATGGCTTGGTGATCGTTTTGCGGTGAGGCACTTTTTCAGCGATCTTGAACCGCTAAGTTCTGAAATTTCATCTCTTTTAGCGCTTTGTCATTCGAATATACTTCAGTACCTTTGTGGATTCTATGATGAAGAAAGGAAAGAATGCTTTTTGGTTATGGAGTTGATGCACAAAGATTTGCAGAGCTACATGAAGGAGAATTGCGGACCAAGAAGAAGATATCTATTCTCGGTACCCGTTGTGATTGATATCATGTTGCAAATTGCAAGGGGAATGGAATATCTTCATGGTAATGATATCTTCCATGGAGATTTAAACCCCATGAACATTCTTTTGAAAGAGAGGAGTCATACCGAAGGTTATTTCCACGCGAAAATATCTGGATTCGGTTTATCTTCTGTCAAAGCTCAATCTTCTCGGTCTTCCTCGAGACCAGGCACTCCTGATCCTGTAATCTGGTATGCACCTGAAGTTCTAGCGGAGATGGAACAAGACTTGAATGGTACAACTCCGAAATCGAAGTTAACGCACAAAGCTGATGTGTATAGCTTTGCAATGGTATGTTTTGAGCTTATTACAGGTAAAGTTCCATTTGAAGATAGTCATCTTAATGGTGAACAAATGGCTATCAACATTAGAATGGGAGAGAGACCTCTGTTCCCTTTCCCTTCACAAAAATACCTCGTTAGTCTGATTAAACGGTGTTGGCATTCAGAACCGAGTCATCGTCCTAACTTCTCTTCGATCTGTCGGATACTACGATACATCAAGAAGTTCCTAGTTGTGAATCCAGATCATGGCCATCCTCAAATGCAAACTCCATTAGTTGATTGTTGGGATTTAGAAGCAAGGTTCTTGAGAAAGTTCCCAGGTGACTCAGGGTCTCACACAGCGTCAGTGACTCAAATCCCTTTCCAACTATACTCATACCGAGTTTCGGAAAGGGAGAAGATGAATCCAAACTCAAACGAAAGCAGTAACTCAGAGGCAAGTGAATCAGAAAGCGTTTCAGTGGTTGAAGATCCACCAAATGCCATGATAAGAGATACAAAATCATTGTGTCTAGATACAATATCTGAATACTCATCAGATACAAGATCAGTCTACTCAGAAGCTCCCATCAAAAAGGTTTCATCTTTGAAGAAAAGCGGCGAAATGGCAAAGCTAACAAAAAGTCCAAGCTTAGGTTAGTTTTATTCAACCTAATTTCAATATTGACAAGATTATTTAAGTTGATAGATGAGACTTTTATGTTAATAAAATCAATGCTGCAGGTTCAGAAAAGTTGAGAAGTTCACCAGTAAAAGCAAGATCATCGCCAAAACCATCACCATTGAGTCCATTTGGAAGAAGCATTAGGAAAGACAATCGATTGCCTTTGAGTCCAATGAGTCCTCTAACACCAGGAAGACGTAGACAACAAACTGGTCATGCTTCAGACTCTGAGCTTACTTAGCTTTTTTATCAAAACCAAAGAAGAAGAAGAAGAAGTAAGATCCATGAAAAAAACAGAGTTTCATAGTTTTTGCTCAGTATTTAAAGCAGAGTTCATAGTTTCCGACATGAAAAAAAAAACACACAAAAAATCAAAAAAACAAAAAAAACAATGAGGTTAAGATCTTTGAATACCTTTTTGTCTTCAAGAGTATGGTTTCTTTATTCTTCTTCCTTTTTTTTTTTTGTAGCTTCTGCAAGTTAAAATTTGTTGGATCAAGAACACAACCTAATGTTGTAAAACCTCCTTTTTTTTTTTTTTTGTACAAAACAGAATTCATCAGCTTATTTTTTATGAGATTAAAATTCGATTATTCCAGTCAAGATTCTAAAAAATACAACAAAAGCAAAAGTCATTCTCTCTTTTTTCACGCTTGTTTGTCTGTTGACAAAAGCACTAGATTTGGTTTTTGTTGTTTTCACTTGAAAAAAAAATTATAAGTAATAATAAACTATATATATGTTCATATGGATAGATAAAAAAAAAAATTGAAATAAAGGAACTTTTTTTGAATTTTTTTGTCTATCTATACCTTTGTTCTAATTTCTTGGTGAATTAATCTTTTTAAAATATGAAATTCTATTTTACCTTCAATTTTAAAAAACTTTTAACTAAATCATAAAATCTAAATCTTCTAACTCATAAAAAGACTTCATTATAAATAAACTATACGAATATATGTCCATAGATATACCAATTTTTTTTTAACAACACATCAGTCCCTTTAAATTAAACTTGGGTTTCTAATTAATAGCACTAGGTTTGTACCCGCGCTACGCCGCGGGATATTTTGTTATTATTATTATTTCTTTTTTTTTTGGTTTTTGTTTTTTTTTTTCTTTTTTTTTTGTTTTTTTTGTTGTTGTAATCAATTTGAAGATCTTTTATTCATTTTAATGAATTTGGTGTTTTATATTTGATATATTCATATTACCGCCTCATATTTATCCGAACTAATCTCAATTGACCTAAACGATCAGATTAACAAATCATTCCACTTCAACCACATGATCCAAAACTCGAGTTGCAGAGGGAATCACTCGAGTTCCGAGATTGAGAGATTGATTCATTGGGTCGTCATTGACTTTTTTGTTATTTTTTTTGGTTTTTTTTGTTTGTTTGTCAAACTGATTTTTTTTTTGTGAAAATAATCATATTAAGTAATTTGTCCATCTTTTTCTTTTGCTTTTTTCCTTTTTTTTTGTTTTTCCTTTTTTCATTTTTTGTTATTATTATTATTATTATTGTTATTGTTATTGTTATTGTTATTGTTATTGTTATTGTTATTATTATTAGTATTATTATTATTATTATTATTTGTATTAGTATTATTATTATTCTTATTAGTAGTATAAGTATGGGCAATTCTCAAAAATAGTACAAATTATAGTTTTTGTGACATATTTAGCATACATTCTCATTTAGGACAAAAATAACATTTTTATTAAAAGATATATTTAAGTTCATATTTTTAAGGTTTAGGATTTAGAAAACCCTAAACCCTAAGCCCTAAACCCTAAATCTTACCCCTATCTCCTAAAAACTATACCCTAAATACTAATATAATCAACTCAAACAAAAAATATTAAATTATAAGCTTTATAAAATGCTATTTTTGTCCTAAATAAAAATGTGTGCTAATTATGAAACAAAAAAATTATTTGGTGCTATTTGAGGGAATTTTATTCTTATTATTATTATTATTATTATTATTATTATTATTATTATTATTATTATTATTATTATTATTATTATTATTATTATTATTATTATTATTATTATTATTATTATTATTATTATTATTATTATTATTATTATTATTATTATTATTATTATTATTATTATTATTATTATTATTATTATTATTATTATTATTATTATTATTGTTATTGTTATTGTTATTATTATTATTATTATGATTGTAATGTTATTGTTATTATTGTTGTTATTATTATTGTTATTGTTATTGTTGTTATTGTTGTTATTATTGTTATTCTTATTATTATTATTATTATTATTATTATTATTATTATTATTATTATTATTATTATTATTATTATTATTATTATTATTATTATTATTATTAGTATTATTATTATTTTTTTTATTATTGTTATTAGTATTAGTATTAGTATTATTATTATTAGTATTACTATTATTATTATTAGTATTAGTATTATTATTATTAGTATTAGTATTATTAGTATTATTATTAGTATTAGTATTATTATTATTATTATTATTATTATTATTATTATTATTATTATTATTATTATTATTATTATTATTATTATTATTATTATTATTATTATTATTATTATTATTATTGTTTAGGCTGATTTTTATTAGTTGTTTTAATTTGATTTGTTATTTTTTTTAAGTGATGTGTACAATTGAAATGATTTTATTGGATTAAAAAGTTTTTTCATTAATTGATGTGTCACCTCCACAATTCATAAAAAATTTGATGTGTCATATTTTGGAGAGGCACTTGTGTTATTATAGTGTTGATTAAGTTTTTAACGAGTTTTTAGATGTAGGTCTTTAGTTTTAGTTTTAATTTTAATTTTATGTATTTAAAATAAATATCTAAATATTTATTAACAAGAAAAAAGTAAAAAATTATTGAATTTAATATAAATAAAATCTCGTAAGATATGTATAGGTTTGATCCAAACAAAATAATATAGATATTATTATTATTATTATTATTATTATTATTATTATTATTATTACAAAATAATATATATAGATATTATAAACAAAATATTATTATTATTATTATTATTATTATTATTATTATTATTATTATTATTATTATTATTATTATTATTATTATTATTATTATTATTATTATTATTATTATTATTATTATTGTTTAGGCTGATTTTTATTAGTTGTTTTAATTTGATTGGTTATTTTTTTTAAGTGATGTGTACAATTGAAATGATTTTATTGGATTAAAAAGTTTTTTCATTAATTGATGTGTCACCTCCACAATTCATAAAAAATTTGATGTGTCATATTTTGGAGAGGCACTTGTGTTATTATAGTGTTGATTAAGTTTTTAACGAGTTTTTAGATGTAGGTCTTTAGTTTTAGTTTTAATTTTAATTTTATGTATTTAAAATAAATATCTAAATATTTATTAACAAGAAAAAAGTAAAAAATTATTGAATTTAATATAAATAAAATCTCGTAAGATATGTATAGGTTTGATCCAAACAAAATAATATAGATTTATAGATAATACATTTGATTATAGATATAAATTTACTTGATATATTATACCAAGTGTTATTCCAATTAAGAGTATATAATAACTATTGGTTAAAATTATAGTCTTTTCTTTTCTCAACTAAATTATTTACAAAAATAAAACTCCTTGATTGGCTACCAATTTTTTTTTTGTCAACCGCTAATATTTACTTAAATTTTTGTAGGAACCCAAACTAGAAGAATAGAGTTTCCATAAATTATGTCATTCAGATAATTTTTTAAAAGATCTGAAGAAGAATATTGTCACTTTAAATTGTCTGTAATCAATTTAACAATCTCAAACTGACAATATCTACAGCCAAAGGTCGATCTCTGTGAACACTTTAGCCACTCTGTGAACAACTCAAAATCTGGAGTCACAACTAAATTAGCGTTGCATGTCTTATTGTCACAATATATAACGTGGAAGGATCAACTTTTGGAAACTAGAAAGATAATAAGAAGTTTCACTCCGTTTATTAGGAGTCACTTATTTAGGTTATATGATATACTTTAAAAAATGGCTTACTTTCTCAACATATTTTAAAGAATTTGTGAGGAATAAGAATTTGTTTTCTTTTTTCCATTTCACGTACTTTAAATTTAAAGGTAGATAATTTAAACAAAAAAATTCTCGGAATGACAATATATGGAAACTCTGTTCTTCTGCTTTGGGTTCCTAAAACATTTTAATTAAATATTAGCGATTGATGATAAAAACACTCTAAAAAATTGGTAGCTAATCAAGAAGTTTTATTTTAAACATAAAACGTATTTACTAAGTAAAAGTAGTTTTATGTTAAGAGTTATAAGAAGGAAGAGACACAACTCTTGGCTTAGTGATGTTTGAAACCTATTTAAGTTGTTGCAATGATTTATCTGTCTCATCTCTTTGATCAAATAATCTCATCAACCCAAAATATTTCTCTTTTGATAAAATCTTTCTCCGTCGATGACGAATCCTTCGATTACGATGTATGAAGACGTGCTTCTAGAGATCCTCTCTCGTTGTCCTGTGACGGAGATTGGAAAATGTCGTGTACTAAACAAAGAGTGCAACAAACGAAGTTATGAGTCGTCTTTTATCAATCGTCATCTCAATAAAACCAACTCTGTGTTTGGCTACTTTATTCATTACGATGACGGATGGGTAAAGAATTATTCCTGTTTTGTCTCCGGCGTTGAAGAAAACGAAGGAAAAACTCAAATCTCGCTTGAGTTTCTTCTTCCGAATAATGCAAAGATCGAAGCTTGTGACACAAATTATGGGATTTTGCTATGCGTCGATGATAAGTATAAAGGAAGATCAAGAAAACCAGATTACATTGTTTGTAAACCGGCTACAAAGGAGTACCGAATCATACCAAACCCAAAAACCCGGTATTTTACTTTTGCAACCGGTTTAATAGTGGTTTCATTGAATCCATTTCGGTATAAGATTATTAGAGTCTCTGAACCGAGGACTGGAGTGACGAAGGAGGGTTTATATAATTACTTTTGTGAGGTTTTTGATTCTGGTTTGTTTGCGTGGAAGCCACTAAATAACTTGGAGATATCGGAGTATTTCCCGAGAGCGGTTAAACCAGTCTTGGCTTACAACTGCTTGCATTGGTTAACAGAGAAGAACAATGTGATCCGGTTTTGTATGCAAACCGAAACTTGGTCTATCTTCCCGGTTCCACACGAACCATTTGAAGAAAATATTATGTTTTTGGTCACCTACGAAGGAAAGCTAGGTGTAATTCAATCGAGTTCGATAGAAAGATATAATTTATGGGTCTTAGAGACGGATGGTGGAACTTCGTGGATAAGTATGAAAATCACAGCGTTGGAAGATACATATGCACAACCAATATGGTTCCTAAGTAACGATGTGGTATCATTTGCTAGCAATGATCGGCTTGGTCTCTTCAACATGAATAGTAATAATTTTCGATATTTGCACAAGGAGACAAGTTTCTACCCTTACCATGACTCTGCTAGAAACTATTTTATCCCTTTCTACTCTAACTACGACAAAGTTGGTTTGAATAAAGATGGTGTTGGATCAGAGGGAGGAGATGAATGAGTATGAGGATTTATGCTATGGGCAACCAGTTCTAATCTCAGTTTTGTTTACTTATCATTATTGACTGGTTTATGTTTATTTTATGCAAGAACAATATGTATTAAGCTATTGAGAATTTTCATCTCTAAGCAAATTGTAATCTCAAAATTATGCCTTTTTGGGGAAAAAGATGAATAAAGTGATAATTTCTTTTTTTTTAAATGATTGTTAACGTTATATTTATGGAAGATATATGATACATATTATGAAATATTTATGAGAGATCTAACTATATCATAATTTATTAACAAATAAATTGAAATGTTTATTTAATAAATAATATAATAATTTATTGACAAATGAAATGAAAATGTAGTATATTACAAAGTAAAGGTCAAAGCACATGTTTCAAAATATCATTTAAAAAGCACGTGTATAATAAATATCTGAAAGACATTATTTAAAACATTATAGATAAGGAAAATTGCATGTAATAACTACTAAGTAGACGACAACAAAAAAACTTATAAGTATATATATATTTTCTTATGGGACCAAAAGAAAGCACTCTAGAGATATATAGAAGCAAATTTGCAATAAACTAATATTTTGTAACATGTTTCCTGAAAATAAACGTAGAACAGTGATCATACATTTACTATTTCGGTTGATTTTTTACCGTTAGAAAAGGTAAAGGAGACTAATATCATGAAATCTGAGTCTCCCATATTCATTTTGATTATGATTCTTCTTCTGTTAATTATTTCCCTTTTTACTCAGATATGCAAACGGTTGTTAGACGATAAATAGCTTATGATCGCAATATAAAAAATGGCCAATAATAAGCCCAAGACAATGCTTTGTGAACTTATCCACACAAAAACCTACTTAGTCCAAATATTACATCAACCCTCTGAACCAAAAAAGCCAAAAAAAGTTCTGCTAGGTGATCAAAGATTAGCAAGACACAAGTTGTTATTGGAAGATCACGGTCTTTGTTTACGAAACAATAAGTCGTAAAAATTATAGTTTGCAAGTAATAAAGAACATCTCCGCATACAAAAAAAGGATTTTTGCCTATCATACCATATAATGGATTCAATTTTTCTGTTATGCCCTTTTTTATCTGGTTTTCACTTATACTCTTTTTTTATGGCATTGGGTGTTGTTAAATGACGAAACTATCATGAGCATTTTGGTATGTGTTTGCGTGGGCTTTTTGACCACCTAGTGCCACATCGTCATATTTCATATGCTTCTATTCATGTTTTGAAACCTGCGTAAAAAAGGTATGAATGAAAACTGATTTGTAAATTAACAGGTCCCACATACTCTGTCTATTATTGATTTCAAACCATTTTTATTTTTAAATGGATATACCTGATCTATGGGTTTTTGGTCATGGACAACAACAGTTGCTGGTTCTCCATCAAAAGCACTTTGGTCCATATCATCGGCCATCTCCTAAAAGTTTGAAAATAACAAAACAAGTAGGATAATAAAAAATGATGTCGATAAAAACTTTATAAAATAATGAAAATCAGACTTACATAGTTCGATGAGTCTGGAGTTTGGTAGTCTTGTCTATCACCAACTTGTCCATCATCATCATTGTCGTCATGTTCATCACTTTTATTACCAGGTTCTTTGTCATCCTCTGACTCATCATGGGTGTCACTCGCATCCTCGGTCTCTGCTTCATCATCTTCGTTGTCCTCTGCATAATCGTCCTCTGCTTCATCATCTTCGTCATCATCTTGTCCATCTTTGCCGGCCCCCTTCCTTCGGACTGCTTTCATGTTTTGTATTGTCGTCAGGTCTATCGAATTCATCATCTTTTCCATTGCCATCTCCGACTTGATGTTGTCCATTACTTCCATTTTCGTCTTGTCCATTACTTCTATTTTTGTCTTGTCCATCTTCGTTTCCTCCATTACTCTTATTTTCATCTTGTCCATCATTGTCTTCTCTACCTGCTTCATTTTCGTTTTGTCCATCAAAGTCTTGTCCATCGTCTTTTTTTGTCTATTGCTTGTCCATTATCAAGAGAAAGAAGAAGATGGAGAACAAAAAAAAAAGTTATGGACAAGATGAGAAACAAAGATAATGAACAAGATGAGAAAAAAAAAATATGATAGACAAGATGATAACATACATAATGGACAAGATGAAGAACGGAGATAGAGAAGAATAACTTGTTCATTTTATCCAAAACTCTTATGAAGAACAAAATAAAAATTTTAGTTCGTTTTTGAGTGAAGAAGAAGAAGAAAAATAAGAAAAAAAAGGAAAGAGAAGAAGAAAAAAAAGAGAAAGAAAAAGAAAGAGAAAAAAAAAGAGAGAAAGAGAAAGAGAAAGAGAAAGAGAAAGAAAAAAAAAAAAAAGGAAAGAGAAAAGACAAAAAGCTTAAATCAGTTTTTTTATTAATAAAAAATAAGGATGATTTTTAAAATGATATAGAATCTAATAAAAAGTCAAAATGTGACATGATATGTAATTTTCTCTAAAAAAAACATAGTAGAAAGAACAAATACTTGTACACAAACAATACAAAAGTACACAGAAAACATAATATGAACCAAACCGATTTAATACATCCTCCCAAAAACCTACATTATACCCGATTAGCATATTTTTACAAACCAATTTGGTTCCCCTAAAATGAATGTAACAATCAAATTTTAGCAAATTTTAGTACGGCTTGCTGATCATCGGTGATTCTTAGAGGAAATTTGCTATCGGAGGTTTTCTCTGGTCGTCGGATCAGAACGAGCACTAGATGTCATCGTGATAGCTTCAACGTTACGACATCGTCTTCATCATATATTATATAGTATATGGTACTATTTAAAATAAAAAAGTAAGTTGGTAAAAGAATGAAAATGAGATAATGTTTGCATGTATATATATTATTATCGAGTACATGTGTGTTTTATGTAATTAATATATGTATCTATCGTGTATTTCTCTACTCTACATGTATGTGACCTCATGTGCACGGCATTTATAATATTACGATTTACGAAACTTCATTTATATATGTAACCGTATTTTGTTGTATAATCACAATAATATTATAATACTATGCTAGATGATTGCTCCATGTAAATATGATAATATTTTATTTGTGAGTTTTTTTAAAGATGTGCTTATAAAACATGAATCCACAAAAAGAACCATGTTGAGTGTACACAAGCCAATATTTGCAATACCTCGTTTGAAGCTTACTATATCACATACAAAATTAACCTCCGAAATTATCAACTACGATAATCCCACTTATTGTGATCTTATTGGACTTAACTTATTGTGACCCTTTAACAGCCCATTATTTAACCATTTGAATCCTTTAATTTCTTCCCAAATTCCAAAAAAAAAGCAAAATTAAGTGAGTTCATGCATGGCCTGTATTAAATAAATCTACACTTTCCAATGATGAAGAGCAAACGAAAGGTCAAACGATCTGTGTATAAATCTCCGCTACTTCGTCTCTATCTCTCTCACATTTACAACACAAAAGAACCCGAAACGTTATTTGATAGTAGTTCCAATGGCGTCGAAGCATCTCAAGCCAAGCGATGATGAAGACCAAGTGTTAGAGACTTTGGTCGGAGAGGAAGAAGAACATAACTTTGACGAGTCTTCTTGGGAGGAAGAAGATAACTCTGACGAATCTTCTTCGGAAGAAGACGAAGAGGTGATCATTCATGAAGGAGAAGGAGACTGGTTTTATAAATCATTTATAGCTCAGGCTGTTACAAGCTTAGGTGGGGATGAAGATTTTGTGAAAAAAAGATGGAGTCAGGTGACTGTAGAGGAGAAGAAAATGCTCGAACACAAGTGGAGAGTCTAGATCTTGCTACATAATGAATTTGAAGTTTTGGCCGAAAAGACAAAGCTTGTGAGTGAAGTGGTTTCTGCAATGGCTAAAGCATTTACTCATTAGATGCAAAATGTATTTTATTGTTTCCAAACTCTTTGGTTGTTCTTTATTTTTTGGTGTGATTTTCTGGTTATCTTTTGTCTGAGTTTTTTATTTAAATTTCTGGTTTATCTTATGACTATTATCTAATAAATCTATTTTGGATTGTTGCTTATATTTCGAATTATCCTAAATGTTCCAAAAACAACTCCAAAAACTGCATGTAATATTATTTTGAGACCATATTGCAACATGAAATCTGTCTAAAATCTGACGAAAAAAATATGCGTATTGGAATTTGGGTATAATATAATGATAAACAAAAGTTACGTGAATTGTATTAACATTTTTTATATTATCCTACGACAACACAAATTTAAATAGAAAATGTAAACTTCTACACTTTCGGTTTGAAGAAAAAAAAAAGAAGTAGATTCTACGTATAAAAAAACAAAAAAAAACAAAGGATTATACACAAGTCTAATAAATTAAAAATTTCCCCATTTTTCGTTTTCTCTATATTGCAGAAAGCCACAAACAGATTGAGTACGGAAGAAGTTAAAAGTCATATTGGAAAAAAAAAAAAAAAAAAAAAGTCATATTGGGCCAATTTTAAAATCTAACTTCTCAATGGACATGATTTGATTTCGGTTATTCTTGTGAAGATGATAAATAAAAAGTTATACAATTTAGATTTTTCTAGCAATTTAAGTTTTGTAGGCAATTCATGTTATTCATACATTTTTCTAGACACGAACTATATTCATACCACAATTAGATTGCCAAAATTGTAATTAGGAAAACATAATATCAAGTAGACAAAAAAAAAAAAAAAAAACGTTATCTATTGAAATTTGAAAATAAAAATTAAATTTCGATTAGAACCCTCTATATCACTCAGAGACTTTTAACGCTAACTTTAAGAGAGCCTTTTAGGGTTTTGGCTTTGAGCAAAAATCTCCGCAACCGAATCAGAAACCGAGAGAAACTCTTGAGATCGGAATCAATGGAGTCTACAATTTCGTTGAAGCCTAAAGGAAAAGGCAAAGGATCAAAGGGAGCTTCCTCCTCCGATGACCAATCGAAGTTTCAGTTCGTTAAGGAATGGACCAATTGGTCACTGAAGAAGGCGAAAGTCGCGACCCACTATGGCTTCATCCCTCTGATCATCATCATCGGCATGAACTCCGATCCAAAACCTCATCTCTTCCAGCTTCTTAGCCCAGTCTGATCCAGTCAATTTCATCATCAACGAAGCCTAAATCAATCGATCTGTCTCCTGGTTTGGCTTCATATCTCTACGCGTGTTCTTGGATTCGCCGAATCTTCTTTATGATGTTCTCTATGGAATCAGTTTAGCTTATGATATAATGTGAAATCGAATTTTATGTGTTTTGAATTTGGGAATTTTATGTTATGATAACAAATTTAATCAGTAATGTTTGTTTGAATGTCTTGTATCATTTTTACAATATCTGCTATATGAGGTCGATCTTGAGGTTTCAAAGCAACACAAGCCAAACCTAATTGCAACATTTCAACCATATCTTCTTCTATACCCATTTGCTTCATTAGCTCAATGTCGAATACTTCTCCTGTCCACTCTTTCGACACTACGGACCTTATCCAGCTTGCCAAGTCCATGTTTTCGTCTCGTGATGGAGATTTCCCTGTTAGAAGCTCGAGTAAGACCACTCCGAAGCTGTATACATCAGAGAACTGTGTGCACTTCCTCGTGTCTGTTATTTCAGGTGCGTGGTAACCCGAAGAACGTAAGGTAGTTTGAGGGAGAGATCTCATGATGGGTGTTAAGCCGAGATCGCAGATGCAGCCGTAGCATTGCGAGTTAACGAAGATGTTAGACGATTTGATGTTCCCATGGACAAACTTCCCGTCGTCTGCTTCATGGATAATAGCCAAACCTCTTGCTGCACCAATTGCGATTCTTAACCGCGACTCCCAATCTAAAGGTACTCGGTTCTCTCCTTTACCCCCTGCAAAAGTTGAGTTACTTGGTTTTCCGATACAGAACAACGGAAGAATACAGAGATAGCTTACCGTGCAGCATCTCGAATAGGTTTCCTTGACTATAATAACTGTAAACAGCGAGCTTATCGTTTTTGGAATAGTAGTAAGCTTTAAGGTCAGCTACATTATCATGCCTGATTCGTCCAACGATCTCCATTTGTTGCTCAAACTCTCTTCTTCCCACAACCACCTCTTCCAGTCTCTTCACTACTACCGTGGCCGTGTCTTCCACAGCTACTTTATAGGTTGTAAGGAAAGCACTTTTCCCCAAAATTTCAGCAGATGCAGCTAACAAATCATCCAAATCAAAGCTATAGTTACTTCCTCCAAAGAAGACGATTTTGCCTTCATCACCATCATCTTCTTCTGGTGCCCAGTTACCTGAAGGAGACAAGTCTCTCTTCTTTGACTTCCGGGAGAGTCTTAATTTCAAGTACCGTTTCTTTCGCAAGCAACAAGCCATCATCGCTCGCACGTTGCAGCCAGAATCAACAGGTAAAGCAATCAGTTCGAGAGGTATTATACACACCTCAAGATCGAAAACAGATGTTTTCCAAGGCTCTAAGCTTGGTCAAAACAAAAATAGAGAGCTTAGGATTGAATCCAGAGAAATCCGCAGGGAATGAATCCGAGAACCGGTTGTGCTGAGTTTTCGGTAGAGAACGAGAAACTTCGAATCTGCTCAAGGAGCCAAGCAAAGGGTTCTTGTCATCGTCTTCAAAGGGAATCCAAAAGGATAACTCAGCCATTGTTGAAAAATAGTTTCGTCACTATCTGTCATAGAGAATCTTTTGTAACAGAACAAAAATTGTATTTTAGTGAAATATAATCATTTAAAAAAGTAAGTAAAAATGATACGCCGGTCGTTAAGCCGGCAAAAATCTTCGTTATAGTAATATCTTAGGTTGACAAGCATGGAAGCCGCAAACACATCGTGATCATAGATTTCCTCATTTTTAATTTTGTTTTTTCTTTTGTTCTTTTTATATAATAATATTATAAGTTATATATCAACAAAGCAGAGTGGCGCAGCGGAAGCGTGGTGGGCCCATAACCCACAGGTCCAGGATCGAAACCTGGCTCTGCTATATTTTTTGTATTTTTGTTTGGTTAAGAGTAGACCAATTCGATTTGGAAAAAGCAAACCGAAGCTATTAAAATTAAAACATACAGAAAGCCAAAACGACGTCGTAGGAGTGAGCGTCGTCTTCACCTAACAAAACGAGGTTCATCAACAACTCTTCAACAGTCTATTAAGTCGCCTTTTGATTGTCTCTTCGCTTCATCGACGAGTCCGTCACTTTCACCGTATAAATATCTCCGCCACTCTCTTCTTCCTCTTCCATCACCATTCGCTGTCAAAAAAAAACCTAACCTCTTCCTCTCTCTATCAACAATGGAGTCCGTCGCTCTATCCCGCATCGGTCTCGCCGGTCTCGCAGTGATGGGACAAAACCTCGCCTTAAACATCGCCGAGAAAGGATTCCCAATCTCCGTTTACAATCGAACCACTTCTAAAGTCGACGAAACCTTAGATCGTGCCTCTGAAGAAGGAAAACTCCCAGTCGCTGGTCAATACTCACCTCGCGATTTCGTTCTCTCGATCCAACGGCCTAGATCCGTTATCATCCTTGTCAAAGCTGGAGCTCCCGTTGACCAAACGATCTCCGCACTATCCGAATTCATGGAGCCTGGTGATTGTATCATCGATGGTGGAAATGAATGGTATCAGAACACAGAACGAAGAATCGTTGAAGCTGAGAAGAAAGGATTGCTTTATTTAGGTATGGGAGTATCTGGTGGTGAAGAAGGAGCTCGTAATGGTCCTTCACTTATGCCTGGTGGATCTTTCAATGCTTATAACAATGTTAAAGATATTCTTGAGAAAGTTGCTGCTCAAGTTGAAGATGGTCCTTGTGTGACTTACATTGGTGAAGGTGGATCTGGGAATTTTGTGAAAATGGTTCATAATGGGATTGAGTATGGTGATATGCAATTGATTTCTGAGGCTTATGATGTGTTGAAGAACGTTGGTGGTTTGAGTAATGATGAGCTTGCTGAGATCTTTAATGAGTGGAATCAAGGTGAGCTTGAGAGTTTCTTGGTTGAGATTACTTCTGATATTTTTAGGGTTAAGGATGAGTTTGGTGATGGTGAGTTAGTTGATAAGATTTTGGATAAGACTGGTATGAAAGGTACTGGGAAATGGACTGTTCAGCAAGCGGCTGAGCTTTCTGTGGCGGCGCCGACTATTGCTGCGTCGTTGGATTGTAGGTATTTGAGTGGATTGAAGGATGAGAGGGAAAATGCTGCTAAAGTTCTGGAAGAAGCTGGATTGAAGGAAGAGATTGGTTCTGCGTCGAGTGGGGTTGATAAGAAGAGATTGATTGATGACGTGAGGCAAGCTTTGTATGCTTCTAAGATCTGTAGTTATGCTCAAGGAATGAATTTGCTTAGGGCTAAGAGTTTAGAGAAAGGTTGGAACTTGAATCTTGGTGAAATGGCTAGGATTTGGAAAGGCGGGTGTATTATTAGAGCGGTTTTCTTGGATAGGATCAAGAAAGCTTACCAGAGAAACCCCAATTTGGCAAACTTAGTTGTTGATCCTGATTTCGCTAAAGAGATGGTTCAGAGGCAAGCCGCTTGGAGAAGAGTCGTGGGTTTGGCCATCTCTGCTGGGATAAGCACGCCAGGAATGTGCGCAAGTTTAGCATATTTCGATACTTACAGGCGTGCGAGATTACCTGCAAATCTAGTTCAGGCTCAGAGAGATTTGTTTGGAGCTCATACATATGAGAGAACCGATCGTCCTGGTGCGTACCACACTGAATGGACTAAGCTTGCAAGGAAGAGCCATTAGAGAATCGAGGTTATCTTCTCTCGCTGTGTCGTGTGTTTATTCTGAATTCAGTTTTTGCTTTGCAAATTCATGTATTGTGTAGGGCTTTGTTTTCATCATCATTTCATCCTTGAAAAATGTTTCATGCTTTAGGCATACAACACGAAAACAAATTGTTTCAGCTTATTTTGTTCAGTTATAATAAGAAATGCAAATGCCCTGATCTACTCTGTCTCTATTGTTGCTGTTACTGAGTTTCCTTTGGTTTTTCTGTTCTGGTTTGGTTCATATTTTTGTAATTTTCATCTATATTGTTATGATCTGCAACCTGAACCGAAACTTAACCGAAATGAGTTTATTTTATCCAAAAGGATCGAATAATACACAGTAATTGTAATGTGTTAAAGAAAAAAGAAAAAAAATCTTTCGAATTTGATATCTTGTTGAATTTTGAAAGCTTGAGTAGTTGAGTTCATCTCCTGCAGTTTTGCTATTAAGATTGACAATTTTGTTCCGGTCCAACTGGCGCCAAAGTTATACTCTCAACAATAAACGTATTGGGCTATTAGGAAAGAGCCCATTCTATACCAATAAACGTAATCTATTATTTTTTTGTTGTCCACTAAATGGGCCCATTATAAGCCCCATATTAAGTTCAATTTGTAGCTTTATTTGCCTTATCGGAAATCCTCGAGGCACATACGGATTATGTGTGTGATTAACTGTATAGTTTTTGTTAAAAATTCCAGTTGTCCAGTTCAGTATCTGACGTTACGGTGAGATAGACATCAGATTCAGACTATTTTCAGTGAAAATGAATTATTTGTTGCTGCAATAATTATAAACAAACAAAAGATTCCTGGAAAAAATATGGCCCATGTGGTTATGGATTAGACAAATGAAATAACACAAAGGTATTGATTGGACAAACCATGCCAATAAATTATATTTTAACTTGTAAAATTCATCCTATGATAATAGGTTCGAAGAAAAATAAGTAAATTACTCAAGTCATAAGATTTTGATCAGAAAAAAAAGCAATATTCATTTTTGTGCATAGAATAAAGCTCCCACTGTAGCAGCTGAAGGTGATCGGATTTATGCGCATGGATATGTGTTGTGAAACTCAATGAAGAAGAGTGAATGATATATTAAGGCTCTTCATGTATATAAGCTATGTATTTTTTTTTTTACGACCAAAATTTTCATTAATACATCGAAATACCATGAGTATTACAAAGTCGAATATAAAACATCGAATTATAAATTATTACATAAATAGATATATGCGCCATACACTGAAGATAAAAAGTTAGAAAAACAAAAATAAACGCTGCTTCTTTTAAAAATAAATCTTATAAGCTAACAAACATTATATGTTGTTATTTTTCTTCTTCACTATTCTTCTTTCTTTAATACGATATGTATGTCCGATTGATATTGTTTTTTTCTTTCTAAATCATACAAAAAATCTATTGCATCCGCTAAATCGATTGGTATATAAGCTATGTACATCACTTAACTAATCCCATCATTTTGTGATCCTTATTGGGCTAGTTGTGGAAGTTTAGCTATGTTGTTGGAATAACCATGTGCTTACTAATTATCTATGTTAGACCTACTCTAAACTACTCATACTTCAATATGTGTCTGAAGGTTCAATCATTATTCGTATGACCTATATATGTCTTATGGATATCCACAAAATGTGGTAAAAAACTAAAAATGCAATGTGGAGAAAAATAAAAGGAATGATGGAAGCAGGTTTACAGACATCGACCTCGACTCGTGATGGGTGATTTTAATTATGTCGTATTGATATTTTCATATGTGATAAAATATTGTAAAATTTTATGAAATTGTTATACTAATATTGTTTTTGTTATTTGCTAATTACTACCATCATAAAAATATTAGATGCTTGGGGGAACAAAAATTATTGGATGCTTGTCCCACATTATATTGTCTCCCTGCCCTCATAAATCATAATAATAAACTATTTCTTGAATCTAAGAATTTATTCCATAATCAAATGGTGGCGAAATCATTTGGTAAATAATAGTAATTTTCATTGCCGACATTTGGTAAATAATATTAGTATAATAAAAGAAAAGTTTAGTTATGCTAAATGGAACTTATTCTAGTGATGTGATATAATCGGATATCCAATCATTAACGAAAACTCTTCCAATCATAATATTTTGAAGTGTTGCAATATTGAATCAATTAGTTTTTCAAATTAAGTTTCCAGATATACATTTTTCCACTTTTAATTTAAATCGACTTTCTTATGTATTCATTAATTAGTTGGAGAGACATTAGATGATGATAACCATGTTACCACTTCCATATAATTTACACTTAACGGGACACGATTCAGTGCTTTTGTACTTGTTGAAGTTCAATGTACATATGGTGTTAAACCTATATATATATATATATATATATATATAATATATATAAGATTCTTATCATTTGCACACACAAAAAAAAGATTCTTATTACTTCTTTCTATAAAGATAGATAGATAACACAAATTAAGAAGTAAAAGAATTAACATTTTAACTTTTTATGTGGTATATATGTTATGGTTTTTCTTTATTATGAAAACAGTTTTGTGATATGTATATGTATATGCAAATGCAAGATTTTATAACGTCTTATATTCTTAAGAAAAAAGTAACTATCGCCATATGTTTTTTCACTTTGATAGTTTGATGGTTTAGGGATCAATTTATGCCTAATACATTTGCTTAACAACAAAAACCACAAAAAAGCTAAAGATTATGTGTTTAATTTGATTTTATATCCACAAACAACCTGATTGAAAAGATGATCTGCTGAAAAAAATTTAAACCTGAACTACTACTTTGAACAAAAAAAAGAAAAAAAAAAGAAAAAAAAAACCTGAACTAATACAGAAAGTTTAAGTAATCTTTAATGTTTACGAAGCTGCATGTTCTAGACAAACGACTGCTCAATTTGGAACATCAAAGTACAAATTTAAATACTAAAATATTGCTATAAATTAAGATAAAGATGCATCTTATCAAGTTGGTCATTACATAATGCTACTTTATGTCATCGATATTCCCCTTCTCTCTTTACATATATAAACATAAGTATAATAATAGTTATATTATATGCATCAGTAGATACATATATGTATTGCTTTGTATATGTGTATACATACATGAGCCTAATAATGCAGAAAAGGCTATGAAAGAAAGGCTATGTGTGACCAAGATTTTGTAGGTACTTATCTTGAATCTTTGAACTTCATAAGAAGCTATACAAGTACGCATTTAAATCTTCTATAAGATTTAAGCTATTAAAAATTAATTTTATATTGAAATTATGCATATTTCATTATTTAATTTATTAATTTTCGAAGTTTCTATCTATATTTTTTTTCTAAATTTGATAATTTTATAGTTAAACATCTTTGTAACATGAGTTAGAAGTAGAACTCGAGAACTAATTGCTTCAATAATCTTTTTAAGTAAATAGAGGTACGTCTCTTTCAAAAAAATAAATTAGTAATGAATTTTCATACATCACACAAATTTGCACATAGCATTTATATAAACTACAAATGTTTAATCAATTGGGCTGAAAACAGAAAATTTACAGAATATTCTTCATTAAGCGGTAGAGATCAAATCAATACACTGCTGTAATTGATTTAATTTGGTGTAGTTTAATTTAATCTAATATTCCTTGTATTTTTTAACGATAAATGCATATATTTGTACAAATAATATACTTAACATGCCAGGAGTATTATTCTCTTAATTCATTTATTAATCTTAAAATAATCATTCATTCAACTGAATATAATAAGAATAATATATGAGTATATTTGAAAATTTCATATTAGTACTCTTGGCATGTTAAATATAGGTATTATATTGAATATATGTGAACATAAATTTTTGTGAAACCAGAAATGGAGTCTAAAATTTCTATCTATCTTTAAAAAAACGGAAAGAAGAATACATTATTTATCAACCATATGAATACATCATGACTCATGAGTATTGTAAATCTAACATTCCAGCAATATATATTAAAAAAAAAAACATTATACTAAGTATTATAATTATTTATTTTATGCTTTTAAATATTTTAAATTCAGCCGTAGTAGAACAGGCAGAATATCCACGTGTACTAATAGATTTATTGTAGACAAAATTAAGATCCCTTTTCATTTTTATTTTCTTATATATTAAAAAGTTTAAAAAATATTCTCATGTACTTATTTATATCAAAAAGCAAGTTTCCCGGGAACAAGGTCCGGCCGCTCGAGTGTAAAGCAGACCAATTATTATGAAACAAAAAGCAAATTTCAAAATTTTAATTGATTACATAAAAGAAAGAAGTTTGTTACAGCATAGTAGTCATGTTTGTCTAATGTAAATTGGTTGCTGCTTTTATTTGTCGTCTCATTTGGCGCAAAGTTTTTCTTTACACCAAGAATATTTAAAATTTTGATACACACACTAGAAAACGAATTGATGGTTGTTGGTAAAGAAAAATTTCATTGATAATGACATAAAAATTGACTTTAACATTGTAAACATTCATAATTCGATCATAAAAGCTAGTTTTACTTGGTGACATGAGAGATGCACAATATAACAAAGAGCTGGAGAGGTGGTTCACTACGGTGACAGAACAAAAAATAAATAAATAATATATTTTTCAAACTTTTAATTCTATTTGCTGCACTTGATGTAAAAATGGTTTTTTGAGTTTAGAATATAATTTTACATTCAATTCAAAAAAAAAAAAAACTAGTGTGACTGGTTTAAGTAAGCTTAAAACGTTAGTATAGATTTGTGCAAATTAAATCAACGAAATTTGGTTTTAAAATCAATGATGATGCAAGCAAAGAAGGAATTCATGTGTTATGTTAGAAGTCCGATTATTACATGAACTACTGTTTTATTATCAATAAATCTTGAGTTACAATTGCATGAAACTGGCTATCAAAAAAAAAAAAAAAAAAATTGGATGAAACTTAACTAACCTTACATACTACATTAATTGTAAAAATTTATTTGGTATGAGATTTCTAATATGATCTGAACTGATCATCAACTATTCTAGCTCCTATGCAATTCAAATAAAGACAAAAATATTTGGTTTTAAAAATAATTAAGAATCAAACAAAAACATGGAGAAAATATTAACCACCCACTTAGTCATTAAACATATATAATTTCAAATAGTTAGTGCAACAAAAAAACAAAAGAGAATGCAAAAAAAAAAAACATTGTGGGTTTTGCCGGTTTATGTTTAATTACCTTTGTTTTTGCTATATAAAGACAATCATACTTCATGCTCAGTAGACATCTCTTCTTCTCTTCTTTTCTCTTCTCTCTCTCTCTCTTCTTTCCTCTCTAATTTTTTTCGCATAAACTCCTAAAAAAATCCATATATATGGTGCCTCAAAGCAATCTGTGGTCATCTAGGGTTTACCTTGAAGATTAGGGTTGATTCAAGCACACACATAGAGGAAGATCTAACTTACTGTTTTGTGGTTTTATGCTCTATATAGTATAGCTTTCTTTTGACGAACTATATACAGTATATAATCAAATTATTTACATACGCTTATATATGCATATAGCAATCTAATTTTTTTTCAAAACATATAGCACTATATATGTTAATACGGTGAAAGATGTTGGGTTGGTGGAAGAAAAGAGCTTTCTTCGGTCCACTCATAGAGTACTATGTGAGATTTAATTGACTCTCGACTCATTCATCCAAATATCAAATGAAAGAATATGTTGGCATATGATAAATGAATGAATGATGCGAGAGACAAATTGAATCTTCACTTCTCCATGCTTGGACTGAAGGGAGCTCCCTTTTTCTATTTTTGTCAGTATTACCACATTTCATTTACATGTATACAAGCTTTGAATTCATATGTGTAAATCAAGGTCAAGTTCAACATTGATAATATGATATAAAAATGTTCGACTTATATGAGTGATTGTGGTATTGTTTTTCAGGATTCAGTCGTGGACCTCCCTGAACATCTTCTTGTCCAATCTATGAAGATTTTATCTTTTCCTTTGTAATGAGTTGGCATCTAATGAAATAAAGTTTCACTACTAGAAGCATTAACAATCTTTCCAATAAGGTTTTACTAGCTAGTTCATCAAATATTGTATATTTCTTTTTATGTATTTCTTGTAAAATCTCGTGTATCTATCTTTAGCTCAATTAAAGGCGACTTATAAGATATCACAAGGTACTACAAGTTCAGAAATTGATCTAGCTTTTGATCCATAAAATCAGATTATATGAAACTAAGAAAAATGATATAGAAAAATGATATGTCGAAACCCATTTCTTTATGTACATGTGTTTGAATAATTAGGGTTTTGACAAAAGAACCCTAAGATGGGCTGTAAAGCATCAAATTCATATTAGAGAGAGAGAGAAAGAGATCTCAGTGTTCAACGACAACATCACCTCGGGTCTTGATCTCTTTTCACTGCAACAAGTTCCTAGATATGTCTTCTTCATAGTTGGAAAAAGCCCTTTAATGACTAAAATACCCTCGGCTAGGGGTTGCCTCAGGAGGGCTAAATCGTACATTAAGATCGACATTTGACGAGTGTCAACATCATTTTAACATCATCATCCTGCATTGATCTACAATTTGATCTCGTATCTTTTCTGCTTCTTTTTTTTTTTTCTTCCATTTTACAGCTTGAAATTCGAATTATTTTGTGAAAAAAAATCCTTCTTTAATTTGAGGTTACTAAGTGTAATCTAAGCTCATTTAATTTAATCTAAGTTATAATAATCCATGGAGCATGACTAAATATATGCTCAGATTCTTGTAATGATGCCACATCTCCACCGAATACCAAAAAAAAAGTTTTAATTAGCTAAAGTTAGTAATTAGTTATATGTATGTGTGTATTCTTAGTTAAGAATAAGATACCAATTTTATACTATTAATTTAAGAAGTATGAAAATTATACTATTTTAAAGCATACCATTGTATGCCAAATATAGGTGACCATCTTTTTCCAATCCTCTTTACAATATTCTTCTCTGCGTATATATTCCTAAATTGTTTGTTTAGTCGTTCTTTCTAATTCACATGTGTGAATTTTCTTGTCTTTTGACACGTGGCATAGTCCTATGAGATGCGAGAATGACACTAGACAAATATATAGGTATACAGTATACATCGATATGTATAGATTAAAATTACCAAATGGTGTTGTTTACTTTAATTCATATACTAGATCATGTGAAGTCTTCTTCAACGTCCAAACTTGATAGCTATATCATAATATGTCGCAATTGTTATTGATCAAATCTATTTGATTGATATTCTCTTAGCGTTCTAAGTTCAAGCATGACATAACTATATATTATGGGTACTACTGAATTTACTAGACGGAATTTAAACTAAAATCGTTATCAAACAAAAAAAAATTAAAAACTAAAACGCAAATGATCAAAAACCAATTGGTGTTGTTTCTCTGTTTCAAAATAAGTTTTGTTTTGGCTATTCGATGCAATTATTGGCAGAAAATACTTAATTTAACGTCAAGTCTATATTAACAAAAAAAAAAACTAAATATATAAAAATATACCAAAAGTCAACTTCTTGTTATGTTGATATAATGATAGTGTTCCTATGATCTTTTTTTTTTTATATATGTAAATGTTAAAACATATTTATTGTAAAAAAAATTATAGTTTTAGACGATCTTAGGGATCACCGTACACAATTTAGTAAACATGATAAGACAGAGAATATTGTTGGTGGATTATGGCATTTGACTTTAATTCCATTGGCACACTGAAAAGAGACAATGGTGATGAAGAGAAGAATGTAGGTCTCCTTATATTATACAAGTTTATATAGTGTGAGACCCCAAAAAAAAAAAAAAAAAAAAATTATATATATAGTGTGTGCGAGACGATGTGACATCACAAAATCTCTCTTATAAACTACAATAAAGTGTGATGAAAAGCAACACCTGAGAATGTAAATTGCTTAGTTGGGTACAGTTACCAAATCTTTTAGACTATTTTCTGTCTTTAATTATTCTATTATAAGTTATCAAAAAAAGAAGAAGTCTGAGTTGTTGTCAAAAAAGAAAATTATTCTAATATAATTGTCACTAAGTTTCCATTCTATAACATATGTATCCACAATCCATGTGTGTCCACTTAACTTCTTTTCTTTTTTTTCCCTCTTAGTTATTTCAATATAAATACAGATTATAAATTGAACTATATGTATGTAATTGAACTCGTATAGAACTATATGTATGTAATTGTGATTTATTGCTCATAAATTAGTAAATCTGGTAAAACGTTGGATGATTTGTGACTATTTGGGCTAAAATGTTGACGAGTCGTATAACACCACGTGTACTTTATCATAGACAAGTTTCATAGAATCCACTTGACTGCTGCCTCTAGCGGTGCTTGAGTCCATAACTACAAGAGCCCAAACAATTCATTGGTTAAAGCCACTTCTAGCTGTATCCACTATCACTCGAAGTATTAGCAGGTAATAATTGGTCAGACGATTCCTAAAACAAGAAAAAAGTGAATGCTTTGTGTTTTGTGGGATTTGTTCAACAACTCATCGTTTTTTTAGAAAAGACAAAAGCATTGTTGTTCATACATGGCATGTAACATGCTGATTTCCAGCTCGTGACTCGGACATAATTTTTAACCAACTTCATGTGTTACATACTAACTTGATTCTTAGAAAATTTTGAAAATATATCAGATTGGTGTTCCCAAACCTTTTTTTCGTTGTTGGCAAAAATGGTGCTCCAAAACTTTTTTTTAAGTGATTTTTGTAAGAAATCAAAGTTATATAATTTTTGTAAGTGTATAAAGGATTTAATTCTTACAAATTCAATTCACATATATTAAAGGTTGCTTCCATTTCCGACTGCTTTAATCAAAGCTTGTAAGAACATGATTAGTGGAAATCTTTCATTGAGAGTTTCTCACTAAAAAAAAAAAAATAGTACTAAAAGGTACTTATGAGAGATAATAAAATGAGTCTATCGTTTGAAAGATTTTGAGAACTCATCTAGAGACCCATTTGACATATATATTAACATAATTGGTTTTGGATTTTCTTTAGAATTTAAAATTGAAGTAAAAAATTAAAGTATACAAAATCTATTAAAATAATATATTTGAGAGACCAATAGAAATTCTCCTGAATGCTGATGCCGCTTCAAATCCTAGGTAGGGAAATATTCGAAATATTATTTTTCTAAATAACTATTCCATATGTTTTTTGATCAAACTTTTTTTCTAAATCAAAACTAATAGATCCTTCTTCTTTTTTTTTCTTAGCATTAAAATATCACACAATTTTATTAGTTCTGAAGTTTCTATAGTTAAAACTAAAATAAAACATATTAGAAAATGCTTGTATATTTGAATACTTATGTTAGAGTGCTACTTAAGTATACTTTTTTAGTGCTATTTTTTTTTGTTGTCCTGAATTATACGAGGAAATGTAAAAGTACTTGATTTGGTCACCTAGTATTTTGTCATATTTGAGAGGAGTGATTCGATTCTTGCATGATGAAACTTCAAAGTTTAATGAATGAGATTTTAAAACTTTATTTGTTGGACATTTAAAATTGTAAAGTATCTAAGTAATTAAGCACTAGATGAAAGTGCATTGGTAATGTCCAACATTTAGGATTTGGTGCGCAATTTTGTTCTATTTGTTTGTAACTAACTACAAACATAATGGTCCCCAACTTATCAAAATCTTTGAGAAGATCTTTGAACAATCAACCCACTTCATAAAAATCAATTAAAACCACATGGTGATAAACTAGAAGAAGTGCTCCAAAACTTGATGGCAGTTTTGTAAAATGCTGACCAACATCATAGTCAACCCTTCAACAACTACAACAAAACCACTAAACTCCATTAAGTCCACTTCAATGAATCTTCTCAATGTAAAATTATTGTGCAGATATGAATGTCACTTTCAAGCTTTATATATGATTACAATATAAAATTGAATTGAGAAAGGCTTCCTAGAATGTGAAAGAGCAAGTTAAACATGAACCAGTCTCCCCATAGAACAAGTTAAGAGT
This sequence comes from Barbarea vulgaris, assembly GCA_963667165.1. Classification (NCBI taxonomy): domain Eukaryota; kingdom Viridiplantae; phylum Streptophyta; class Magnoliopsida; order Brassicales; family Brassicaceae; genus Barbarea; species Barbarea vulgaris. Next base: position 28,356,456 of record OY763890.1, on the reverse strand, counting down.
GGAGTGTAAGAGTTACATATTAATCTTTGAGAGATGCAAAAAAAATAACAACTCTTTAAAGAGATTCTGGATAGGAGATTATGGATAGGAGATCAAAGTTTTACCATTTCCTAATTTCCAGAGTATCATCATATCTCTAAAGTAAACAATACCTTCAAAGAGATTATGGATAGGATCTATCTTTATGAGAAAATTCTGTTTTATGTAGGCTCATAAAGGCCTAACATGTACCCATCAGGACATCTCATGGCTGCAACCTAGTTAAACAAAAATTATTCAAATTCCGTTTAAGAAAGTATAAGGGCCCAACTGAACATTTTAAGAAGAAACTGAAGTTGTTACCTTTCCATGTATCTCATACTTGATAGTGCCATCTAACTCTGCTCCTAAAGCCATAAGATTGGCCACTTTTGTATTAATGTCTGTGACTGTGAACGATAGAAGCGATGAGTATCCCTTCTCAACAACATGATCGCTGCGGAAAAAAAGAAAGTCTTTGAGAGGTCTAATCGGCGGGAAATCACAAACAGAACAGAGTAATCACAAAAACACCAAATGCAAAACAAGATGAAGAGTATAATTATATATGTGGAGAAGCAACGATCTTATGCCATTTTCAATATTCAATAGTGTATATTAAGGGATTACAAAGGGTAAATACTAATGAGGATGATGAAAAACTAGGGCTTTAGGACAGTATCAGAAATCAAGAACTAAAAAAATTCAAACTTTTTCTTCCCTAATCCAGCCAATATAACAGATGGGTTTTTCTTGCATTAATGAATGATCCAACATAAAATAATGAATGGTGAATTTGTGGCTTTTCATATCAGATGGAACATTTCAAGAAAAGGAAACTAACCAAAAGTTGTTTAGTTGAATAAAACTCTACAAAACATTTCATTGAGGCAAATGATCAAACAGATTGTGTGCATTGAGCAGCGACAATGGAACAAAGATTAAAAAAAAAAAAAAAAGTAACTGGGAGATTGCATAAGAGCTAGCTTGAGAGGACCAGAATAGAGCTCAGCCCATCGTAAAGTGACGACATTGACGGAGAAGTCAAGACCTTGCGCATAGAATCGAGCCGCTTTTGGTACGTCTCTGTGAAACTGCAGAATCCACTTAAACGACGCCGTCGCCATCTCTCTCTCAGGCTGAGGCCCATTTGAGTTTAATAAAAGGTGTTAGTGAAGCCCAATAATAGCCCATTTCTGTTACGTGGGCTTTAGTGCAGAATCGTCGCCATCTCTCTCGTTCTCACTAGACGAAGACTATGAGAAAGAGCGTAGAGTAGGATTAAGGTTTTTGTAAAGAAGATGTCATTGTTTACGTACAGAAGCTCTTTGGATATAAGAGAGCATTTCTTGCAAAAACTGAATTACCAGAGGAATTATTACAGAGACTATTATTGATTGATGTACAGTCTCAATTTTCACCACATTGTTGTAACGTATTATCACTTTTGTCATCCAATTTTTGAAAGATTCAACACAAGAAGCGTTTATTTTGAAGAAAAAAAAAAAAAAAAAAAAAACTAAAGACGAAGGCAATGAGAAGTGGAAACGTCGCCGTGTAACATTCCATTGGTATGTATAGGTCGCGAGTCGAAATTGTTTGCATCGGAACAAAGGGATTAGGGATTGGTGAAGTGCAGAATCGAACATAATTTTCTTTTTTTTAACGTCTCTTTTATTATTATCTCAAATAAGAGTTTATATGATTACAGAGAGATCGTTCATATACATACTTTTATAGAAAAAAGGCTAAAGAACGATACAACGTAAGAAGCGAATTTTGACGATGCTCATTTTTCAGAAGATTCTTACTCGCTAACAGATAAGATCTGTTATTTTCCTCCTCCATACACGAACTCCACCTATTACGATTCTTGGCTATCATCCGACTATGATATTAACTTCACAAATTTCAAAACATCAATGCATGTGGACTTCAAACTCCACATCCAAAGATTGTCTCTGTAATAATTTATTTTATCGCCTAGGCTTTAACAAAATAACAGAGAAACCGGCAGAACCACCACATATGATAACTTCATCGGAATCAAACTCTACCGAAGAGAGACATAAACTCTATTGAAGAGAGACATAAAATAACTTACAACCAAGAAAAAATCAGACTAGAAAATACGACTCATTTTCTATCCCAATCTAATCTAACGAACTATTATATATGATAAACGTCATACTCCTTACCCAGAATCCTAAATCTCTAAACGCTTCCAAATCTGAAAATGATTGATTTTGGTAAAAAAAACACTTTTACACCATTGGAGATCATACCAACCCAATTTGCACAAAAGTCATTGTGTACTAGTTATGCACGCACCGGATTTCGCACATATTTGGCAGGAACCGGATTTTGCACGAGATTCGTACACATATAATTTCGTCCGAATTTTGCACGACGCAAAACAAAAGTAATGAAGATCAATGAAATTTCTCCAAAGAAAAAGAATATACAGTCACGAAACTCGTGCCTTTTCAAATTTTCATTCCCAAAAACTGATGTTTTGATTTAGATAAAACCTACCTTATGTAAAGTATAATTAGAAAGAGTACGGCCGACGCCGGAGTCGACGCCGACCGGCAAACGTTGCAGAAAAAGTGGAAGAAAAGGAGATTGGAGAAGAAAGATAATCTTTTTTCGAACATAAATTTCTTAATTAGTTTTAATAGTATAGAGATTGTTTTGATATATGTATAAGGGGAATTCGGCCAAATAAATCCCAAACTTTGCAAGAATTGCCAAAACAAACACAAACTTTGGTATGACCAAATAAACATTAAACTTTATCGTTGACTTGCCAATAAAGCACACCGTTATCTTTTTAACAGAAAATTAAACGTCGTTAACGCGAGAGTTACTGTTTGCTGTTAAGTCATACGACGTCGTTTTGAAACTCTAATTCTAAAGAAAAAAAATCACCCCTGCTGGATTCGAACTCGTTACCTATGGGACTATTAAGGTGGTTTGTGCCATTGTGCTAGTTAAACTTTCTTGCAAATACTTACATCGTAATGTCTTATATTGTTTCGAACATTTTAATTATTTCGTAGACATTTTAATAATTTCAGTTGAAATAATTTAAAATAATATTTAAAATTTAAAAACTTTATTCGGTTAACTCTATTAAAATATTAATAATATTTAAACTCTCTTAAAAGTTAAATTTTTTTATTAATATTAGACTCTCTTAAAAATTTAAAATAATATTACACTCTCTTACTTTTATTTTTATTGGTAATCAATATTTTTATTTTGTTTGTATAATTTTAACTTTTTTTTATAATGTTTATAAATATATTTATTTTTTCATGATACGCCAAATGAATGATGTTCTATACTCTCATTGAAACAATTTAGACCAAATCGTACCGAATTAGATATTCAATTAATCTGGAAAAATAAACTAATACAATTGTCAATCGTATGTAATGGTTAGTCACATCTAAACCCATGTTAATATTTTGTAAGTAGTTCTAATATTGAAAATATATATTATATTTCTTACTATATATTTTATGATCAGTTATTTTTATCTTAAACATGTCCATTTTGGGATGAAAACCCGTATTGTCTCGTAATTGTCGGAAACTTTTCATCATATAACCGATCATTGTTATATAAATATCCATTACGGATTGATTATTTTAGAATTTTAAGTCTATTTTTATTTAAAATACTTTTAATAAATATTTTATTATTAGTGTAAATAAGTAGTTATATATATATAATATATATATATATAATTGATTAGTCAATATTATATAGTTTTAGTATTAATATTATTTTAAACTTTTAAGAGAGTCTAATATTAATAAAAAAAAAATTTAACTTTTAAGAGAGTTTAAATATTATTAATATTTTAATAAAGTTAAACAGAATAAAGTTTTTAAATTTTAAATATTATTTTAAATTATTTCAATTGAAATTATTAAAATATCTACGAAATAATTAAAATGTTCGAAACAATATAAGACAGTACGATGTAAATATTTGCAAGAAAGCTTAACTAGCACAATGGCACAAACCACCTTAACAGTCCCACAGGTAACGAGTTCGAATCCAGCAGGGGTGATTTTTTTTCTTTAGAATTAGAGTTTCAAAACGACGTCGTATGACTTAACAGTAAACAGTAACTGACGTTTAATTTTCCGTTAAAAAAGATAACGGTGTGCTTTATTGGCAAGTCAACGATAAGTTATTGAATAAATTTTAAAAGTCAAATAAAGTTTAGTGTTTATTTGGTCAGACCTAAAGTTTGTGTTTGTTTTGGCAATTCCTGCAAAGTTTGGGATTTATATGGCCGAATTCCCTATGTATAAGTGAAAATATGTTGTTTGGATATATTGGTTACTCAATTGTATTTCTCTTTTTTCTGGTAGGAGCTGGGGAAAAAAAACTCCCCTGATTTATTAATAGAAGAAAAATAAGACTACACTCAAATCTCTAGTGGTTGTGTAGACCCAAAACGCATAGTATAGAGATTTCTTAATTAGTTTTAATAACTATTAAATTTAATTATTTTTAATAATTTATATACTATTATTTAAGCAATGTTAAAAACACTCTAACATTCTTTTACGTGTTATATTACACCAAATGTCATTGGACTTACATTATTAATCATATTATATAATTAAATTATATTTAAATTTAAATTTAGTTTAACTAATTATTTTCTCTCCAATTAAATCATAATAATTATTTGTTAATATCCTTTCCTCTTTTTATTTTTATTTGCTCATATGTTTAATAAATAATTAAACAATCATATAATTTTTACAATATCTATTTTTTCCACATAGGTTATGATTTAATTTTTTTTTAACGGACATGAATTATTTCATATATTATTATGTCATTGAATAATATTTTTAGTTTACTAATAATAGTTTAACATTTAAAATATGATAATTTTAATTCACTACATATATTAGATATAATTTGTATTTAACTCATTAATTCTATCAGTTGATTCTTTCTAGATCATATAGTATGTCTATTAGTTAATGAGATGTTAAAAACATAAAATAAATCTAATAAAAAACACTAATAATAATCTATGACTATATAAACTAACGAAATATAAAAAAATACATTTATTCGCGCTGCACAATATAATTTACAATGGATCAAGACGAATCAAGACGGATCAATGGATCATGACGGGTCATAGCAGTTAAAGATAGGTGATAACGAATCTCAGATCAAATTTCTAATCATTGATAATAATTAATATTGAACTAAATCAAACTATTATAAAAGTTTTGAATGATGTGAAAATATATACATAACACCACTTTACTTTACAGCTAAATTATGTTATAATCTAAATGATCAAATAAATATTTTTACAAACATAACAGTAACACTGCACATAGGTAATTATATATTAGTAATTTTAATTAACACAACACAAATTACATATAATAATAATAAATAAGATGTTAAAAACATGAAATAAATCTAATCTAAAAACTAATAAACAAAATATGAAGCAAATATTTTCTCGCGATGCATATCGCGGGTTACTATCTAGTATAGAGATTATTTGGATATATGAATAAGTAAAAAGATGTTTGGATACTATGTCTATGATTACACATTTGTAATTCTTTTTTAATAGTATAGAGATTTCTTAATTAATTTTATTAATTATTTTAATATATTGAGATTTTTTGAATCTATGAATAAGTAAAAAGATATTTGGATACAATGATTACTTATTTGTACTTTTTTTTAATAGTATAGAAGAAACAAAAATCTACGGATGAGCCAAAATATGTAAACAAATTAAAGTGGCAAAGGATTAATAGACTTTTGACGCACAAACGACATTGCTAATTAATGGTTTTTAATTATTATGGATATTTATTTATTTTGTCCTATAACTAGTTAATGGTTTTTTTAATAGTCAAAAGCTATAAAATCTTTTACATTTGCCTTTTATTTAAGATATTTCTTATTAATTTTTATTACCTAACTGAGTACCAGTATATATATAAACATTCCTACACATTCATTTATAAAAAAAATCAAACAAAGAAAAAGTATTGCCTATAACCTCTAATTACAAGACAACCAGTAATCTTATTGTTGTAATATTCATCATGGCCAAGTTATCATTTTCTTGTTTTCTTGCACTCGTGCTTGTGTTCTCAGGTAATCTCTCCTATTTTCTATTTCCAAAGATCTAAAATATTATCATAAATTGTTAATTATGTGACTCGTTTAATTACCTAATCTTATTACCTTATTTTATTTTTGTATTAATGCTTGTGTTCTCATGTAATCTCATAAATTTAACAATCCAATATTTTACTTTTGTAGCTTTTTTAATAGTTGAAAGAGCTGAGGGTAATCAATGTCTTAAAACCATTGACAAAGAAACTGCATGTAATGGGGTTGATTGTCGTTTAAGCTGCTACTCGGGTTATAATGGAGTTGGAAAATGTTTTGACGATCCTAAAGTTCCCGGACCTTGCAATTGTGGTTGCCTCTACAATTGTGATATATAATTTAACTTGAGATTTCTCTAATAGATTTGAATAAAAATATTAGTGATTTGCATCCTTACATATGATAGATGATTAATTTCAAAAAATCATGGAGATGTCAGTCACTACTTTGTTGCTATTTTATACCTTTTTTCCTCTGTTTTCCGATTCGACTTGGTAAGCTCGATGATCCGGTCACTATACCGATTATGATTTATTGCTAAAATCCGCAAATTATAAATCTGGAAAAGATCGGAAAAATTCGGTAAAACTCTATAAAACTGGCGACCCAGTCAGTATTGCCGGTTGAACCAATGAAATTTTAAGCCAAAGCAATGTTAGATAGCAAATGTCCAAATGCAAGGCTGGACCTATTTGGTAATTGTTTTCAATGTTGGGCATATTTGGTAATTGTTTTCATAGTGTAAGTGCAAGCCTTAAAAACAATTACAAAATAGGCCCAAAACCTATTATTGGACCTCTCTGGGCCTCAAATCGAAACATTGCCGTCTCAATCTCGCTTTGCAACAAACAAACACACAAAAAAAAAACCCAGAGTTTATAAACCATTTGATTCGTTTAATTTACAAATTACAAAGTCTCATAATTCGACAATCCAAAATTCATAAAATGCACAATCAATATACAAATCTACAGATGCGTTCAATTTACAGAGACAATGAATATGAAAACTCAGGGCTTTGTATGTCTCCAACTAAATCACTCGGTTCTCAACCTTTGAATAGCCTTAGACGTGACCTTGAACTCTTTTCAAGCTTAGTTTTCAAAGTATTATATATATATATATATATATATATATATATATCTTTATGTGCAATATAATATGGAGAACAAATTCTTCCCATATATGTGTTCCTCCCCAATGTGATACAAAGATCATCAATGTTATTCTTATTCATAGTCTTTATATGATGATCAATAAGACAAAAAATGTCTTTGGATCACAAAGTATAATCAATTGTGAAATTTATGCCTTTAAAAGTCGAGATACTAGCTCATCAATACTTTTCAATTACTTTCGCAGTGTCTAAAAATATTCTGACATGTGCCTTATAAATTCTCAATATAAAAAAATATTAATGATTTTAAAGACGTATTTCACTGTCTTTAAACTTGATATAACACATATAATTATGCTTTAAAATAAATTAAATATTTAAATATATAAATTCATAAAAATAAATTAAGAGTAATAGTTATTCTCTATATGAATTCAAGAGGGAGAGCCTTCCATATAAGAATTCAAAAAGCATGACTTTCATATAATTAATGAGACAAAAAATTTCATTTGATCGAAGGGCAGGTAGATCCTACCATATATAATGATCAATTTAGAAATAATAAGTAGTCTTTTATTTTATCGTAAAGGAGGCAGAGCCTACCCTATATTACAATCAATTCATGGAAAGACATGACTTTCTATTTTATCGTAATGGAGGCAGAGCCTACCTTATATTACGATGGACCCGAAAAAGGCATACTCTCACGATGTCTATTATATAAATTAAAACAATAAAATGTGTACCTCATTTCTTTATAGTTGAAGCGGTAAAGATATCGTCGGATCGAGAGTTTAAACGTGCTCTATGTAGCCAAGTCTTTCAGGATCTAACTCTTCTAGAATCAAAGCTGCATATTCCTCTACTTGTTCCTTCAATCTTGATAGATTATTTGCAGATGCACTCAGCATTATAATCTCTAAGATTGGATCAGGTAGAACCTCGCTTGTATTTGGGATCTAGAGCTTATTCGTGTTGATAACGTGTTATGAAATAGGAATCATATAAAGTGAAGAAGATGTCGCTGAGAGAGAATTTTTTAGAAAGAAAAGTTATGTTTGTTACATTGAAACTCCATATATATAGTAGAGATTACTTACTAACTAAGTAATGAATGGAAAAACATATGAATAAATACATTTGATAATATCACAAATCTAAAAGATAAATACTATTGATATTATCTTCATGGATAATGGATAATTATTATCTAAATAATAGATAATCATAAATAATTTTATCCATAACATATATTTATTTATTTTTTTCCTATAATTAGTTAATGGTTTTTTCAATAGTCAAAAGCCTAAAGTCTTTTACATTTGCCTTTTATTTAAGATATTTCTCATTAATTTTTATTATCTAACTGAGTACCAGTATATATATAAACATTCCTACACAGTCATTTATAACAAAAATCAAACAAAGAAAAAGTATTGCCTATAACCTCTAATTACAAGACAACCAGTAATCTTATTGTTGTAATATTCATCATGGCCAAGTTATCATTTTCTTGTTTCCTTGCACTCGTGCTTATGTTCTCAGGTAATCTCTCCTATTTTCTATTTCTAAAGATCTAAAATGTGATCATAAATTGTTAACTATGTGACTCGTTTAATTGCCCAATCTTATTTTCTTATATTTTTTGTGTATTAATGCTTGTGTTCTCATGTAATCTCATAAATTTTCCATTTCCAAAAATCTAGAATATTATCAAAAAATTTCAATTATTAACAATCCAATATTTTACTTTTGTAGCTTTTTTAATTGTTGAAAGAGCTGAGGGAAAGCGATGTCATACAACCATTGACCAAAGAAATGTATGTAATGGAGTCGATTGTCGTTTAAGCTGCTATGAGGGTTATAATGGAGTTGGAAAATGTTTTGACGATCCTAAAGTTCCCGGACCTTGCAATTGTGGTTGCCTCTACAATTGTGATGTATAATTTAACTTGAGATTTCTCTAATAGATTTGAATAAAAATATTAGTGATTTGCATCCTTACATATGATTGACGATTAATTTAAAAAAATAATGGAAATGTCAGTCACTACTTTGTTGCTATTTTATACCTTTTTCCTCTGCTTTCCGGTTCGAACTGGTAAACTCGATGATCCGGTCACTACACCGATTCTGATTTATTGCTAAAATCCGCAAATTATACATCAAGAAAAAGTCGGAAATATTCGGTAAAACTCTGTAAAACTGGCGACCCAGTATTGCCGGTTGAACCAATGAAATTTGAAGCCAAAGCAATGTTACATAGCAAATGTCCAAATGCAAAGTTGGGCCTATTTGGTAATTGTTTTCAAAGTTAGGCATATTTGGTAATTGTTTTCATAAGAGCAAGCCTTAAAACAATTACAAAATAGGCCCAATACCTATTATTGGACCTCTCTTGGCCTCAACTCTAAACATAGCCGTCTCAATCTCGCTCTGCAACAGACAAACAAAAAAAAAAAAAAAAAAAAAAAAAAAAAAAACAAACCAGAGTTTATAAACCGTTTGATTCATTTAGTTTACAAATTACAAAGTCTCAAAATTCAACAATCCAAAATTCGTAAAATGCACAATCAATATACAAATCTACAGATGCGTTCTCTGTACAATTTACAGAGACAATGAATATGAAAACTCAGGGCTTTGTATGTCTCCAACTAAATCACTCTCTTCTCAACCTTTGAATAGCCTTAGACGTGACCTCGAACTCTTTGCGAGCTTAGTTTTCAAAGTATTATCCTTTACTACACCATGAGCTTTCACAGAAGTCTCGGACGAGTTTAGAAGATCAGGTGTGATGGTTCTTGAAGTCCACTGTCGAATAGGACTTGCTTGTCTCCTAGAAGATGGGAAACTAGAAGAAGCTTCATCAATGTCACGAGTTTCAGAAAGTAATCTTCTGTGTGTTCGAATCATTTCACCCATCACATCATTCTTGTTCGTAGAAGAAACACATTGATCGATTTCATCTTCTGGTTTGTTGTTACTGTTGTTGCTCTTCTCAGGCTTTGCATCTTCTTCTTCATCTTCCATGGCTCGGGCGGTTTTCTTCTTTCCGTTACTCGACATTGCCCATGCCATTTGATCCTCAAACTTCACTTGAAAGCTCGACGGGCTTCCAACCTTTCCTTTTGTTTTTTCGTCGCATAAACCCTCTTTGCTTAGTTGGGTTGGTTTCTCGGTTTCATATCTATGAGACTCTTCAGGTTTCTTGAGTTCAAAGCAATTTGAATCGCTTCCCGCAGAGTCTTCCTCACACTCTGCATCTCGGGGTGGTGCACTCAAGGCGTTAAACGGGACAGATTCAAGTGAATTCCGGCGGTTTCTCGGGTTTTCATTCCGCTTCTCCTTAAGGAATGTCTCGATCTCAACCTCGAGCTTATCCAACACTGAGCTACTGTTGCCATTTAGTGCATCTCCACCTTCTAATCTCATTTGCATCCTTTCGTCAAGCCAAGATTCCGCAATATGAAAAACCATTTGATCTCCTTCAGCTCGGCTCGCCCAATCCTTATCAAGATTCTTCTGCTTTAAACCGTGAATTTCCTCTTCGTAATTCTTGATCCCTTTGGCAAACTCATCGCAGAGAACCTCCATCATCTTCTTTGATTTAGCTCCTCTCTCAAGCTCCTTGACACAGCTAGACAACGAAGACTTAACTTCCGAGAGCTCTCTTGCCAATTTCCTATGCAAACTCTCAGAACGTTTTCGAAGTTTCCGCTCATCTTCTAACTCTTTCCTCACAGACTGAACCGCAGAGCTTATTCGCTCAATTTCCTTATTCTTCTTCAACAGCTTTTCTTCAGCGAGTTGTTTCACCACATCTTCTAACTCATGCCTATCGGCTTGCTGGTACCTAAGAAGCTCTTTGATTCGAACACGCGAATGAGCCAGCTCGGTTTTCAAAGCTTTTATTAAGGAGATATTGGCGACATGCTGCTCTTCTAGGCTCCAAATACGGTTCAATACCTTAAGAAGTTCGGTTGATGTCTTGAGATTGTAGTGAGGTTCTCTAGATGGTCTTCCTCGAAAGTCCAATGAACTACTTGGTGTTACTGCTTTGTTGTATGTTGCAACCTGCAAACCATAATCCATTATTATGCGAATACTTTGATGAATTCGATAGACTTGTTAAGTTTGAATAAAAGTTTTAAACCTCGAGGGAGCTTCCATAACTAGCAGGAGATACAGGCTGAAGAGCATGATTGTTTCTTTCGATTGATTGATGATGCTTTATCAACATTTGACCAATCTGCCTCCTTAGACTTCCTGCACTATCTGGCTGAGACAAAGTAGGACGATATCAGATATTGAAACACCATCATCAATCACATTGTGTTAAGTTTCAAGTAAGTCAATTTGCTTCCAAAACAAGAGTTTCCTACAGAATCAATCTCGTCACTAACCTAATCTCAGCTAACAAGCGTATACTATAATGAGCTTATTATAATCAACTGTGCACGCTTAATGTCTTCTAGCTTAAGAGATAGGAGTTGAAGCCTATGAAGCTCAAGAAAACGTAACTTTTGATTGTGAATCCATTACCAATCACTCAAAGTTGAAGAGCTAAACTGTCAAGAGAACAGAGCAAATCTAGACTAAACACAGAACGCAAAATCCAAACTTTAACAATACCCATAACCCAAAAAACCAATTAATTTGAGCTTCAGAGCTAATGAATATAGGAAAAACTTATCCATTATTGCAAAAGTCCATCTTCTAGCTGAACAGCTTGGAGTTGAAGCCTATGAAACTTAAGAAAATGTAACTTTTTTAACTGTGGATTTAATAACCAATCACTTGCAGAGCAAATCTAGAGTAAACCCAGAACAAAAGATCCAAACTTTAACAATACCCACAACCATAAACCGATTGATTTGAGCTTCAGAGCTAATGAATCTAAGAAAAATCCAGAAAAGGGTAAGATCCTAAAGAGAAAAAGAGAGACCTGATGATCAGGAGAAGGATCTCGAAGGAATTGAGAAAGGTCAAGACCATTCTCCTTAACCACCGCCTTGCCGTGACGTTGTCGGCGGTTACTACTAGCTCCGGCGAAACCATTTGCGCCGCGGTGCATTTTAGCAGCAGAATCTTCTTCGGAGTAGTAGTGATGAAACTCCCAGAAAGCAGCAGCGAGCTTTCTAGAGGAAACGACTGAGTTTGGAACGAAGCTAACGTGAGCTGGAGTTGAAGATCGATTATTTCTATTATAATTTCTTAACTTTTCCACCAATTTCTCCACTTTTTGCCTCTCTCCATCTCCTTCTTCGTTTCCTCTTACTTTACTTGTTAGGAGATCTCGGGATTACGAGATCGCTTAGAATATATTCTGAATATTATTAGGAATTTAGATATTTGTGTATATATCTTCTTGTTAAATAGGTAGATTTCCTATTATCATAAAGGTAAATAACTTGATGGACAAGTTACGATATTGTATAAATAGGCTTATTGGCTAATGAATAAATCGGAGAGAAACTATTACATTTCTACGGTTTCCTCCAATTTATCATGGTATCAGAGCCATAGATCTAATCCTTCTCTATTATTTTTCCGCATTATTAAAAAAAAAAAAAAAAAAAAAAAAACAACAACGTTTTTCTATTGATTTCATCTTCTTCTTTTCTTTGACCTAGTTTCCTTCAATCTATCTTCGTTGGAATATTTTTATAGCTTTGTTATTTCAAAAAAAAAAAAAAAAAAAAAAAAAAAAAAAAGTGTACTTCGTCAGTGATCTTTGATGGGTTACGTCTTTTGATTCGATTGGGTCAGTGATTGGCCTCGCTTGATTTCGTATTGGCTAGCAGACTTGCTAGTACCTTGGAGAAGAAGAATCTTGAAGATGCTACGATTGATTTCTTCTTATCAAAGCATTAACTTAACTACAAAAAGGTTATTGTTTTTGATCTTGAGATGCTTATTTCACTTATGAAAAGTCTATATGTGGATTCAACTACACTACAAACAAGATGGAGGCCACGAAGATAATACCAAAGTGATGACTCTGACGGATACGATGCTGATCCGGCGGTGACAAACTCGACTTCGACCATGACTACTATACAAGTTTCTTCATGAACAAGAAGTTCGAAGAACATTCCAAACTTGTGATTTTGAAACGATGGAAATACATGACTACAAAGATGTATTTTTCACCGGAGATTGACCCGTCGACCGGGTATAAACGTCGATGACCTAACGGCTGGGTGTTGTAGCCGCTTAGACCCTACGAACGGGTATAAACGTTGATGATTTTACGGGTATGTGTTATAGCCGCTTTGACCCGACGGCCGGGTATACAGCCGTTATTTTGAAGATAACTCCAATCTCATTCGTGTCACTACGTACCACGTATGAGATTGCGGGAGGGTGTTAGGAGATCTCGGGATTACGAGATCGCTTAGAATATATTCTGAATATTATTAGGAATTTAGATATTTGTGTATATATCTTCTTGTTAAATAGGTAGATTTCCTATTATCATAAAGGTAAATAACTTGATGGACAAGTTACGATATTGTATAAATAGGCTTATTGGCTAATGAATAAATCGGAGAGAAACTATTACATTTCTACGGTTTCCTCCAATTTATCATTCCATCTTTTTAAGGCAAAAAGCAAAAAAGTTTTTTCACCTTTTAAAAATCCCTTTTTTTTCCTCTATTGCATAATTTCTTTTCAAATTGTCTTGTGAATTTGTTTCACCTGTGGATTTGAACGTTGGATACTTTGAATGTGGGGTTTCTTTAAAAAAAAGCAAATCTTTTCTTCTTCAATGGCTACAATCAGTTTGTTTGAGTCATGTCACTATCATATTAATTAATTGTGTCACCAGCTTGAGATTTTAATAAAATTATTAGTATTATTTAATACGTGGAAATCTGGGATCTTGGGATGCTGTAATATTCCGACAATACTGTAAGTTGGTGACTTAGGGGTGGGCAAAAGTAACTGAACCCGAAGAACCGACCCGAACCGACCCGAAAAACCCGAATCCGAACCCGAACCGAAATTTAAAAATACCCGAAAAATACCAAAATTTTTATATCCGAAAAACCGAACCCGAACCCGAACCGAACCGAGAACCGAATGGGTACCCGAAATACTCAAAATATAATATATGTATATATATATATACAAATATTAATTATATTTAGATTTGATATACCATAATTATCTAAAATTATATATATAAATCTAACTATATCAATTATTTTAAGTTTAAAATAATTGAACTTAACTATCTAAAATTATTTAAAATTACATATATAAACCTAACTATATCAATTATTTTAAGTTAAAAAAATTATAAGAAAGTTTTTAATTATATTTTTTAAAAATTAACCAAATTTTATTCAAATTTAATTTATTTTTTTAATTATTTCTTAATATTTCGGGTACCCGAACCCGAACCGAACCCGAATAGACCCGAACCGAACCCGAACTCGAAAATAAGAAATACCCGAAAAGTAGCTCTAGCCCTAAACCCGAAAACCCGAAAACCCGAAGAACCGACCCGAACCCGAACGGGTACCCGAACGCCCAGTCCTAGTTGGTGTTTTTGGGTTTTTGTGTTTGCTGTATTGTGGCATTTTCCTCGTTCTTTGCAAGGTCCAAGAGGTGTTGTTTCTTTTTCTCTAGTGTGTCAAAGCCTCTACTTATCTCAGAGAATTCTGATCTTATAAGGCAAAATACAAAGACTCTTCGGAAATGAGTTTGTCGTGGAACATGTACAGCTCATAGAGGAAAAGAAATAGTGAGATTCTAGTAATTGTACTCTGAGCTACAGTGTGAAAGTTTTACAGAGAAGAAAGAACACAAAAATCTACTCCTTCCGTTTCTCACTCTATGTTTTCAATACAGATTTTTAAACTAAATATCATTTTTACTCATATTATTTGATTTTATTAATTAGAGAGAGAAAATTGTTTAATGTATTAATAAAAGATAAAAATAAAATTTACATATTTTTCTTAATATGAAAAATGTCAGAATGACATTTAAAAAAAAAACGGAGAGAGTAATTCATATGGGTGTTCAAACTTCTGGCTAGATATAGCAATTTCAAATCAAACTTAGAATTAAAAAAAAAAAATCGTCTCCGTTATGGTTCAAGTTCTTTCACAATCACAAATGTAGCCAATTGGGTTGATGATTCTACTTCCACAATATCTTCACAATCACAAAAACAGTTGTTTGTGGTTTGACTAGAACACAATATGCTTCTTAAGCACAAAATTTTTTGGAAATTATCTATATGGTGTAGAAGATAAACCTAATTTACATGAATTTCAACAGTTACATGTGTTGTTAGTTTAAGCTAATCTCTTAGCAACATTCACATGTATAAAATCTGTTCCAGTCGTCTATATATACTTTCATTGCCAAAGAGTTTTTTTTTCCATGTGATATCAAGAAAATGTTTTAGAATGCAGCCAAAATCCGTTGCAGGCTTTATAAACCACCACATGGGCTTAGAGAGCCCATTGATAATCTTCGTATGTCGGTCACGTAATTACTGTAAGTCTGTAACTATTCATTGTTATACTTTCCGATTTTTATTTGTAAGATTAATTTTAATCAAGAAATCATGTGACATAATATTGTATTTCATCTAATGAAAGATGTTGATACATTGATCAAAAGGGATTAAAATTTGAGGTGTTGTTAAGAATTAAGATGTTGTTCGTCCACATATAATTTTCTTTGATTTTCGTAATATGGACGTATTTTTTTGGAATTTAGAGGTGTATTCAATTGAATATTCAGAGAAATTTGAGTTAAATGAATAAATAATGTGTTATTAAAACTTAAATTTTAAAATTTATTTTAAAATCTAGTGTTATTGAATTAATGATTTTAAAATATGCAATCAAATCTACAGTTACTAAAACAGTTATAGGATTTGATTTAAAATTTCAATTGAGATTTGAAGGAATTTCTTAGGGGGGTTTATTGGACTGAATATTTAGGGAGATTTGAGTTTTAATGAATTCTGAGAGGATTTGGTTAAATTTTGGTGAATTAGGAATTTTGTTATTAAATTCTCTGAAATCTCAGGTAAAACCATGGGAATTGAGTCTTTATATTTTTAACTAAAAATTCTCCTCAAATCTCAGCTAAAACTTTTAAATGAAATCCTAATAACGTTTTCAATAACAGTGGATTTGATTGTATATTTTAAAATCATTAATCCAATAACACTGGATTAACAGTGGATTTGATTGTATATTTTAAAATCATTAATCCAATAACACTGTAATTTAAAAGATATTTTGAAATTCATGTTTCAATAACACATGATTTGTTATTTTAACTCAAATCTCACCAAATACTCAGTCCAATATATTCCCCTTAGTTAAAAATAGAAACACCAAATCTCATGGTTTACGTGAGATTTCAGAAAATTTAATAAAATTTCAAATTTACCAAAATTTAACCAAATCATCTAAAAATTCATTAAAATTTAAATCACACCAAATGCTTGATCCAATACATCCTCATTAGTTTTGTCTGGGCATATATATATATATATATATATATATTTTTGGTATCTGGGTTATAAAAAGAATAATATACTAGTTTGACAAAAAAACGAAATCAATAACTAATATGAAACCAGATATAGATCAATGATTTTTGTTACTGTGGTTTTTGTTTGATATTTATTTGTACTTACTATTTACATAGTGTAAAGGTTAACTATATGAAGTAACATTTTTTGGAAAGTACAGTAATATGCTGCTAAGGGTTTGACTTGGGGTACCACAAGAAATTAACTCTTTTTTGTTGTTTTTTCCTAAATTGTTACAGTTTCACCGTTGAACATTCTCACAATGGCATAATTGGCATTTTACGTAACAAATTTTACATAGGGACAACTAGTCTTATCACGAGATGGTTGTTGGACTAATTAAGCCTATGATACGAAATTTTACATTTATTCCAAATGGGTTGATGTAATCGTAAAAGTAACATGGAACTAATTATGGACCCAACATCAGAAGATATGTTGGCGAAATTAGAAAATATTGTGATGTTGACCGTGCTTGACACCATTAAAGGCAAATATATTTATAAGAGTCTGACAGTGGTTACAGCTAGAGCTGTCAATGATGCCCGATGCCCGCAGGCTTCGCCCGTTTAGGACCGTTACGGGGCGGGTTTGGACAGTCGGAAGGATGCCCAAAATATGGCGGGCATTGCGGGCTCTGTCCAGGCGGTTTGGCGGTTTCGGCGGGCATACCCGTTACGGTTTGGCGGGCTTGCGGGCGGTCCGCATAAATATGAGAGCTTTTGATTTTTTTTACAGCTTTGTGTTTTAAAACAGACGAAGACCAAAACAGAAACATGTTCTAATTTCTAAACACAAACATGTTCTAAACTAGACCAAAACACAACACAATCAGGTTCTTAACACAAACAAATTCTAAACCCAAATAGGTTCTAAACACAAACAGGTTTTAAACAGGAGGTGACACTGACCTGATCACATTTATTTTTGCCATAGCCTGCAATTCACTTTGGAGAAGCTTCTTAGTTTCATTATTTCACCATAAGCAGACCTGCAATTCAAAATTGTCGTGTTTATTAACTTATTTTTGTTGCATTTGTTACAAACAGAAGTTAAAACATAAATTTAGGAACTTCTAAGAAACAAGCCAAATAAACAGCAAAATCCAATCTTATAAACCATAAAAACTCCAAGAAAAATCAGAACATATTATTCAAATACCAAATCAGCCAAGAAATTCCACCAGCAAAGAGAAGATTAATAATCCAAGAAAGTCCACCAGCAAAATCAGAATTAAGGCTACAAAGTTGGGACATCGACACAGTTCTGTCTTTGCCAGTATCCATGCAATAAGAAACCAAACAGAGCAAACAGCTTGAGTGGAAAGGTGACTAGTATCTTAACCAAGTGAAGGATGTTTCCACTTAGAGCACCAAACCGTAAAATCTCACCACCTGAAATGTTAACAATGTATCTTTGTATACATAGTAACGGTTAGAATAAAATATGAACAGGACATTAAACCAAACTCTGTAACAAGGCATGAAGAAAAGAAAACACCTTCTCTTCTTGATGTATTTGCAGTGTTTGTGTTAAGTAATTGGGATTGCGACCATTCTTCTTGAGCTAGTTCTACAGATTCTACAGTGGTACTGATTTTACCATAGTCTGATGTACTCGCCTGCACAAAAGAGAGCTTAGTCAACAATTAACCAACTGAAACTATAATGGTTTTGAGAAAAAATCAGGTTTCTAAAAGTACATGATCAGAGAGTGGAGGAACTAAACAAGTGTACATTGAAGATCTTGAACCAGTGGAAGAGTAGTAATGTTCTTCATATTTTGGCTCTTCTTTTAAAGTTTCATTATACCTTTCCTGAAAAGAAATAAAGTTACAACATTGTAATAAACATATAAAAAAAACAAAGCCTCTTGATTTTAATGTATCATTGAACTTACTTTAGATAGGATCATGCAAGTGGTAGAATCATAATCTCTTATATGAAGAGGAGCTTTGATAGTTTGCAGTACGGGATTAACTTACATGTGATGTACGAGCTGTAAAAAACACCGTTAAGATTAGCTCAACTTTAATCTTGTAAACCAAAAACAAACTAATCGATCAAGAGAACTCAATTTTTACCAATCGAAGATGAATGTTAAATTATTAGCAATCTACAAGTTGATACAAACTAAATCAGAGAATCAATTGTAAATCCACAAATCAATCCCTAGCACAGTCCAAATGAGAATTCTATGTTCATCAAACAAGAAACAAATTGGCGAATTGATGAACCTGGGAGATAATCGAAGCTTGATTCACCGCAAAACCACCGCTAATCCACCGGAAAAAAACATGCAAGTCGGCGATTTCATCTCTTCGCTATGCCCGCGGGCCGACCCGAATACCCGCTAGGTTTTGCGGGGCGGGTATGGACATGTGACTTGGTGACCGCGGTCCTCGGCGGGCTGACCCGCGGCGGTCGAAGAAAACGGCGGGAGGCAGCGGGCAGGTCCAGGCGGGTGCGGGCTCGCCCGTTTGACAGGTCTAGTTACAGCATTTTCATCGGTGTGGATACTCAAAAGTATCTCAATATTAATATATTAATATTTTAAAATATACATTTAATTTTAAACTTTTTTTTTTAAATAAACCAATCAAAAATTAAAATGTAGAAAAAGAATATTATTTAAGAGACTAGACTTTCTCAAATAAGATATCCTTTCATTCACTCTTTTCTATTCTTTTATTTTTTTTATTAATTTAATATGATATTTAAACTAGATACGTTTGATGTACATGCTCATACAATTTAAGAATGTTAAAATTAAGAGCTAAAATTATGAAGTAGACATGATATAACTATAAGCAGGACATTATCTAGGAGTGCATTATTATTATTAGCTGGAGAATCGGAGACAAAGTCTGGTTCATGAAATAATTGATCATAGACATTTCATACAAAGAAAAAAAGAAGATATATAATACAACTTTCTATATTAAAAATTTTACAATGAATGACTTTTGGATAACTACAAGTGCTTTGCATTTTATCGAAATAATTGTGGTTTGAATTTTCTACCGTGATATCATAAATAATAATAATTTTATTCCAACCACACATAAAAATAAATTTAAGCAGAATATTCGAGGATTCAAGTCACATTATGTGTGTGTAGAGTGTAGATTCATCCAAACGTCCAGGAACATTGCACTATATTCTCCGGGGCAGAGGCTGTCATGCATACGCACCACAACTATTATAAATTATCATGTTGTTATAATTTAACTAATATATTCATTTGACATAGTTTGGATAATATCACTTGTTCATAGATTTTGCATTGCATCATTGACATAAATAGTATATTTAAATAATATAATAATGATCTTTTTCGATTGCAAATAATAACATAGCTAATTAGTCTTTGTGCTCTAACTAATAAGATGAAATAACTTGAATAAAATTAAAATAACACATTTTTGTGAAACAAAATAAAATTTAAAATGATTTTTTTTTTTTTTGGTGAGAGCCTGCATACTTCTATTTATGGTTATCGATAAAGCAATAACTTTTTATATGGTTTTATCACTTTGATTGAAGACCAACAAACAACAAAAACCAGTAACTCTATAATAAAATTTGGTTTTGTTTTAATGGATTACTCTTACTTTAAAAAAATACAATTCTATAATAGAATAAGAAAATAGGATTACTCCAATAATAATTTTAATAATCTTAAAGATTGGTTTTTTTCCATCTTTAAGATTGAGAAATCGGTTTAAAAGTATTTTTGAAAAATTTTTATTAAAGTCAGAGATGACAAAAAAAACCAATCTTTAAGAATATTAAAATCATACCTATATAATTTGATTTAAGCAATCAATAAAAGAGAATATTCTGATTCACAATCTTTTATTATCGGATATAATTAAGAAAAGTTTCACAATCTGTGAGGAATGATTTTTGAAAATGAATTTATTTAGAAAAAATCTTTTTAAAAATCAGAAAATTGCGTAATTATTTAAAAGAGTCATTTTTTTTTATAGATAAAATTTTAAAATTATAATATTAATCGTAAATATGTAAATTTTCAGAAATATTTTAGAGATATTGTTAAAGATTCTTTTCAAATAAAATCTATCTCTAGATTTTATTTAAAAAAATTGATTTTATTTTATGAAAATTGATTTGTTCTATAAATTATTAATCAGTGGATCTAATCACTTTTTCTTGGTAATCACTTCATCTCCTTATATTTAATAATAGTTTCTAAGTATTATTTGTTTCCAACTATTAGCTAATAAAATGTATTTCAATAATGGAATTAATCAGAATAACTATTATCAGATGTTTCAACACGGAAACTAATTTGTTCGATGGATCGATCATGAATGTGGCATGAGAGAAACTATGGCATGATCTTTCTGTGTTAGGTTCTTTTTTATCGCAATTTTTTCAGTTTAAAAGTCTCGAATACCCAATTTTTTTGGAATAGTTTGTTGATAAATTTTCTTTCCTAAAAGTATGCAAACTAAATATTACTTATTTGTTTCCATCGTTCTTCAAAAGTATTTGAAGAAACAACGATCTCTATTTTTATATTTAATTTAAATATACAGCATAAATATATATCAATAATATATATATATATATATTTTGAAATACAGCAAAAAAAACTTTACAGATACAGCTAACAAAAAAATTTACAGCCACCCTCCAGCCAAATCACCCACATTACTTTCTTTATTCTCCTATTATATCCAATTGTTGGAAGAAAAAACAAATCCATAAGAAATATTATATTCAGTGAGAAACAAAAGTTGACTTTTTCAGATTCCTTATTTCCTTAAACCAAAAAATTCCGATAAAAATGTGGACAAGTAGCAAAATCCTTAAAAGAAATACAAAAGAAAAAGTAATTACGTAACTAAATTAGTGACTAAGCATTACGAATCTGAAAGAAGAGATACAGACGAAGTTAATAACAATAGTGATTCGATTCAAAAAAAAAAAAAAAAAAATAGTGATTAATAAAAATGGACGACTGAGAGATGTTTACACACACTGCTTCTCATCTCTTTATATTTTCTCTATTTAAATCGTAAAATCTTTCAAGTCAAAATCGATCCAACTTCTCTCTCTCTCTCACTTTGTCGTCTTCTTCGCCTTCAATTTCTACGAATCATCCTCGTCGATCTTTTACCTGTCTTCACTTCTTCGTCTATTACTGTAGAATTTGAGATCAGAATCACTCAAACTCTTCAGGTACTTCTCACTCGTTAATGTCTCGTTTAATTTCTTCACAATGCTTTGATTTTTTTTTTAGTGTATAATTTTGAGATCAGTTAGTTTTCCGGAAATTTCTAGTTTTTGTTTTCGTTAATTTTTGAAGTAATTAGAAGAAAAAAAAAATCTAATTTTTTTCGCTTCTCGATTGTATCTGGTGGTGGTGGTGCAACTTTTATATATGCATGTGTTTGTGTATGTGTTTTTTTTTTTTTTTTTGGACTCTTCTCTTTTTTGAATCTTGATTGATAAGAACTTTGAACAAATAAAATAAGATTATATTTTTATTTCTTTCTGTGAATTGAAAATTATTTTCTGCCTATTCTAATCATATTAGAATTTTGACTTTGATTTAGATTAAGATTCTTAATTTGGATTTTGATGTTTATCTTAAATCTCCGAATTTTTTTTTTTGTTTCTCTTGTATAAGAAGAGAAGTTTTTTGCTACTATTCTTTAAGAACAAAGCTTCATTGTTTTTGTTTTTTTTTTTTTGTAGAAGAAAGATTTAGTGAGCAAGAATGGTTACAAATTCTACAAAAGCATGTCCAGCTCCGATGAAAGCAACCTCTAATGGAGTTTTCCAAGGAGATAATCCAATAGACTTCGCATTACCTCTTGCGATTCTGCAGATAGTCATCGTTATTGTTCTCACTCGTGTTCTTGCTTACCTTTTAAGACCTTTGAGGCAGCCTCGTGTTATTGCTGAAGTCATTGTAAGTTTTCTTTGTTAGTTCCTTCATCTCTCTCAGTTCCTTGAGTCTTTGTTGCTTCATGGTTTAATCTTTGATTTTGTAGGGTGGGATTATGCTTGGACCATCTCTTCTTGGTCGTTCTAAGGTGTTTCTTGATGCTGTCTTCCCAAAGAAGAGCTTGACTGTTTTAGAGACTTTGGCTAATCTCGGTCTTCTCTTCTTCCTTTTCCTCGCCGGGCTAGAGATTGATACCAAAGCTCTTCGTCATACAGGGAAAAAAGCTTTAGGGATTGCCTTGGCTGGAATCTCTCTGCCGTTTGTTCTTGGCATTGGTTCTTCATTTGTTTTAAAAGCAACAATCTCTAAAGGAGTTGATAGTACCGCGTTTCTTATCTTTATGGGTGTGGCACTCTCCATCACTGCGTTCCCTGTTTTGGCTCGTATCTTGGCTGAACTAAAGCTTCTAACTACTGAAATAGGACGACTTGCAATGTCAGCAGCTGCGGTTAACGATGTGGCAGCTTGGATTCTCCTTGCTCTAGCCATTGCTCTCTCGGGATCTAATACCTCTGCACTTGTCTCTCTATGGGTTTTCCTCTCTGGTTGCGGTTTTGTCATCGGTGCTATTGTCATTATTCCGCCAATCTTTAAATGGATTGCGCGGAGGTGCCACGAGGGAGAACCTATTGAAGAAACCTACATCTGCGCTACTTTAGCTGTAGTTCTTGTTTGCGGATTCATAACTGATGCCATTGGAATCCATTCCATGTTTGGTGCTTTTGTGGTTGGTGTTTTGATCCCAAAGGAAGGACCTTTTGCTGGTGCACTCATTGAGAAGGTGGAAGATCTTGTATCCGGTCTATTCTTGCCGCTTTACTTTGTGGCGAGTGGTCTGAAAACTAACGTGGCAACGATTCAAGGAGCTCAGTCTTGGGGTCTTCTGGTTTTAGTCACATTCACAGCTTGTTTCGGTAAAATTGTTGGCACTTTCGGTATTTCTCTCGCCTTCAAGATACCTATGAGAGAAGCTATAACATTAGGATTCCTCATGAATACTAAAGGATTAGTCGAACTAATCGTCCTCAACATCGGAAAAGATCGAAAGGTACAAACTTTTTTCTCAATTTTTTACCAATATGCTTCATGAAATATCCAAAAGGTTATAACTTTAATCTCTCTTTTGGTTGTTTCCTCAGGTTCTGAATGATCAAACATTTGCCATAATGGTTCTAATGGCTCTCTTCACAACCTTCATCACCACACCAGTCGTAATGGCGGTTTACAAACCAGCGAGAAGAGCGAAAAAAGAAGGAGAATACAAACACAGGACAGTAGAACGAGACAACACAAACACACAGCTAAGAATCCTCACATGTTTCCATGGAGCAGGAAGCATTCCTTCAATGATAAACCTGCTCGAAGCATCAAGAGGTATCGAAAAAGGCGAAGGACTCTGCGTTTACGCTCTGCATTTACGCGAACTATCAGAAAGATCATCAGCTATTCTAATGGTTCATAAAGTCCGCAAAAACGGAATGCCATTTTGGAATAGAAGAGGGGTCAACGCAGGAGCAGATGCAGATCAAGTAGTCGTAGCTTTCCAAGCTTTTCAAGAACTGAGCAGAGTCAATGTCAGACCAATGACAGCAATCTCATCAATGTCTGATATTCATGAAGATATTTGCACAACGGCGTCAAGAAAAAAAGCAGCGATTGTGATTCTGCCGTTTCATAAACATCAACAGCTTGATGGTTCGTTAGAGACGACACGTGGCGATTACCGTTGGGTTAATCGGAGAGTGTTGCTTGAAGCTCCTTGTTCAGTGGGTATATTCGTTGACCGTGGACTTGGTGGTTCAAGTCAAGTCTCAGCTCAAGATGTTTCTTACTCTGTTGTGGTTTT
Organism: Barbarea vulgaris; assembly: GCA_963667165.1. NCBI lineage: Eukaryota > Viridiplantae > Streptophyta > Magnoliopsida > Brassicales > Brassicaceae > Barbarea > Barbarea vulgaris. The sequence goes on along the minus strand of OY763890.1, from coordinate 28,331,730 downwards.
GTTCTTCGGTGGTCGTGATGATCGTGAAGCTTTGGCTTATGGATTACGTATGGCGGAGCATCCAGGGATTGTTTTGACGGTTTTCCGATTTGTTGTGTCGCCGGAGAGAATCGGAGAGATTGTTAATGTTGAAGTGAGTAGCATCAACGAGAATTTGATTGGGAAGAATCTGAAATCGGATGAGGAGATTATGTTTGAGATAAGGAAGAAATCGTCGGTGGATGAATCGGTGAAGTTTGTGGAGAAACGGATTGTTAACGCCGCCGTGGATGTTAGATCGGCGATTGAGGAAGTACGACGGAGCAACCTGTTTTTGGTTGGGAGAATGCCAGGTGGCGAAATTGCATTGGCGATTAGGGAAAACAGTGAATGTCCTGAGCTTGGACCTGTTGGAAGTTTGTTGATTTCTCCGGAATCTTCAACGACGGCGTCGGTTTTGGTGATTCAGCAGTATAATGGGACTGGAACAGCTTCGGATTTGGCTTCAGTTGGGACGGAGTCAATGACTTCGCCGAATAAAGACTCTGAATAAACCGGTGGTTAATAAGAATGGTTTGGTTTGGTTCAGGGGTTGGTTTACGATAGGTAGTGAAAAAAAATTGGTTAACGAGGATGGTTTAGTCTTGCTAGTTGGACTTTGTTCTGACTGTTTCATCGTCGTTTCTTTTATTTCAACAACTGGATTGAGTTTGGGTTTGCTTTTAAAAATAAATAAATTGTTAGATTTGTTAATATTGGATTTACAATGGAAAAAAAAAAAAAAATTGTCTATCTGAATTTACTTTTTATTTTTATGTATGTGTATTATGTTAAAGGCTGAAAGATGTGAAAATTTAAAAAAACTTCAAACTTCAAAGCATGGAACATAAACCAGATATATCTGTTATATTAAAGTAGAAGTCAAATTAAACATAACCCAACGTGATTTTATTGTAAATTATAAATAATATTAATATCTTTATAGACTGGAAATAATTTCATCTTAAATATTAACAACCACACTCCAGACTTTACTATCAAAATTCTGTTTAATGAAAGAATCGAATGTTCAAAACAAAACAAAAAAAATCAATTGTCAGAAGTGGGGTTTGAACCCACGCCCTCTTACGAGGACCAGAACTTGAGTCTGGCGCCTTAGACCACTCGGCCATCCTGACTTTTGTTAAACTTACCTACGATACGTTATATATACTTTAATAAAACAGTGTCAGATAGTATTGGTGTTGCTTTTATTGGATAAAATAGTTAAATATATCATATTTTTCTTCTATTATGTACTAGTCTTTTAGTGAGACCGAAGTGATGATTAAAAATACAGATTAAAAAGTGTTCATTTGAGAATGTGTTCTGGTTAAACGATGATGGGTTGGTTCTAGTCGATGCTTCATCTTCATTTGAGAATGTGTTCAGGTTAAACAATAATCAGAGTATATTATTTTCGATAACATCAGTATATAGTTGTAACAGTTATATTATACACCAAACGTGATTTCCCATAGAAAAACGATTTGGTGATTCCATTTTTTTAAGTTAAAACATGATTTCAGGGGAGGGGAGTATATTGCGGAATCGACTTCTTGTGTGCATTGCGTTTTTTTCCGAATAATTGTTAAATCGTAGTCTTGTAGGAAAATGTTTTTTGGAAAAAAAAATGTGAAAACACATTGTTTTCGGAGAGCCATGGGCAAAAAAACCGAACCGATACCGACCCGAATCCGAACCCAAAATTTTAACATACCCAAACGGGTCTTAAAATTTCAAAACCTGAACTTTAATCCGAACATACGCGAAATATAAGTACATATTAGTAATAGTTATACTTATAATAAGCCAATTGCCCAAAATATTTATGGTTTTTGGATATTTTAGATATTTTTTGGGTATTTTGGTTACTTTTAGATAGATTTAGGTAATAATACTCGTATTTTTTTTTTGAAAATTTTGAATATTTTCAAATAATTTGGTACATTTTCATAAAAAAAAATATCGATTTTTGGATAATTGGGTAAACCCTAAACCCGAATCCAACCAAATCCGAACCGAACCCGAGCCTAAATTTTAAAATACTGTACCCGAATGGCTTCTAGACCCAAAAAAACCAAAACCCGAAAAACCCAACTCGAGTACCCGAACGCCAGTGCTCTCCGAGATTCATGAAGGAAAATTGTATGGGCGGAAAATTACAAAAAACATATCCTCTGTGAAAATTGTGAAATCGTGGTTTTGATGAATGTGAAGCTGTGTTTTTAAATCAACCTTTTCGGTTCAGATTGATTACAATATGGTATTTGCGAGCCTGCCTATGGGCTTATAAATAGATAATTTTTTCACATGTTTGGGCTTTTGGATGGCCAAAACTAAACCAAGATCCCCTATATACTGGATATAGATAAGAGTTATATATTATACGAGAATCCTTTCATTAACCAATAATTTCATATAAATATGTTCACAAAGAGATATTCATTTTTATAAGAGAGATATTCATTTTGTTGGTGTTTGTATTATGATTTTCATATGTGTTGCATTTAGAATTTGTTGGTGTTGTTCATGTGCGTGTGTTTGGTTTTTGTTTGTGTGTTGCGTTTAGTCATTAGTGTATGTCCTCGCTTCCGTGTTTTTGTTGGTTTTCACGTGCGTGTTTGCGTTTGGTTTATGATGTTCACGTTTTTGAGTATATTTTATATTTACTTATATATGTTTGTACTAGTGTTAGCACTAAAAGAAGTGTGTGTTAGTTTAATTGAAGTTTTAACGTAGTCCTAAGACTCCTAACCAAACGATCCATCTAGAAAAGCTCATATCTAAGTCGGACACTTCTAACTTAAATAAAAAGTGGGAAATGTGTAAGCAATTAATAAACCCAAATTTTGCCGCATCTCGACCCGGTAATGACTAATGAGTCAAAGACAAAGAGAATATAAACTTTAAGTGATTCACACAGAGATTGGTCTACTCTATCAATGGCCTAACATGTCTAATAGATTAATAAAACAAACAAATATTGATGTCAGACCAAAAAAGAAACTATAGGATGTTGAACAATCATGAGAATTCTACTACTTACCTGTCTATATATGAACAGTCTATATGCATTACATGTCTTTGAGGCTTTCTCAAAGCAAATCTAAGAAACCATTGAAAATACTGATTCAAACATTAGAGACAAACTCTTGCTACTATAAAATTTAAACGCATCCAACAATTAATAACATGTAATATCAGAGAAACCAGAGCTTTCTTGTTTGAATACAAAAATTGCTGAAATGAAGACAAAAAGGCAAGAAATCTTATAAGATGAAATTCTCTCTTACAAGTCAAGCATACATCATAGAGAATTGAAGAAAATATTTGTTCATCTGATCCTATTGTGAACCTTATAAGTCACTATAAAAACTAAACGTTTCCTATAAAGGACCAGAGAGACTCTCCCACAACTCCTACTATTAGGAAAATTCAATAGCATTATACAATTGGAGAAGTATAAAGAGAAGTCATACCTAGACACAAATTATCTACACATTCAAACAGTTCTTGGTTCTTATAAAGCTGAAAACACAAGCTAATTAGTATCTAAGAGCCATATAGTTATAAGAATTTAGATTTTGTTGGTGTTGTTCACGTGTGTGTTTGGTTTTCGTTTGTGTTTGCATGTAGTGTATGTGTTCTCTTTTGTGTTTGTGTTTGGTGTATGTGTTCACAATCGTGATTATATTTTACATTTGCTTCAATGTTTGTATTAGTGTTAGCAGTAAAAGATGATTTAGTTTAAATAATATTTTAACGTAATCCTAACCAAACAAATCCATCTATAAAAGCTCATATCTAAGTCAAACCTTAGACAAACACTTATAACCTGCATAAAAGTGGGAAACATGTAATCAATCAGCAAACTAAATTCTTGTAATAAGTCAAGACAATGAGAAGTTAATGATAGAATAGAACAAGAGTATTAGTGTCTGGCCCAAAACAAAACTATACTTGATCAGCAATAGTATTGAAGGCAACACCAAACTTGTTCAGCTAATTATGTTGTGAACCAAAAGTTACCACAAAAAAACAATCTAAAAATTTCCTATAAAGTATTGGAGACACTCTCCAACACCTCCTAATTACTAGGACAATTCAAACAAAACCCATAACAACGTACAATTGGAGAGTTAAAGAGAGAAGTCAAACATGAGATACATATCATATACACATTCCAGTAAAAACAAGATAATTAATCAATAAATGTAAAAACCATAACAACATACAATTGAAGAGTTAAAGAGAGAAGTCAAACATGAGATACATATCTAAAAATTACATGTAACTTGAATAAAAGTGGGAAACATGTAATCAATCAGCAAACTAAATTCATGTAATAAGACAGAACAAGAATATATGTGTCTGGCCCAAAAAAAACTATTCTCGCTCAGCAATAGTGTCAGAAGGCAACACCAAACTTGTTCAGCTAATCATGTTGTGAACCAAAAGTTACCACAAAAAACAAACAAACTATTTCCTATAAAGTATTGGAGACACGCTCCAACAACTCCTATTACTAGGGCAATTCAAACAAAACCCAATAACAACATACAATTGGCGAGTTAAAGAGAGAAGTCAAACCTGAGATACAGATCATATACACATTCCAGTAAAGACAAGATAATTAATCAAATAATGTAAAATATATACTCAAGAACGTTCTTGGGATAACTCATAGCCAAACAGTTCTCACACTTCACCTGATCAAAAGAAATAAACAATCAACGAATCACAAACTCCATCAAGGGAAATTCTTGTAAAAATCACAATTTAGTGCACAACTTTATTATTCCTGCAATATCTCGATTACCATGTTAAGAATTAGTCACTAAAAAGATATGGTTAGAACACAGTAAGACAAGTGGAGATATATTTATTCTTAAGTTATCTAACTTTTGCAACAAATGTAAACAAAAAGAAAATGAACTTACCATTGCTGTTAAACCAATGTCGAACCAACACATCTTCGAGAAGAGAAGAATAACCTACAAAGACAAAGTAAAAATCAAGTTAAAGATGAAAAATATACCTCTTTGAGAAGACGTCAAATTCTTGTATTTTGTAGAGACTTGAATATTGTGTTCAGATGATTTAAGTACTTTATCATCAAGTTCAAGTCCCAGTCCAGAGAGGGTTTAAAGTTTACATAGAGAATTGAATTTCCAATCTTTAGACAAGCCTTGTTAAGGAACATTTATTCCCTCACCAATATGCAGAACCTTGAATTATATTATATCACGATGTCTTTATGCAGAAACTTGAGTTTTCCAACCTTAGGACAATTATAAAGTTGGATTTAAGCAGAAGATTGAATAATACAATCATGTTGACCCAGCTCAACAGATATACAATATGTGCAGACACTTGAATTTTCCATTTTTATGATATTATGTTGTCTCAAATCAAAAGGATATAGAGTTTATGCAGAATCTTGAATTTCTCAACCATGTGGCATAAGCAGAATATTGAACTTCTCCCAATCTTGGGATATTATTGGACCAACCTTGTTATTTAAAAAGGCAAAGAGCCTTATTAGAGTCTGGTGCAGAGAATTTAATATCTCATGTTAGCTTATACTCTCTCATAAATATGCAGAAGTTTGAATATCGATCTTGCAATCCTAAGTCCAGCAAGATATATAGCAGAGATACTGAATTTGTTCTCACCCCTGGAACATCATCTGACAAGCCTTCTCAAAGGTGCATCTATAAGATGCAAAAGATTTAGTATCATGTTTTCCCAACTGAGTATGATATATAGTTTATGCAGAAACTTGAATTTTCCAATCACCACTTAAAGGCATCAGTATTTCCATCAATATGCAGAGTGTTGAATGGTTTATCTTGCTGTCCCAGTCCAACAAGATCTATCTTAAGCAGAAACTTAAATTTGAGAAATTTTAGGACATCGTTGAATGTTCTGCTCATGTTGTCCCTTACCTCAAAAGTCCATGTTCTCCCATGAATATGCAGAATAGTATTGAATACTTCTCATGCTCCCAGCTTAGCATGTGCAGAGGCATTGAGCCATAGAACATCAATTAAACAAGCCTTATGAAAGGACATTTGTTCTTTTAGAGCTTTTGTAGTCAAGTGAATTGCTTAATCAGACATTATTAGAGAAGCCTTATTAAAGGACTTTAATTCCCTCCATCAATATATGCAGAATATTGAATACTAATCTCATGTTGTCCCAGCCCAACAAGATAGAATTTTAGCAGACATATTGAATTTTCCCAGCCTCAGAACATCATTAAACAAGCCTTATGAAAAGGACAGTTGTTCCTCCGTATTGATCAATATGCAGAGTATTGAATACTCATGTTGTCCCAGCCCAACAATATATCTTCTCGCAGAACATTGAATTTTCTCATCTCAGAACCAGCCTTACTAAAAGGACCTTTTTTGTTTTTTCTTTTTCCCCTCCAAGAATATTATATCATGCTGTCCCAGCTCAGCTAGATTTAGTGTTTTGAGCAGATAATTGAATTTCTTTAGACATAAAGCAGAGATATTGAAGTTTATATCATTATGTCCCCAACAGAGATATTGAATTATTCATTCTTTGGGACAACTGTGACAAGCCTTATTTGATTAAGGACGTTTCAAGCATATATATTTGCTTTTGTTAGGCAACATCGGACAATTTCCCCAAAATAGAAACCGGACAAACAACAATTATGTGTTGTAGTCCCTTCCTTTTTGGGTTTTAAGAAAACTAAAACCTTTTAAACAAACTTAATCGAAAACAGAGTTTTGAAAAATCGATCGACTTTAAAACCCTAAGAAAATGTAAAGAGGGAATTTTTTGGTTTGCAAAATTGAAAATCAATCGAAGTTAAGAAATTCATAAGGAGATTTCGAATCTTAGAAACGAAAATTCGATAAGAGTTATAAAACCCTAAGAAGATGTAAAGAAGACTTTTTAGTTTGCAAATTTGAAAAGTAATTGAAATTACGAATTTTAAAAAGGAGATTTTTGAATCTAAGAAAAGAATAAACCTTGAAATCCGAAGAAAACACAAATCCAAAAAAAAAAGAGGTTTTTGATTTGATAACCCTAATTTGAAACCGCAAACGTATAATTTTAGAAGAGTAACCCAATTTAAAGTTGAAATCTCCTTATGATTCGTAAAAAAGTGGGGATTAAGATTCGCGATTAAGCTTTGAATCTGAGAAAAAGAGGTTTTAAATCTGTGAAAAATACAATCGCGAAAGTAAAATGAAAACCCTAAAAATCGATGAAAACAAATATCTAAAACAGGGGTTTTCGATTTAAAAAACTCGAATTAAACATAAACATTAAACAGAAACAAGAAAAATTTAACTCTAACGAGTTTAAGAAGGTAAAACCTTGCGTTGATGATCAGCCTTTGAAGAAACTCTGAATCGCTCCAGAAAAAAAAAAAAAAAAAAGAAGAAGAAGACGAGAGCGAAAGAAGAAAGAAAAAAAAATTATGCGAATCTTTCGCAACAACGCTACCAAATAACATATCTATACAGCTGGCAAAGGGACGTTGAAAATATACAGCTGGCAAAGAGAAAATTAATGACCGTTTTCGAATAATAAACACCTTGAAAAATATGTTTAGTGACCGTTACGAGAGCAAGCTAATTGCGTTCGGTCTCATTAAACCGTATTGGGGTTAATTAAACATTATCAGCCCATTATTTTCCTTATTAAACTAGAAACAATACTAGTTGCTAATTGACTGGATACTAAAATTTACTGAAACATAATCACTGTTATTCTGTTAATCAACGTGGAAACAAAAAAAATATATAAACAACACTGTTAACTTTTTAGAGTAAATGAAAATTGGTATACAAAAAGAATTAGATTTAAGATAATATTGTTAAGAAATTCAAGATGTCTTTTTTATTGGTATGTTTGGGTCATAAAATATCGTGTTTCATTAAATTTTAGTATCCATCCATTCTATTTTATTTCAATTCACAATTGTTTCTTTAACTTAGCCAACGATCTTCTGGAGAGCGACCTTTAACAATATGCTTTTTGAGTGACTTCAAAGAGCTGATAGAAGAATGAGAAATTAACTAAAGATAATTAACCAACAGCAATATTTAACATTCATCCGTGTTCTCTCATACACTAAATTTTTTGGTTAAAACCCAACCCAAATATTTATAATGAACATAATAACACAGAGATCAACGGGTTTGTCAACCAACAGCTTCTAACAACACACGTCTTGAACCATCACTACGATTCCAATTAAGAGTAACTTACAAATCCTTAATCCTTCTTCTTGTTCAGAGCTCCTCTTGGAATCTTGCTCATCACCTTACTCAAAACCTTCTCATCGAGTACTGCATATTGCTTCTTGATCTCCTTCATCGCCTTTTCGCCAAAGGCATCTACTTTGTCCTCGTACTTTTCGTAAAGCACAGGAATGGTAAAGAGAAGAACAGTAGCTGGAAGCAAAAACAAGAGGCTAAATATCAAAGCTATACAAGTGAGAATCCTGTCAGATTGAATGCAATAAGATGCATATGAATCATTACCAATATATAACACTGTCAAGAAGTTGCAGCAGCTGCCGATAACAGACAAAACCCACAAGCCAGCAATTACCTAAAACATGTGTAACTAAGCGTTAGTGCTTACAAAGAACATTAGAACAGAAGAAAAAGAAGCTGTTTAGGTAACACGAAAGATACCAAGATAAATTTCTTGAGATCTCTTCCTGATGCAATGTTCCTAAGAACAGTAAAGCCACGATTGACTTCAATCCTTAATCCAGAAACAAGCTGAAGAACAGGATCCTCGGGGATATGAACTTCAGGGATATGAGGAGTTGCCCTGAGAATATATATAATCACTTTATACATCATATTATCTCATACTCAAAGCATGTAAGGGATGTTTAAAAAAAAAAACTTACTTGTGAATGAAGGTACAAGCATTAGACCACAAGAACAATGCTGCGAGCGCAATCATCGAGAAGTGACAGAGAAACGCAAGGAGATGATATTCGACTAACTCGAATACGACCCAGCACGCAGTTGCAGTACCAAATACTCCACCAGATACTTTCTTGTTCCTCCAAAGGAAAATATCAGCAGCTACATAACAAAACATTGAATCCAGATTTAAAAACCAATCCACAAAGTCAAATTATTCCACAATACTCATATCTCAGGTTCAAGCAGCAAGTTCATATAACAATAAAACAAAACACACTGATCAAAGATTTAACAGTACTTTTGAGCTAAGCAGCAAAAATTAAGTCTTTAAGACTCAAATCAGCAAAAATTAAGTGTTTAAGACTCAAATCAGCAATAAACACTATTCAAAGGAATATCTAAAACAGCTAATTAGAGAAGACAGAAGCTAAGCAAAATTAGGAAAAATCACTGTATAAATCACTGAATCGAGCAAAATCAGAGTTTAGAATCAAGAGAAAGAGATAGATCCATACGTTTACCACCACCGAGAACCTTATGAACAGGTTTCTCCCTTCCGAAAAGTCGGTAGATCTTAGACTTGAAGGATGATGACGAAGATGACGATTTCTTATCGTCATCGGAATCGGACAAAGAAGATGAGTCACCATGGCCATGGATCTTCTCAACAATCTTCTCCAATAGTGATTCACCAGTCGACTCTTCGTGTTTGTGTTCTTCCACCATTGTTGATTGATTCTAGAAACCTCTGAGCAAAAAAAATAAAACCCTAAATTCTTACTGGAGAGTGTCTAAGGAAAAAAAAAAAAATAGTTTGCCTTTTTAAATAAGAGCGTGTACTTCAGATTCAATATCATCCGTTGATTTCTGTAACTCAATCGAGTCCGTTGGTTGACTCGGATCCGGGCCTTCGAGTAGGTAGCCGTCCACGGTGGAAAATTCAAATTTTATATTTTTTAACATATTTGGCATGGAACTAACGGTCGTTATTCAATGTGAATATTCCTGGTAACGCGTCCGTTATGTGGATCGTTAGATGTCGGCAGATAGGGATCCATTAGTATTGGGCCCGTTAGATTGTTAGTATATGAGGCCCATTTCTTAATATAATGCAAATTATCTAAAACGGAATGTGCAACACCTGCATATAAAGCATAGTTTCTAGAAAATAATTTATCCACTATGAGCCAAACAATCGTTTTTAGAATTTTAAAATCGTAGAAAAAATAGATGAAAGAAGAATGAAGAAATGAGACCTTGAGTTTTAGGAATTCGTTCAAATGTATAGAAAAAGTTGGCTATTGTATTGAAAATTGACGTCATTTTTACTAATTTTGAAAAATCTGTGTAGAAAATTATTTCTATCTTCTAGTACTCCACCATGCAGATCATAAACAAAACTAAGACTTCAGCTAAGACAAATTTGACTCTACCACCAAATTTGCTTACTCTAATTAAAAGATTAGCAAAAATAATGTGAGTTAACATGGTCATGTGTATTCAAAAAATATTAGAATCATTAATTGTTCTTTTTAGTTTCATTAAAATAGTAAAATTCAGAACTATTAATTTATGTAGAAGAAATTGGATCTTTAATAGAAAATATCTAAAATATTTCTTTTTGAAAAATATTAAAATTGTAAAATCTTTCGAACCGTTTAATTTGTTTCTTAAAACCACAATATGGTCAGAAATAATCAGTACAATGAGCAATCGCGATATTGTGATTTCTCCTACGTACGTTATAATACTGCGGCAGCTTCTCATTCTCTATTCTTTTGTAATAATAACATAAATAGTGAAAAGATTAGGCCATCCAAATTTTTATCTATAATGTAAAAAATTCTTAGCTCTATAAACTAAGCTGAAGAGGAAAACCAGATGACTCCTAAACAGAGAGAAAGATAAAGTATCCAACATGTTTCTAGTTCATGCTTGATGTTCCAATTATTAGATAACAAATAGAACTAATTAATTCTACAATTAGACACGAGATTAAAAAAAAAAAAAAAACTTATTTATAATCATTTTGACCTGCGTTGTCAAGATGAGACATCTCTTTTAGTAGAGTAGCGTGCGCAATTGTTTATAACACAATTATTGAATATTGAATACTTTAATTTAGTTTGAGATCATGGTTGCAAAAGTGCTCGGTTCGCGAGTTGGGATTTTAATTTTATTCTATAAGCATCTCGGAGGTTCTATATACCGACCATTTCAAAAGACTAAAGATTCTTAGATAGTATACATTGCAAAATCATATATTACATTTTTTTTCCGGATGTAGAAAATCTCCTATGATTATTCTGTTGCTATTAAGAAAAATCCACACAACCATTCAAAAATATATAACTTACAAACAATATTATTTTCTAGTAACTATAAAAGCTAAGAAATATAACATAAAATACACAGTCAGACCATTTTATCAACGTTTACCCCACAATGGTTGTTTCTTTTTCTTTTCTCATCAAAAGAATATATTCATTATAGACCAAATTTTTATGTCTAACCAATACGGTATCGACGTACTGACATAAGAAAAACAAAGTTTGTATCTAGTTTTCTACAAGAAAATATGCTTGTTTGTTATTGGTCATGGAAAATAACAAACATCTTTGAAAAATACACTTAATTAAGTCTTTAAACTCGCTTAACTTTGTGACCAAAACTGGCCATCTCTTAAGTGTTAATACCATTTTTACTAGATTTTAGGAGTCAGTAATAAAATGGATAGAATTGGTGATATTTTTCTCTTAACATTTCAATGCCCATATCAAAATATGCAGTTCGAGAGGGAGGGATAAAATGCCCCTATATTTTTCCCACAAGGCCTATAAGTTGATGACGATGAAAATGCTTCTACATGTTTATGCACTTGTATTAGAAAGTATTGGATATAATATCTCACATTGAAAACTAAATAAGTATTTTAAGTAATATATAAAAGATATACATATTTCCGCTCATTATCAATCGGTTTTGAGTCGTACTCTAATAGAAGGTCCTCAGATTATTGACGTCAGCTCCAATACTACAAAAATCAGCCAAAACGCTGCGTTTTAGATATAATCTGAATTTGAAGTGAAGGTTAAAGGATAAGAAGAGTAGAAGAGACAGGTCAGGGACTCATGCACGTGGGGTTGATTACTTTGGTCTTTAGCCTCCAAAGCTAACTTCTTCGTGGCACCCACTGTACTGCTGACTTATGACACGTGTTCAGCAGATGCTCTATTGTGTCTACATCACTCTCGAAGGAAGAATTTGTTGGAGTAATGGCAAACCGAAGATCAACAAAATCAGGTTTGACAATGAAAGCTCACTTATTTTATTTACTTTTCCAATATGAATATTCCAAATAATTTAATTTCAATTTGAATATTCTTTCATATACACACAGAGTATTATATTTTGGTTATAAGTTAACTTATTATTATACAACTGAAATTTTGTAATTAATTTGTTTATTTATTTTGGAATTTTCCTCTAATGTGAGATAGAATTCAACTATTTAATACAATCATTAATCTTTTTAAAATTATATATTTAATTGTGTGAAAGAGAAATCCCTTACCTAACTAACCTTTATAAAGAAAAAGAGAGATTTTTTTTATTCACATATAAAAAGATTAGAGATTCTTGGAGACTCATATCTAATACCGTGGGTCAAAAAAGATTACGTGGCTTAATTGGGACTCTAACTTAATCCAAAAGTTCTTACCTAATACAGTAATAGATTTTAAAATTTGCATTAAATAATAAATAGTTGATTCGACTCGATCCAGAAACCCATGCGTGCCAAAGCCAAAATCTGACTAACCTGCAAATCATTATCCAATGAGTGTTAGCCACGCCGGCCTTCGACAAAAGAGTTTCATATCAGTAATACCATATCCAGAACAGCTATAGTATTCATTACTTACAAAAGTTTATACTACCGATATCCTTGAAAAATGGATATCCACGAAAAACAGATACGATACGGATACGTATATTAAATTTTTGGATCTGCCGAATACATAACGGGATGTTGAAAATTTTTTGGACCGGATATTCGTATCCGATCAAAAAAAAAAAAATTATGTTTTTGTTTTTTTGTTTTGAACCTTTAAAGATTTAAATTTTGTTTTGTTTTGAGTATTTAAATTTAGCCAATATTTCTTATTTAAACTCAAATTCATTTTTCATATTCTAATTTTTATATTTTTTTATAAAATTATCAATTTTTATGTTTACTATAACATTTTTTTAAATAGTTTTATTTAATAAAAAAAAATTTGGCAAAAAAAAATTTATCCGGATACGGATATCCGGAATTTTCGGATACGAATATATATAGTAAAATTATGAATATGACGGATACATATATCTTAAAAAAACTGGATATCCGTATCCATAACAAGACTAATTTATACACACCAAATCACTTCTTTTTGTTTCTTTTTCTCATAAAAGTTTACACCAAATCTTAGCACAAAATATCGTAGATGGTCAAAATTTTGGTTTACGATGATGAGTGTATTCGTCAGATTTTAAAAGATCTAAAGTCCCACATTCTCTTTTCTTTTTAAGACAGCTAGATTTCTTTTATATTCAACCAAAATCAATAACACAAAGTTGAGTTTACTACAAAGGATGAACATTTTAAAATTAATAGTTTGTACTATAAACATTATGCATTAAATCTCTTATCGGCTATGAAGTAGCTAGGAACCTTGCTGTTCTTAAAAGACACTGTTTTGTGGATCTACCTGCTAAGACGAGCCACATACCGATTTTTACAGGACAAAGAAATTAGTGGTTTTATTTTTAAAATATTTTCGATGTAATTTGTCTATATGTTGCTGTTAGATTGGTGGATGGAAAATCACTTTCAACAAAACCATATTTAAAATTACTTTTTTCTGTGTGGCATAAATGATAAATAAATAAAAAATTGTAAGGGAAATACAGTTTTGCTATCAAAAAAGAAATTATTGTCTCATGTAAAGATATTTTCGGACCAATGTATATATATCTTGATATTACATATTTAACTATATATCAAGTCGCTGTAAGTAAAACCGGCCCCTTGCAAGCTGCAATAAATAATTAAGACAATAAAATACGAGTAATAAAATAATAAGACAAATAATATAATATGACAAAGCTAATATCTTTCCTCAATCCATACACACATATTAGATCTATATATACCTCATATGCATTACCTAACCTTACCATATTTGTGTAGAGAATTAATCTAAACACTCTTAAAATAGTAAATCAAGAAGCACCAAACCTTGAAAATGTTCCCTTTCTTGAAGCAATGGTCGAGGTCGGTCCATGGTGATGATGCGCCGTCGACTCCGGAGCCTAGAGTCGCCGCCGCTACCGCAGAGACTGGAGGCGCGTGTACAACACTCACGGTATGGAGAAAATCACTTCTAGTGAGTTGCAAAGGATTCACGGTGATAGATCCAAAAGGAGATTTGATTTACCGGGTCGATAATTATGCCCGAACCCGACCCGAAGAACTCGTCCTAATGGATAAAGATGGAAACTCCCTCCTCCTCATGCACCGTGCCAAGGTAAATACATATAATATACACATTAGTTGTTAGAATAAAAACTTATATGAATATGTTTCAGATAATTATATTCATTGTGCTAACACATCCTCCTTCATCAAGATTCTAATATCACATTATGTTGGTAGGAATCAATTAGCATCTACTAAATCTGGATCTCACAGTTGTGCAAATTGAATCTGATTGGTTAGCGTCGTAGTTGTAACTAATTGATGTAGGTATTAGTTAAGTTGTAGTTTTAAATTATACGCGGTAGGAAAATATTATAACATCCAATTGGAAAAAAAAATTGTCTTAGAAAAATAAAAGAAAACATTAGTGATTGTGTAAGATAGTTGTGAGTTTTTGTTGGAATCTATATACTTTTAAGTATATGGTCATTTAGTAAAACTACTTTTAAGTCATAAAACCAATGAATCTACAAAAATTACTTTCGCTGATAAACATTTCGTCCGATTTTGTAGAAGACATTTTGTTTTTAGCCAACTGAAGATATGTACTGAATTTTAACAAACAAAAAAAAAGATATGTATTGAAAAAGAAAAAAAATAGATATTTATGAACGAAGATATTATGTATACTATATTGTATAAATTGAGATTGAGTGGGACCAAGTACACCACCGTCCACTATCGGTCACGTCAAAAGTACATAAGAATTCTGCATGTGGACAATTGTATTGGGCCTATTGGCAAGAATATTTTTTTTTTTTTGGTTTTAATAAAGTGAGATTAATGAGAGCCAAGAATTATTGGCAAGAATTTCGTAACCCGTCATATTCAATGGGAATATATATTACAAATTTCTTTCAGCATAAAAGTTTTGACTACTTATGTAAGCATTATTTTTCCATATAATGACGTATGTCTAGTATATCCGAGTATTATATGTTTGACTTAATTCATAAAAATCAATCCTTGATTAATTTTGTATAGTTAGATCAATTTTAGATGACTAGTTTGTGTATGCATGTAGATACACATTCTTACTCAATTCAATTTAATAGACGATTGATTACAGTACAACAACAACAACACTCTAGCCTAGATAGAGTGAGTCTCTAGGTATACAAGATTCATAAAACCTGATCATAATTCATACACAAAATGATATTAAACATCATTATGAATTGATGTAGTCATTAACTTTTTTCGCTTTATATTGTTCAGAGAATCTCGCTAGTAGATAGTTGGGGAATATATGAAGCAAATGATACAAATGGAGAAACAAAAGTACCAAAGCGCCCAATCTGGTACATGAGGAAAAACTTAAAGATGATTATTCTGAGCACCAAATCCGACATTTTGGCGCACATATTTTCAGGATCATTCGATAAAAAGAATTCTTACATCGTCAAAGGATCATACACATGTAAATCGTGTAAAATAATATACGTTCCAACGAACCGGACAGTGGTGGAGATCAAAAGGAAAGAGGCCAGAACCAAAGGAGTCCAGATCGGTTCAGATGTTTTTGATTTGATTGTTAATTCCGGTTTTGACACCGGTTTGGCTATGGCTTTCGTTTTGTTATTAGACCAAATGTTCTCTTAATAAAAATCTTTTTTGGGGGGTTTTGTATAGCATTTAAAAAGAACTTTTTTTAATCAAAAGTTTAAAATACGTGATTTTTTCACACGTTAACGAACTATTATGTTTGATTTTTATATTAACTATGTTTGTAAAACAAACTTATTTGATAATTACTTTATTTTAATTTTAGTTATGGTTGTTACAAAATTTAAATGGCATAAATGAATTTTGGTTAAAGTTTAGAAATAACTATGTGTAATTTGGTGTATCATGTATGGAATTAGGCATGTTCATTTCAGAACAGAAAAACCCGTCCAATTTCGTATCCATTGGAAATTTTCAGTTCTATAATCGTTTACTTTTAATTAATTATTCGTTTAGAAATATTTACTTTAGGTAAGAAAATTATACTTGATACATGTATTTCCCGTTTGTGCTGGAACTTATATATATATATATATATATATATATATATATATTTTTTTTTTCATATTTCTCAAAAAATATATATTTTTAAGTATATGAATTTTCTAAAATATAGGTCTCGAATAGACCTTAATCCATATCAATGAGAATTTGGAAATTGAATTTACCTATCATAATTTCCCGATCTCGTCCCATTGCACAATATTTCCATCCCATATTTTATCTGAAATAGTTCGGATAATGTTCTTAATTTCTCGCATTATTCATTCCCATCCTGTAAGTGTTATTTTCTGTCCCATAACCGTTTCTTTTTAACTAAATACTCGTTTGAAATTTTTTATTTTGGATAAGGGATTAGATAAGAAAATCATATACGATACTTGTATTTCCCGTTTGTGATGAAAATTATAGTATAATTTTTCAATATTTCTCAAAAATTTCTAAATTTTTTTTAAAAAACTTACAAATTTTCTAAAATCTATGTCCCGAAGAGACCTTTACTCAGAAAATAGAAAGTTGAGTTCGAAAATTAAGAAATAAGAGAAAATATATGGTTTCATGCAATATATAATGTTAAAAAATATTCCAAACTATTATGTAATATACTATTTTGTTTGTTTCTAAATAAATAAATAGTTATTATTTAAATAATTAGTAGTGATAGTTTAATAATTTAGTTATTGAGTATATATTGGAGATTTGCTTTTTGTTTGTCAATTGATATGTGAGATAAATATGTTAAACCAAATGAATATTTACTTTTAAGATTTGGAGCATATTTGTCTAAAACATTCACATTATGGATTGATTTTTTTTTTTTTTTTTTTTTTACTTAACAGATAGAATGGATCCGACAATCAAAAAAGATCCACGTCCAAATAACTAAAAGATCCATGGCCATCTTTTATAGGATCCGCTTATTTGTGTTTTCCCAAATTGCCCAAAACTAACATTATATATAATTTTTTACAAAAGAAATGTTACTATTAAATATCTTTCTCTTTTAATAGTATAGATTTTGTTAAATAATCAAAAATGTTTTTCATAAGAAAAGCCTATTTTATCACTATATTTGTGTGTTGGATATATTGATAACTTTGTCCAATATGTGTCAATATCAAATGTTTTATGTGCGTAAACCCTAGCCGCTTCTCTCTAGCGTGAAAATCGAGAAATCTCCAAAAGCTTTGTTCATCGGCGCCGGTGGAGCTGAGGTTCGCCAGCGTCGTCTCTTTCTTCTCTGCATCACACTCTCCTCTGCTCTAGTTTTCTCTTTCACTCACTTTTATAGTTTCTCTTTTCGTTTTTCCGATCTAGGCTCTTGCTGTGGGCCTCTTTCTTTTCTAGTTTTGGTTTTGGCGACAACTAGGGCGACTTTAACCATCTCATATTGCCGACGAGTTTCCACCAGATCTTACTTTCTCTCTGGAAAATCTGGAAGGATT
This sequence comes from Barbarea vulgaris, assembly GCA_963667165.1. Lineage (NCBI taxonomy): Eukaryota > Viridiplantae > Streptophyta > Magnoliopsida > Brassicales > Brassicaceae > Barbarea > Barbarea vulgaris. Next base: position 28,313,800 of record OY763890.1, on the reverse strand, counting down.
TTCAATAAATCTTTTGTTGGCCGCTGTTGTATCTCTCCAAAGCTTGCTCATCGATTTTTCGGTCTCGATATTGGCGGTAGAAGCTTTTTCATTATCGTTCTGATTATGACCATTTCCAGCAATTATTTTGCTTGGGAGACCTCTGAAGATCCACGTCACCAAAACTCCTTATGTCGTAGACATGAGAGAACTATTCAAAGAACCTCCTCCTTCCCAATCTCGGAGATCTCTCCGACATTAATCATGCCCTCATCACCCGCCGCATCTGCGTCCCTTCCTCCACCGATTCGCCACAAGCCGTTAGGTTCTTTCTTTGGGGCCGCTTTCAGCCTTCTCACTTAATGGGCCTAGCAAGCCCACTAAGTCACAACAGCCCACTTCTCAACTTGTTTGACTCTGCAAAATCCAACACATTTGATGCTTCGTTTATTTGATCTGAATAGCCGAAGACTCTGTTCTTGTCGGGTTTCGACATCGATGCAATGGGTTTTGTGATAATATCTTACATACTCTGATGCAAAACTCCCCGAGTTTAAGAAGTATGAGGGATGCAACGAAATGCACCATGTGGAGACTCAAGGTTCTGCACCGGCTATTTGCAAATAAAAACAAGCCAATTCTGAATTATCTAGACCATGAGGGTCCAATTTCCAAAATTTCCTCTATTAAGAAGAAATATGTTTGGTCAATTTCCTCCATTACTAAGAGATCACTTCCATCTTCCTCTTCCTTTGAGGAGAGAACCCTATCACTAGTTTCCCTCTATATGAGAGGTGAGTTTTCTTTGGCTTCATGGCCGGAAAACATTACAACATCTTAACCGACTTGTTTTCTAGTGTAATGGTTCGCACGGTACTGGTAGAGACAACATGAAGCATTCAGTTGCGAACCGAGGTTATGATATTTTTCTCAAAATCACTTGTTATGATAATTAGTCCAAGGTATGTTAATAACTTTGAGTTGAAAATCGTTTCTTTCACTTATGTGTTCAGGTTAGAGATTTTAGGTTAGAAATTTTCAACATCTCCTAACAAATTATCATATACACTTTATTAAGTTTGTGTCTTTATCTGTAGATTATATTTGCCCAATTGGTTTAACTTTTTAGGTTTTTGTTTCTGGTCTGTCCGAGTAGGTGCCTCTGTCATGTATTTTTGTAGCTATGAACTACGAATTTGTGTGAAAAAAATATATAAAAAATGTGTCAACATCAGATACCAAAGTATGAAGCATTTTGACTTTGAAACATCATCATTCCGACTTTTATTAGTAAGATTTCAAAACAACCAAAGACCAGAATTTAAGAATCTCTCTAATTGGGTTTTTATGATCATGAATGATCTGACACACACACACATGTTCTTCAGTCTCATCATGTTCTTTTTGTAAAATATCAATCAACAAATTTAAACCAAGGGTTTTATAGTAACAAAAATAAACTTTATGGTACAATTTTAAAAAACCTTTAGAATACAAGGACAAAATTTAACAATGAAACTATTGAATTGAAAAAACGAATTAAATTGCACAGAAAAAAATCAAGGGGATCTTTTATAAAATTTATACGCAGAAGAATGATAAAATCTGTTACACCGAAGCAGACAATGGTCATCAGAATTGTTTTAGGGTTTTCGATTTTGAGCAAATAAAGTAACTTAATTCAATTCCAAGTAGTTTTCAAAATCCAGATCCTGTAAATTCCACTCCGATTATGTCTACGGCGGCGCGTCCGGTGGCTGGACCTGGTTTACGGGATAAGGTAGCAGCGGCACTTGTAAACTGTTTCCGATTAGCTTCGGTGACGCAACGGTTGCGTTTTCACATTCAAGCTGGACCTAAGAGTGATACTAAGGAGTTTCAGATCTGTTGCATCTCTCTCGCTAAGTAATTTCTCTCAACATTCATTGCATGCAATTCATGTTTAATCTCTGTATTTTGATTTTGAATCATTTTTTTTTTTTTTTGATGAAATTGAGAAATTGTTTGGTTTTGTTACAGAGGAATCGATTTTGCTATAGCGAATAATGATGTTCCGAAGAAGGTTGAGGAGTTTCCTTGGTTGCTTAAACAGGTTTGTTTGAAAAAAAATTGGATTTGAATGGATTAGTTGAAGCCATTGTTAGTGTGTATTGATGATAGTGATGATGTAGGTGTGTCGACATGGTACTGATGTGTACACTAAGACGGCGGTTATGGTTCTGATGATCTCAGTTAAGGTAACAGCAGAAGTGTTAAAGGTTTCCACTTTTATCATTTTAACTCATTTGGTTTTGACATATGATGATTGATTTGTGTTAATGGCACAGCATGCTTGTCAACTGGGATGGTTTTTAGATAGCGAGGCTAAAGAACTTATTGCTCTTACTGATGAGGTCTGTGTCTTCTTCCAAATCCTGGTGTAGATCTGATAGCAGATTATTTGGATTATGAGAATTATTCTAATGTTTTTTCCTTCTTATTCAGTTAAGGAACAGTTTTGGGACTTTTGGAAGCAGTAGCCCTGATATTTTAAGTCCTGGGAGTACATTTTCGCAGGTCATAGAGAAGTAGGTTTTGCTTCCATCTTCCTTGTAACATGTGGCTTTGTTGATTGACAGATCGATTTTTTACTCTAGGAGAGTGAATATTTTAAGTATTTTTTGTATCACAAGCTAGCTAAGCGGTACCAAAAACTTTTAAGACAGAATGATATTCACTGGAAAACAAATCTAAAGTTGGTTGAGATTTATTTCTTTTGATCCCAGGTTCTATCCGTTTGTGAAGCTTGGCCATGTTCTTGTTTCTCTTGAAGTGAAGGTGAGCTTGTCTTCTGTTCTAAACATCTATCTCTGATATGTTACCCTCTAAGTGTGCTCTTACAATGCTTTCTTTTCATGGCAGGCTGGCTTTACAATGCTGGCGCATGATTTCCATATCTCAAAGAATATGCCACATTCTCTCCAAGAGAAAATTGTATGTATAGCTTCACTGTTAGCATCCCATATCTCACTCTGGATCAGTCATATTGAATTCTCTCTGTGTTTTAGTTAGCATTTGATTTCACTTACTTTTGATGATTGTTTGCTCTTCAGCGGTTATTTGTTGTCCAGACAGACAATATACACACATCTGCCTGTATTGTAAATCCTCCAGAAGTCAGGTATAGGAATATAATATGCTATTTTTCCTCACTGACACGAAATATGATCCAACTTAACCTTCCTGGCTTTTATATGAAAATGGCAGTTTACTGTTGAATGGAAAGGGGGTTGAGAAGAGAGTTAATATCCTAATGGTTTGTGCTATTTAATTTTTTATGGGATTTTGTATCTCTGAATTAGTTATGTTTATGTCTATTTGTTTATTGTCAATTTTTATCTCTTCCCAGGATTCAGGGCCTCAACTCCCGACAAATATTACTGCACAGCTTAAATATGGAACAAACCTTCTCCAAGTGATGGGGAATGTTAAGGGTAACTGTTCGATTATATATATGTATATAATTTTCTTGTCACTGCTTTTCGATTCTTGTCTTGTTAAGATTATTGATGGTTCAAAGGTCATTACATCATCGTAATTGCTTTTACGGGAGTGGTACCACCACCTGAAAAACCAGTGCTTAAAGATTACCTTCAACCCCAAGTCGTCGAGTCAAGTCCAGGTAATTCAAGAGCATAAGATACAAGGACCTGCAATTTATAACTCTATCATGAAAGTTCTTCCAAACTAATGGCTTCTGTCTACAGATTGTGACATCATCGAGGGGCCATCGCGAGTATCTCTCAATTGTCCTATAAGGTACCACCTCTACTCTTTTTTTTTTTTTTTTTTTTTTTTTGTGTTATGTTATGATTTTTTTTTCGGTCAGTGATTTAGTCTCCATTAAAACAGTCGCAGGCGGATCAAGCTTCCAGTCAAGGGCCAGTTATGTAAACATCTTCAGGTGATGTAACTCCATATTTTTAAATTGTCATACAAAAGAAAAAATAAGAATTTCTTGAAGATAATGTGGATGTTACCTTCTCTTTCACTTGATATTTGTTAGTGATATGGTATTTTCTGCTGCAGTGTTTTGATTTCTTAAACTATGTCCACATAAATATGAGAAACCCTTCCTGGCGCTGTCCACATTGCAATCAATCTGTTTGCTACCCTGAGATCCGTTTAGATCAAAACATGGTCAAGGCAAGTAGCTATCTGTGTTGTAGTTTGCTTACTGCTACATTTTAGCATAGCAGCTTAATATAAATAACTCGTTTCATATCATATGCTCAGATATTAAAAGATGTGGAACCGAATGCTGCTGATGTAATCATTGATGCTGGTGGTACATGGAAGGTTGCTATGAAAACTGGTGAGCCCAAGGAACCAGTGCGTGAGATAATTCATGATCTTGAAGATCCAATGAGCTTCTTAAACTCTGGTCCAGTGGTTTTGGATCTTACTGGGGATGATGATGATGCCGAAATGGAACTGTTTGGTGACACCAAGGTTGAAGATAGGAAGCCCCATTTGTCTGATGTTCCGGGTCAATCTATTGATAACAACACAAGTAAAGATGCTACAGCCGATGATTACTGTTCGATATTCGATATCTCTGATGTGATAGCACTTGACCCGGTGATAACATCTGCTTTGGGTAACACTGCGCAACAACCGCATCAGGCTTTGAATACTGGAACAGGTCAAGGAGTCTCAAACTTATCCCATATACCATCGTCCCGAGATCCAATACCGGTACCTGTGTCATTCTCACAGACACCATCTCCAAGAGATAGACCAGCAACTACTTCCACCGTCTTCACCATACCAATTTCCTCTCCCCTAGTCTCTCAGGTTCATGCTTCATCTGTTACGCCCACCGGAACATATCCTGGTAGAACCTCTAGTCCAAGATGGAACCAGACTTATCCATATCAAGCGTCATCAGTGACACCTTTATATAAGGTTTGTGAATCCGTCTGACAGAATAGTTTTTTCTCTCGAGTATTCTTATGTTGATGATATTTGTTCCTTGCAGAGCCAGAGGGTCCCAGCTCCAGTTACGGGCCAGTCGGCTGCGAATGTGTCGTCTTTTGTGCAGTCTCAGCATGTCCCTAGAGTACTCACTAGCCAATCTAACAGTAATGCCATCAGAGGTCTTACCAGTACCAATGTATACACTCAAAGGCAGCACCCAACTGGTCCCACTGTTCATTCCGTCTCTCGAACCAGTGACCTAATGGATGTGGACTCCACTGGTCCTGATACAACCAACTGGCGCCCGAGAATGCGAGGAAGTCTTGCTCCCGGTTCCCATTCCACTGCCCTTGACCACATTATCATCCGACCTACTCAACCTTCTCCAACTTCTACTGGGATTCAAGGTTCACAGCCAGTTCAGGCACCATCGGTTCAAACGTCTCAAGCTCAGCAACCTTTTTCAACCGCTGCCTATAGAACCGAGACAGTTCCGTCGCCCACTCCTGGCTTCACGAGGCCTTCTGGACCGACAGCATCATGGAGAACTTGAGAGGTTAGAAGGGGATTTGGTACTCTTTAGGACACAACACTAACAAAAATGAACCTTGTAACTTATCATTTTCCCCATAGGATTCTGGTATGCTAGTCAGGTTTTGTTTATGATGGTTTAGTTTTGGTTGTAATTGTTTAGCGTCTGATGAGTGTTAGCTTGTAATGACGATCAAAACATAATCGTTATCATTACTACTATTGTATAATGAATAAAGATTCCTTCATTTTCTCAACTTTTGCAATAATGCGTAAAATCGAAAATTTTATGTGGTGACAGAATCTCAGCAAGTGAAAGGAAAAATACTATTTGTATTCACAGAATTGAAAATCCTATAGTTCCTAATTTGTTTTTACTTGATCCTACCATTTTGTAAATCATCTAAACCAAACCTATTTGTTTTCTTCTTCTTTTTTTTTGGGTATAAACCAAATCTAGAATTTTGTTTTGTGCGATTTATTTTTGTCTTACTAACCAAAATTAAATAAATAAAAATACAAATGCAAATAATTATATGTAAAATAAACTATTCTATTGTCAACTTATAGTTTAAAATACCACTGTTTATAAATTAATTAAAATAATTATAATTTGTTTAATTATTTGGTTTTAGTTTCTTGGTTTTTAGATGCAAATTTGTTTTGCTTTGACTAGTTTATATATGATTTTATTAACCAAATTATGGTGGACTAGTGGTTTCGTCCGAGGTATAAAGTATTTTATTGAATATAAATCAGAGATTGATTTCTCTCCGATGTTTCAAAAGAATTTTTGCTCTTTACAGCTTCACCATTCGTAGATTTATTTAGTGATAAGCAAACCCATATTTCTACGGATCCGAGAAATAATTTGGTTTTAACTTTAGAATTGTCTCGATTAGAAAAATGATTTTATTGGACTCATGATTTATGTAAAGGATTATTGGTTTGATTTCGATTAAACTGGTTGAGATGGCTACCCTAATGCTATATAAGCCTATTGTTTTGGAATAGAGAGGATTTAATTTAGAAAATACCCTAAAATACAACAAAACCAAGTATTTGATCCAAAAATATCATAACATTCGAACATTTCTAAAAGATACTATAAACATTGGGTTTAGAAAAGGATCCTAAAAGTTCCGGAAGGTTTTTGCTAAATCATTTAAGACCCTTTTCCTAGATTATTAGGAACAATTTATCACTACAATTTTTGTGATATTTTTGAAAATTTAAGATTTTGGTAGTAGTTTTAGAATACAAAACATAAAATGTGATTTTTTTTGAGAATGACCCATTCATTTTGGTTACATGATTATTAAGACTAAGGTTTTTTTTTTTTTTTTTTTTTTTTTTTTTTTTTTTTCTAAAGACTAAGGTTTTAAGCTATGCCTAATTGCCGAAGCTTATATTCAACACATATTCCCTAAGTCAGACAAAGAAAAAATCATGGCATAATAATCAACATATATGTAAAAGTCATAACTGTTACATTCATTTCAAATCTGTTTTATATATACACTTGTGACTCTTGGGAGATGTGTGGGTCAGTGGAGTGATTAACACCATAATCAGCTTCAATATAATTAATTAGAGATTAGAGAAACTAGAGAGGAACTGGAGCTGTCTGAGGAGAGGATTAAGAGTCTCCATGAGCTTCTCACAAGGATGGTTATGAATGCCTTCGTAAGTCGTTACGACGACGTTTGGATCTTTTGCCAATCTCTGCACTTGTTTCTTCACGTTGCATGTGTGGTACGTACATCTGTAATAACTCCTGTATTTTGTCAAATTTGTGATATATTATTAATTATTAATTTTGGTAGTTTGATCTACTCTTTTATTTTAATTTTATGTGAAAAATACATCGAATTTTTGACCAATCTCCAGCTGCAATCACTTCAATATCAATACAATCATATCGGATTAAGCTAATGTTTTCTAACCATGAAAAGTTTTGATCGATTCCATATTTGGGAATTCTACTTAAAAATGATGTATATACACTAAATAATATATAATATAACAAACACATATATATATTATATATATATATCAAAAAAGAAGAAGAAGCATGTAGTTTAGATACCTAGGATGAGCATTGTTCTTGACAGATTTCTGACCGTACTTACGCCAACGATAACCATCATCAAGAACATCATCATCACTCCTTGTATGAAACGCAATCCTTGGAACCTTCTTCGATCTCTTCTCTTTCTTCGTCTCTTTCTCTCCTATTTGATCATTCTCGGGTGGCGGCAGCGCAGGCACAGGCACAGGCACATGTAAGCTCGCTGGATACCAAGAAGAAGAAGAAGAAGAAGGCAGATCTACGTCGCCGGAAAATGTTAACGGATGCATCATGGTTAGGGTTTTGTCAACAAAGGAAGAGAAGGTGTTGTTGTTTTCGACATCTAGGCTTAGCATAGGATTGATGTCTTGTCTTTCCATTGTTCTATAAGTCTCTCTAGCTCTTTCTTTCACACTATATGTATAGATGTGGAATGTTAGATTGTGAAGAAGAAGAGAAGAAAGAAGAGTAAAAGGGCATTGAGGCCAACTAAGTTCACCTAATTTTCTGTTCAACTGCCTTTTACTTCCATTTAATTCCTTGTGTTATTAAACTTTTATTATTATCTCCTTCTCTCTTTTTTCTTCTTCTTCTTTTATATATGAGAGATTAATTGTATTGGAATAACATATGTCGTCATCCGGTAAAATTTTATACAAAAAGTTAATTTCTTAGTGCTAAGGAAATTTTATTAAGAAACCATAAAGTTGTTCTTAATTCACTTATGCTTATCTATATCCATAAATTGCTACTTAGTAGACTTTTACCTTCTTGATAAAAATTAGTTGTTTTTGGTGTTTTCCTTTACCAATCAATGATATAAATTTAATTAAACTGACAATAGTCAAAGGTCTAGACTCTAATAGAATTTTCAGGAAGAATTTAAAGTTACATGCAAAACAAAATTCTAAATTTTTTAATCGTAGTATTATATTTTTGTGTTAGTAGTGAAAGCTCATAGAACCTGACTGATCATAAAATGTGAAGCGAATCGATTTCAAATTATATAAGCAGAGTGAATGAGTGATGTAATATATAATCCCTATAAAATGAAAAATAAGTTACATTTGGTTCATTCATGTTTGGATCAAACCATTTCTTGTGGATATCCATTTGAGTGTAGGATTTGTTGCTACAGTTATTTATCTATTTCATGGAAATGAAGTGGCGTGGCTCCAAATACGGATAAACGAGTATTAAATTCAGCTTAATCGTATTATTATGGTTGTAGTGGTTAAGAATCTCACTTGACTTCTAAATCATATTAACCCAATTTTACTCTATAAACACGTGGAAGTTTCCCATCATCTATAAGGCTACAAAGCATGAGATACAAAAAAAAAAAAGGGTTCACCGATTATACAAAACAACTCTGTAAATCTTTTTTTTTTTTTTTTTTTTATGAAATCTTATTATTTTTAAAAATAAAATCTTATTATTTTGATTCAATATCAACCAAAAAAATCAAAAGAAAAACATTTTAAAAACCAAAAATATATATTCTCCTACTAGAATCAATATTCTAAAATATGCTATATGCTAGACGCACGATAGAACACTATATAACGTATAAACATGTATATACGGCCGTTTATATGAGAACTATACGGTACATAAATTTTGTTAAAATATGCATATAAGTTACAAACTATAATAATAATAAAACATAAGTATAATAACCATGATAAATACTATATCAAAATATTTGAAATTTTCACTTTTACAAAACATTTAAAATGATAAAATTATTTTATAGTTAATTTTTTGGAGCGAAATTTTTTTTTTTTCAAAATATTAACAAAATAATATAAGTTATTGAGATTTTGAAAAAACGCCGTATATACAAAATTTACTGTATAAACATCATATATACGAACCATGTAGTTTTATTCGTATTAAATAATTGTATAGTTATTTTTCATCGTATAACATATATACACCTATATATATCATATATATAACTGTACATACCGTATTTTAGAACACTGGTTAGAATAGTAAAATTTCAAACACTGATGTAAAATAAAATGTAATAACACGGGAAAAAATGATTTTGTAAGTAAGAAATAAAAAATGAGGAAGTTTTTTTTTACACTGAAAAAAAAAAAATGAAACAATATGTTATGTGAGCCCATAGATAAACCCTTTTTTTTTTTCCTTTTCTTTTCTTTATCTCTGTCTCTCCATCGAACTCTGAAGAGAAGAAAAAATCGCAATTCCAATGGCGTCGATATTGGGTGATTTGCCTTCTTTCGATCCTCACAATTTCAGTCAACATCGTCCCTCTGATCCTTCTAATCCTTCTGTTAGTTCTTCCTTATTCTCTCCCGTTCTCATCATCATCATCTTCGATTATGTTTAAATCTTCTTCGTATCGGTGAAACTTGAATAAAATTCCAGATGTTTGTATTGATCTGTAATTTTCTGAATTCCTTCAAAATTTTCAATTTTTCGGATCTGACTTCGGTTTTTACTTAGTCGTAGTGACAAAAATTGTGGACTCAGACTCGGTTTTTGAATCTGGCATTTGATTTTCGAATTTGTTCAGAGAGATATTTCAAAATGTGTATTTGGGTTTGTTGGTTAATTGATCTGCGTTAATAAAGTAGCAATTTTTGTTAGACTGATTGATCTTAGAATCATAATTCAGATTACATTGGTCTCTGTTGTTTAAGTACTAAGACAAGATCTTGTTATCTCATATCAAATGAAGAAGAATACGCAAAGTTTCGAACTTTTGCAGGTTCCAATTAGCAAATGCCACTTAAAAGAAGATTTTGATTAAGCTTGAAGATTAGACTTTTGATTGAGTTATGTTCATATTTTGTGTGCAGAGGATGATTCCTACTACGTATCGTCCTACTCACAACCGTACACTTCCACCACCAGATCAAGGTTAAATAGAAGTCACGGTTTTTTATTAATCTTGCGTGTTCTTCGGTTAGAGATTTTCGAATATAATTTACTTTTGAAGTAGTGTTTTTGGCCAGAGACTGATCTTGAACTTTCTTTGATTTGAGTGATCATAGTGTAGAGAAACTATCTTGTACATTGAATCACTTGTTAGAATCTCGAGACAAATTGGATGTAATCAAATATGCTTCTACTAATTGTTAATTTTTTGTTCATTGTAGTGATAACTACAGAAGTGAAAAACATACTCATACGCAGCTTCTATCAACGATCTGAAGAAAAGGTAAACAAACTCTCAACTCTTAATCCTCAAAGTTATTAAATATCCGATTCGAATCATCTTTAATTTAACGTCAAAGGAAAATGGACAACAATATATCGCGCGATTATAGAGCAAATCTTAAACCTCTTTTAGAGAACCAAACTGTTGATTATGTATTTGTGACAAATCTTTCATTTGCAGTTGAGACCAAAGAGACCGGCTTCAGAGCACCTGGCAGCTGAGCATGGGAACAAGCATTTCCGCGCAGCGTCTTCATCATCAACTACTCAGGGATTATAAAACCTTACCCTGTTTCAAGCGTTATGATAATGGTCATTTGTATGTGTTGTTCTTATTAGTGTTTTTACAAAGGTGCCTTCAATGTAGAGAAAAAAGAAGAAGATAAAGATCAGCTAATAAGAGTAATGTAGACAAGATGTGTATGTACATAACATTCATGTTTTTACTTTTTCTTTTCTATCAAACAATGTTGCGGCTTCAGTAATGTGGTGAACATAAAAGTCAAATCGAACCGAGTTCTTTTGACTTGAAATCGGACCCCGAATGGTTTATAAATTGTTAATAGACCGGACTGAACCGGATTAAAATAAATCTTGGTCGGGCCCGTTCACGTAGTTATGGGCCCAATAGCATTTCCCAAAACGTCAATTCGTTTTTTCTTTCTTTATTTTTAAACGAATTAAAATACTGCTTGTGCCTTGGCGATTAAAAATCATCGGTTTAGATTTCGCACAAAAATTACAGTTGAAAAATGGGGTTTGAGAACCCTAATTCAAATCTTCCTGATTCGTCGTCTTCCTCCAAATTGTCTTTGATTCTTCAGCTCTTAGCTAATTTTCACCAGAAAATGAAAAGCTTTTCAAAACAAAATTCTGATTTACCAATAATAAGCAAAAAGATAAGGCCAGTGGTCTCAAGTCTCGACGACTGTAAGGCGTTACTTTATTTATGAGTCGTCGTCTACTTTGTGGGAAACACCACTTGTATTTTCCTCTACACTTATATTCCAATTTCGTAGAAATTTCTCTTCTCTTTAATTTATAAACCATTTTGATACTTTCTTCAAAATCATTGTGAGATCTCTTATGGCTTCGTCTTCTTCTTCTTCTTCTTTGTCTCACATCAAGAGATACCATGTCTTCTCGAGCTTCCATGGTCCAGATGTTCGTAAAGGGTTTCTCAGTCATTTACACACTCATTTCGCAAGCAAAGGGATCACTACGTTCAATGATCAGAAGATTGAGAGAGGCCAGACAATCGGACCTGAGCTCGTACAAGCAATTAGAGAATCTCGAGTCGCGATCGTGGTGCTATCGAAGAAGTACGCTTCTTCAAGCTGGTGTTTAGATGAATTGGTTGAAATCTTCAATTGCAAAGAAGCTTTGGAGCAGATTGTTATGACTATTTTTTACGAAGTTGATCCGTCTGATGTACGAAAACAGAGGGGAGATTTTGGGAGCGCATTCGAGAAAACATGTCACGGGAAAAGTGAGGAGGTGAAGCAGAGATGGAGCAAAGCTTTGGCTGATGCAGCAACCATTGCTGGAGAACACTCTCTTAATTGGTATGTGCTTTTATTTTTTCTTAAGCAATGCTTCAATTTTTCTAAATTTAGACTCACCTACTCGATTTTGTCTTTGCTTTTGTTTAGGGCTAATGAAGCAGAGATGATCCAAAAGATTGCTACAGATGTTTCAAACAAACTTAATTTGACACTGTCGAGAGATTTTGAGGGGATGGTGGGGCTTGAAGCTCACTTGAATAAACTGGACTCTTTGTTATGCCTTGAGTGTGATGATGTGAAGATGATTGGTATTTGGGGTCCCGCTGGAATTGGTAAATCTACCATTGCTAGAGCTTTATATAACAAACTCTCTAGTGGTTTTCAACTTAGATGTTTTATGGAGAACCGCAAGGATAGTTATAAGACCACAATGAGTGTTGATGGCTATGGTTCGAAGTTGTCTTTGCAAAACCAACTTCTGTCCGATATTTTGAACCACAAGGATATGAGGGTAAATCATTTAGGTGCAATCAAAGAACGGCTACAAGATCAAAGAGTGCTTATCGTTCTTGATGATGTAGATGATCTAGAGCAATTAGAAGTTTTGGCTAATGAACTTTCTTGGTTTGGTTCTGGAAGCCGGATCATTGTTACCACAGAAGATAAGAAGATTTTGAAGAACCATGGGATTAACCATATCTACCATGTGGATTTTCCATCCGAGAAAGATGCTCTTGAGATCTTATGTCGATCTGCTTTCAAACAAAGCTCTGTACCAGATGGTTTTCAAGAGCTCTCAAAGAACGTAGCTGAGTTTTGCGGTAATATTCCATTAGGCCTTTGTGTTGTGGGTTCATCTTTGCGTGGGGACAGCAAGCACGAGTGGGAACTTCAACTATCTAGGATCGAAACTAATATTGATGGCAAAATTGAGAAGATATTAAGAGTGGGATATGACAGATTGTCGAAGAAAGATCAATCTATATTCCTTCACATTGCGTGCTTCTTCAATAATCACGGTGTTGACCATGTGGCATCAATGCTCGCTGACAGTGGCTTGGATGCTAGAAATGGGTTAAAGACCTTAGCCGAGAAATCTCTCATGCATACCGATGGGAGTACAGTAATGCACTATCTACTACAACAACTGGGTAGACAGATAGTTTTTGAACAGTCTGACGAGCCTGGGAAGCGTCAATTTTTAGTAGAAGTCGAAGAGATTTGTGATGTATTGGCAAATGAAACAGTAAGTTCTTACACATGTATGTATATTCTCTAAAGGTTGCATATTGTTTTATGATACCAATTTCATCAGTCTTCTTTTGCAATATTTGGTAGGGTACGGGATCCGTCATTGGTATATCACTTGATACATCCAAGATCGGTGCGTTTTCTATAAGTAAGCAAGCTTTTGAAGGGATGCGTAATCTCCGATTCCTAAGAATCTATAGCAGTTTGTCTGGTGGAGAAGATACGTTGCAAATACCAAAAGATATGAAGTATTTACCACGTCTTAGGTTACTACATTGGAACTCATACCCAAGAAAAAGTCTTCCTCCAAGATTTCAGCCGGAATGTCTCGTCGAACTTCGTATGTCAAGAAGCAAACTCGAGAAGCTCTGGGGAGGTATCGAGGTTGGTATTTGATATTCTTTCATATGTTTATGATGATTCAACGTAAATAAGATATTTCTCATTTGTTGTGTGTTATCTTGCAGCCTCTTCATAGTCTCAAGAGCATAGATCTGAGCTATTCCTATTTGTTGAAAGATATCCCAAATCTTTTAAATGCTACTAATCTGGAGACATTGACACTTGCATATTGCTCAAGTTTGGAGGAGCTTCCCTCTTCAATTAAAAATCTACATAAACTGAAAAAGTTGACGATGAGGCACTGCGAAAAGCTACAAGTTCTTCCCACTAACATCAACTTAGCATCTCTTGAGGAAGTCGACATGAGTTTCTGCTCGCAATTGGCAAGTTTTCCAGACATTTCTATTAACATCAGAAATCTCAATGTAGGATTCACAAAGATTGAAGAAGTTCCATCCTCTATTAGGAATCTACACAAACTGAAAAAGTTGGGTATGTATTTATGCAAAAAGCTACGACTTATTCCCACCAACATCAACTTAGCATCTCTTGAGGAAGTCGACATGAGTTTCTGCTCACGATTGAGAAGTTTTCCTGATATTTCTATTAACATCAGACATATCGATGTGGGAAACACAAAGATAGAAGAAGTTCCATCCTCTATTAGGAATCTACACAAACTGAAAATTTTGAAGATGAAGAACTGCAAAAAGCTACGAGTTATTCCCACCAATGTTAACTTAGCATCTCTTGAGGAAGTTGACATGAAAGATTGCTGGCAATTGGAAAGTTTTCCAGATTTCTCGAGTAACATCAAGAATTTCAGTGTAAAAGGCACAAAGATAAAAGACCTCCCTCCATCGGTTGTTAGATGTTGGTCTTGTCTTGAGTGGCTTGAGATAGGCAGCAGAAGCCTCAAGAGATTAACACATGTACCTGTAAGTGTAACTTGGCTAGACCTAAGCAAAAGTGATATAGAGTTGATTCCAGATTGCTTCATTGATCTCCCGCATCTTGTAGATCTGATCGTTGAAAACTGCCCAAAACTCGTGTCAGTTCCAGCTCTTTCCCCTTCGCTCAAGTCCCTAAATGCAAACGAATGTGTATCACTCAAGAAAGTATGTTGCTCTTTCCACAACCAAACCAAGAGACTCTCGTTCTACAACTGTTGGAAACTGGATGAAGAATCAAGAAGAGGAATCATACAACAATCAGTTCAGGACTATATATGCTTACCAGGTAAAAAAATCCCTGAAGAGTTCACTCACAAAGCTACAGGGAACTCCATAACCATCCCTCTGGCTGCATGTGGTGAGGCTACTTTCTCTGCTTCCTCAAGATTTAAAGCTTGCTTTCTGCTTTCGCCAATTGAGGAGTGCCATCTTACTATAAGCTGTCGAGCAAGAAGCAAAGGAGGTGTTACAATGAACAGCATTTACAGTTCTGCACGACTATCCGATCTGTCTCCTCCGTCGGAACATCTGTTTATATTTAGTGGTGACTTGTTTCATCAACTAAACGGATGCCATGAAGTGGAGACTATATTTGAGTTCAGTTGCGAGGACAACGATGACAAGATTATTGAGTGTGGTGTAGAGATCGTGACAGAGGAAGCTGAGGGTAGCAGTTACAGCCAAGTGGACAACTTTGAAACTGTGAGTAGCAGCAGAGAACAGGCAACAACCATCACAACACAGATGGAGACGGAGAGGAAGACTAAGAAGCAGAAGATCTCAAGATGAAAACATCAAAACCAGTAAACATACAGGTTTTCGGAGTTGGCTTGGGAAGCTTGGTCTGAAGAGAAGAAGATGAATAAGACAGCCTGGAACGTGGAATCTGATTAGACCAAACAGGTTTTAGTAATATTGTGGTGTGGAAGAAGATAGAAGAACAGATCCTAGGATTCGGGCAGGGGAAGAAGATCGTGTGTATATATTAAGGGTACTTAGTGTCTGTACATTTGTAGTAATCTAAATATTTAGAGAAATTTGAATATTACTAGTCTGTTTCTAGTACATATGTGAAAATAGTTATGCTTTTCATCTGTAAAGGCTTGATGGATTACTGATATTCGACATTAGCCATAGTGCTAACGAGATTGTTCCCGGTTTTTTCACATGTTTCGCTTAGGTCTCCCCCATTACCGAGCATAAGTATTTAGTTTACACTAGAGACCAGTTTCTTCAATTTCTGTTGTTGACTTGTTTGTTGATGATATGGATTTCTAAAGGAGATATGTTTCTCCACTTTGTAGTCGATCGATGCGATTCTTGGATCCTTAGGGATTCTGATCCCAAAGGAGCTGTTTCATCTGTGTTCACTAAAGAAGCTGTAAGCTTTTTGTAGTTTTCTTCATACAATAACACTCTTAGTAGCGTATACAGTGGATTCATACCTAAGCTAGATCCCTAAGTTGATGGAATTAGTATATATATTTATGGATACGGTAACACGCCAACACTCTAAGAGTAGAGAAAGTAGTAGGAGATGTATAGATTAGTTATGTGCAAAAATCTGTTTTGTCTTGCAAAACCTTTGTGAGTTGGTGAATAATAGACAAAGCATATCCCAGTTTTGTCATTACGCTAGTTTATGTATGAGTGACACGGTTTTAGTTTAATAGACAAACCCTTATTATATTTTTTCATTGCTTTGTCAACATTCTTTAGAGATGGATTATCTGAGTTTCACAAGGACATTTCTAATAGTTTTGAGTTTTGACACAATCACTAGGACTTGAATATTCTTCAGAATCGAATCAAAATCAATTTGTTGATTTAAGTTATTGGGCCCTTTCACATGATTATCTTAAACTTTTTTGGGCTATCATAATAAACCCAAGGTCGGCCCATTCACGAATTGAAACTCCGGTTTAGTTATACAGAATTATCGGTCCGATGGTCCCTAATTGAAAGTCCGGTTTACTTCTTCTTCTTCTTCCCACTAATCTCCGATCTTCTCTAAACTCATTTCAGCTGCAATCTCTACAAAATCAAGCTCCGATTTAAAAAAAATCAGTGGTGCTCAAGGACTTCGAGGGGATAGATAAGATAGCTTATCTAAGAGATTATGAGCCCGAAGCTATTCAGCTCTCTAAAGATGAAAACATCAAAGGCATTTGAGTTTAATCTGGTGTTAGAAGAAGCGGATAAAACCTGAATCTTTTGGTTTTGCTAAACTCTATATTTGTGGCGGTGAGTGAGATACTGTTTGAATTCAGCTGCAGTTGTATATTTTTTAACAGGATTACGGAATCAACAGTGACGGAGGAAGCTGAGAGTAGAGGCAGCAACAAAGTTAACAACTTTGAATATGTATGCAACAGTGATAGAGCTGTTCTTTGAGGTTGTAGGATTTGGTATGGGGAAGAACACAGAACCTCCATTATCTTAGGTCTACATTTGTAAGATTTTAAAGGCTTGCCTTGTGCTTTTGCCGTCTAAGAAGCAAAGGATGTGTGGAAATTAACAGCATTCACAATTTCGCATCAGATCATCTGTTTATATTTGGTGGTGACTTGTATCATCAACAAAACAGATGTCATGAAGTGGATATCACCATGAGAAGAGGTTCTCTTTGAGTTCATTTACTGGGACAATGAGGACAACAATATTGAGTGCGGTGTACAGATACTGAAAGAGATAGCTGAGTTTTAAAAGGTTTTTACAGGTCATAGGATTTGGTCCGGGGAAGAAGACAGAACCTCCATAATATTAGGGGGTAGTGATTGTCTGTCTTGTGTATATTTCTGATTATCCAAATCTTTTGAGAGATTGGAATATCTAATCCTAGATGTGAATACTACTAGTCTCTCACTGGAGTATACATGGTTCATTGGAAAATAGGAGTCTGGATATGGGAGATACAACATTAATAGATCCTAGATTTGTGTCATGGTCTCCCTCCTCTAAAAAGACTCAGTAAAGATTCTTACTTTAATTTGGTTCTTGCTCGTTCGCTGGAATCTCTAAGTGCAAGTAACCGTGAATCATTGTTGAGTGTCCCTAAGCAACACTCCATGCATTTCCACAATTGTGTGAAACTGAAGAAAGAAGCAAGCAGAGTAACTATACATGAATGAGCTTACCGGTGCACATACCTTTTACATTTACATAACCATATAAAACTCCTTTGACGAAGAAGAATCAGGAGGGCTTAGAGATAACACCAATCATCAAGGTTTGCACCTATCACTTTCTTTCACTGTTAGGATGGTTATGTGTTCATTAGGGATAATATTTGCTGCATCTGTCGAGAAAAGTAGACATTCCAATTATTTATTTGTTTTATTAGGTAAATAGAAAGAAAAAACCAAGTCAATTGATTCCATAGGTTTGCAATTATCTTGAAAACTATTGTGCCAGATATATAGTTTTTATATACTGACTACCAATGATCATTCCGTGAGTTCCACCATAGATTGTTTTTCTAAGAAACATATATAGGAAGATAATTTATTTTTTCTCATCCTTTCTATATTGTCAATGACTACTTCATGCTTTTTTTTTTTTTTTAATGTGTCATCGACTGACTATGAAGAAGTTTTCTATTCATTGCTCGTCATTATACCATAAGAATTTGCATCTATTTGAAGTTTATCCTCTATTTAAACTTTAAGCTTTTGCATCAATTAGAACACCCTTATCACCTCCTAGATCAAGATCATTGCGACTCTGATATATAAATATTTTCTTGAACTTATCATAGCCCTCTTTCTCATGGCCTCTTCTTCTGCATCTTCTTCGTCTCAGATAAAGAGATACCATGTCTTTCCAAGCTTCCACGGCCCAGATGTTCGTAGAGCCTTTCTCAGTCATTTACATAGTCACTTTGAAAGCAAAGGAATCATGATGTTCAAGGATAAGGAGATTGAGAGTGGCCATACGATCGGACCCGAACTTGTACAAGCAATTAGAGAATCGAGGATCTCGATTGTTGTGCTCTCAAAGAATTATGCTTCTTCGAGCTGGTGTTTAAATGAGCTGGTGGAAATATTTAATTGCAAAGATGCTTGGGGCCAGAAAGTGATGACGATTTTTTACGAAGTTGATCCATCCGATGTACGGAAACAGAGCAGTGATTTTGGAAGGGCGTTCAAGAAAACATGTAGAGGTAAAAGTAAAAAGGTGAAGCTGAGATGGAGCAAAGTTCTGACTAATGTCGCAAACATAGAAGGAGAAGATTCTATATTTTGGTATGTACATCTTTCTTGGTTCATTAGTTTAGATAGAGTGCCTTTATAATTCTTAATTAACATAGAAAAAATATATTATTTCTTAATCAATGCTTTAATGGTAAAGTTTCTCTAATTTTAAACCCACCAACATGATTTTGTTTGCTTTTTCTGAGAAACTGAGTTCCTCAGTTTGACGTACAGAGATTTTGTTTCTTTTCTTAGGGATGATGATGCTAAGATGATCGAAAAGATTGCTGCCGATGTTTCAAACGAACTGAATGTGACACCATCAAGGGATTTTGAGGGGATGGTGGGGTTTAAAGCTCACTTGAATAAACTGAACTCGTTGTTACGACTTCAGTCTGATGAAGTGAAGATGATTGGAATTTGGGGTCCTGCGGGAATTGGTAAGTCAACCATTGCTAGAGCTTTATATAACCAACTTTCTAGCGTTTTTCAACTTAAATGTTTTATGGGGAACCTCAAGGGAGGTTTTAAGAGTATTGGCGTTGATGACTATAATATGAATTTGATTTTGCAAACACAACTCCTGTCCAAGATTTTGAACCAAAAGAATATGAAGATAGATAATTTAGGTGGAATAAAGGAACGGCTAAAAGATCAAAGAGTGCTTATAGTTCTTGATGATGTGGACGATCTAGAGCAATTAGAGGTTTTGGCTAAAGAGCTTTCTTGGTTTGGGTTTGGAAGTCGGATTATCATTACCACGAAAGATATAAACATTTTAAAGGCACATGAAATCAGTGATATCTACCATGTGGATTTTCCATCTAAAGAAAAAGCTCTTGAGATCTTTTGTCTATCAGCTTTCAAACAAAGGTCTCCGCGGGATGGTTTTGAAGAGCTTGCAAATAAAGTAGTACAGTTTTGCGGTAACCTTCCGTTGGGTCTTTGTGTTGTGGGTTCATCGTTACGTGGATGGAGCAAGGACGAGTGGGAATGTCAATTATATAGGCTAGAAACTAGTCTTGAAAGAAAAATTGAGAAAGTATTAAGAGTGGGATATGATAGATTGTTAAAAGAAGATCAAGCTCTCTTTCTTCATATTGCATGTTTCTTCAACAATGAGGATGTTAATCACGTGACAACCCTACTCGCTGACAGTAACTTGGATGTTGGAATTGGGTTGAAGTCCCTAACTGATAAATCTCTCGTGCATACATCTACCGATGGGCGGATAGTGATGCACTGTTTACTACAACAATTGGGTATACAAGTAGTCATTGAACAGTCTAACGAACCTGGGAGACGTCAATTTTTAGTAGAGGCACAAGAGGTTCGTGATGTACTAGCAAATGAAACAGTAAGTACTTACATATATCATATATGTTATCTTGAGATATCGTTCAATAAATATTTCACATGGTGATGACAATTTCATCTGTTTGTTAGGGTACAGGGTCTGTCATTGGTATATCATTTGATATGTCCAAGATCAAGGAATTTTCGTATAAGTAGGCGAGCCTTTGAAGGTATGCGTAATCTCCAGTTCTTAAGATTTTACATAAGCAATGGAGGCTTCCATTGGAAAGTTAGATTTTTAGAGGAGATGGAATATCTACCTCGTCTAACATTACTAGATTGGAAATCATACCCGGGAAAACGTCTTCCTTCAACATTTTGGCCGGAATATCTTGTCGAGATCCAGATGCAATTCAGCATGCTCGAAGAGCTATGGGGAGGAATCCAGGTTGGTATTTTATATAATTCAATATTGTTTTTGAATGATTCAAGTGTTCAACCTAAATATAATATTTTTCATTTGTTGTGTAGCCCCTTGTAAATCTCAAGAGAATAGATCTGAGCTATTCCTGGAAGTTGAAAGCAATCCCAAATCTTTCGAAAGCTTCTAATCTTGAGATACTGAGACTTGTATTCTGCAAAAGTTTGGTGGAGCTTCCCTCCTCTGTTTTGAATCTTCATAAACTGAAAAAGTTGACAATGAAGGGGTGCAGTAAGCTACAAGTTATTCCTACCAACATCAACTTAGCATCTCTTGAGGAAGTCGACATGAGTAATTGCTCACTATTGAGAAGTTTTCCTGATATTTCGAGGAACTTCAGCCATCTCGATGTACGAAACACAAAGATACAAGAAGTTCCTCCATCAATTGACGAACATTGGTCTCGTCTTACATGGCTTCATCTAGGCAGCAGAAATCTCAAGACATTAAGATATTGCCCGGAAAGTATAAGGAAATTAGACCTAAGAAACAGTGAGATAAAGAGCATTCCAGATTGTGTCATAGGTCTTCCTTTGCTACAAAGTCTTATCATTCAAGACTGTAGAAAACTCGTGTCACTGCATGGTCTTCCTCGTTCGCTTTGGTGTCTTGATGCAACTGATTGTAGATCGCTCAAGAGCGTAGTTCTCTCTTTCCGTGATCCGTGTGCAAGTCTCAACTACCGCAACTGTGTGGAATTGGAGGAAGAAACACGGAAAAGAATCATACAACAATGGGATTACAATTATGTATGCTTGCCGAGTAGAGAAGTCCCTGTGGACTTCACTCACAAAGTTGCAGGAAACTCCATAACCATCCCTACAGGTTTTGATGGTGAGGGAGCTTTTTCAACATCCTCAAGATTCAAGGCTTGCCTTCTACTTTCTCCAATTGAAGGATATCCACTTTTTGAAATAACTTGTCGTCTAAGTAGCAAAGGAGGTCTGCTCCTAAACGAAGTTGAATATTGGATTTCAGGGCTGTCTCCTCAGTTTCTGACGGAACATCTAATAGTATTTTTTGGAGACTTGTTTCAAACAGACAATTGCCATGAACTGGATGTGACTACAAGTGAAATTTTGTTTGAATTCAGCTGCAGGGAAAATGATGATAAGATAATTGCGTGCGGTGTACAGATCTTGAGGGAGGAAGGTGAGAGTAGTAGTAGCAGCGAAGTCGACTGCTACGAAACTGGAGGAAATGTAAACCACAACACAGATACAAGACCAGATCGGTGATGATACATGATCCCTTGAGAAGAAGTTAGTAATTTCTTAGCTCCTTCACCATCTTCACGAGGTGGTACTATTTCATTAAAAAACCGGATGGAGATGGAGACTATCAACCTCAAGCTGCTCAGCAAAGATGAAAACATCACAGGTTGTTGGATTTGGGGTAGAAGAAGACAACATGCATCTTTAGCTTCTGCTAAACTCTATGTTTGATGCATATGAGATTCAAGTTTGGTTAGCAATGTATTGTTTCCTTGTGATCTCTTTTTGATTTTTTTGCTTTTTTCCATTGCTTGATCATCATTTATCTCCTTCATTTAACCTCAGTTACTTGTGTGTTGTGTGCCACTTAAAAATGACAGGTTGCTTTTTTTTTTGGTATCAAATGTGCATATTATTAAACTTGTGATCTTAGCTAGAGACTGATTTTGAACTTGTTTTGATTAATTATATACAACTTCAAGAACTATCTTTATCATGAATCTCTTCCTTACAATCTCCTCAGAGATATGAATTTGAGACAAATTGGTGTTAATCAGATTCAACAATATTAACTTTCATGGATTAAGATCAACGAGTTGAAAAAGGTAAAAACCAAATTACTTATGTGTATATGCAAAGCAATGTTCGTTAATCTGGTGAACATAAAAATCAATTTGGGGTTTAGAACCCTAATTTGAATATTTCTTGGTTATTTTCTTCCTCTTAACCATTCTCCATTCTGAGACTTCAGCTCCTGAGCTCATATCAAGATGAGCAATTTTTTTTTTTTTTTTTTTTGATAGAACAAAATGACAATCTTTTACTAAATAAAATTCTAATTTACCAATAAAAAAAAAAAGAAAAGAAAAAGGACACTGGTACTGGTACTCGTCAACGACGACTATAAGAAAAAAAACACTTGAATGGAGTCGTCGACGACTTTTGGGGAAACATGTTTGTATTTCTCTGTACACTTTCATACAAATTTCTCCATCGATAGCTTATCCAAAACCATTGGAACCTCTTAGTCTTATGGCTTCTTCTTCTTCGTCTCACATGATCAAGAGATACCATGTCTTTCCAAGTTTCCACGGTCCAGATGTCCGTAGAGGATTTCTCAGTCATCTACACACTCACTTTGCAATCAAAGGCATCACCACGTTCAAAGATCAGTCGATCGAGAGAGGCCTTACCATCGGACCTGATCTCGTGCGAGCGATTAGAGAATCTCGAGTCTCGATCGTGGTGCTTTCGAAGAAGTACGCTTCTTCAAGCTGGTGTTTAGACGAATTGGTTGAAATTTTGAAGTGTAATGAGGATTTGGAGCAAATCGTGATGACTATTTTCTACGAAATTGATCCTTCAGATGTTCGGAAACAGATCGGTGATTTTGGTAAAGCTTTTGAGAAGACTTGTGATGGTAAAAACTGAGGAGGTGAAGCAGAGATGGAGTGAAGCTTTGACTTATGTAGCTAACGTAGCTGGAGAACATTCTCTTAATTGGTATGTATGTAAACTATGCTTCAATGGTTGAAATTTTGTAAAATTTAGACTCACCAACTCTATTTTGTTTTGCTTTTGTTAAGGGCTAATGAAGCAGAGATGATCCAAAAGATTGCTACAGATGTTTCTAAGAAACTTAATGTGACACCATCTCGGGATTTTGAAGGGATGGTGGGACTTGAAGCTCACTTGAATAAACTGGAATCTTTGTTATGCCTTGAGTGTGATGATGTGAAGATGATTGGTATTTGGGGTCCTGCGGGGATTGGTAAGACTACCATTGCTAGAGCTTTGTATAACCAACTCTCTAGTAGTTATCAGTTTATCTGTTTTATGGGGAACCTCAGGGGAATTTATAAGAGTATAATGGATGTTGATGATTATGATTTGAAGTTGTCTTTGCAAAACAAACTTCTTTCCAAGATTTTGAACCAAAAGGATATGAGGGTAAATCATTTAGGTGCAATCAAAGAGTGGTTACAAGATCAAAGAGTGCTTATCGTTCTTGATGATGTGGATGATCTTGAGCAATTAGAGGCTTTGGCTAAAGAACCTTCTTGGTTCGGTTATGGAAGTCGGATCATTGTTACAACGAAAGATAAAAAGATCTTGAAGGCTCATGGGATTAATGATATCTACTATGTGGATTTCCCATCGAAGATAGAAGCTCTTGAGATTTTATGTCTATCTGCTTTCAAACAAAGCTCTGTACCAGAGGATTTTGAAGAGCTTGCAAATAAAGTAGCAAAGCTTTGCGGTGATCTTCCATTAGGCCTTTGTGTTGTGGGTTCATCTTTGCGTGGGGAAAGCAAGCACGAGTGGGAACTTCAATTATCTAGGCTAGAAAGCTGTCTTGATAGAAAAATTGAACAAGTATTAAGAGTGGGATACGACAAGTTGTTGAAGAAAGAGCAATCTCTCTTCCTTCACATCGCATTCTTATTCAACAATGAAATTGTTGATCATGTGAATACCATGCTCAGTGGAAGTAACTTGGATGTCACAAATGGGTTGAAGACCCTAGCCTCTAAATCCCTCGTGCATATATCTACCAATGGACGAATTGTGATGCACTATCTACTGCAACAATTGGGTAGACAGATAGTTCTTGAGCAGTCTAATGAGCCAGGGAGACGTCAGTTTCTAGTAGAAGTGGAAGAGATTCGTGATGTACTGGAAAATGAAACAGTAAGTTCTTACTTCTGACATATATATTCTCAGCAGATTGCCTGTTTTGTTAACAATTTCATCAGTCTTCTTTTTGTAATATTTGGTAGGGTACTGGTTCTGTCGAAGGTATATCATTTGATGTGTCCAAGATTCGCGAGTTCTCTATGAGTAAGCGAGCCTTTGAAAGAATGCGTAATCTAAAATTCTTAAGATTCTACAATGGAAGTGTTAGCTTGTTAGAGGATATTGAATATCTACCTCGTCTAAGCTTACTACATTGGGATTCATACCCAAGAAATAGTCTTCCTCCGAGATTTCAACCAGAACGTCTCGTCGAACTCCATATGCCAATGAGCAATCT
Organism: Barbarea vulgaris; assembly: GCA_963667165.1. Classification (NCBI taxonomy): domain Eukaryota; kingdom Viridiplantae; phylum Streptophyta; class Magnoliopsida; order Brassicales; family Brassicaceae; genus Barbarea; species Barbarea vulgaris. The sequence continues at coordinate 28,288,796 of OY763890.1, read as the reverse complement.
CGAGAGGCTATGGGAAGGAATTCAGGTTGGTATTTAGTATTTGTTAATACGTTTCCAATGATTTAACACAAGTGTGATATTCCTTATCTGTTGCGTTTGACATGTAGCCGCTTGCAAGTCTCAAGAAAATAGATTTGGGGTATTCCAGAAAGTTGATAGAAATCCCAAATCTTTCGGAAGCTACTAATCTCGAGACATTGACACTTACTAGATGCAATAGTTTGGTGGAGGTTCCATCCTCTATTTCGAATCTGCACAAACTGAAAAAGTTGACGACGTCATGGTGCATTAAGCTACAAGTTATACCCACCAACATCAACTTAGCATCTCTTGAGGATGTCGAAATGAATGATTGCTCACGACTGAGAAGTTTTCCAGATATATCTAGTAACATCAAGACACTTGATATAAGAAACACAAAGATAGAAGACCTTCCTCCATCAGTTGTTGGACGCTGGCTTTGTCTTGACTTGCTTTCTATAGGCAGCAAAAGCCTCAAGAGATTAAGACATGTCCCGGAAAGTGTAACGAAGCTAGACCTAAGAAACAGTGATATACATAGGATTCCAGATTGCGTCATTGGTCTCCCTCATCTTGTAGATCTTATTGTTGAAAACTGCACAAAACTCGTGTCAATACCGGATCTTCCCCCTTTGCTCGAGTCCTTAAATGCGAACCATTGTGCATCACTCAAAAGAGTATGTTGCCCTTTCAACAACCCAATCAAGGTACTCACGTTCTACAACTGTTTGAAACTGGATGAAGAAGCAAGAAGAGGAATCATACGACAAAGGGTTTTCAGTTATATATTCTTACCTAGCAAAGAAGTCCCTGCACAGTTCACTCACAGAGCTACAGGGAACTCCCTAACCATCCCTCTGGCTTCGGGTGGTGAGGGAAATGTGTCTGCATCCTCAAGATTTAAGGCCTGCATTCTGCTTTCGCCAATCAAGGACTACCGAGTTCTTACTATAACTTGTCATCTAAGAAGCAAAGGAGGTCTCCAACTTAACAGCATTAACAATTTTACACGGCTTTCATCAGATATGTCTCCTCGATCTCTATCAGAACATCTGTTTGTATTTGATGAACAAAACATATGCCATAAAGTTGATGGTACCATGAGTGAGATTCTGTTTGAGTTCAGCTGCTGGTACAATGATGACAAGATTATTGAGTGTGGTGTGCAGCTCTTGACTGAGGAAGCCGAGAGTAGCAGAAACAACAAAGTGGACAAGAACACCAAAGTGGACAAGTTTGAAATTGTAGGAAACAGGAACCACCAACGTGATGAAGCTGTTCATACAAGTCGTAAGATTTTGTCCGGGGAAGAAGACAGAATCTCCATTACATTATGGATAGTTATTGCCTTGTGTATATTTGGAATGATCCAAATCTTTAGAGAAATTGGAACATCTAATCAGCCTAGATGTTACTATTAGCTAGTCTGTCACTGGTATATATAATAGTCTTGCATTTCATCAGTTAAGGCTTGATGGATCACTAATTATGGACATTAGCCATAGGCATAGTGATATTGAAGTTATTATGAATATAGCTTTGCAATCCCTTCATTTTTTTAGGTTTCCATCACTAACGAGCATGAGCATGAGCATACACTGTGATACACTCCAGACCAGTGTTTCTTTTGGGCATGTGATTAAACGAGAGGAAAAAAAAAATCAAACGGGAGAAGGCAGACAGGTATGGATGACACGTGTAAGCCTCCGGAATGTGGAACATTGCTTCGTACCGGGACTAGAGCGAATGTAGTCCGGTTTTGGTTCGATTTTGACTTTCTCGGTTTAAAATGGATATGAATTACATAGGATTTGATCTGATTTTGTGATATACAGACGAATTCGAAATTTGATTCACTTTTGGTTTTGGATTTAGGTAGAGCAAAAAAAAAAATCGAACCAATTCAACGTAGCAGTTTACATGAATGAATATTATAGGATTAACTAGATTCAGATTTGAACATTTGGTATAATGTGGGTTAATTATTTTGATATATATTTGTAGTTTTTTTTAGTTTTATTGTTTATTTTTTTATAAAAATACAAAATTGACTCACAATATGGATATTAATTTGCAATTTTTGGTCTAAAAAGTTTATGGGTTTAAAGTCCATTTATTTATGCAAAAACATTATGTTGGTTTGCAAATATTGTCTATATCCGAACATGTTTTATTAGGCCTCTATCGCCATTTTCTGGTTCAGCCGCCACCTCCGATGTCTTTCATTGGTGCTCCCTCTTGCAATGTCGTGGAAAGTAGACTTTGCTTGTGATTCTGCAGAGTCGATAACTCTGTATCTTTCGAGCTCTATCTCACTTATCATTCTCGTCCTTTTACGAAAGTCAAGGCAATCGCTTTAGTTGTCTCTTGCTTCAACGTCAAAGTTCACTTTGAACCTGAATCTGGAAAACCCAACTTTGATGGTATTCAACATGGGTGTCCTCTCATAGATTTTCTCTCATGAGAATAGAAAGTTATGATATTTCTCCTCTGTTTATGAGGAAGATCTACCACCATTATTCTCTTTTTGGGAGAATCGTTCATACTATCCTCCTTCAAGAAGCGAATTTACTTCCATTGTATTTTCTCTCTATGGGAGATAGTACCTTTCTGGTTGGTCAGCCGAGAACTTTTTCTATGCTCGTAACCGCTGCGTTATCTTGTGTAGATGCCTTATCGAGACCAAAACCAGAAGATGCAATAGGAAAACCTGACGGTACAGACGCCTTTTCAAAGTCACAAGTTGCAGAAAATATAATGACTATCCGTCACTTAACAAATTATCTTGTTGTGAGACTTGAATTTTATTCGGAATCGATGACTTTCGAATCATCCGACATCTTTGTTGACGTGTTATCAAACTCTTATCCGTTTGAGTATCCTTTCCCTTGTTGGTTTACTTTCTTTGTTTTAGCTTTAGCTGTTAGGCATGCATATCGGGTCCGATGGTGCTTATCTATTTGTAAACTTTTAAGCATGGAATGAATTGGATGACAGAAAAACTTGCTATTTTTCGGTATATACGGATATCCCGTTCTAAAAAATAAATATAAAAATATTTATAAACAGTAAAGAAACAAAAAAAATTAGTAAGTCAAAATTACATGAAAAAATTCAAATATTTCCATTATACACGTCATGTCTCATATCCATCATAATTTTTTCGTCCTGTAACCGATCCCTTTTATATAATTACTTGTTTGAGATTAATTATTTACTTCAAGGGGAAAATGATTGAGTACGAGATTAGAACATGATATATGTATACCACACACTAATCATTATGATCCAATCAATGTTTTAGAATATTTTTACTCTGAAAATAACATATTTTATTCAAAAAAATTAATGAGAAATCATTTTAAATTTGTAATTATACAACAGTTATTTTTGAAAACTTTTAGACAAAAGTTATTTTTGGAAACTTTTAATAATATAATAAGGAAAAAAATTATTTTAAAATTAATGTGGTTTGTTGTTAGGTTGTAGACAATTATATATCTGAATATTTATCAAACAACCTTTTATTATTTTTATTTTTAACAATATTTTTATTTAAAAGACATATAATTTGGGTCAATTTAAAAGTTTGGTTTTAAATGTTCCCCATTTTCTATATATTTTAAATTTTTAAATAGTTTAAATATTAATAATATTAATAATTATTTTCAATTATTTCAACTAAAGAATCAGATTAAACAGAATAAATTTTTGAAATTTGGATATTTGATAAGTTAAGTTTCATGCTCATTCGTATTTACAATCATTTTGATATATATATATTTTTTTTGTAGTATGACTATGAACCATTGCCCACAAATTTTAGTCAATGTGGGATGTTTAAATTATTTCAACTAAAAAACTGGACTAAACCAAATACATTTTTAAAATTTGGACGCTTGATAAGTCAAGTTTCCTGCTCATGCGTATTTAAAATCATTTTGTTCTTCTTATAATATAACTCTGAGCCATTGCCACAAAAATTTACTCAATATGAGACGTTGAAAACACTTTTTTCTTTTTTAATTGAGTAATATATCTCTGTTTTTAAAAAAATTAGTCATAATATATACAGAAAATTCTAAAATTTTAAGAATTATATATATTATATAATAATTCAAAATAATATTTGAAAATGAGATCTAACAAAGGTGATATGAGAATCATAATTCATACAATTAATATTATAATATTAAATTAAAAAATAAATGATGAATAAGAAAAAGAAAAAGAAAAAAAAATGCAAATGTATGTTTGGATACAAAAATACAATTAGTTTATTTTATTTTATTTTAAGTTGAATAGTGTTTGGAAACATTCTTGAGATTGAGTCTTTTATAATAGTTTATTATAAATTATAATTATAAATATAATAGTTTAAGTAGGTGAAATTAGTAAGTTAACATAGATCAATATGTTTATGTTGGTCAACGCCTAGTATGTTTGTGGGTTCTTCTTCCTCCGATTTTCTCTACGCTCTTTGCGTCAACAGATAAACAATGGACATGTAACTCTTACCTTCTTCCTAGATACCTTGTTCAATCTCTCTTTTACCCTATCTCTCATGGGTTCTTCTTCTTCGACTCTAAAAGCCCCAAAAAATGCAGGTATTAAAAGTAAAGAAGATTCTTCTGTTGCAAGGACCTACAATGCCTACCTAAGTTTCCACGAACCAGACCTTCCTAGAGAATTTCTCAATCATTTACACTACCACTTCGCAAGCAAGGGAATGGCGTTCTTCAAGGTTCAGGGGATCGAGAGAGGCGAGACGATCGGACCTGAATTCGTAAAAGCAATTAGAGAATCTCAAGTCTCGATCGTTGTGGTGTCGCCGAATTACGCTTCTTCAAGATGGTGTTTAGATGAACTGGTTGAAATCTTCAAGTACTATGATGCTTCGAGACAGATGATAGTGATGCCGATTTTTTACAAAACTGGTCCGTCCATTATACGGACAAACACCGGCGATTTCGGAAGAGTTTTTCAGAAAACTTGTGAAGGGCAAAGCGAGGAAGTGAAGAAGAGATGGAGCAATGCTGTGAGTCATGTAGCATGCCTAATGGGAGAACTTTCTGATAACTGGTTTGTTGTTTCCTTTGGGCGCTCAATGAATTAGAATGCTTTTTTTTTTTTTGTCTTTCTTTATCTCAAATACAGTACTACTTTATTGGTTGAGTTTCTGTAAAAATTCACACCCACCAATAAGATTTTGTTTTCTTTTGTTAGGGATGATGAAGCGGCGATGGTTGAAAGTATTGTCACTTATGTTTCCCGCAGACTGAAATTTAAAGACTAGGCAAATGTTGTGCCGTTTTTCTATTTTTCTTAATAAAACTTGATTCCTCTATTTTGAGTTTTCATAAACTGTGGTTGCCTAAAGATCTAAATTGTTCAAATCAGCATCATCAAGTTTGTATCAGTAGTCATTTATATGTATCTCTACCTACTCACTATGACAACATTAGTTTTTTTTGGGAACAAGCAGACCATAGAAAGAGCTTCGATCAATTCTAGTCTTCCCTATCTTCCTCCCAAGTCCTAATAGCAGCTGAAAGTGTAAGAAAAGTAAACCTAAGCAATAGTGATATAGTGAGCATTCCAGATTTTTATCATTAAAAACTGGATCTTCCATCTTTGCTATTGTTCCTTAATACAAGCAATTCTAAATCTCACAAGTTTGTGGCTCTTTTCCACAATTTGGAAATCCAACTCATATTCAGCAAATGTGTCAAACTAGAGACACATTTCTGTATCTTCACTTGCAAACTTTAGGGATGCTACCTAAGTGTCAAACCAAACATTAGTTTATATTTCGCTCTGACCTCAACTCAGAACAGATTCCTACATAGATACTTAATTTCTCCTCAGAAATAACCAGATTATTGCTATGCAGTGCCAGGATTTGGATGAATGAAACTCAGAGTAGTAGAAGCAACAATGATGGGATAAGAGTTCAGTGATGTGTTAACAATCATCAAGGTTAGTACTTAGTACCTACGTTTCTTTCGATGGTTAGGATAGTTATGTGGGCAATAAGAATATTTTTGATGCAATTGTCAAAATGACAGATATTCTTATTAGTTTTTTTTTTAAATAAAAAGAAAAGCCAAGTCAATTGATTCCATAAGTCTGGCATAATTAAGAAACTCCATTTGCAAGATTTTTGATGTTATATAATATTGGGAAAATGACTAGAATAAACCTAATTAGTAATTTAATTGCTAATTTGACTTAGCAAAAATAAGGGTTAGATCTGTTTTTTTTATAACCATAATGCTCTCTTAGAAAAAAGTAATTACAGGAATACCATTACTAATAAATGCCACATCAGCTTTTTTTTTGTTTTTATTTTAAAAATCCGTCCAACAATTATCGGAGACTTATAAATCTGCGACATAAATCTACGATTCATGTAGTGGTAGATTTTTGAGTATGGTAGACTAAATATTGTGCCGTAGATTTTTACTGTATATTTTTATTTTTTCCGTAGAATTTTTGCCATTTCTGTAGATTTATATATCGTTGTGGTGGAAGATTTTCTAATTAATCGCAGATTTGTTTACCTCCGTAGATTTATTTTTCAAAATCGTGATAGAGGCAGCAGAGTTTTCCTGATCTATAAACTGTCCAATTTTTTATGGTAGATTTTATTTTGAGTGGCAGATTTTTTGTGTAGACTTATTTTTTTATCGTAGATTTTCTGTTTTAGTTATTGCAGAGTTTTGTTTTACATACTATTGGCCGTAGATTTTCTGACCAAAGTTTAATTGCTAGAGTAACCTCCTCGTTACCGCAGATTTTTATTTAGTTATCGTAGAGTTATTGTTCTCGTATAGACTTGTAATTTCATGCAAAACATATATTTTTCTTCACTAGACTAACCTTTTAGTGACTGCAGACTTATTGCGGTAGAGTTATTGTAACTATGTCTCCGCAGACTTTTTATCGTAGATTTGTTTAATTGTCATCGCAGATTTTTCATTAATAAACCTAGTTAAACACGAAAAAAATGGAAATTTTTTTAAAAACCGTAACTTCCATCGACGCCAACCTTAGGGTTTTCTGTGCCTCCTTCTTCTTCTTCCACAATGATTCATTCACTTTTTCACCTTCATCCACAAGCTATTCTTTCCATGTCATGATATTCCATCATATCATTTCTCTATTTGATAATCATATATTTCATCCTTTTCACTATTTTTTCTTTTTAGTAAATCGACAGCGAAGAGAAGAGAGGCCAAGGCCAAGGCGCCGGCGAACTGATCTCCCGGCGAACTGAGCAAATAAACGGCGATGGAATCGACGAGAGAGAAGATGAGGGCGGTTGATTAGGGTAATAGGGTTGGGGTTTTCACGATTTGGGGGTAAATTAATTCTGAAGCCTTTTATTTTTTTTAAGTTTTATTTGTTTCTTTTTTTTTTTTTTTTTCAATTTTGAAATTAATTTCGGAAATATATAAAATTAATGGCAATTCTGTCAATATTATATCTAACCCTGGTTAATTAGTCTTTTGACAAAAAATTAAGGTTACTCTAGTTAGATGATTTTGAGTAGGTTAGTGTAGCAATTAATTTGAAGATTAAGGTTAATCTGAGCAAATTTCAGTATAATATTTGATGAAGTCCATAGTTTGCTTTTCTAAGAAACCACAAAAGAAAAGAAAAATCTTTTTTTTATTTCATCCTTTAATTTCATCCTCTAATTAAAACTTTATTTTGTTTTTTTTTTTAATGTGTAGAGACCACGATTATGCGGAATCATATGCAGTGTGCTCTTCATTATATACAAAGACTAAAAAAATTTAACCAATTAGCCTCGTGCTTCCGCCAACCAAGAAGTTTGCATTACTTGTTATAACTTGCCGTATAAGAACCAAAGAAGGTATCATCATTATGGAACGTAAGTGGAACTCAGTGAATTACTTTCAGTATCAAACAAAACATCTGTTTATATGTGGTGGTAACTTGGTTCAAGAAACACCTAAAGTGGATGTGACTGGGAGCAAGATTACGTTTGAATTCAGCTGCAGGGATAACCATAAGATTCTAGAGTGCGGTGTACGGATATTGAGTGAGGAAGAAGAGAGTAGCAAATTGAGATACTTTGAAACTGGAGGCAGCAGCGACCACTACACAGATGGAGAGGAAGGTTGTGAACCTAAAGGTGTTCAGGACTTTCAATGTGAAAACATTAAAAGCAATGAGGACACATGTTGGTGCTGGAGTTGGTTAAAGAATCTTTGGTTTGGAGAAAACGATGATGATAAAGAAGAAGAAAAGACCTCCATTATGATTCGAATATGATGATGATGATGGTGTTTGTGTAGATATATGTGTTTGCTTTTTCTATCTCTTAATATCCATAATATCTTCTTCGATCTATTAACCATTCTGATTTGATCTAGAAGATGTTGCTACTCTGTTTCCAAAAGAATTTCAACTGCTGAGAAGGATAACACGATTGTTCACTATAGTGTTCTGTTCAAATCTTGATGAACATCGAAGCTGCTAGTAGTAGCAGTGTCTGTGACAGCTTGCAAAGATGTTCAAATCTTCATCACAACATTCAAGTTGTTGGATTTGTTTGTGGAAGCCAAGATGGGACTATTTATGAAACATTGTTGAAGATAAAGACTATGAAGAACACTCAAATCATCCACACCATCTTCCTCACTCTTCTCTTTGTCACCATTATCAATCTTTATGTTTGTGTAACTCACTCGCTCATGTTCCGCACAAACCACACCCTCCTTCAAACCAAGACACTAACTTTTACATAAATGTTTTTTTTTTTTTTTAATTTGGTATAACAGAACAGAACAAACTCACTAACCTTTGTTTGGTCCATATCTCATTTACATAAAACTCGGTTTAGTTTTCAAACCAATATTACAGTTAAAATGGGAATGCTAACCAATAATAAGCAAGCAAAAAACAGAAAAAAAAAGAAAAAGAAAAAAAAAAGCCAGTGGTACTATTATAAGAAAACAAACTCTAAAAGTTGTCGACTACTTCGTGGAAACATTCTTGTTTTTTCCTCTACAATTAGATTCCATATTTCTTGTATTACACTTTAAGCGTTTTGCTTCCTCAACCACTTTGACTTTCTTCAAAACCATTGCAATAATAATTTCCTCAGCCATTGTGATAAAACTTTCTTGTAAACCATTGTAATACTTTTCTTCAAGCATTGAGATCTCTTATGGCTTCGTCTTCTTCTTCTTCTTTGTCTCACATCAAGAGATACCATGTATTTTCGAGCTTCCACGGTCCAGATGTTCGCAAAGGGTTTCTCAGTAATTTACATAATCACTTTGCAAGCAAAGGGATCACGACGTGCAATGATCAGGAGATTGTGAGAGGCAACACAATAGGACCTGAGCTCGTACAAGCCATTAAAGAATCTAGAGTCTCGATTGTGGTGCTATCGAAGAAGTATGCTTCTTCAGGCTGGTGTTTAGATGAATTGGTTGAAATTTTGAAGTGTAAAGAAGCTTTAGGGCAAATAGTGATGACTGTTTTCTATGAAATCGATCCATCAGATGTTCGGAAACAGACTGGTGATTTCGGCAAAGCTTTTCAGAAGACTTGTAAAGGTAAAACAGAGGAGGTGAAGCAGGGATGGAGTAAAGCTTTGACTTATGTAGCAAACGTAGCTGGAGAACATTCTCTTAATTGGTACGTATGTAAACTATGCTTCAATGGTTGAAATTTTGTAAATTTAGACTCACCAAATGCGATTTTCTTTTTCTTTTTGTCAGGGCTAATGAAGCAGAGATGATTCAAAAGATTTCTACAGATGTTTCAGAGAGACTGATTGCTACACCATCAAGTGATTTTGAGGATATGGTGGGACTTGAAGCTCACCTGAGAAAACTGGATTCTTTGTTACGCCTTGAGCCTGATGATGTGAAGATGATTGGAATTTGGGGTCCCGCGGGAATTGGAAAGTCTACCATTTCCGAGGCTTTATATAGACAACTCAAGGGTAGTTTTCAACTTAGTTGTTCTATGGGGAACCTCAAGGGTAGTTATAAGAGCACAATGGGTGTTAATGGCTATGATTCTAAGTTGTCTTTGCAAAGCCTACTTCTATCCAAGATTTTGAACCAAAAGGATATGAGGGTAAATCATTTAGGTGCAATCAAAGAACGGCTACAAGATCAAAGAGTGCTTATCGTTCTTGATGATGTCGATGATCTAGAGCAACTAAAATTTTTGGCTAAAGACATTTCTTGGTTTGGTTCTGGAAGTCGGATCATTGTTACCACAGAAGATAAGAAGATCTTAAAAGCACATGGGATTAACCATATCTACCATGTGGATTTTCCATCCGAGGAAGAAGCTCTTGAGATCTTATGTATATCCGATTTCAAACAAAGCTCTATACGTACCAAATGGTTTTGAAGAGCTTGCAAAGAAAGTAGTTGAGTTTTGCGGTAATCTTCCATTAGGCCTCTGTGTGGTGGGTTCATCTTTGTATGGGGAGAGCAAGCACGAGTGGGAACTTCAACTATCTAGAATTGAAACTACCCTTGATAGAGAAATTGAGAACATATTAAGAATGAGATATGACAGATTGTCGAAGAAAGATCAATCTCTATTTCTTCACATTGCATGTTTCTTCAATAACCACAGTGTTGACCAAGTGACATCAATTCTCGCTGACAGTGGCTTGGATGTTAGAAATGGGTTAAAGACCTTAGCAGAGAAATCTCTCATGCATACCGATGGGAGTACAGTAATGCACTACTTACTACAACAATTTGGGTAGACAGATAGTTTTTGAACAGTCTGGGGAGCCTGGGAAGCGTCAATTTTTAGTAGAAGTCGAAGAGATTCGTGATGTATTGGCAAATGAAACAGTAAGTTCTTACACTATTGTTTTATATATATATTCTCTAAAGAGTGCATATTGTTTTATGATAACAATTTCATCAGCCTTCTTTTGCAATATTTGGTAGGGTACTAGTTCAGTCATAGGTATATCATTTGATACGTCTGGTATCGTTAACAACAACAACTTCTCTGTTGGTAAGCGAGCTTTTGAAGGAATGCGTTATCTTCGATTTCTAAGAATCTATAGGAATTGGTTGAGTGGAGAAGCTACGTTGGAAATACCAGAAGATATGGAGTATTTGCCTCGTCTTAGGGTATTAGATTGGGAATCATACCCGAGAAAAAGTCTTCCCCTAGGATTTAAGCCGGAAAGTCTGGTCGAACTTCGTATGTCAGGAAGCAATCTTGAGAAGCTCTGGGGAGGTATCCAGGTTGGTATTTGATAAACTTTTTCATATGTTTCTGATGATGCAACGTAAATAATATATTTCTCATTTTTGGTGTTTAATATGCAGCCTCTTCCTAATCTCAAGAGCATAGATCTGAGCTATTCCTATAGGTTGAAAGATATCCCAAATCTTTTAAATGCTACTAATCTCGAGACATTGACACTTGGGTATTGCTTAAGTTTGTTGGAGCTTCCCAGTTCAATTAGGAATCTACACAAACTGAAAAAACTGGCGATGTATAACTGCAAAAAGCTACGAGTTATTCCCACCAATATCAACTTAGCATCTCTTGAGGAAGTCAACATGAGTCATTGCTTGCAATTGGCAACTTTTCCAGATATCTCGAGTAACATCAAGTATTTGGAGGTAAAAGGCTCAAAGATAAAAGACATCCCTCCGTCAGTTGTTAGATGTTGGTCTCGTCTTGAGTGCCTTGCGATAGGCAGCAGAAGCCTCAAGACACTAACACATTTCCCGCTAAGTGTAAGGGAGCTAGACCTTAGCAACAGGGATATAGAGAGGATTCAAGATTCCATTATAGGTCTCCCATATCTTGTAGATCTTATCGTTCAAAACTGCCCAAAAATCGTGTCAATTCCGGTTCTTTCCTCTTTGCTCGAATCCCTAAATGCAAATGGATGTGTATCACTCAAGAGTGTACGTTGCTCTTTCCACAACCCAGTTAAACTCACATTCAACAACTGTTTGAAACTTGATGAAGAAGCAAGAAGAGGAATCATACAACAATCAATATTAGTTTTTGACTATGTATGCTTACTAGGTAAAGAAATCCCCCCAGAGTTTACGCACAAAGCTACAGGGAACTCCATAACCATCCCTCTGGCTACTTTCTCTGCTTCCTCAAGATTTAAGGCTTGCATTCTGCTCGCGCCAATTAAGGACTACGAACATCTTATTTTAAGTTGTCGTCTAAGAAGCAAAGGAGATGACACAGTTCATTGGTGTAGATCTGATGAGCTAACACGTCTGTCTCTTGGGTCACAACATCTATTTATAATTAGTGGTGACTTGCTTCGTCTACGAAACAGATGCCATGAAGTGGATGTGACTATAAGCTGCTGGGACAAAAAAAACGAAAGTAGCTGCGATGACAAGATTATTGAGTGTGGTGTACAGATCATGATGGAGGAAGCTGAGGGTAGCGAAGTGGATAACTTTGAAACTAGGAGTAGCAACAGAAAAATGGACTATATATGCTTACCAGGTAAAGAAATCCCTGAAGACTTCACTCACAAAGCTACAGCGAACTCCATTACCATCCCTCTGGCTCGACGTGGTGACGGTACTTTCTCTATGTCCTCAACGTATAAGGCTTGCTTTCTGCTTTCGACAAACGAGGATTACTACGGAAAGGCAATTGGTTATGTAAGCAAAGGACGTGTCCAAATCAACAGAAGTTACCATTTTGTACGGCTTTCATCAGATCTGTCTCCTAAACCTCGATCGGAACATCTGTTTCTATTTCGTGGAGGCCTATTTGATGAACTTGAAGGTGATGACTTCAAGGGTGAGATTGTGTTTAAATTCAGCTACAAAGTATTTAATGGTTTAGAAGATTGCAAGGAATGCAGGTTATGGAATGTGGTGTACAGATCTCGAGCGAGGAAGCTGAGAGTAGTCGTATCAGCAAAGTGGGCTGCTCTGAAATTGGAAGCAGCAGCAAGAAGCAAAGTGATAAAGCTATTCATACAGGTCATAGAATTTGGTCCAGGGAAGAAGACAGAACCTCCATAATATTAGGAGTAGTTATTTTCTTGTGTATGTTTCTGATTATCCAAATCTTTAGAGAGATTGGAATATCTGATCCTCGATGTTACTAGTCTGTTACTGGTAAATGGTAATGGAATAGACACAGAGAGATGCTTCCTTGTACGATGCAGTTGTCATCAACCAGATCACATCCTTAGCTCTTGTCTCTTCTCAAGTGTAAACTCATTCTCTGGATGCTTCCAAAGAACTACAAGAGGAAGCTGGCGAGGTTATTCCCTATTTGTCACATGTTTCCCCTCATATTTAACATGCACTAGAGACCAGTTTCTTCTATATCTGTTGTTGATGATGAATTTCTGCAGGAGATACGTTGCTCCACATTGTAGACGATGCGATTCTTGGATCCTTAGGGATTCTGATCCCCAAATGGAAAGGAGTTTCTTCATCTGTGTTCATTAAAGAAGCTGTAAGCTTTTTGTAGTTTTCTTCATACTATAACACTCTTAGTAGCATATAATTCATATCTCACTACAAGAAAACTGGCGCGAAACTGACAGCCAAATCCGTCGGAATTGGCAAATTCCGACGGATTTCCGACGAATTCGTCCGTCGCTTCTATCTCGTCGGAAATGGAAAATTCGTCGGAAAACCGTCGGTATTTCCGACGGAAAATATGAATCAGAAATCTGTCGGAAATCCGTCGGTTTTCCGGTTCCGGCAATCTGTCGGAAATCCGTCGGTTTCCGTGTTCCGGCAAGCCGTCGGAAATCCGTCGGTTTCCGTGTTCCGGCAAGCCGTCGGAAATCCGTCGGTTTCCGTGTTCCGGCAAGCCGTCGGGAATCCGTCGGTTTACTCGTTTCATCATTCCGTCGGAAATCCGTCGGAATATTAAGCCGTCGGAAATCCGTCGGAATATAAGCCGTCGGAAATCCGTCGGTAATACCCCGTCGGAAATCCGTCGGAATATGTCCGACGGATTTCCGACGGATTGGCTAAATTATAATAAAAAAAAAAATTATTTAATAAATAATTATATATTCCGAATATTAATTCAAAAAAAATTATTTAAAATCCAAAATAATTAAATAAATAATTTAATAAATAATTCTATATTTAAAAATATAGAAATGAAATAAATATTAATAATAATAATTTAAAACAATTACAAAATTCATATTTTATATAATTAAAAAATTAATTCTCAAATATTGAAAAAAAAAAAAAAATATAAATTTACAAATATCCTATATAAATATACAAATCAAAGTTTAAATTTAACAATCGAAAATCTAAATATAAGATTTCAAACCTTAAACTAAATCTAAAATTTCAAAATCTAAATCTAACATTCCAAACCAACTAAACATTAGAAACCTAAAAGAAACATTTCAAACCTAAATCTAATTACAAAACCTAAATCTAACATTATTATCCTAAAACTAAAATTCCAAACCTAAATCTAACATTCAAAACTTAAATCTAACATTTGAAAATCTTAATATAACATTATTATCCTAAAACTAAAATTCCAAACCTAAATATGTTAATTAAAAACCTAAATCTAACATTCCAAAATATAAATCTAACAATTTTATCCTAAAACTAACATTATAAACCTAAATCTAACATTCCAAACCTAAAACTAAACATTAGAAACCTAAAAGAAACATTTCAAACCTAAATCTAATTACAAAACCTAAATCTAACATTATTATCCTAAAACTAAAATTCCAAACCTAAATCTAACATTCAAAACTTAAATCTAACATTTGAAAATCTTAATATAACATTATTATCGTAAAACTAAAATTCCAAACCTAAATATGTTAATTGAAAACCTAAATCTAACATTCCAAAATATAAATCTAACAATTTTATCCTAAAACTAACATTATAAACCTAAATCTAACATTCCAAACCTAAAACTAAACATTAGAAACCTAAATGAAACATTTCAAACCTAAATCTAATTACAAAACCTAAATCTAACATTATTATCCTAAAACTAAAATTTCAAACCTAAATCTAACATTCAAAACTTAAATCTAACATTCGAAAATCTAAATATAACATTATTATCCTAAAACTAAAATTCCAAACCTAAATATGTTAATTGAAAACCTAAATCTAACATTCTAAAATCTAAATATAAGATTCAATTCCAAACCTAAAACTAAGATTCAAAACCCATATCTAACATCACAAAAACTAAATCTAACATTCCAAAACTTAAAACTAACATTCCAAACCTAAAACTAACATTCTAAACTTAAAACTAACATTAAAAACCTAAATCTAACATTCCAAACCTAAATCTAACATTGCAAACCTAAAACTAAGATTCAAAACCCATATCTAACATCACAAAAACTAAATCTAACATTCCAAAACTTAAAACTAACATTCCAAACCTAAAACTAACATTTATAACTTAAAACTAACATTAAAAACCTAAATCTAACATTCCAAACCTAAATCTAACATTCCAAACCTAAATCTAACATTCCAAACCTAAATCTAACTTTGAAAACCTAAAATTTATAAAATTTGAAGAATTTGCTCTGATTTTTCGTGTGAGCTCGCTTATAAACAGAATTTTCCGACGGAATTTCCGTCGGAAATCCGTCGGAATTTTTGAAATTATTTCGTAAAATTCAACTAACGCGGGACACGAAAACGTTTGATTTTGCCAAAATTTCACTGTCCGTCGGAAATCCGTCGGAGACTTTAGAAAAATATATGTTATTCAACTAACGCAGGACACGAAAACGTTTGATTTTGCCAAAATTTCACTGTCCGTCGGAAATTTCCGACGGATTTCCGACGGACTTTAGAAAAATATATGTTATTCAACTAACGCGGGACACAAAAACGTTTGATTTTGCCAAAATTTCACTGTCCGTCGGAAATCCGTCGGAAATTTCCGACGGATTTCCGACGGACTTTAGAAAAATATATGTTATTCCTTTTGTCAGACAAACCTTAAAAACCAACACGTGTTTCCCTAAACCCGTCAGAAATCCGTCGGAAATTTCCGACGGATTTCCGACGGGTTCGTGGTTTCGTGGTTTCGTGAGTTTTTTCGATTCGTTTCAATTGAAATGTGTTTGTAGTGTGGTTTATTAATGATTTCAATGATAAGTTTACAATATTCACCTCCGTTTATAAGAAATTTATCAAAATTAAGATTTATACTTAGGAACTAGTAAACATGTAAGTTAAAGTATATATTTCATTATGTAGAAGTTAAGTGTAAATCATCCCAAAATCTTGAAAACAATAATTTAACCTAAATACTAAGTTTAAATTGTGTTATCTCTAATAATCTTATAATATAATTAGTTATTTGAGGTTTATTGTGTAAAATTTGTTAAAAAAGCCATGAAACCCCAAACCGTCGGAAATCCGTCGGAAATTTCCGACGGATTTCCGACGGTTTGGGGTTTCATGGCTTTTTTTTTAACCTGTGATACCAACGGCTGTTTTAACGTTCATATTGTCCGACGGATTTCCGACGACCGCCGACTATTTCGTCGGAAATCCGTCGGAAATGGCCGGTGGTTCTATCCGTCGGAAATCCGTCGGAATTTTCTGACGGATATCCGACGGATTACCGACGGACGGAAATCCGTCGGAAATCCGTCGGAAATCCGTCGGAATTTCTGACAGATTTCCGACGGGCGGTAGTCTGTCGGAAATCCGTCGGAATTTCTGACAGATTTCCGACGGAGTTCCGACGAAGTAAAAAATTGCAATTTCGTCGGAAATCCGTCGTTTTACCGTCGGAATTTTCCGACGGACACGGGTCCGTCGGAAATTCCGTCGGTTTTCCGGCTGTTTTCTTGTAGTGTCTAAGCTAGATCCCTAAGTTAATGTAATTAGTATACAATCTTAGAGTAGAGAAAGTAGTAGGAGATATGAAGATTAAATATGTGCAAAACCTTTTTGAGTTGGTGAATAATAGACAAAACATATCCCAGTTTTGTCATTACAGTAGGTTATGTATAAGTGACACGGTTTTAGTTTAATAGACAAACCCATATTATATTTCTTCACTGCTTTGTCAACATTATTAAGAGATGCATTATCTGAGTATGAAGACTCAGGTTACAGGGACGATACTCTGTTCCTTGAAAGAGTATAGTTCGAGAAGAAGAACGTGTGAGTTGCAAGTTACAACAAGTGAACTTATTCTGGTTAGAATGTAGGTTGGATTAGCCATATAATCTAAGCATTAGAAGCTGATGTGAATGAAGCTGTTAACGGGAAATGCTTGCAGATTCTTGTTTACATGAACTTGACCCTCACACTGTCTGTTAGGGGTGATGTAGATCAATCAACTTCGTCTTAGTCGGGTTAATCTCATTTTTGCATTGCAGTTAAACGTTTGATATTGATCTCCTCTTGTTCTTGTTCCTTAAATATATGATAATTCAGGAAATTTAGATGCACTTTTAGTGTCCATTAACATTGTTAGTGATGTAATACTGCGAGCTGCTCTTCTCTCACACAACATATAGACATAAATTTATCTACACCATGAGACTCAAACGGAAGAGGCAGCCGCTGTCCAAATCTCTCTGTTGTAAAATTAAATGAGATTATATACTTATAACTTATTCATCGTTCTTCCTCTCTTTCTTACCATCTCTTCAGCCAAAAAAACAAGTATTTCCCTTCAAATACATAGAAACACATTCAAGAAAACTTGTGAAGGGGAAACTGAGGAACTGAAGTTGAGATGGAGCAAAGATTTGGCATATGTAGCAAGTAGCAACCATATCTGGAGAACATTCTCTAAATTGGTATGTACTTTTTTTTTTTTGCCTCTTAATGAATTAGCATGCTTTTATATATGCTTCCTTGTACGGAGAAACCAAATCACATTTGTCAGCTTTTGTCTCTTCTAAAACGTCATCTTGTTCTCTAGTTGCTTTCAAAGAACCACAAGAAGAAGCTGAGACAAGTGTGAAAGAACAAGAGAGAGCTTAGAGACGAAGAGAATAGTTGAAAAGAAGTTTTGATTTCATTCTCCTTAAAGTTTTTACATTCTGATGTTTTCACTTATATAGTGATATACAAAGTGTATCCTCTAAACCCTACTAGCCGCTTCTCATTCAGCACGTGACTATTGATTTCAGGACTTGAAATTGATTCTTCAATTCAACTTGATCCGTACTGCATCCATTAATTCTCAGTTCTGCATATTCTGATTTTCCTCTGTTATTGTTGTAAACTCTTCATGTGGGTGGATACAGGCACCGGTAGCCCTTATACTTGTCATTATACCCCATAAAAACACATTTGAGAGATCGAGGATCAAATTTTGTTGATGAATAGTCTCTGAGCACAGGATAGCAAGCACAACCGAAGGTTCTTAGAGCTGAGTAGTCAGGTCTGACTCCATGAAGCTTTTCATATGCTGACTTGTTGTTGTCCAAAGCAGTGGTGGGAAGGATGTTGCTCAGGAAATTAGCAGTGAAGAAGGCTTCTACCCAATGCTTTTGAGGCATTTTACTTTGAAATAGCATAGATAAGCCAAGTTCTGTAACATGTCTGTGCTTGCGTTCTGCAATGCCATTTTGTTGAGGAGTATAAGGGCATGAGATATATTGCTGAATACCACTTTGTTGTAAATGTTGCAAGAACTGATTACTAATAAATTCTCCTCCACCATCACATTGAAAAATTTCAATTTTGCTGTTGAACTGATTCTCTACTAACTTTTGAAAAACCACAAACGTAGAAAAGAACTCAGACTTCTTTTTCAAAGGATAAAACCAGCAAAAACGAGACCAATTGTCAATGAGAATTACATAGTATCGAAAACCTTGCACTGATATGACAGGAGAGGGTCCCCATAAGTCACAATGAATTCTTTCAAGTGGTTTAGATGCAACAAAAGAAGAAGCAGAAAAAGGTAGCTTTGAGCTTTTTCCAAGACGACAAGCTTCACACATAGAGTTGATTCGCTTGTTTATGGTAATAGCCTGACTGGAAGATAGATGTTGAAGAATCTGAGAGTTAGGATGCCCAAGTCTTCTATGCCAAGCTTCATCACTTGCAGCTTGTTGACGAGTTGAATAGAGAACTTGATGATGCACATCCTCCAAAATATAAAGACCATTATGGTTTCTGCCCAGAGTTAGAAGCCTCTTTGTTTCCTTGTCCTTAACACGAACTCCATCACAGTCAAATTTAAAAGAACAAGGATAATCGGTTGTAATCTTTGAAACAGACAAGAGAGATTTAGCTATATCTGGACAGACAAGAACATCTTTTAAAGGTAATGTACCTGATATGACTGGGAGGCTGGCTGATCCTGTATGAGTTATTGGTAAAAAGTTTCCATCTCCAGTCATGACTGTATCAGATCCAATGTAGGGCTGAGACTGCTGCAAATGCTGGTGAGAGCTTGTAACATGAGCTGTTGCTCCAGAATCAGGATACCACTCTTGACCATTGTGTTCTTAAACATCTGTTATTCTTAAAGCAGTTAATGCAGCTGGCATCTCTTCATGCTGATAGCTATTATTAAACCTGTGCCAGCATTTTATAGCAGAATGTCCCATTCTTCCACAAATTTGACAGACAGGTCTGTATGTCCCCACTGTTTGAGCTTGAAGAAGAGGAGATTTGTTGATGAAACCCTCTTCCCCTTGTTGAGTAGAATCCACGGTTTCTGCCTCCACCTCTCTGATATGACTGTCCTCTTCCTTGGTTGTTGTAAAAGTTTCGAGCTTGGACAGTGTTGAAAGCTAGATGTGGAGAGACAGCTGAAGATTCATCATAACTACTCAAACGGTCTGCATAACCAGTTAGCCGAGGTATGACATCTTCAAACTTTAGATTGGGAAAAGCGTCCATAGATCCCTCAATAGAGGTCTTTATTGGCTCATATTCTCTCCCTAAGCCTTTAAGAGCCAAAAATATCTTCATTTGTTCACTCAAAGGACTACCAGCAGAAGCAAGTTGTTCACATATGGACTTTATTTCCTTAAGGTAGTCAGTCATGGGCCTTTCTTTCTTTTCTGTAGACTGGATCTTGCTCTGAAGCTCAAAGAGTCGAGAAGGAGTTACCTTGGTGAAGTGAGTTGCCAGGGAGAGCCAAACTTCTTTAGATGTGTTTGCTGCAACAACTTCTGAAAGTAAATCTTCAGAAAGAGAACCCAAAAGCCACGCCTTTACAACTTGGTCAGCTTGATGCCAGGAGAGATAGTCTGGATTTGGTGTTTCTGTGGTCTGACCGTTGACGTTTGAGCTAGAAAGAACAGAGACCGGAGTAGCAAAGGATCCATCTATGAATCCAAGAAGGTTTTGACCAGATAAGAAAGACTCAAACTGTGATTTCCAGAGAAGGTAATTTCTTTCCGTAAGTTTCACGGTCACACAGTTTGAGATATTTAGAACTGGGGCAGAGTAAGATACAGAAGCCATTATGGCTCTGATACCATGAAAGAACAAGAGAGAGCTTAGAGACGAAGAGAATAGTTGAAAAGAAGTTTTGATTTCATTCTCCTTAAAGTTTTTACATTCTGATGTTTTCACTTATATAGTGATATACAAAGTGTATCCTCTAAACCCTACTAGCCGCTTCTCATTCAGCACGTGACTATTGATCTCAGGACTTGAAAGTGATTCTTCAATTCAACTTGATCCGTACTGCATCCATTAATTCTCAGTTCTGCATATTCTGTTTTTCCTCTGTTATTGTTGTCGTCGTGATGTGCAGGTACAACTGAAGATAACCGTTGGTGAGAGATGGGCTTGACTTTCACTTTGTACAGGCCCAAGTCTTGAAGCCTTGCAGAGTCTGTTAATGAAGCTTCTGTTTGCATTGGAGGCTTTGCTCTCTTAATAAAGTGGCAGTGAAGTCGGTAAATTTCCTATTTTTAACTTGTTAATACTAAGGTCTCCTCATTAACGAGCATAAGTATATGGACCAGTTTCCTCGTTTTATGTTGTTGTTGATGATGTCGGTTTCTGCAGGAGATGTGCTGCTCTGTTTTGTTGTTGATGCAATTCTTGGATACTTAGGGTTTCCAAATATTAGGGATTCTGATCCCAAATGGAAAAGAGCTGTTTCATTTGTGTTTATTAAAGAAGCTGTAAGGTTTTTGTAGTTTATGGTGATATTCATTTTGATAAGATCTTTGTATATCCCAAGACTTGTAGTATAGCTCTCTTTTAAGCTTGCGTATTATTGTCTGCAGTAACGTATAAAGTGGATCATTTCTATGCTAAATTTGCATATTTGATAAATATTATAATTATTTATTAAAATTAATGTATAGAATATATAAATTGTAATCCTTAAATTAAGAAAACTGATTTGGTTATTATTAATTGAATTTTAAATGTGAATTATGGCATTTTCCAATTTGATGAAAAAACATAAGTTGAGTGGAACCCACATGTCTTTTTCAACCAATCCTTAATGACATATTAACATTTGTTAGAAAAATAATTATTTTTAATTGGCATTTAATGTAATATAACACATGAAAGTTTGATTATTTTCTTTTCAAAATTGCTTAAATAGTAGTATTGAGATTTTTTTGCGCGGGGGGTTAAAATCTTATAAATTTTCAAATGAATTAAAACTAGGTTTTAGCTCTCAAACCAAATTAGAGAATGAGAGGTTGAGAACCCAAATTTGAAAATTGCTGATTCAGCTCTGATCTCATTTAGTCTTCTTCTTCCAACTTGTCTATTATTATTCAGCTCTTATCTCATTCCACCGAAAATGACAAAATAAAAATGAAAGGCCAGTGATAGTCGACGACTATAAGGAACACACAGTTTTATGAGTCGTCGTAGACACTCGACTACTTCGTGGAAACACACGCTCTTGTTTTTTTTCCTCTACCGTTTGATTCCAATTTCTTCGAAATTCCACTTTACGCGTTTCATCTTCGAAATTCCACAACATTTAGATTCCTATTTCTTCGAAATTTCTCTTCTCTTTACGCGTTTTGCATTTGATTTATAAACCAAGTAACTTGTTTCCTCAGCCATTTTGATACTTTCTTCAAAACCATTGCAATAATTAATACTTTCTTTAAAACCTTTGTAAGATCTCTTATGGCTTCTTCTTCTTCATCTTCTTCGTCTCACGTCAAGAGATACGATGTCTTTTCGAGCTTCCACGGTCCAGATGTTCGTCAAGAGTTTCTCAGTCATTTACACGCTCATTTCGCAACCAAAGGGATCACTACGTTCAATGATCATGAGATCGAGAGAGGCCACACCATCGGACCTGAGCTCGAACAAGCAATTAGAGAATCTCGAGTCTGGATCGTCGTCTTCTCGGAGAAGTACGCTTCTTCAAGCTGGTGTTTAGGTGAATTAGTTGAAATCTTCAATTGCAAAGAAGAGCAGGGGCAGACAGTGATTCCCATCTTTTACAAAGTTGATCCTTCGGATGTAAAAAAACAGAGCGGAGATTTCGGAAGCACATTCGAGGAAACTTGTAAAGGGAAAAGTGAGGAAGTGAAGCAGAGATGGAGGAAAGCTTTGACTCAAGTAGCCACTATAGCTGGAGTACACTCTCTTCATTGGTATGTGCTTTTATCTTTCTTAAGCAATGCTTCATTTTTTTGTAAATTTAGACTCACCAACGCCTTATTTTTCTCTTGCTTCTGTTAGGCCTAATGAAGCAGAGATGATCCAAAAGATTGCTACAATTGTTTTAGAGAAACTGAATGCTACACCATCAAGGGATTTTGAGGATAAGGTGGGACTTGAAGCTCATCTGAGAAATTTGGACTCTTTGTTATGCCTTGAGTCTAATGATGTGAAGATGATTGGAATTTGGGGTCCCGCGGGAATTGGTAAGTCTACCATTGCTGAGGCTTTATATAGTAAACTCAAGGGTAGTTTTCAACTTAGTTGTTCTATGGGGAACCTCAAGGGTAGTTATAAGAGCACAATGGGTGCTACTGGACATGAATCGGAGTTGTATCTGCAAAGCAAGCTTCTGTCCAAGATGTTGAACCAAAAGGATATGAAGGTTAACCATTTAGGTACAATTAAAGAACGGCTACACGATCAAAGAGTGCTTATCGTTCTTGATGATGTGGATGATCTAGAGCTATTAAAGATTTTGGCTAAAGACATTTCTTGGTTTGGTTCTGGAAGTCGGATCATCATTACCACAGAAGATAAGAAGATTTTGAAGAACCATGAGATTCACGATATCTACCATGTGGATTATCCATCCGAGGAAGAAGCTCTTGAGATTTTATGTCGAGCTGCTTTCAAACAAAGTTCAGTACCAGATGGTTATGAAGAGCTTGCAAAGAAAATAGCTGAGTTTTGCGGTAAACTTCCGTTAGGCCTTTGTGTTGTGGGTTCATCTTTGAGTGGGGCAAAGAAGCACGAGTGGGAAGGTCAACTATCTACAATCGAAACTACTCTTGATAGAAAAATTGAGAACATATTAAGAGTGGGATATAACAGATTGTCGACGATAGATCAATCTCTATTCCTTCACATTGCATGCTTCTTCAACAATCAAGATGTTGACCGTGTGACATCAATGGTCACTGACAGTGTCTTGGATGTTAGAAATGGGTTAGAGAGGTTATCCGAGAAATCTCTGGTGCATACAAATGGGAGTATAGTAATGCACTATCTACTACAACAATTGGGTATACAGATAGTTCGTGAACAGTCTTACGAGCCTGGGAAGCGTCAGTTCTTAGTAGAAGTCAAAGAGATTTGTGAAGTACTGGCAAATGAAACAGTAAGTTCTTACACATATATGTATATTCTCTAAAGGTTGCATATTGTTTTATGATAACAAATTCATCAGTCTTCTTTTGCAATATTTGGTAGGGTACTGGATCCGTCATAGGCTTATCATTAGATACGTCTAAAATCGACCACAACGTCTCTGTTGGTAAGGGAGCTTTTGAAGGAATGCCTAATCTGCGATTTCTAAGAATCTATAGGGATATGAGCGAAGAACTTATGGGTTTTTTTCTGGAAAATCCAGAAATTTTTTCTGGAGAAGCCGACGATTTCTTAAGAATCCATAAGAGTTGGTTGGGTAGACAACCTAAGTTGCAAATACCAAAAGATATGGAGTATTTATCTAGGGTTAGGTTATTACATTGGGAATCATACCCGAGAAAAAGTCTTCCTTCAAATTTTCAACCGGATCGACTAGTCGAACTTCATATGCCACGAAGCAATCTCAAAAAGCTTTGGGGAGGAATCCGGGTTGGTATTTGATATTCTCTCATATGTTTATGATGATTCAAACGTAAATAAGATATTTCTCATTTGTTTGTGTTTAACATGCAGCCTCTTCCTAATCTCAAGAGCATTGATCTGAGCCGTTCCCATTGTTTGAAAGAAATCCCAAATCTTTCACAAGCTACTAATCTAGAGACATTGAACCTTGAGTATTGCTTAAGTTTGGTGAAGCTTCCTTCTTCAATTGGAAATCTACATAAACTGAAAAAGTTGAAGATGGATGGCTGCGAAGAGCTACGAGTTATTCCCACCGACATCAACTTATTATCTCTTGAGGAAGTCGAAATGACTGGTTGCTCGCAATTGGCAATTTTTCCTAATTTTTCTATGAACATCGTGGAGCTGCGAGTAGGAAGCACAAAGATAAAAAAAGTTCCATCCTCTATTAGGAATCTACACAAACTGAAAAAGTTGGTGATGTATAACTGCCAAAAGCTACGAGTTATTCCCACCAACATCAACTTACCATCTCTTGAGGTATTCAGCGTGAATTGTTGCTCACGATTGGCAAGTTTTCCAGATATCTCGAGTAACATTACGGAGCTCAATTCAGGAAACACAAAGATAAAAGACGTCCCTCCATCAGTTGTTAGATGTTGGTCTCGTCTTGAGTTCCTTGAGATAGGTAACAGAAGCCTCAAGACATTAACACATGTCCCGCTAAGCGTAAGGAGGCTAATCCTTAGTAACAGTGATATAGAGAGGATTCCAGATTGCGTCACAGGTCTCCCGCATCTTATTTTTCTGGACGTCGAACTGTGCCTAAAACTTGTGTCAATTCCGGCTCTTTCCCCTTCGCTCGAGCACCTAAGGGCAAACGGATGTATATCACTCAAGAGAGTATGTTGCTCTTTCCCCAACCAAATCATGAGATTCTCATTCTACAACTGTATACAACTGGATGAAGAATCAAGAAGAGGAATCATACAACAATCAATTCAGGGCGATATACTCTTACCAGGTAAACAAATCCCTGAAGAGTTCACTCACAAAGCTACAGGGAACTCCATAACCATCCCTCTGGCTCCACGTGGTGACGGTACTTTCTCTGCTTCCTCAAGATTTAAGGCTTGCATTCTGCTCTCTTCAGTTAGAAAGTGCCAATATGAAGAGATAAGTTGTCGTCTAAGAAGCAAAGGAGATGGCACAGTTCACAATTTTTCTAGATATGTATGGCTATCAGATATGGGTTCTTGGTCAGAACATCTAGTTATATTTAGTGGTGACTTGTTTCCTCAACGAAACAGATGCCATGAAGTGGATGTGACTATAAGCGAGATTACAATTGAGTTCAGCTCGGAACGCTATTCCAGCGGTGTCGAGATTACTGAGTGTGGTGTAGAGATCATAATGGAGGAAGCTGAGGGTAGCAGTAGCAGCCAAGTGGACAACTCTGAAACTGGGAGTAGCAGCAGAGAACATGCAACAACAACCACCACACAGATCGAGACGGAGAGGAAGACTAAGAAGCAGAAGGGCAGTGATAATCCGCTCTTCCAAATTGTCTCTGATTATTCACTGTTTTTACAACTTGCCAAGCACGAGAACACGGATTTGAAACTGACGGAGGAAATTGAGGGTAGCAGTAACAGACAAGTGGACAACTTTGAAACTGAGATTAGCAGAAGCCATGTGGACAACTTTGAAACTGGGAGTAGCAGCAGGGGAGTGGACTACTACGAAAGTGGAGGCAACAACCACCACCACTTAGATGGAGATGGCGATGAAGCGGAAAATTTTAAGTTCTCTCAAGATGAAAATATCAAAACCAGTAAATATACACGTTTTCAGAGTTGGCTAAGGAAGCTTGGTCTGAAGAGAAGAGGATGAATGAGACAGAGCGGAATTCTCGTGGAATCTCATGAGACCAAACCAGTTTTAGTACTTTCTTAGCTCCTTCACGAGGTACTATCTCATAAATAACAGATGGAGATTATAAGACTGAAGCTGCTTAAAACCTGCATCTTATGTCCTAGGTTTCAGGCAGGGGAAGGATAGAATTTCCATTGTATTGTCGTGTGTATATATGTAATTATCCAAATCGGTGAAGAGATTGGAATATATGATTCTATATTTACTTTTGTGTTACTAATATATATGTGTTACTTTTGTGTTATGGATCGATCGGTAAAGGCTTGATATATTTACTGGTTCTAAATATTATCCATAGTGATATCCTGTTTTTCACATGTTGTGCCTCATTTTTGTCTCCCTGATTACCGAGCATAAGTATTTTGCAAAATCTACAGACTAGTTTCATCAATATCTGTTGTTGACGATGCGATTCTTGGATCACAAATGGAAAGGAGCTGCTTCATCTGTGTTCATTAATGAAGCTGTAAGGTTTTTCTTAGTTTATGCTGATATTCATTTCGATAGATGTTTACTTCATACAATCTTTGTATATCACAAGACTTGTAGTATAGGCATACAACTTCAAGAACTATCTTTACCATGAATCTCTTCCTTACAATCTCCTCAGAGATTTGAATTTGAGACAAATTGGTGTTAATCTGATTCAACAATCTTAAATTTGCTCCTGAGCTCATATCAAGATGAGCAAATTTTTTTTTTTTTTTTTTTTTTTTTGATAGAACAAAATGACAAGCTTTTACTAAATAAAATTCTAATTTACCAATAATAAAAAAAAAAAAAAAGGACACTGGTACAGGTACTCGTCGACGACGACTATAAGAAAAAAAACACTTGAATGGAGTCGTCGACGACTTTTGGGGAAACATGTTTGTATTTCTCTGTACACTTTCATACAAATTTCTCCATCGATAGCTTATCCAAAACCATTGGAACCTCTTAGTCTTATGGCTTCTTCTTCTTCGTCTCACATGATCAAGAGATACCATGTCTTTCCAAGTTTCCACGGTCCAGATGTCCGTAGAGGATTTCTCAGTCATCTACACACTCACTTTGCAATCAAAGGCATCACCACGTTCAAAGATCAGTCGATCGAGAGAGGCCTTACCATCGGACCTGAGCTCGTACAAGCGATTAGAGAATCAAGAGTCTCGATTGTGGTGCTCTCTAAGAAATACGCTTCTTCAAGCTGGTGTTTAGACGAATTGGTTGAAATTTTGAAGTGTAAAGATGATTTGGAGCAAATCGTGATGACTATTTTCTACGAAATTGATCCGTCAGATGTTCGGAAACAGATCGGTGATTTCGGCATAGCTTTTGAGAAGACTTGTGATGGTAAAACTGAAGAGGTGAAGCAGAAATGGAGTGAAGCTCTGACTTATGTAGCTAGCGTAGCTGGAGAACATTCTCTTAATTGGTATGTATGTAAAGTAAACTATGCTTTAATGGTTGAAATTTTGTAAAATTTGGACTCACCAACTCCATTTTGTTTTTGTTTTAGGGCTAATGAAGCAGAGATGATCCAAAAGATTGCTACAGATGTTTCGAACAAACTTAATGTGACACCGTCTCGGGATTTTGAAGGGATGGTGGGGCTTGAAGCTCACTTGAATAAACTGGAATCTTTGTTATGCCTTGAGTGTGATGATGTGAAGATGATTGGTATTTGGGGTCCTGCGGGGATTGGTAAGACTACCATTGCTAGAGCTTTGTATAACCAACTCTCTAGTAGTTATCAGTTTATCTGTTTTATGGGGAACCTCAGGGGAATTTATAAGAGCATAATGGATGTTGATGATTATGATTTGAAGTTGTCTTTGCAAAACAAACTTCTTTCCAAGATTTTGAACCAAAAGGATATGAGGGTAAATCATTTAGGTGCAATCAAAGAGTGGTTACAAGATCAAAGAGTGCTTATCGTTCTTGATGATGTGGATGATCTTGAGCAATTAGAGGCATTGGCTAAAGAACCCTCTTGGTTTGGTTATGGAAGTCGGATCATTGTTACAACAAAAGATAAAAAGATTTTGAAGGCTCATGGGATTAATGATATCTACCATGTGGATTTCCCATCGAAGAAAGAAGCTCTTGAGATTTTATGTTTATATGCTTTCAAACAAAGCTCTGTACCAGAGGATTTTGAAGAGCTTGCAAATAAAGTAGCAAAGCTTTGCAGTGATCTTCCATTAGGCCTTTGTGTTGTGGGTTCATCTTTGCGTGGGGAAAGCAAGCACGAGTGGGAACTTCAATTATCTAGGCTAGAAACCTGTCTTGATAGAAAAATTGAACAAGTATTAAGAGTGGGATACGACAAGTTGTTGAAGAAAGAACAATCTCTCTTCCTTCACATCGCATTCTTATTCAACAATGAAATTGTTGATCATGTGAATACCATGCTCAGTGGAAGTAACTTGGATGTCACAAATGGGTTGAAGACCCTAGCCTCTAAATCCCTCGTGCATATATCTACCAATGGACGAATTGTGATGCACTATCTACTGCAACAATTGGGTAGACAGATAGTTCTTGAGCAGTCTAATGAGCCAGGGAGACGTCAGTTTCTAGTAGAAGTGGAAGAGATTCGTGATGTACTGGAAAATGAAACAGTAAGTTCCTACTTCTGACATATATATTCTCAGCAGATTGCCTTTTGTGTTAACAATTTCATCAGTCTTCTTTTTGTAATATTTGGTAGGGTACTGGTTCTGTCGAAGGTATATCATTTGATGTGTCCAAGATTCGCGAATTCTCTATGAGTAAGCGAGCCTTTGAAAGAATGCGTAATCTAAAATTCTTAAGATTCTACAATGGAAGTGTTAGCTTGTTAGAGGATATTGAATATCTACCTCGTCTAAGCTTACTACATTGGGATTCATACCCAAGAAATTGTCTTCCTCCGAGATTTCAACCAGAACGTCTCGTCGAACTCCATATGCCAATGAGCAATCTCGAGAGGCTATGGGAAGGAATTCAGGTTGGTATTTAGTATTTGTTAATACGTTTCCAATGATTTAACACAAGTGTGATATTCCTTATCTGTTGCGTTTGACATGTAGCCGCTTGCAAGTCTCAAGAAAATAGATTTGGGGTATTCCAGAAAGTTGATAGAAATCCCAAATCTTTCGGAAGCTACTAATCTCGAGACATTGACACTTACTAGATGCAATAGTTTGGTGGAGGTTCCATCCTCTATTTCGAATCTGCACAAACTGAAAAAGTTGACGACGTCATGGTGCATTAAGCTACAAGTTATACCCACCAACATCAACTTAGCATCTCTTGAGGATGTCGACATGAATGATTGCTCACGACTGAGAAGTTTTCCAGATATATCTAGTAATATCAAGACACTTGATATAAGAAACACAAAGATAGAAGACCTTCCTCCATCAGTTGTTGGACGCTGGCTTTGTCTTGACTTGCTTTCTATAGGCAGCAAAAGCCTCAAGAGATTAAGACATGTCCCGGAAAGTGTAACGAAGCTAGACCTAAGAAACAGTGATATACATAGGATTCCAGATTGCGTCATTGGCCTCCCTCATCTTGTAGATCTTATTGTTGAAAACTGCACAAAACTCGTGTCAATACCGGATCTTCCCCCTTTGCTCGAGTCCTTAAATGCGAACCATTGTGCATCACTCAAAAGAGTATGTTGCCCTTTCAACAACCCAATCAAGGTACTCACGTTCTACAACTGTTTGAAACTGGATGAAGAAGCAAGAAGAGGAATCATACGACAAAGGTTTTTCAGTTATATATGCTTACCCGGCAAAGAAGTCCCTGCAGAGTTCACTCACAAAGCTACAGGAAACTCCATAACCATCCCTCTACTTTTCTCTGCATCCTCAAGATTTAAGGCTTGCCTTCTGATTTCGCCAATCAAGGACTACCGAGTTCTTACTATAACTTGTCATCTAAGAAGCAAAGGATGTCTTCAACTTAACAGCATTCGCAATGTTGCACGGCTTTCATCAGATATGTCTCCTCGATCTCTATCAGAACATCTGTTTGTATTTGATGGTGACCTATTTGATGAACAAAACCTACGCCATGAAGTTGATGGTACCATGAGTGAGATTCTGTTTGAGTTCAGCTGCTGGTACAATGATGACAAAATTATTGAGTGTGGTGTGCAGCTATTGACTGAGGAAGCTGAGAGTAGCAGAAACAACAAAGTGGACAACTTTGTAACTGAGAGCACCAAAGTGGACAAGTTTGAAATTGTAGGAAACAGGAACCACCACAGTGATGAAGTTGTTCATACATGTCGTAAGATTTTTTCCGGGGAAAAAGACAGAATCTCCTTTACGTTATGGATAGTTATTGTTTTGTGTATATTTGGAATGATCCAAATCTTTAGAGAAATTGGAACATCTAATCCTAGATGTTACTATTAGCTAGTCTGTCACTGGTATATATGAAAATAGTTTTGCAATTCATGAGTAAGGGCTTGATGGATTACTAATGATGGACATTAGCCATAGTGATATTGAAGTTATTACTGAATTTTTTGTTCACATTTTTTAGGTCTCCACCATTAACGAGCATAAGCTCCAGACCAGTTTCTTCAATATCTGTTGTTGACTTGGTTGTTTTTCTTTCTCTTGTTGTTAACATGTTTTGAGCATGTAATCAAACCAAGGAAACAAATCAACGAGAGAAGGCAGACGTGTAGGGATGACACGTGTAAGTCTCTGGTTTGTGACTGTAGTAGTTACTCATTGTGAGCTGTGACAGAGAAAAAGAAAGTGACTATAGCAGTTGGACATACATAAACGTACTACATTCAACAACTCCTCAGATTCTGAACCAAACCAAAAACCGACAAAATAAATGCCAAACAAAATACTTTAGTCGGTCAAATCATTGTACAGTACTTGTCGGAAAATTGACTCACTGTATTAGTCATAAAATAAACTCATTGTACAGTGAGTTTACAACCACCATCCCATAAAAACAGAATAATAAACTCATAATGCTTTCCAACCCCAATCAGTGCGCCGAAAAGTCAATTCGATAACTCTTTTCCCCATTTAATTGAAATTGACATTAGTTTTCAAACCCTAATTTGAAGATTTCTGGTTAGTCTTCTTCATCCCATAGCTAATAATTAACTTGTTCAATCTCTCTTTCACCCTATCTCTCATGGCTTCTTCTTCTTCTTCAACTCCCATAAAGAAGACATACAATGTCTACCTGAGTTTCCACCGCCCAGACCTTCCTAGAGAATTTCTCAGTCATCTACACAATCATTTTTCACGCAAGGGAATGATGACGTTCAAGGATGATGGGATCGAGAGAGGCAAGAAGATCGGACCTGAATTCGTAAAAGCGATTAGAGAATCTCAAGTCTTTATCGTTGTGGTGTCTCCGAATTACCCTTCTTCAAGCTGGTGTTTAGATGAACTTGTTGAAATCTTCAACTGCAAATTGGAGCAGATGATAGTGACGCCGATTTTTTACCAAACTGGTCCGACCATTGTACGGAATCTATACGGGGATTTCGGAAGAATTTTTGAGAAAACTTGTGATGGACAAACCAATGAAGTGAAGAAGAGATGGAAGTATGCTTTGGAACATATAGGATCCTTACATGGAGAACTTTCTCAATACTGGTTTGTTGTTTGTTTCCTTTTTTTTTTATATTTCTTTTATCTCAATACTACTTTAATGGTTGAATTTCTGAAAATTCAGTTTTGCTTCCTTTTTGTTAGGGATGATGAAGCGGCCATGGTTGAAAGTATTGCCACTTATGTGTCCCGCAGACTGAATGATGAATGGTAGAGTAGACTAGGCAAATGTTGTGCTGTTTTTCTATTTTTCTTCTTTCCTCTATTTTGAGTTTTCATAAACTATGGTTGCATAAAGATATAAAATTGTTTTAACCAGGTTCAACTTCGCATCAGTTGTGGTTTATATCTAACCACTCACTACGTAAAGTTGACAAATTTTTTAGTAATGTCTTACATATTCTTTCTAGACCTCCATTGCAATTTAATTTAAGCTTGTCACTTAATGTTCAATTTCAGATAACTATTGTCTATTGTACAAGGTCGGCGAGTTGTGCATTGGTGAGTGAGCTTTTGAAAAGGAATGCTTAGTCTCCGATTCTTATTAGGACTATTTTAGAGGAAAAGATAAATTGTAGATACCAACTAGAGATGGGAAATATGGTCTTCCTCTAACAATTTGTCTTAAACTGCAATAAACTAAGCTATGGGAAAAAGTGCAGGTTTGGTTATCATTTAAACATTTAAGTATGCGTAATGAATAGTCCAATGTTCTTTTGTCGGTCAACTAATTGTACTTGTCAGAAAATTAACTCATTCTACAACCACTATCCCAATAAACTCTACAACCACTATCCCAATATCAGTGCGTAAAAAAGTCAATTCGACACCCTTTTTTTTTTCCCCATTTTAATTGAAGAAATTGGCACTCGTTTTAGTTTTCAAAACCCTAATTTAAACGTTTCTGGTTCATCAACTTGCCTAATCTACGCGTTTTGGTTCATGATATAAAACAGTGGACATGTATGTTACTTCTTTTTTTTTTTTTGGTTTTAATGTTAATGTATGTTACTTCCTTCATAGATTAGCTAATAACTAACAATTTCAATCTCTCATGGCTTCTTTTTCTCCAACTCCCATAAGGACATACCTAAGTTTCCATGGCCCAGATCTTCCTAAAGAATTTCTCAATCATTTACACAATCACTTAGAACGCAAGGGAATGAAGACATTCAAAGATCAACGGATCGAGAGAGGCCACACGATCGGACCTGAATTCGTTAAAGCTATTAGAGAATCTCAAGTCTCGATCGTTGTGGTCTCACCAAATTACGTTTCTTCAAGATGGTGTTTAGATGAACTGGTTGAAATCTTCAAGTGCAAAGCAGCTTCAGGTCAGATGATAGTGATGCCGATTTTTTACAAAGTTGGTCCGTCTGTTGTACGGGCAATACTTGGTGGTTTCGGAAGAGCTTTTTTTGAGAAAACTTGTGATGGGGAAACAGAGGAAGTGAAGCAGAGATGGAGCAATGCTTTGACTCATATAGGATCCATATATGGAGAATATTCTCTAAACTGGTTTGTTGTTTCTTTTGGGCTTACAATTGTTTTTTTATTAATCTGTCTTAATTTATTTCTTCAATGGTGAACTTTCTATAATTTTAGACCAAACCAAACAAGATTTTGTTTTCTTTTGTTAGGGATGATGAAGCCGCAATGGTCGAAAAGTTTGTCACTCGTGTTTCCCGCAGACTGAATGATGAATGGTAGTGTAGGCAACTGTGTCACATTTTGTCTCGCTTTTCTGTTTTTCTAAATAAAGCTTCATTCCTCTATTTTCGAGTTTTCATAAACTGTGGTTGCTGATAGTTTCGGTTGCGTCATGTTTGCATCAGTAGTGGTTTATATCTACTCAATATCCAAAGGTAACAACATTATCATTTTTTTGGGAAGAAACAGACCATAAAAAAGAGCTTGCTTCAATCAATTGTAGTCTTTGTCTATCTTCCTCCTAGAAAGTGTAAGGGAAGTAAACCTAAGCAATGGTGATATAGAGAGCATTCTCAGATTTTATCATTGAGAAATATAGAAACTTGTGTCACTTCTTGATCTTCCATCTTGGCTACAAGCAATTGTGAATCTCACAATTATGTGGCTCTTTCCACAAACTAGAGGAAGAAGCACACAGAGTAATTACACAACAATGATATTTATAATCCTGCGGATTCAGTCACTGAACTGAACCATCTATCCTCCAGGTGGTGAGGGGACGTTCCCAGCATTCTCCACATCCAAGTCTTGTGCGCCTTCTGCTTTTATCAAGCAAAGATTGCACTATGATACATTTCTATATCTTCTCTTGCTAACTTTAGGGATATTTACCTAAGCGTCAAACCAAACATCAATTTATATTTCGCTCTGGACCTCAATTCAGAACAGATGCCCTGAAGAGTACATGATAGATACTTGATTTTCCCTCCTCGGAAATAAACAGGTTATTGAGTGCAGTACATGGATTTGGATGGACGAAACTCAAGAGTAGTAGCGACAACAATGATGGCCTGAGGAGATTAGTGATGTGCTAGCTGAAAATTGAGTAAGTTTTTACGTATGTTTTCTAGACCTTGTTGATCGCAATTTAAGCTTGTCCCTTGATGTTCAATTTCAAATAACTATTGTCTGTTGTGCTAACAGTTATTCTTTATTTTTGTTGGTATCATTAGATATATGTACAAGGTCGGCAAGTTGAGCATACGTGAGGGAGCTTTTGAAAAGGAATGCTTAATCTCCGGTTCATAAGAATATTTAATGGAAAAGATAAACTAGAGAAGATGTCAGTACATTGGGATCAATGCCTCCTCCAACATTTCGTCTTAAATTTCTCGTTTAGCGCAACATGAAATACAGCAAGCTGCATAACCTTTGAGGAGAAATCCAGGTTAAGTTATCATATCTTTTCACTTAAATATGGACTCTTTCTAGTTAGATCTCAACAGAAGTTTGATATTAATTTCTAATTCCTTGTGTTTAATGTTCAGCCGTTGTCAAATCTCAAGAAAGATGGATCTGAGCTGCCCCTCGTCTAAAAAGGACTTGACATGTTAATACTACGCACCTTTCTTTGACAAATAGCATAGTTATGCTGGCATTATGAAAATTTTTTATGCAGTTGCCTAGACATTCTGATTAGTTTTTTTTTTTTTTTTTTGTTTTATTAAAATAAAGAGATAAAAAAAAAAAACCAAGTCAATTGATTAATAAGTCTGCGATCATTCAGAATACCCATTTGCAAGATTTATAATGTAATTTACATTAAGCACTAACTATTATTTCATGAATTCCATAGATTGCTTTTCTAAGAAACAACAGAAGAAGAGAAAAGTCTCTATTGTTAGCTACACAGACTAATTAAATAATTTGTTTTTTTTTTTTTTAATATGTGTAATGGAGACCACGACGATGAGGAAGTTTCATCTTGATGAGAGTTTCTCCTCGATCTCTTTAGTGTTTAGATAACTCTTTGTAAAAATCAATGAAACTCTCTGATATATTCTTCAACATCTCTTTACCATATCAGTCATGGCTTCTTGTTCGACTCACATTGGGAAATATCATGTCTTTCCGAGCTTTCACGGCCCAGACGTCCGTAGGAAATTTCTCAGTCATTTACGTTATCATTTTGCAACCAAGGGAATTACGGCATTTAAAGACCAGGAGATCGAAAGAGGTCTGACGATTGGACCTGAACTCAAGCTAGCTATAAGAGAATCGAGGATCTCAATCGTGGTGCTCTCAAAGATGTACGCTTCTTCGAGCTGGTGTTTAGATGAATTGGTTGAAATCTTCAAGTGCAAAGAAAACTCGGGGCAGATAGTGATGACTGTTTTTTACGATGTTGATCCGTGCGATGTACGGAAACAGAGTGGAGACTTCGGGAGCGCATTCAAGAGAACTTGTGATGGGAAAACTGAGGAAGTGAAACTGAAATGGACCAAAGCTTTGACTGAAGTCGCAAACATAGCAGGAGTACATTCTCTAATCTGGTTTGTCATTTTTGTTTTGTTTGTTGAATGAAGTAGTGCTTACATCTTTCTTAATCAATGCTCAAAGGTGTAATTTCTATTAATTTAGACCCACCAACACGATTTTGTTTGCTTTTATCAGGGATGATGAAGCTGAGATGATTGAAAAGATTGTCACAGATGTTTCAAACAAACTGAATGTCACACCATCAAGGGATTTTGAAGAGATGGTGGGACTTGAAGCTCACTTAAGGAAAATTGAATCTTTGTTATGTCTCAAGTCTGATGAAGTGAAGATGATTGGAATTTGGGGTCCTGCAGGGATTGGTAAAACTACCATTGCTAGAGCTTTATACAACCAACTCTCTGTGAATTTTCAGTTTAAATGCTTTATGGGAGACCTCAAGGGAAGTTATAAGAGCACAATGAGTGTTGATGACTATGATTCCAAGTTGGCTTTGCAAAAAAAACTTCTGTCCAAGATTTTGAACCAAAATGATGTGAAGATACATCATTCAGGGGCAATAAAAGAATGGCTCCAGGATAAAAGAGTGCTTATAGTTATTGATGATGTGGATGATTTAGAGCAACTATTGGCATTGGCTAAAGAATCATCTTGGTTTGGTTCCGGAAGTCGAATCATCGTTACCACAAAAGATAAAACTATAATGAAGAAACTTGGGGTCAATGACAAAAACTTTTACCATGTGGGTTATCCGTCCAATAAGGTAGCTCTTGAGATCCTCTGTCTGTCTGCTTTTAAAAAAAGCTTTCCACATTATGGTTTTGAAGAGCTTGCAAAAAATGTAGCAAAGCTTTGCAGTAATCTTCCATTATGCCTTTCTGTTGCGGGTTCATCTTTGCGTGGTGAGAGCAAGCACGGCTGGAAACTACAATTAGATAGGCTAAAAACTAGTCTTGATTGAAAGGTTGAAGACATATTAAAAGTGGCATATGAAAAATTGTTGAAGAAGGAACAAGTTCTCTTTCTTTACATTGCATGCTTATTCAACAATACACATATTGGTAGTGTGACAACCTTGCTTGCTGACAATAACTTGGACGTCAGAAATGGGTTGAAGACCCTAGGCGATAAATATCTTGTGCATATATCCACAGTTGGGAAGATAGTGATGCATCCTTTGCTCCAACAATTGGGTAGAAACATAGTTCTTGAACAGTCCGATGAGCCCGAGAAACGTCAGTTTCTGATAGAGGCCGAAGAGATTCGTGATGTGTTGGCAAATGAAACCGTAAGTTCTTACTATAATCCCTAAAGTTCTTGCTCAATAAATCTAGATTGTTGTTGTGATGATAGTTTCACCCGTATTCTTTTGGAATAATTGTTAGGGTACTGGATCTGTCTTGGGTATATTATTTAATATGTCCAAGGTCAGTGAGTTCTCTATAAGTGGGAGAGCCTTTAAAGGAATGCGTAATCTCCGATTCTTAAGAATCTATCGGAGCGCTTTCAGTAGAGAGGTTACATTACGGATAATGGAAGACATGAACTATCTACCATGTCTAAGGATACTACATTGGGACTCATTCCCAAGAAAACGTCTTCCTCCAACATTTCGGCCAGAATGTCTCATCGAGCTCCGTATGCCACATAGCAATCTTGAAAAGCTCTGGGGAGGTATCCAGGTTGGTATTTAACTTTTTTTTAAATATGCTTCTAATGCTTCAACCTTAATATTAACATTTTCTCTTTTACTGGGTTTGACATGCAGTCCCTTACAAATCTCAGGGCAATAGATTTGAGTTTTTCGCTTAAGTTGGAAGAAATCCCAAATCTTTCAAAAGCTACTCTTCTGGAGACACTGACACTTATATCTTGCTCAAGTTTGGTGGAGCTTCCCTCCTCCATTTCCAGTCTACACAAACTGAAAATGTTGATGATGATGGGTGCGTAAAGCTACAAGTTGTTCCAACCAACATCAACTTAGCATCTCTTGAGACAGTCAACATGAATAAGTGCTCACAATTGAGAAGGCTTCCAGATATTTCAAGGAACATCAAGGATCTTGATGTAGGAATGACAGAGATAGAAGAAGTTCCTCCGTCAATTGTTAGACACTGGTCTTGTCTTGAGCGTTTTAAGTTAGACTGCCGAAGCCTCAAGGGATTAACATACGTGCCGCCAAGTATAATTTTTCTAAACCTAAGCTTTACTGATATAGAGACGATTCCAGATTGCGTCATAGGTCTCCTTCGGTTACAAACTCTTAGTGTGGAATGCTGCAGAAAACTTGTGTGTCTACCAAATCTTTCTCCTTCGCTTGAGTTCCTATTTGCAAACCATTGTCGCTCACTTGAGAGAGTATGTTCTTTTTATAATCGAATCAAGGTACTTATGTTCCACAACTGTGTGAAACTGGATGAAGAAGCAAGAAGAGTAATCATACAGCAAAGGGTTGGACGAAATATATGGTTACCAGGTAAAGAAATCCCTGCGGAGTTCACTTACAAAGCTACAGGAAATTCTATATCCATCCCTCTGCCTCCGGATGATAAAGGGACTTTCTCTATGTCGTCAAGATTTAAGGCTTGCCTTCTTTTTCGGCCAATCGAGGACTTCCCAGTTATTGATATAACGTGTCTTCTAAGAATCAAAGGAGGCGTCGAAACTAAAAAAATCAATTACCGGATAGTAATTCAAGAGTGGTCTAAAATTCGAACCGAGCATCTGTTTATATTTTATGATCAGTTGTTTAAAGAAAACATATGCGTAGATGTGACTGCAAGCGAGTTTCTGTTTGAATTCAGCTACAAGGATAACCACAAGATTATTGAATGTGGTGTACAGATCTTGCTGGATGAAGATGAGA
Organism: Barbarea vulgaris; assembly: GCA_963667165.1. NCBI lineage: Eukaryota > Viridiplantae > Streptophyta > Magnoliopsida > Brassicales > Brassicaceae > Barbarea > Barbarea vulgaris. Next base: position 28,250,259 of record OY763890.1, on the reverse strand, counting down.
GTAGCAGTAGCGAAGAGGACTACTTTGATGCTGAAAGTAGCAGCTGCGAAGAGGACTACTTTGATGCTGAGAGTAGTAGCAGCAAATTTGGTCACTTCGTAACTATAGGTAACAGCAACCACAACAGACCTGGAGATGGAGACGATGAAACAGAGACTGTTAAGGTCTCTCAAGCTGAAAACAGCAAAAGCAGTAAAAATTCAAGTTGGTGAAGTTGGCTTAGAAAGCATGGTCTAGGGAAGAAGGGGAGGATCGTAACTACATTATGATATAAAAGATCTAACTATGTTTGGTTTTGCTACAATGTATGGTTTGGAAGATGAAAATGTTAAAAGCAGTAAGCATACGAGTTGGTTTAGGAAGCTTGGTCCTGGCAAGAAGATGTTGAAAAGACAGAGCACAGTTTCCAAAGTTCAACAGACGGCTGCAGTGAAAAAGATAAAAGTTAGGAACGAGCGTATGTATACCATAGATTATGAGTGTTGAGTGAGATAAAAGGAAACACTTTTCATTAAGTTATTGAGCCCTTTCTTATGATTCGGTTAAACTTGTTTGGGCGGCTATCATAACAAACCCAAGCTCGGCCCATTAAAACTCCGGTTTAGTTTTTCTTCTTCTTCCTCCCCAGTCCCCACTAATCTCCAACCTTCTCATGCTTCAGCTCTGAACTCATGGGTCTGTTACTAATATATATGTGAAAAAAGTTATGGATTTTGTCGGTAGAGACTTACTGGTTCTGGACATTAGCTATAGTGATATCGAGGTTATTCCCGATTTTTAACTTGGTTCTGTATGAGTGAATCCTTTTACAGTTCTCCAATATTCTCATGGATTGTAATGCTTCATCTCTGATACCATTTCAGCTGCTTCTTCATAGAATAATGGCAAGCTGTAGAAAGATAAATTCCCATTTACAAATCAAATTCTTTGAGGACTATTTTTTTTGTCTTTTTCTTTATAAATTCTTTGAAATATCTCTTCTCTTTATGCGTTTTGCTTCGTATATAGTTTATCCAAAGCCATTACCTTCTTCAACCTCTCTTTTTGACCTATCTCTCATGGCTTCTTCATCGTTTCACATTAGGAGATACCATGTCTTTCTGAGTTTCCACGCTCCAGACGTCCGTAGAGGATTTCCTCAATCATTTTGCCGCCGAAGGAATTACAACATTCAAGGATCATGAAAGCCAGAGAGGTCATACAATCGGACCTGAGCTCGTACAAGCAATTATGAGTCTCTGTCGTTGTGCTTTCGAAGAAGTACGCCTCTTCAAGCTGGTGTTTAGATGAATGTGATGACAACTTGGAGAATAACTTGGAGAAGACTATATGTGAAATGTGTTACCATGGAGATTATCGCCATTGAAACCTTTATTGTTGTTGGTACTAGTAGTTCCAATCGCTTCCTGTTGCTTCTTCTTCTTCAACGCCTTTCTCTTCTTCGCACCAGACGGCATGATCGAATCGAGATAATAAGGAATTTGAGTTGAAACTGTTTTCTCTTCAAAATTCGAATTTCAAAATTTGTATTTATGTATCTCTCTTCTTCTCCAAGTGTGAGTTGGTGTGTGTGTGTGGACTGGGTTTCTGCAGGAGATGTGCTGCTCTGTTTTGTTGTTGATGCAATTCTTGGATACTTATTTGCAGCTATATGCATGGTGTGCTCAAACAACTGCATCCCTAACTTCAATCTCTCACAAGGAAGACAGGTTTGGAGTAGCACAATAGTATCTGATCGTATGTATACATAGTTTCACTTCTCTTTTTAGCTATATATATACTTGTGAGGAATTGTTTATGATCGTAAATGTGTTCTTTTTTACTTATGAAATGAAGTAATTTTATGATTTTAAAAATAATTTTTATTTATTCTTAAGAATCCTATTTGGGATTCTACTATTGGAAGAGCAGAAATTTAAAATCTTTTAAAGAGGTTGTTAATTTTAAATTTATCAAAATTTATATTAAAACTAATGGTAAGAACCCAAGAGGGCTTCCAAATATTATGGACTCTTATCCCAAATGGAAAAGAGCTGTTTCATTTGTGTTTATTAAAGAAGCTGTAAGGTTTCTTTAGTTTATGCTGCTGATATTCATTTTGATAAGATGTTTACTTCATACAATCTTTGTATATCCCAAGACTTGTAGTATAGCTCTCTGTCTTTTAAGCTTGGGTATTATTGTCTGCAGTAACGTATAGAGTGGATCATTTCTATGTTAATTTTGCATATCTGATCAATATTATAATTATTTTATTACAATTACAATTAATGTATAAAATATATACTGTAGATTGTAATCCGTAAATTAAGGAAACTGATTTGGTTAGTTGTGTGAAACTTATATTATTAATTGAATTTTAATGTGAATGATGGCATTTTCCAATTTGATGAAAAGAATAAGTTGAGTGGAACCCACATATTTTTTTCAACCAATCCTTACTGAAAATGAAAGGCCAGTGATAGTCGACGACTATAAGGAACACACAGTTTCATGAGTCGTCGTAGACACTCGACTACTTCGTGGAAACACACGCTCTTGTTTTTTTCCTCTACCGTTCGATTCCAATTTCTTCGAAATTCCACTTTACGCGTTTCATCTTTTCGAAATTCCACAACATTTAGATTCCTATTTCTTCGAAATTTCTCTTCTCTTTAAGCGTTTTACATTTGATTTATAAACCAAGTAACTTGTTTCCTCAGCCATTTTGATACTTTCTACAAAACCATTGCAATAATTACTACTTTCTTTAAAACCTTTGTAAGATCTCTTATGGCTTCTTCTTCTTCATCTTCTTCGTCTCAAATCAAGAGATACGATGTCTTTACGAGCTTCCATGGTCCAGATGTTCGTAAAGAGTTTCTCAGTCATTTACACGCTCATTTCGCAACCAAAGGGATCACTACGTTCAATGATCATGAGATCGAGAGAGGCCACACCATCGGACCTGAGCTCGTACAAGCAATTAGAGAATCGCGAGTCTGGATCGTCGTCTTCTCGGAGAAGTACGCTTCTTCAAGTTGGTGTTTAGATGAATTAGTTGAAATCTTCAATTGCAAAGAAGAGCAGGGGCAGACAGTGATTCCCATCTTTTACAAAGTTGATCCTTCGGATGTAAAAAAACAGAGCGGAGATTTCGGAAGCATATTCGAGGAAACTTGTAGAGAGAAAAGTGAGGAAGTGAAGCAGAGATGGAGCGAAGCTTTGACTGAAGTAGCCACTATAGCTGGAGTACACTCTCTTCATTGGTATGTGCTTTTATCTTTCTTAAGCAATGCTTCATTTTTTTGTAAATTTAGACTCACCAACGCCTTATTTTTCTCTTGCTTCTGTTAGGCCTAATGAAGCAGAGATGATCCAAAAGATTGCTACAATTGTTTTAGAGAAACTGAATGCTACACCATCAAGGGATTTTGAGGATAAGGTGGGACTTGAAGCTCATCTGAGAAATTTGGACTCTTTGTTATGCCTTGAGTCTAATGATGAGAAGATGATTGGAATTTGGGGTCCCGCGGGAATTGGTAAGTCTACCATTGCTGAGGCTTTATATAGTAAACTCAAGGGTAGTTTTCAACTTAGTTGTTCTATGGGGAACCTCAAGGGTAGTTATAAGAGCACAGTGGGTGCTACTAGATATGAATCGGAGTTGTATCTGCAAAACCTACTTCTGTCCAAGATTTTGAACCAAAAGGATATGAAGGTAAAACATTTAGGTACAATCAAAGAACGGCTACAAGATCAAAGAGTGCTTATCGTTCTTGATGATGTGGATGATCTAGAGCTATTAAAAATTTTGGCTAAAGACATTTCTTGGTTTGGTCCTGGAAGTCGGATCATCATTACCACAGAAGATAAGAAGATTTTGAAGAACCATGAGATTCACGATATCTACCATGTGGATTTTCCATCCGAGGAAGAAGCTCTTGAGATTTTATGTCGAGCTGCTTTCAAACAAAGTTCTGTACCAGATGGTTATGAAGAGCTTGCCAAGAAAGTAGTTGGATTTTGCGGTAATCTTCCGTTAGGTCTTTGTGTGGTGGGTTCATCTTTGCGTGGGGCAAAGAAGCACGAGTGGAAAGATCAACTATCTACAATCAAAACTAGCCAAAATAGAGAAATTGAGAACATCAGTGCTCAATTAAGAATGGGATATGACAGATTGTCAAAGAAAGATAAATCCCTATTCCTTCACATTGCATGCTTCTTCAATTATCACGATGTTAAAGGTGTGACATCAATGCTCGCTGATAGAAACTGGGATGTTGGAAATGGGTTAAAGACCTTAGCAGAGAATTCTCTGGTGCATACCAACGGGCGTATAGTGATGCACTATCTACTACAACAATTGGGTAGACAGATAGTTTTTGAACAGTATGACGAGCCAGGGAAGCGTCAGTTTTTATTAGAAGTCGAAGAGATTTGTGATGTACTGGAAAATGAAACTGTAAGTTCTTACATATATTATATATAAGATTCTCTAAAGGTTGCATATTGTTTTATGATAACAATTTCATCTGTCTTCTTTTGCAATATTTGGTAGGGTACTGGATCAGTCATAGGTATATCATTAGATATGTCAAAAATTGACCACAACATCTCTGTTGGGAAGCAAGCTTTTGAAAAAATGCGCAATCTCCGATTTCTAAGAATCTGTAGGGATTGGTTCGGTAGAGAAGCTAAGTTGCAAATACAAGAAGATATGGAGTATTTACCTCAGCTTAAGTTATTACATTGGGACTCATACCCGAGAAAAAGTCTTCCTCCGGGATTTCAGCCGAATCGTCTCGTCGAACTTCATATGCGAGGAAGCAATCTCGAGAAGCTCTGGGGAGGAATCCAGGTTGGTATTTGATATTAGTTCATATGTTTATGATGATTCAACTTCAACCTAAATTAAATATTGCTCATTTGTTGTGTGTTATCATGCAGCCTCTTCCTCATCTCAAGATCATAGATCTAGGCACTTCCCGTAGGTTGAAAGAAATCCCAAATCTGTTAAAGGCTACTAATCTCGAGAAGTTGACACTTGATAGATGCTCCATATTGGTGGAACTTCCCTCTTCAATTAAAAATCTACATAAACTGAAAAGGTTGAATATGCAATTCTGCGGAAACCTACGAGTCATTCCCACCAACATCGACTTAAGATCTCTTGAGGAAGTCAACATGAATTATTGTTCGCAACTGGAAAGTTTTCCAGTTATCTCGAGTAACATCAAGGAGCTCCATCTATGTGGAACTAAGATAGAAGAAGTTCCATCCTCTATTATGAAGCTACACAAACTGAAAAATTTGATGATGTATAACTGCCAAAAGCTACGAATTATTCCCACCAACATCAACTTACCATCTCTTGAGGTATTCAGCGTGAATTGTTGCTCACGATTGGCAAGTTTTCCAGATATCTCGAGTAACATTACTGAGCTCAATTCAGGAAACACAAAGATAAAAGACGTCCCTCCATCAGTTGTTAGATGTTGGTCTCGGCTTGAGTGCCTTGAGATAGGCAACAGAAGCCTCAAGAGATTAACACATGTCCCGCTAAGTGTAAGGAGGCTAATCCTTAGTAACAGTGATATAGAGAGGATTCCAGATTGCGTCACAGGTCTCCCGCATCTTGTATTTCTGGACGTCGAAAAGTGCCCAAAACTTGTGTCAATTCCTGCTCTTTCCCCTTCGCTCGAGAACCTAAGGGCAAATGGATGTGTATTACTCAAGAGAGTGTGTTGCTCTTTCCCCAACCAAACCATGAGACTCTCATTCTACAACTGTATACAACTGGATGAAGAATCAAGAAGAGGAATCATACAACAATCAATTCAGGGCGATATACTCTTACCAGGTAAACAAATCCCTGAAGAGTTCACTCACAAAGCTACAGGGAACTCCATAACCATCCCTCTGGCTTCAGGTGGTGAGAGTACTTTCTCTGTTTCCTCAAGATTTAAGGCTTGCATTCTGCTCTCGTCAGTTAGAGAGTGCCAATATGGAGAGATAAGTTGTCGTCTAAGAAGCAAAGGAGATGGCACAGCTCACAGTTTTTCTAGATATGTATGGCTATCAGATATGGATTCTTTGTCAGAACATCTGTTTATATTCAGTGGTCACTTGTTTCCTCAACAAAGCAGATGCCAAGAAGTGGATGTGACTATAAGCGAGATTACAATTGAGTTCAGCTTGGACCGCTATTCCAGCGGTGTCGAGATTACTGAGTGTGGTGTAGAGATCATGACGGAGGAAGCTGAGTGTAGTAGTAGAGAACAGGCAACAACCACCACCACACATAGGGAGATGGAGAGGAAGACTATGAAGCAGAAGGTCAGTGATAATCCACTCCTCCAACTTGCCTATGATTATTCAGTGTATTTACAACTTGCGATGCACGAGAACGTGCATTTTAAACTGAGGGTAGCAGTAGCAGACAAGTGGACAACTTTGAAACTGAGAGTAGCAGCAGCGAAGTGGACTACGAAAGTGGAGGTAACAACCACCACCACTCAGACTCAGATGGAGATGGAGATGGAGATGAAGACAATGAAGCGGAAGATTGTAAGTTCTCTCGTGATGAAAAGATCAAAACCAGTAAATTATACACGTTTTCGGAGTTGGCTTGGGAAGCTTGGTCTCAAGAGAAGAAGATGAATAAGACACAGCGGAATTCTCGTGGAATCTCATGAGACCAAACCAGTTTTAGTACTTTCTTAGCTCCTTCACCATCTTCATGAGGTAAGTATCTCTTAAATAATAGATGGAGATGGAGATTTTATATTATGAGCCTGAAGCTGCTTCATCTGTGCTGTAAGTTTATGGTGATATTCATTTTGATAAGATGTTTACTTCATACAATCTTTGTATATCCCAAGAATTTGTAGTATAGCTCTCTGTCTTTTAAGCTCTGCCTGCAGTAGCGTATAGAGTGGATTATTTCTAAGCTAATTTCAAAACTTGTTTGGAGTTTCATCCTTTTCCAAGTTATGGTTTGGTATATAATATATAATGGATGTGGTAATACATTAACACTCTCAGAGTATATAAAGCTAATTTCTTAATTTTTGTTGGTCTCAGTTGATAAGTGAGTGAGCTTTTAGAGGGATGCTTAATATCCGAGATTCTATTGTTATTTCTGCAATTGTGTGAAGTTGGAGGAATCAACAAGAGTAATTTCACATGTCTTTCATCAGATCTGTCAGCTCCTTCTCTGTCAAAACCTCTGTTTATATTTGGTGGTGACTTCACTGACTTGTATCCAAATCAAATTAGATAGTCACAGGATTGGTTTGGGAAAGTTATTTTCTACTCAACATTTCTGATTATGCAAATCTTTTGAGAGATTAGAGTATCTTATCCCAGATTCAATTCTCTTTGAATTGTCTCCTCTCTTAAATAAATCTTTGCTTGTTTGCTTTTTCAATCTATATATAATAAGAAACCATTTTTGTCCTTATTCAGAACCAATGTAACTCGATGATAACTTCTTTAACTTCTCTGTTACTATGAAACAGAGAAAAGAGTAGTAATGAAGATAAAGACTACGAAGCAGAAGTTACTAAAGTCTCTTCCATGAAACTTTAACAAAAAGAAGCCACAACCTTGTTAGCATACACACTACTTAACCGTTCAAAAGATACTTAACACACAAGTGAACAACAACAAAAACCAAAAGTAGGAAGAACCAAAAACATCTAAATCATGCCAAAATCAGAACTTTCTTCTTCCTGAATATTAACATATCATTGCGTTTGCAAATTCTCCGGCGAAAGTTTGTTTCTTTATATTCAATTGAAGCTCCTCAACAACCAACGCCTTTCCATTCATCACTTAGCTCTCTTCTTCTTTTAACTCCAAGTTTTTTCAAGTTTCCAAACATCAACTTCTTCTGATATTTACTTAAATCTTGAAACGATGTCGTCGCCGCTTCAAATGTGTTCTCTAAAACACACAAATCATCCGCACCATCTTCATCACTCTTCTCGTTTTCACCATTATCAGTTTTCACATTTGTGTAAGTGTAACTCCCTCGCTCATGCTCTGCACAAACCACATCCTTCAAACCAAGACACTAAAGATCGTTACGTATTAGTTAAATATCAAATTTTTATTAAACCCCTCACAAAAAAAATATCAAAACTTTTACATAACAGAACAGAAACGAACACACATGTCACTAACCTTTGTTTTGTCATGAGAAGTAGATTGTGTTTCTTGATCAGCACATAAAAGCATTGACGATTTGAAGACTTCTTGCATATTAGTGAGCTGAGACGAAAGCGTAGGTTTGTCTCTGAATCTGATTTCGAACCAATTCGAGATGGAATCATCTTCCTGAGAAAGAAGTAAGCAAGAAGAGCAAGTATTATGTTTTTTGTTGTTAAAATATTTCAGAAAAAAATCCTAACTTAAAACAATTTTTCATTTCAATATATTCACTTTTAATTCCAATTATGAATCAAATATTTAATACAGTTTTAATCTTAGTTTTAGATTTAAACTTCAAAGTATTTGAAATTAGAATAGTAATTAATGATTGTTGTAAGACACTAAATACTTTTAAATGGAGTTTAATTCGATCTCTTAAAGTTTTAACACAAATAATAATATAGAGTTTACTATTGTAAGTTTCTTATTTGACGGCAGGAAGGTCCTAGGATATTGACCTTGTCATCTCAAAATCAGACATTTTTTATTAGTTAATTTGGGAAATGTTGTGCTCCCAGTTTAATCTACCATGGGACGGGGAGACATTATTTAAATTGAAATGGACTATATGCTGGTTCTGGCCTTTTTGGATACCAAAGAAGATTATGAGTCAAAAGTTTGGAATTCTCGTTGTTTATAAAAAAAAAAAAGTAAAAATAAAAAGAGAAATGGCAAATGGATAAAATTTTCTTTAAATAAATGACAAATAATTTTTAAAACCAAATTTGAGAATGAGAAGTTGAGAACCCTAATTCAAATCTTCTTCCAACTTGTCTCCATTATTCAGCTCTTAGCTCATCATTTCACCGAAAATGGTAAATTTTTTAAAAAAAAAAACAAATTCTGATTTACCAACAATTAAAAGAAAAAAAGTCAGTCGTACTTAACGACTATAAGGAATTACACTTGAATGAGTCGTCGACGGCTACGTGGGAACACTCTTATTTTTTCCTCTACAGTTACATTACATACAAATTCTTTGAAATTCTTCTATTTGTATTTTCCTCTACACTTCGTGGGAACACTTGTTTTGCTTCAGTATATAACCATTTTGATACTTTATTCAAAACCATTGCAATTATACTTTCTTCTACACCATTGCAATACTACTTTCTTCAAGAACTGAGATCTCTTATGGCTTTTTCTTCTTCTTCTTCTTCGTCTCACATCAAGAGATACCATGTCTTTCCAAGCTTTCACGGTCCAGATGTTCGTAAAGGGTTTCTCAGTCATCTACACAAACATTTCGCAAGCAAAGGGATCACGATGTTCAAGGATCAGGGGATCGAGAGAGGCCACACGATCAGACCTACACTTGTACAAGCCATTAGAGAATCTAGAGTCTCGATCGTGGTGCTCTCGAAGAAGTATGCTTCTTCAAGCTGGTGTTTAGATGAACTGGTTGAAATCTTGAAGTGCAAAGAAGATCAGGGGCAAACAGTAATGACTATTTTTTACAAAGTTGATCCGTCTGACGTTCAGAAACAAAGTGGGCGTTTCGGAAATGCTTTTGAGAAAACTTCTGAAGTGAAAAGTGAGGAGGAGAAGCAGAGATGGAGGAAAGCTCTGACTTATGTAGCTAACATAGCCGGGGAACACTCTCTAAATTGGTTAGTAGATTATCTTTTGTGTTTGAATGAGTTTTTAGAGTTGCGTTGAATTATTTGAGTTTTGATAGGATTTTAAATGATTTTAGGTGAGTTGAGAAAATTAGTTAGGTTTGTTATTATAGTTCTCCACAATCTCATGCAAAACCATAAAATTTGAATCTTTATATTTTTAACCTAATGAAATCTCTCAAAATGTCATCAATGCCTAGGTTTTTTTTATTTAAAAGTAGATTTGAGAGCATATTTTGTATTTTAATAAACATTTACGTATTATGACCAATAACATCGAATTAGATAAGGGTATAGAAAAATCGTAACTGAATTACATGAAAATTGTCATTTTAACAAAAAAAAATATTTCAAATGCTTGATTGAATATAGCTTCTAGTTTTTTTTTTTAATTCAACTTGACTCACTTTTTTTCCATTTATAAGGGATGATGAAGCTGAGATGATCGAAAAGATTGGTGTTGATGTTTCAAACAAATTGAATGTAACACCATCAAAGGATTTTGACGGGATGGTGGGAATGGAAGCTCACTTGAGAAAAGTAAAATCTTGTTTACGCCTAGAGTGTGATCAAGTAAAGATGATTGGAATCCAGGGTCCTGCGGGAATCGGTAAAACAACTATTGCTAGAGCTTTATTTAACCAACTCTCCGCGGATTTTCAACTTAAATGTTTTATGGAGAACCTCAAGGGAAGTTATGGGAAAGATGGTATTGATGATTATGGTTCAAAGTTGTGTTTACAAAGCCAACTTTTGTCCAAGATTTTGAACCAAAGGGATATGAAGGTACATCATTTAGGTGCAATAAAGGAATGGCTACAAGACCAAAGATCCTTTATAGTTCTTGATGATGTAGATGATCTTGAACAACTAGACGCCTTGGCCAAAGAACCATCTTGGTTTGGTTCAGGAAGTCGGATTGTTGTTACTACGGAAGATACAAAGATATTGAAGGCGCATTGGACAAGCGATATCTACCAAGTGGATTATCCGTCCGAAGAAGAAGCTCTTGAGATCTTATCTCTAAATGCTTTCAAGAAAAGTTCTCCAAGGGATGGTTTTGAAGAGGTTGCAAAGAAAGTAACAAATCTTTGCGGAAATCTTCCCTTAGGCCTTCGTGTTGTGGGTTTATCTTTGCGGGGCGAGAGCACGCACGAGTGGAAATGTCAACTATCTAAACTAGAAAATAGTCTTGACAGAAAAATTGAGAACGTATTAAGAGTAGCATATGACAAATTATTAAAGAAAGATCAATCTCTATTTCTCCACATTGCATTTTTCTTCAACAATGAATCCAGTGTTCATGTGACAACTATGCTAGCTGACAGTGATCTGGATGTAACAAATGGGTTAAAGACCCTTGCAGATAAATTTCTCGTGTATGTATCGACCAATGGGTGGATCACAATGCATTGTTTACTACAAAAATTGGGGAGACAAGTAGTTTATGAACAGTCTAACGAGCCCGGGAAACGTCAGTTTTTAGTAGAGGCCGAAGATATTCGTAATGTGCTGGCAAATCAAACTGTAAGTTTTTCAATATGAATTCTCTAGAGAACGTTGCTCAACAAATCTTTGGTTTTTCATAATATAGTTTTCACTAGTTTTTGTTTTGGAATGTTTCATAGGGTACTGGATCTGTCGTAGGTATATCATTTGATATGTCCAAGATCGACGAGTTCTCTATAAGTGGACGAGCCTTTGAAGGAATGCGTAATCTTCGGTTCTTAAGAATCTACGGGAGACATTTTAGTACATTGCGGATGTTAGAAGACATAGAATATCTACCGCGGCTAAAGTTACTACATTGGGATTCATACCCAGAAACACTTCTTCCTCAAACATTTCGACCAGAATGTCTCGTTGAATTCCATATGGCATATAGTAAGCTTGAGAAGCTCTGGAGAGGTATCCAGGTTGGTATTTAGTATTCTTAAATTATGTAGGGCAATTCTCAAAAATAACACAAATTATAGTTTTTTGTGACATATTTAGCACACATTTTTTATTTTGGACACAAATAACATTTTTATTAAATGATAGTCTTAACCTCACAATTTTAGGGTTTAGGGTTTAGAAAACTCTAAACCCTAAGCCCTAAACCCTAAATCTTACCCCCTACCTCTTCAAAACTAAACCCTAAATATTAATATAATTAACCCAAACAAAAATAAATAAATTATGAACTTTATAAAATGCTATTTTTTTCTAAAATAAAAATGTGAGCTATTTGTGGAACAAAAACATCATTTTGTGCTATTTGAGGGAGTTTCTCAATTATGTTTCTAATAATTCTGTTTATATACGATTTTTTTTTTCCAATTCGTTGTGTTTGATAATGCAGCCCCTAACAAATCTCAAGGAGATAGATTTGGGATATTCAAAAAATTTGATAGAAATTCCAGATCTTTCGAAAGCTACTAGTCTCAAGACATTAACACTTACTTCTTGCACAAGCTTGGTGGAGCTTCCCTCTTCTATTAGGAATCTACACAGCCTGAAAAAGTTGATGATGATGGGGTGCGTAAAGCTACAAGTTGTTCCAACCAACATCAACTTAGCATCTCTTGAGGAAGTCGATATGAGTGATTGCTCACAGTTGAGAAGTTACCCAGATATTTCTAGGAACATCAAGGATCTTGATGTTGGAAACACAAAGTTGGATGTTCATCCATCAATTGTTGAACGTTTGCCTCGTCTCGAATGGTTTCGTATAGGCAGCAGAAACCTCAAGAGACTAACACATGTCCCAAAGAGTGTAACCCATTTAGACCTAAGCAATAGCGATATAGAGAAGCTTCCAGATTGCATCACAGGTCTCTCTCGGCTAGAAAGTCTTTTCGTCTTCAAGTGCAGAAAACTCGTATCATTGCAAGGTCTTCCTTTTTCACTCAAGTACATAGATGCCACGGATTGTGGATCGCTCAAGAGATTATGTTTTTATTTCAGTGATCCAATGAATGACCTCATGTTCAACAATTGTTTCTTATTCCAATATCCAATGAGGGAACTCATGTTCCAAAACTGTTTGAATCTTGATGAAGAATCAAGAAGAGTACTCATACAACAAAGTGTTTATGAATACGTATGTTTACCAGGTAAAGAAATTCCTGCGGAGTTCACACACAAAGCTAGAGGAAACTCCATAATCATTCCTATGGTTATGGATTGTGAAGGAGCTTTCTTTACATCCTCAAGATTTAAGGCTTGTCTTCTGCTTTCGCCAATCAAGTACTCATATCTTGATATAGCTTGTCGTCTAGTAACCGCAGAAGGTGTCAACATTATGAAGCTTAATTGGGATTCAATGAATGTATCTCATTTTGTAACAGAACATCTGTTTATCTGTGGTGCTAACTTGGTTCAAGAAACACCTAAAGTGGATGTATTCGCGAACGAGGTTTTATTTGAATTCAGCTGTATGGATAACGCCAAGATTATTGAGTGCGGTGTACAGATCTTGAGTGAAGAAACAGAGAGTAGTAGCGGTAGCGAAGTTGATTACTTTGAAACTGGAGATAATAATGACGACCACACGAATGAAGATAAGTACTATGAACCTAAAGCCGCTCAATGTAAATATAAATGTTGTTGGAGTTGGCTTAAGAAGCTTTGGTCAGGAGAAGAAGAGAATAGGACCTCCCATTATGATTCCAAGACGGTGATGATGATGAAAATGTTTGCATTATGTATTTTTTTGCTTTTGCTATATCTTGTTTTCTCATAGTTTTTTTTTTTTTTTTTTTTTTCCCGCAAGAACTTCCATGTAAAATTATATATATTGATATCTCTTTTATCAAATGTTTCCCATTTTGTTGGATTGAGTTCATGAAATATCTCACAAATTACTCAAGTAGAAGAAGATGTTTTATACGGTTCCGTATTAAGAAGTTATGTTAGATTGGGTCCAAAATAAAGTTAAAGCTAAGTTGGCCCATTAAGAGTTATCTCTTTAGTCTCGGCCCAATTTGAGACGCAAAAACCCTTAAAACAAAGATATAAAATCGAAGACTTCAGATAAATTAGGGTTTCGCGTTAAGAGAAGCAGAGAAAGCTAACACACACATACAAAAACGCCGTCACCTTCTCTGTCGCCTCCTCTTTCAATCTCATCGCAAGCATGGTAAATCCCTTATCCCAATCACTCGTTTCGTTAATGACAAACTGATTTCAAATGCTGGGTATACTAAAAAATCCAATCTTTTCTCGTATTTTCAGATCATATCAGAGAAGAATCGCCGTGAGATCTCCAAGTACCTCTTCAAAGGTACGATCTTGTTTCGAGCTTCCTTGAGTTTTTATCAAATTAGTTTACTTGCTCTGTTTGATTGATTCAAGCATAATTATATACTTAGATATTTTGTGTTTGGTTTTGGTTGATTGGTTGCAGAGGGTGTGTTGTATGCTAAAAAGGATTTCAATTTGCCACAACATCCTTTGATTGAGAGTGTACCGAATCTGCAAGTTATTAAGTTGATGCAGAGTTTCAAATCTAAGGAATATGTGAGAGAGACATTTGCTTGGATGCATTACTACTGGTTCCTTACCAATGAAGGCATTGACTTTCTTAGGACTTACCTTAATCTCCCATCTGAGATTGTTCCTGCTACTTTGAAGAAGTCACAGAAGCCTCTTGGTCGACCTTTTGGTGGCCCACCTGGTGACCGTCCTCGGTAATTCAACTTGAAAATCTTTAAATTTTCAATCTTTGTCATGACTATTGTGAATTTATATGATTGTTGTGTGTTGCTAAGTATGTTCTTTAGGAGTGTGTGCTTTATTAGCCTACCATTGTAGTTTAAATGTCTTGAATTGAATCTGCTGAAGAGTATAATTGTGACTGCTTTTATTCTGTTTTTTCAGTGGCCCACCTCGTTTTGAGGGAGAGAGGAGGTTTGGAGACAGAGATGGATACCGTGGAGGTCCGAGATCAGGTGGAGAGTTTGGTGACAAGAGTGGAGCTCCTGCTGATTACCAGCCTTCTTTCAGGGTACAATATCTCTCTTTCTTCTCATTCTCTCTATGAATTGGTTTTTTTAATCCTTGTTCATTGCTTTAGAATCATCTTGTGAACTCATTTGGTGTTAAAGCATAAGTATTCTGATCTCTCAACTTAGTTTTGAGGAAACTTCTCAAGCCACTGATGTTAAAAACTTTTGTGTTCTTAGGTGTCCTAAGTATTCTATACTAAAATCATCTTCTTAACTCTTTGACTAGTAACTCATTAGTCATTAATATCTTGATAAATTGTTGTGCTCTTGGTTAATATTCTCACATTATCTCCGAACCTCTTTCATGAGTTTGGTTTCACGATTTTGTTTTGATAGAAATGACAAGATTGTTGTGTTTTGATGTGTAATTAAATGTTTTGGGGTTGTTGTACAGGGACCTGGTGCTGGTGGAGCTAGGACTGGGTTTGGTCGTGGAGCTGGTGGATTCGGTGGTGGTGCTGGTCCAGCTGCTGGATCTGAGCTTCCTTGAAAAGGAAATATTACTCCTTTCATGTTTCTTTTTGGTCTTATTTAAGGGTTAAATAGTACCTTTTGATTTGAAGAACGAATTGTCTTTTGGAACCTTGTTTCTTTCTCTCAAGACCATTTCTTTCCTCAATATCCTCAATATGATTGTTTTCTTACGTTAGCTTTCTCTGAAGCGATGTTGGATCGATAAATGATATTTTAGTTGGAGGTTGGGATGTTAAAAATGGATTTTTACTTGTCGGGTTACCCGAAATCCGCCTAAAGTATTGAGTCTGTTGGCCTGTTTGTTTTGTTAAAAAAAACCTGAACTTAAAATGGATGGGTTTTATTTATCCTGGGTTTTAGTCGGGTTTATCCTATCGGGTAATGGGTATCCGTCGGGTTTTTATTTTAGAAAAAAAAATTGTCTTTCATCTCCAATTTAATCTTATTTCCTATAATTTTCTTTTGTAAGTTGTTATTATGGATTGTGTTATTGAAGAATAAAAGGCTAGTATTAAAATTATGTGAAATTAAATAAATGATAACTTCATGATATATTGATGTAAATGATAATTAACATATATGTAGTTTATTTTTGTGTAAAACTAAACGTAATAGTTTAATCAACATTTAAAAATATATTTCTTTTGTACTTTGATTTTTGATAAATAAAAATAAGTACTTAATATAACAATTGGATTTAATATAAGAAAAAACAAATCATCAATTAAACTACACAAAAAGTCAAAAACATAAAAAAATAAAAATAAAATTCGGGTATCTGTGAGTACATCCGAAACCTACAGGGTTTTTTCGGGTTGTCCTATTCGAGTTTTGAGTGTTTCTAACTTTTTCAAAAACGGGTTCAAAATGGGCTCGGATTTTTTACCCAGTGCAACATCCCTAGTTGGAGGTTACACTGTTACATCAAATTTGATGTTTGAAATTCCAAAAATAAAAAAAATGTGTTTTAGGTAGAATTATACTGACTGATATTATCATGGGTTATTATATAGTTTTTGTTAAAAAGCAAATTAGATGCTATTATTTTATTATAGATATCAAATTACTTTCGTTAAACATAATCCTTCGACCTCTTTTGTTGATGGTTTTGGACGAAATTATATTCTTGGTTTTGATTTGGTTGTATAGCCTTAACGTCTCATATTTTACTTGAATAAGTCGGATTAGGTACATAGAAAATTTAAAAATTCTGATTTTGGTTTATATTGTAGATTCGAATTTTCACTGTTTGTAAACTCTAGCCCAAGTGTGCGCCTATTAAATACCTCATGCCTTAGTACTTAAACTACAAACAGGAGATACAAAAAAAAACATTATTATTTATAATATTTAACTACAAACAGGGATATACAAAAAAATTAAAATAATTTTTCGATTTAGAAAAGAAAAGAGGAAAATATCTATCAACACTAATTTTTTTTATTTTATAAAAAAAACGTTTAAAAAGTTTTAGAGAAATAGGAAGAAAAAAGAAAAAAAAAATTGAAACAAGAGAGGGATCAGATGGTCCAAAAAATTGGAGCGCCCAATAGTCGTAACAGGCTTTGAGCGGAACGCCCTTCACGCATTAATAGCGAGATTAAACCCATTCCTCATTTCCCCTTTAACTTGCCTGAAGGATCATATTTTTTAATGATTACATCTCTTCTCTTTTTATAATAGGCCCATTTGTTACTACACGTCTCATACTACCGATGTGGGACAATATTGAAACTAGACTTTGTTTGTTTGATGCAAAGTCTCTGACTGTATCCGAAGGTTCCCCTCCCATATGATCTCTCTGCTCAGCATTTATCACTTTGGATTTATTCGACTTGATAGAGTTCAATTTCTTCATTATAAGAAAATTTGTTAACCTTCAATTTAGTTCGGTTTGAATTTGAAACATTTCGATTCGCTTTGAGTTTTATGCTCATCTTTCTTCTTCATGTTCTTGTTTAAACAAATAAACTTGAGTTTTTACAAGAAAAATCATAAAGATAACGAAAATTAATGTTGAAGAGAAGCTAAGACTGAAGATACAATATGAAGTGAACCAGTAACTATAACCATCCCTGACTGGCTTGTGTCATCGCTGAGAATCTTATAGGCAAGCTTTAAGGAACCAAACACTGTTTTGTTTTCTGCAACTTCCTTAAACCGTGACCCCAATTCCTCAGCAGCTTTTATCCATGAATCTTTCAAAACCGAACAAGCCGTTGATCTAACCTTACCTCCACCAATGTCAGCTTCTGTTACAACCACTGCTTCTGGTTTTAGACCTGAGAGAAGTTCTTTTGCAAAGGACATATGATCTTTGTCACTAGCCATTGCAACCACAAACACCAATCTCTTCTCTGCAAAATCCTTCTCTATCATCTCCTTTAGAGCTCTTGCTGAATCTTTAGTGTGAGCTGAGAAACATACCAAAGATTGATACCGTAAACCAAAAGATTCAAGCAAAGTCGTTT
Organism: Barbarea vulgaris; assembly: GCA_963667165.1. Lineage (NCBI taxonomy): Eukaryota > Viridiplantae > Streptophyta > Magnoliopsida > Brassicales > Brassicaceae > Barbarea > Barbarea vulgaris. The sequence goes on along the minus strand of OY763890.1, from coordinate 28,232,508 downwards.
GGTTCTTGATGTTATAATACTTTTAGAGGAGAAACAGGAATTCGACTTGGGATCGAAACACAGATATTAAAGCTATTACCAACCTCCATCAAGAAGCACTGTTGCTCCAGGTAATTGTAAAGTCTCTGCTTCTTTTGGTGTTAGAAACTGACTTCTCCCAAGTAGACGAGTGTTCTCCAAACCAATCCGAATTGCTTCATCTGTCACTCTCCACCATCCTAATTATTCCATCAAGAAAGTAACAAAATTTGTAAAAAAAAAATCATTCTTTTGTTGCTTCATATGAACAAGATAGAGTCTCTCAAAGTGAATCATACCCTGTTCGCGAAGACAAAGAGACACACATGTGGCAGTAACAGCATTTTGGAGCTGGTGATGTCCAAGCATGCGTAGATTTACATCACCAAGCTCAACAATCTGCGTTATTATTATGTACAATTTGTTATATATTAAGAAATGACAAATGAATTTCTAGCTTTAAAATTAAGGAATAAAAAGTCTTTGAAACTTACTGGTTTATCATCTTTCTCATTTTGTATTACGATGTCACAGGACTGGCAAAGCCGGATCCCATTTTTGTTGATGATGCCTTTGATTGAAGAACGAGATCCAATATTAGATGCCAATGTAAACGATGATGACATTGACGCTGCTCTAGAACGAAGAATGTTCTCGATGTGAGGAAGAAACGGCCCACCTAAAACAACCTACAAATTTTATAACAACACATAAAACTATCTATCCATGAGCTTAAAAGCCAATGATTATAAGACAAGCAAATAAATAAAATCCACCTAACTGGGCGACCGTGTTTAATAATTCCAGATTTGGCCTCTGCTATGCTTTCTAAGGAACCCCCAAGAGCAGCCATATGTTCCTCGCCTATTGTTGTTATGACTGATGCAGCAAGATTTGAACTTTCAATGACATTTGTAGCGTCTCGAGCTCCTCCTAGCCCAGCCTGATGATACCCAATCAAATATATCAACAGAGCATTTATAAAAGTGCTATACACAAGATCTTCAAACTACACGATGAGCTTCTACACAATATCAAAATCAAGTTTTCTTCAACCTGTAGTATCTAAAATGATGAGCAATATTGCTAACCTCTATAACTGCAATGTCGAGATTTTCTTTCTCAAATAAGGAAAAGGCAATCCCAGTGAGAATCTGCCAAGAGATATAAATTAAATACAGTTTTGACGGTACCATGTGAAGTACAGAATCTAGAAGTCTAGCTTTGATTGGTAACCTCAAAATGACTCAAAGAACCATTCTCTTCTTGAATAGATTGATCGAGAATCGGTTTGATAGAATAGAAAAGATCATTAAGAGTGGATGCAGAGACAGGAACTCCATTACAGGAAATGCGTTCTTTGATACTCAGAATATGTGGACTACACAAAAGAAGAAGAAAAGCTCAAATTTAGTAATCATGAAAGATTCAAACTCAAGATATATAAAAATCTTTATTCCAAAGTCAAAATTATTTACCTAGAATAACAACCAACTGAATATCCTCCAGCTCTTAAGATATTAGAGAGAAAAGCAGAAGTTGAACCTTTTCCCTTTGTTCCAGCCACATGAACTACCTAATCATCACTGCCCTTATTGTTATTCTCACTTTCAAAGATCCACTAATTATGCATAATACAAAAATAAAACATTCCAAAACTGAAAGATGAGATCTTTAAATAAACAAGTTCCAATATTTAGGGAAATCTACTAATCATGAAACAATAATCATAACGAATATACATAATACAAAAGAACATTACAAATCTAAAGATGAGACCTTTAAATAAGCAAGTTTCACAAAAAAATCCAATTTTTATAGGGCAACCTTATAATCACTGACCTAATTGTTAATTTCATCTTGTGAGATTAACTAATTATGAACCCAATAATTCAAAAAAAAAAAAAAAAAAAATGAGTGAATTTTGGCAAATTTACGAACCTTGTATTTGAAATGAGGATTTTGGAGACGAAGCATGAGACGTTTCATTCTACCGAGATCGAATCCTTCACCAGAATCAGTTCCAGCTCCTTTTGGAACTCCTGATTTCTCATAGTTTTTATGAGATTCTAAAAAATCCACAAAATCGCTGAGCTCGGGATCTTCAGTAGAACAAATGGCTGATAGATTTCGATTTGAAGCCAAGTTCGCTGCCGATAATTTCCTGATTCTCGGAGAATTTTTGCAATTTGAAATAGCATTGATATGACTCCACACTGCTCTCATCTTTATCTTTTACAGTCAGAGAAACAAGAGAGCTCACCAATGAAAAATTGAAAAAAAAACTCTCTCTGCAATTTTGTTCTTTACCATCAGACCCTTCATTTTCTTATATTTTTTATGGGCTTTGTTTATTATAGCTTGGGCTAAGAACCCACAATTGTTATACTTTAAGTGGGCTCAACGCAAACGAGATCATCTTGTTAATGCAATTACCGTTTGGTTTGGTTTGGTGAGGTTCAGTTTTATTTTTAAAATACCATATTATTTAAAATGTTGTATATATAATTAAAAGTATAGAGTTTTAATAATCTCGATTTATTTAATATGGTTCAGTTTTATTTGATATATTATACTAAAAAATTATTTTCTGTTCAGGTTTTTTTTTTTGACGTCTTTGATAGTTTCTGTTCAGTTTTAGCTTTGGTTTTTAGGTTCTTAAAACCAATCGGTTAATAAACAAATGTTAATTCGGTTTTTTTTTTTTTGTTACTTCTTCTAACTCATATGAAGGTTGTAGTCAAGATCAAGTAAGCAGGTTTGGAATCTGCTAAGTACCAGGAAGATTCTAAATGATTAGGAGGGTCTCAAGTCAGCAGGTCAATGCTAAGTCACCAAGGATCCGTGAAGGAGCCGGTAGGTGAGTAATTCACTAGCTGAGCTGTCACCCTCTCATTGGTTGTGTGTTTTATTCACACGTGGGAAAAAGGTTGTTAGACTTTAGATATTTATCTAGTCTTCGTCTTCTTCCTTCTTTTAGTATCAAGTCTGAGTTTGTTTCAGAGAGAGAGAGAGGTGAGAGTTTTGTAATCGGAAACGATATTGGCTCGGTGTTGAGTCGGAAGCTAGTGGATTCCGGAGTATAACTCCGGCGAGACGTAGGGAACCATTCCGGGACCTGAACTCGTTAAATCGCGCGTCTCTGTTTCTCTTTACTTTTCTTTTCGTGTTCAAGCTTCGAACGAGTGGCGTTGAGAGTAGAGTTTAGAGAGAGATTGCGAATCTAGCTTGCACAAATTGGTATCAGAGCACATAAGATCTTGTGCGAGGAAAGCTAAAGTCGGAGATGGCTTCATCTCGACTTCCGTTCGCTCCGTTCGACGGATCCGGTGACTTCTCGTTGTGGAAGACGCGGATGTACGCTCATCTGAGCAATCTTGGTCTTAAAGATTTGCTAATTGCACAAGAGACTAAGCCACTAGTCAAAGATGATGAAGATGAAGACCAGGTGATAAAGGAGAAGAAGCTAAGAGAAGAATCGGCAAGATTAGATCGATGTGAGAAGGCTAGGAATGAGCTCTTCTTGAATGTTGGTGACAAAGTCCTAAGAAAGATCGATCGATGCACCCCAGCCTTAGAAACTTGGTTGTTGTTGGATCGACTATTCACAGTAAAAACACTACCAAACAGAGTTTATCTGCAATTGAAGGTATACGATTATCGAATGCAAGACAACAAGACAATAGATGAGAACATTGATGATTTTTTGAAGTTAATCAATGATTTGAGTAATCTGAGTATAGAAGTTCCAGAGGAGGTACAGGCAGTGTTGATTCTTAGGTCTTTACCAGCAAGATTTGATTTACTTAGAGAGACTCTAAAGTACAGTCGTGATGGGATTAAGTTTGAAGAAGTTGTTAGTGCTGCAAGATCAAAAGAATTAGAGCTCAGAGAGAATCCAGGTTCTAAGGTTACCGAAGAAGGTTTATTTGTTAGAGGAAGAAATGAATCCAAGAACAACAACAATGGTAACAAAGGTAACAACAGATCAAGATCTAAGTCTAAAGATGGTAAAAGAGTTTGTTGGATCTGTGGTAAAGAGGGACATCTCAAGAAGCAGTGCTACAAGTGGTTGGCAAGGAATAAGGATAAAGCTCAAGGTCAACAAGTCAGAGCAGAAGCAGCAGTGGTAACAGATGATGCAAAAGATTTAGTTGGACTCATAGCATCAGAAGTGAACTTGACTATGGGTGACATAGAGAATGATGAATGGATCATGGACACAGGCTGCTCATTCCATATGACTCCAAGAAGAGAGTGGTTTATCTCCATGAAGGAACTATCAAATGGAAAAGTCAGGATGGCAAATAACTCACAATCTGAAGTTAAGGGAATTGGTTCCGTCAGATTTGTTAACCCTGATGGTACAACATTCTTGTTACATGAGGTGAGATATATGCCAGACATAACCAGAAATCTGATTTCTATTGGAACACTAGAGTCTAAAGGTTGTGAGTTCAAAGGGGGCGATGGAATTTTGAAAGTTGTGAAAGGGTGTACAGTGTTCATGAAAGGCCAAAGAAGACAGTCCCTATACATTCTCCAAGGCTCTGCAATGAAGTCAGAAGCTCACTTAGCTGAGGTAAACGTGTCAGAGAAAATAAAGTTCGGTATAGATGAAACTAAGCTCTGGCATAGTAGAATGGGTCACATAGGACAAAAGGGACTTGAAGTTTTAGCAAAGAAAGGTTGCTTCAAAGAAAGCAAGGTGACTGAGCTGGGATTCTGTGAGGACTGTGTCATTGGTAAGACTCACAAACTAAGTTTTGGTCCTGCCCAGCACATCACAAAGGAGAAGCTGGATTATATACACTCAGACTTATGGGGCTCTCCAAACGTCCCATTAAGTCTAAGCAAGTGTCAGTATTTTATCTCATTTACAGATGACTTCACCAGAAAGGTTTGGATATATTTTCTGAGATACAAGGATGAAGCTTTTAAAGCTTTTGTGGATTGGAAAAGAATGGTAGAAGTACAATCTGAGAGGAAAGTGAAGAAACTCAGAACAGATAATGGATTGGAGTTCTGCAATCAGCAGTTTGATAGATTCTGTAAAGATGAAGGCATAGTCAGGCATAAGACTTGCACATACACCCCACAGCAAAATGGGGTTGCTGAGAGATTGAACAGGTCTATTATGAACAAGGTGAGAAGCATGTTGAGTGAAAGCGGTATGGAGAAAAGATTTTGGGCAGAAGCTGCTTCAACAGCGGTATACCTCATCAACAGATCACCCTCTTCAGTTCTGGACTTCAGTGTACCTGAGGAGCTGTGGACTTCAGCGATGCCTTCACTGGAAGGTTTGAAGAGGTTTGGAAGTTTAGCCTATGTACATTCAAGTGAAGGAAAGTTAGAGCCCAGGGCTAAGAAAGGCATCTTCACGGGTTATCCAGAGGGATTTAAGGGATTTAGAGTTTGGTTAATTGAAGAAGACAAGTGTGTCATCAGCAGGAACGTGGTTTTCAGAGAGGATGTGGTTTACAAAGACATCAAGGCAAAGACACAGTCAGGTATAATTACTCTCCTTACTAACAATATTTTAGCTGCAGGTAACAATCAAGAACCAGAGACTATTTCTCAAGGTGGAGCTATTGAAGACTCAAGCAGTCAACAGACACAACAACAAGACACTCAGGTTGTGGATACAGACCAGCTCAACACAGATTCACAGGATCTCAGTAACTATCAGCTTGCTAGAGATCGAGTTAGGAGGCAAATAAGACCTCCAGAGAGGCTGGAAGACTTTCATTGTGGAGAAGAAGACAGTGATGAAGATGTTGCAGGTTTCGTCTACACAATCACAGAAGATGGAGGTAGTATTGAACCCTCATGTTACCAAGAAGCTATGAGTGATCAAGACAGTGACAAATGGACAGAGGCTTCAGAAGAAGAAATACAGTCTATGTGGAAGAATCACACATGGGATTTGATTGACAGACCTCAGCATCAGAAAGCAATAGGTTGCAAGTGGGTTTTCAAGAGAAAGGCTGGAGTTTCAGGTTCAGAATATCCAAGGTTCAAGGCAAGGTTGGTTGCAAAGGGGTATTCACAAAAGGAAGGGATTGATTATCAAGAGATCTTTGCTCCTGTGGTTAAGCATGTTTCTATAAGATACTTGCTGTCTGCAGTTGCACATTATGATATGGAACTCCAACAAATGGATGTTAAGACTGCGTTTTTGCATGGTTATATGGATGAGTATATAGTCATGGAGCAGCCTGAAGGTTTCGTTGACAAGGATAATCCAGATAAGGTATGTTTGCTAAGAAAATCTCTATATGGTTTGAAACAGTCTCCTAGACAGTGGAATAAGAGATTTGATGACTTTATGGTAGCAAGCGGGTACTCTAGGAGTGAAAGAGATTATTGTGTCTACTTTAAGCTGTTTGAGAATGACGTATATGTGTATCTGTTACTTTATGTGGATGATATACTTATAGCATCGACAGACAAAGGACATGTAAACAGTTTAAAGTCGCTTCTGAGTACAGAGTTTGAGATGAAAGACTTAGGTGATGCTAAGAAGATACTGGGGATGGAGATTACAAGAGACAGAGCTGCTGGTACTCTTAGTGTTACTCAGGAAGGCTATCTCACAAAAGTCTTAGGAAATTTTCACATGGATCAGGCAAAGTCAGTTGCAACTCCAATGGGAGTTCATTTCAAGTTAAAGGCTGCTACTGAACATGAGATTTCAGTTCAAGCTGATTCCATGAGGAAAGTTCCATATCAAAGTGATGTGGGTAGTATCATGTACTCCATGATTGGTACTAGACCCGATTTAGCTTATCCAGTTGGTTTGATAAGCAGGTTTATGACAAATCCGATTAAAGAGCATTGGCAGGCTGTGAAGTGGGTTCTCAGGTATATTAAGGGCTCGGTTGATACAGGTTTGAGGTTTAATAACAGAGGTGATTTTGTTATCAAGGGATATTGTGACTCGGATTATGCAGCAGATTATGATCATAGAAGGTCCATTTCAGGAATGGCATTTACAGTTGGTGGTAATGTAGTCAGCTGGAAGTCTAGTTTGCAGAAGGTGGTTGCGTTATCTACAACAGAAGCCGAGTATGTAGCTTTAGCAGAAGCTGTAAAAGAAGCTGTGTGGTTGAAAGGTTTGGCAGAAGAGCTTGGGTTTCCTCAGGATACAGTTGAAGTTCATTGTGATTCTCAAAGTGCTATTGCACTATCGAAGAACTCAGTTCATCATGAGAGGACTAAGCATGTGGATGTGAAGTTTCATTTCATCAGAGACTTAATCAGCAAAGGAGTGGTCAAGGTTGTGAAGATTCCTACAGCCTATAATCCAGCTGATATTTTCACGAAAGTTTTGCCGGTTCATAAGTTCCAAGAAGCATTGCAGATGCTTCGAGTTTCAAGGAATTGAGTTTATTTGCGTCCGGTTGAGGATGCAGGTGTCCGGAGTTTTGGATGCAAGGATTCACCAAGAAGATATGAAGTTGATCATGACTAAGGTGGAGATTTGAAGGTTGTAGTCAAGATCAAGTAAGCAGGTTTGGAATCTGCTAAGTACCAGGAAGACTCTAAGTGATTAGGAGGGTCTCAAGTCAGCAGGTCAATGCTAAGTCACCAAGGATCCGTGAAGGAGCCGGTAGGTGAGTAATTCACTAGCTGAGCTGTCACCCTCTCATTGGTTGTGTGTTTTATTCACACGTGGGAAAAAGGTTGTTAGACTTTAGATATTTATCTAGTCTTCGTCTTCTTCCTTCTTTTAGTATCAAGTCTGAGTTTGTTTCAGAGAGAGAGAGAGGTGAGAGTTTTGTAATCGGAAACGATATTGGTTCGGTGTTGAGTCGGAAGCTAGTGGATTCCGGAATATAACTCCGGCGAGACGTAGGGAACCATTCCGGGACCTGAACTCGTTAAATCGCGCGTCTCTGTTTCTCTTTATTTTTCTTTTCGTGTTCAAGCTTCGAACGAGTGGCGTTGAGAGTAGAGTTTAGAGAGAGATTGCGAATCTAGCTTGCACATCATACTTTACCATTCTCACTCAATTAGGTTTTAAGTATGATTAAGATGGAAGATGAAACTGTATACACACAGTTGGAAAACGATTGAAACTGTTACGGTTTTGTTATTTTAAAATACATATGATTATATATTAATGGTTAGTAAAATAAGTCAAGTCTAGGGAAAAAGACATATATATAGAAGAAGAAAAAACATGTAATCATTATTTCTTCTATTTGAAGAAGATGTTTCGAATTTTGATGATAATTTTTAAGACCAAAAGGAAGAACTCGGCCATATTGCTTAATAGCTTCAGGTAGCTTGCCATTATATGGTTTACGAGTGGCGCCAAAATCAGACCATATATTCTTATTGTTGACTGGATTAATGCATAAGGTTTCTCCAAAAACACTGAAATATTGAGAGGGGAAAAAAAGGGATTTTAGCATAACATTCACCACTTACAATTTAAATCAGATGATATTTAAATATAATAAATATTGAAAACTTACACTCAGCAGCTTTTGGGAATTCGTCGAACAAGAACGTGATGTTCTTTAACAGCGTCTGGAAAAAAAAAAAGAAAAAATCAAGTTAGTAAAATAATACCGATAATAATGTAATAATACATATGTAAAAAATTATAACAAAAACCATTCTCATTCATATATTTCGTTAAAATACAACTTAGAATAAATATTTTACCAATGCAATTCCTCCCGGTTTAATTGGCGATTCAATCAAAATCCTTGCATTTCTGAAGAAAGTTTGTCAAAACATTTACAAGATTAGTTGTTTATTAGTATAGATTTAAAATAATAAAAAATTGTGATATTACTTCACTAAAAATATCATTTTAAAATGTATCCCCCAAAGACTATATAGCTTAGGAAAAAAAAAAACACATCCCTTGAAAAAAAAAAAAACAATTTACCTTATAACCAATCTTCCTCCTTCCTCTGTAAATTCATAGAAGCTACATCCTCTTGTAAACGGAATTTTTCGTCCTTTCCATTCTTCATAAAAATAAAAATATGAAAAGAAACGAATGAAAGTATTAAATCTAATTATGATACTTAATTAATTAAGTATAGTTAGGCATTAATACCAAGATGCCAATTAACAGCAGCACTATGTCCATCTCCTTCACACACATTTTCAACACAAAACTTAACGTTTTGTCCCATACTCTTCACAAGTTCATCAAAGAACTTCATAGCTTCCTGCAAAAACAAAAACAAAGCTTGAATTATAAAATATATACACATATAATCTAAAAGTTTAATGAATCTTTGCTGTAAAAGTTCTCATAATTCTTACCTTTTTACCTCTAAAAGGCTTAGAGAAGGAGAAATCATCAATAAAACAATCGTTGGAGATGCAAGTACTCAATCTATCTTGATTCTTCTCATTAATAGACGAATAAAATTTCATAACAGCATCATATCCAGAGATCTGATTCGACCTAGAATTAGTTTGATCTAAACATGCAACCACAATATTCCTCCTCGAAGCATACTTCTTCATAATTTTTCTTGGTTCATTCTTGATCGAATTGAACCGTCTAGAATGCTGTAGCGAAGGTAGATCGAGTTTGAGCCGCGGAGTTTTGGATATGGTAATGAGATTTCTAGTAACAACCATTGGACTCATAACATTGACGATCGAGGCCATTGGTATTAATATATTAAATCTCTTATTTTTGGTGGAGAGAATTTGATAATGGTTAGAAAATTGTATTGCAAAATGTAAGAAGAGTGTTTAATATTTTGATGTTTAAATATGATTTGGTAAAGTTGTTTTGTACAAAGTTCTTTACTTGTTGTTCTAACCTTAATAATGTTCTAACCTTATCAAAACAAATAATGTTCTTAGTTACCTTGTGTTGCAGGAAATCTAAGCATCTCCCTAACTATATTAATAAGACTCCGTATCAAGAAATCTAAGCATATATCTCCTCTCAAACTTTCCGGTTTATTTAGTTTCTTTCATCAGATGGATCAAACTTTGTATAACTTATATGATTATCAAATTAAGATTATTACTTTAAGTGTGACACATAATGTATATAGGGCACATCCGAACATATGTAGGTAGAACTTTCAAATCATAATGCAGCTTAGATCTTCTTCTTTCTCAGACCAAGCTTCTTAAATCTACAGCCAAGAAAGTAAAACACCTTCTAAACGGCATCGTATTATTGTGTCCCATAAACTCTGGCCCGATGTTAAGTTCCTAACGTCGCGTGTCATTGTCGGCAAAAATTCAAGTAAATTTATTGACATGTCATGCCCTCCAAAATTATAGGCAAAAAGTCTTTTTTGTGTTAATTTTTCTTAATACACGATAATAACACTATAACAATAACGAAACATAAGATCTTATATCACTTGAAAATATCACAACTAACTTGACTAAAATCGTCGGTACATTGGTAGGCATTGTAATCTAACCTAATAACCAACAGAAACAAAAAACAAAACAAATATTTATCTCCAACAATGTATTGAGACTTTAAGGTAAATATATTCATCAAAGTTATAAAACTCATATCAGTATTTTAGGCCATTAAGTGAAATTGCATAACAGAACCCATTGATTATTGTGGTTTCCACAAAAGTAGAAAAAAAGAGAGAGGCAAAACAAAGCTACAAATTCTAACTCTCTGATGAACTCAGAGGCTCCTTAAGAGTAGTAGTAGCATGGATAAGGATATGATAAATTGTCTCGTAGCCTGCAACACTACCATGCCCCCCATAATTTATTTATTTTTTAAATTTTCCCAACATTTCTAATTTATTTCTAAACCAAACCCTGTAGTAATAAATATTAAATAAATATAAAACTACAGCTCCCCACCCCCTTCAAAGTTCTGTTCTGCTATACTACCGACAGATATTTTCCACTACGATCCATACACGTGTCCATGTAAAAGCACTACAATCATTATCATGGTAAAACAGAAAAAATATAATTTGTTATATAAATTGTCCCCACTAAATTAATTCTTAAATCTTCCGTCGGTTTGGGTGTAAATATATAACATTTTTTTGATTTTTGATGCTAAATATATAACTTAATGGAGCCATATATGATAATATTATATCACTTTTCTTGTTAGTTATTTTACCGATAGTTGCAAAAGCAATCTAATAGTAACAAATTAACTGTTAATTCGTATCTTGTCTTTATCATATCAAAACAAAATATTTTTTTCTTTTGCGATTTAGATTCTTGGTTGCTTACAGATAATAACTAAAAGTAATTTTCGTCCTTGACTACGACACTAAAAAGTATTTTTAAAATATTAATATAAATAAACTAAAGTAAATTGAGTCTTTTTCACGATAAGACCTTTGTTTTCTTTTACAGATTCAGAACAGAGCCACTGCATGTTCTTCTCTTCATTTTCACTTTCTCCATAAACCATAAAATTGTTTTTTTTTCGTTCTTTCGATAGAACTTTTATTATGTATTATTTCCCCTAAATTTCTAATTTCCAACTACAAAACAGCAAATTTGATTATTTTTCTTTCTTTCTTTGTTTGAGGAGATATGAAGTTTAATAACCAGAAAGATCCATCAGAGAAACTAATGTGGGAACGGAGTTTATCCGGATCCGGTTCACCGACCCGACCCATATCCAAACTAATGGTGACGCTTCTCCTCCTCGTCTCCGCCACTTACGTCGTCTACACTCTAAAGCTCATAGCAAACTCACGTGCCTGTCACGTGGAGCCATTCTCCGCCGTTGTTCGTCGTCTCAACGACATTGTGAACTCATCTCAGCCGTTGATTCTCTTCCAGTCAAATCAAACGGCCGTTATCAATTCTTACCCCTCTCCACCACTTCCACCACCGCCGCCGCCGCGAACCGACCTCCAACACGTGGTTTTCGGAATCGCAGCGTCGGCGAGGCTATGGAAACAGAGGAAAGAGTATATCAAGATCTGGTATAAACCAAATCAAATGCGCGGTTATGTCTGGTTAGAAAAACCGGTTAAGATACTCGACGAAGAAGACGAAATCAGCCTACCGCCGGTGAAAATCTCCGGCGATACTTCGAAATTTCCGTACAAGAACAAACAAGGACACAGATCGGCGATTCGAATTTCACGGATTGTTACGGAGACGCTTCGGTTAGGACTCAAAGATGTGAGATGGTTCGTTATGGGAGACGACGACACAGTCTTCGTACCGGAGAACTTAATCAGAGTTTTGAGGAAGTACGATCATAATCAGATGTATTACATCGGAAGTTTATCGGAAAGTCATCTTCAGAACATTTACTTCTCTTATGGAATGGCTTACGGCGGCGGAGGATTCGCTCTGAGTTATCCGTTAGCGGTGGCGCTGAGCAAAATGCAGGATCGATGTATAAAAAGGTATCCAGCATTGTACGGCTCCGATGATCGGATGCAAGCTTGCATGGCTGAACTCGGTGTTCCACTCACTAAAGAACTCGGTTTTCACCAGGTCAGTAATTATCACTTTAATTATTATTTTTATAATGTTTTTTTAACAATAAATATTCTCATAGATTTATATGAATCTAGTAGTTAATTTAAGTTGGTTAATCAGCAGGTTGTTTAACTGTAAAACATGTCCAAATTAATATTCGGTAAATAAATAAATAAACATTTTATTTTCTATAATTTAAATTAACAAAAATCTATGGTTTTTTTTATTTATTACTAATACGAATAAAATATTCTGTTATGATTAATACGAATCTAGTTACTTAATTAGCTGATAGTTATAACTCCAACTAGATTTGTTGATCAGCATAAATAATTGGACAGTTAAAGTTTTAATAAATGTGTGGTTAATGAACTTTAAATAAAGATAATCGAGATTATAAATTAAAACGTTTTTGGACTTTTTTACATAAACTTTCACGTTGTTTGTTACGCACATGTAAAAATAAAAAATCCATCGCCATTAAACTCAATTATGATACAATCCACGTCACTGGACCCAAAGTTGCTCGTACGCTTATTGTTACCGGAGTAAGGTACACGTCGTCACGGTGTCAGTACGTTTCTCAACACGCATTTAACAGCGCGTGACACTTTTTGGGTGATATTAATTGATTACAAATTTACAATAACCAAACGTCGGTTACCTACCAATAACCGGTCGGTTTAATAATTTAATCTCAAATCAACTGTTGAACCGTTCCGTTAACTGTTTTAATAAATTCTGTCTTTGTGTATTCAGTACGATGTCTACGGTAACCTCTTCGGGTTACTAGCGGCTCACCCGGTGACTCCACTGGTTACACTTCACCACCTCGACGTGGTCGAACCGATCTTTCCAAACATGACACGTGTCGATGCCTTGAAACGTTTACAAGTCCCGGCAAAGCTAGACTCAGCCGGACTTATGCAACAGTCGATATGTTACGATAAACGTAGAAAATGGACTGTTTCTGTCTCTTGGGGATTCGCAGTTCAGATTTACCGCGGGATATTTTCCGCTCGAGAGATCGAAATGCCTTCGAGAACCTTCTTAAATTGGTAATGTATATCAAAACATTAGTCAAACTCAAAATCTAGAGTTGTATTGTAGATATATCATCATTTTTGTGATACATTTGTGTTTTGTTTTCTGGTAGGTATCGACGAGCGGATTACACGGCGTATGCTTTTAATACCCGACCGGTGAGTCGGCATCCATGCCAGAAACCATTTGTGTTCTATATGACAACGGCCGGAGTTCATCCTGTGACAAATTTGACGGTGAGCCGTTACGAAAGCCACCGTGTGGCTCAACCGGAGTGTAGGTGGAAGATGGCTAATCCCGGAGATATTAGGACGGTCATTGTTTACAAGAAACCAGACCCTCACCTTTGGGACAGAGTAAGCCAACAAATTGTTTTTAGTAAATGTTACATTTGTTATTAATAGTGTATGATATGGTTATTATTTTATTTTTGGGGTGCAGTCTCCGAGAAGAAACTGTTGCAGGGTGAAATCAAAGAAGAATAATACTTTGGAGATTAGTGTTGCAGTTTGCAAAGAAGGTGAAGTGGTTGAAGTTGTGTAGTAATAATATTCATCTTTTAAGACCTTTAAATTTTGTTTCGATTCAACTATACAGATTAGTCCATTATCTAATTAAAATGATGGAATTTTTTTCAAAATTTAGTTGATAAATAATTACTATAGTGTAGTTAGTTAATTTTTATCAGTACTTTATCTCGGACCCTTACATATTAAATCCAGAAAACAAAAATCCATAATATGATTTGTTGTCAATAAGTCGTCATATCTACATTAAAGCCCATTTGAGTCCATAAGGCCCATTTGTGGCCTGGTTTGCTCATAGTTTTGGATATTGTACATCTTAGTTTGGGGGAAAGAAATCAATGGAATGGCTTCTTAATTTTTTTCACAATACGTTGACATATCTTATAGTATGTTTCTATTTCTCTCCAGAGTTTTCTTATGATTAAAAAATATTTGTAGCTTTACATATTTGAAAGAATACCAATATAGACAAAAAAAAAAAAAAAAAAAAAAAAATTCACGTAATATGTATATGGTAATTTAACATGTCTAAAATATGTGTATATCTCATAATAAAGATCGGATCAAGATAACTCTACACGAAAATCTTAAATAAAGGAATATTAACTCATTTAGTAATGAAAATTGCTAACGGTTCTCATTTATGGATACGAACTTACGAGGCCATATTGCTTTTAACTCAAATTCCATCTCTTTGGTTAGAAAGTAATATTATGAGACGACGATGGAATCTCCGCCGTAGCAGTATCAGTCTTCTTTTGATACGTCGGTGTTATATTTGTTAGTTCCTTTCGTCTTTTTAATAATCCTCATCTTAATCTTTTATTGCGACAAAACTATTCAGCCTCCTATTGAATTAGCTCTTGAGACTCACCAAAATTCTCGTCCAACGTCTCCGGTTCATCAACAAGATATTGAAACCGGACATTGTCTAATAATAACATCAACTCAGCATCAACAAGACATAAAAACTGGATATATGACGTGGATCAACGAAATAGAGTTTAAAGATATCGAAGAAAATGGATTTGATGAGAGTTCTTGTCCAATTTGTCTAGAAAAGTTTGAAGATGGCGACCATGAAATTATCACTATAAAGAAGTGTAGACATGTTTTTCAGCGTTTTTGTATTGAACATTGGCTTAAACCAGAACCGAAGCTGTCCGAGTTGTCGATGCTCCCTTATTGCAAGAACTGCGTAGGGTTTAATATTTGTCACATTCATCGATATATTTTTATCTTTCTTTTAGTATGTATATCCTCCCTATATAAATTTTAGCAAACTATGGTGATGAATGAATGGTATCAGTTTCCATTGATTTTGCTATATTTTTTTACCATTTAAAGTACTGTATATTCATAACTGTTCATTTTTTAAATAAGTGATTTTTATATATATTATGAATGTGTTAAAAGTATAATTAGAATAAACAAACCATCATTAATATTAATATATTAAAAATAACATGATTCGGGATGATAAAACCGATTTTAATAAAATCCGCGCATCGTGCGGATACTAATCTTTCTACTTTCTAACTCGCTTCATACTACTTTCTAAGAGGTATTTTCATCTTTCTGGAATATATAATTAGCATGCCACCATAAATGAGCTCCTGACAAAAAAAAAAAGGAAAAACACAGAGCAAATGTTTTGAAGAAATAAATCGTAAACCTGTAATTTAGTATCTGCACTGTGCATGATTGCTTTTAGCTTCTCGGACTCACTCGCTTCATAGTGTTCCCAATCCTCTAATGCTGCAATACATACAACAACGATTTAACTCAATAGTTATAATCTACATTAAGCTATATATAGGATGAAGTTTCTAGCTAATTTAAAACTCTCACTGAGGAATTTCATCAAAAAAGTCATAGGCATTAACTTAAAAAATTAAAAATCGAACCTTATTCATCATCAAACATCAATTCAGAATGATCCGACATATCTGTACGCAAGCCAAACCCGTTTCTCAGCTTCCGATGACGTTCTTGTTCCGAAATTTTAAGGTTTATCATATCTATTTTTAGTCATTTATTTTAGCATTTTTCAGTATGTGGGGCTTAATTTTTTTTTAAGAAGCTCAATTTATAGCCCATTTATATTTTTGAAGCCCAACGATAATAATAATAATAACCCTTTTATTTCGTTTTCCTTTTACAACAAACGTAACGGTCAAAAGTAATAAGTAATAAGTAAGTTTGAAATTAAAAATCATCATCACATAACATTAATGAGAATCACAACGGCTAATACGAACAACGTTCAAATCCCAACGGCTAATACCAACAACGTTCAAATCCCACTTCTATAAATAAATCAAAATTACACAATTCATTCATCATCTTTCTAAATTTTCTTTCCAAACTTTTCAAAACTCTCTCTAATTACGTAAAAGCCTTTTTTAATTTCATATCTCTGCAAATTAGATTGTCGTCAATCAATCGCCGGAATGTAGAACGTTCGTCGGAGTAGTCAGTTTTAAGGTTAGCGCTTTGTGAATTGATTTCTATTTGTTTATAGAAATTCTGAAGTTAAAGGAATCTAATTATCTTTAACGTTTCTGTTTTGCTATAAACTCTTCAGATCTATTCACCGATCTTTTGGAATCGACATAGAAGCCAAGTGGCATCGTTAGAGGATAGAGGTGTTAGTGATGGTGGCGAGGATCTACTTCTTCTGGTTTGCGAGGTATGAGTTTAACTCCATCTGATTTTATTAGGGTTTTTATTGGATTAGAGAAAAAGAAACGAATTTAGGGTTATTGTGGGGAAAATAATGAATCAGATCAGGATAAAAAATCTAGGGTTTGTGAGGAAATGAATGTAGAAAGTAGTGTTCCAGTACTGTAAATTTATGGTGAGAAACACAATTTCTAATCCAAAGGCAAGAAGAGCTTTGGGGTTGGCTTTGGAGAAAACTCTGCTGTTGCTTGGAAAATCTGATAGTAAAACTGAAAAGTTTGGGAAAACTCTCATGTAGGTTTAAGAAGAAAGTCTTTGGGATAACATTCCCAAATCGGTTGCTTTTTCTTCAAGGAAAGGTTAAGAAGATTGCATCAGATATCAATATGACTTAAAAGACGAAGTAAAAGAGGTTCAAACATATGCATTCGGATGGAAACAGTCTTTGCCGCACCTTTCCCTTTAAGGTAAAGTGTCCTTTTTCTTTTGTCTAAATTTTAGGTGGAACTTAGATTATTAATGAACATAAAAATTATATAAACCCATAAAATATATGTTTGTCAAATTAATTATCGAAACCTAAGTGAAATTTTCTAGTAGTGAAGATAAACAGAGCATGACATCCCGTCTTTTGATCATTAGAGATGAGCATGTTCGATATCGTTTTCACTATTATATAACTCACTCGGTCTCTAATTGATTTGATAAATAATTTTTGAGTCGTCCACCTCCATATAAGCCTCTTAAAACTCCATATAAGAGTCACCTCCATATAAGCCTCTTAAAACTATAAATCCATAACACAAACATAAAAATTATACAAACCCATCAAACATACTCAAAATATATGTTTGTCAAATTAATTATCGAAACCTAAGTGAAGTTGTCTAGTTGTGAAGATAAACAGAGCATGACATCCCGTCCTTTGATCATTAGAGATGAGCATGTTCGATATCGTTTTCACTATTATATAACTCACTCGGTTTTTAATTAATTTGATAAATAATTTTTGAGTCGTCCACCTCCATATAAGCCTCTTTAAACTATAAATTCATAAAACAAACGTAAAAATTATATAAACCCATAAAACATACTCAAAATATATGTTTGTCAAATTAATTATTGAAACCTAAGTGAAGTTGTCTAATAGTGAAGATAAACAGAGCATGACATCCCGTCTTTTGATCATTAGAGATGAGCATATTTGATTTCGTTTTCACTGTTATATAACTCACTCGGTTTCTAATTAATTTGATAAATAATTTTTGAGTCGTCCAGCTCCATATAAGTCTCTTAAAACTATAACTTCATAAAACAAACGTAAAAATTATATAAACCCATAAAACATACTCAAAATATATGTTTGTCAAATTAATTATCGAAACCTAAGTGAAGTTGTCTAATAGTGAAGATAAACAGAGCATGGCATCCCGTCTTTTGATCATTAGAGATGAGCATGTTCGATTTCGTTTTCACTGTTATATAACTCACTCGGTTTCTAATTGATTTGATAAATAATGTTTGAGTCGTCCACCTCCATATAAGCTTCTTAAAACTATAAATCCATAACACAAACATAAAAATTATACAAACCCATAAAACATACTCAAAATATATGTTTATCAAATTAATTATCGAAATCTAAGTGAAGTTGTCTAGTTGTGAAGATAAACAGAGCATGACATCCCGTCTTTTGATCATTAGAGATGAGCATGTTCGATTTTGTTTTCACTATTATATAACTCACTCGGTTTCTAAATTGATTTGATAAATAATTTTTGAGTCGTCCACCTCCATATAAGCTTCTTAAAACTATAAATCCATAACAAAAACATAAAAATTATACAAACCCATAAAATATATTCAAAATATATGTTTGTCAAATTAATTATCGAAACCTAAGTGAAGTTGTCTAGTTGTGAAGATAAACAGAGCATGACATCCCGTCTTTTGATCATTAGAGATGAGCATGTTCGATATCGTTTTCGCTGTTATATAACTCACTCGGTTTCTAATTGATTTGATAAATAGCAATGAGCATGCTCGATATCGTTTTCACTATTATATAACTCACTCGGTTTCTAAATAATTTTTGAGTCGTCCACCTCCATATAAGCCTCTTAAAACTATAAATTCATAAAACAAACATAAAAATTATATAAACCCATAAAACATATTCAAAATATATGTCTGTCAAATTAATTATCGAAACCTAAGTGAAGTTGTTTAGTAGTGAAGATAAATAGAGCATGACATCCCGTCTTTTGATCATTAGAGATGAGCATGTTCTATATCGTTTTCACTATTATATAAATCACTCGGTTTCTAATTGATTTGATAAATAATTTTTTGAGTCGTCCACCTCCATACAAGCCTCTTAAAACTATTAATCAAAACTAACATAAAAATTATATAAACCCAATAAACAAACTCAATATATATGTTTTTCAAATTTATTATCGAAATCTAATTGAATTTGTCTAGTAGTGAAGATAAACAGAGCATTGCCGTCTTTTGATCATTAGCGATGAGCATGTCCGATTTTGTTTTCACTATTATATAACTCACTCAGTTTCTAATTGATTTAACGAGGTATCGGTTGGTTCTTTTTAACCGACCAATATCTAGTTTTATTAGAGTTCAAAATATTCCACATTGGTTGGGAGATAAATCATTAGGCAATCACTACAAGAAAACTGGCGAGAAACTGACGGCCAAATCCGTCGGGAATCCGTCGGAATTGACCAATACCGACGGCTTTCCGACGGATTCGTCCGTCGCTTCTATCTCGTCGGAAATTGAAAATCTCCGACGGATTTCCGACGGATAATATGAATCAGAAATCTGTCGGAAAGCCGTCGGTTTACGTGTTCCGGCGAGCCGTCGGAAAGCCGTCGGTTTACGTGTTCCGGCGAGCCGTCGGGAATCCGTCGGTTTACGTGTTCCGGCGAGCCGTCGGGAATCCGTCGGTTTACGTGATCCGGCGAGCCGTCGGGAATCCGTCGGTTTTCCGGTTCCGCCAAACCGTCGGAAATCCGTCGGTTTTCCAACCCGTCGGAAATCCGTCGGTATACTCGTTTCATCATTCCGTCGGAAATCCGTCGGAATATTCCGACGGATTTCCGACGGACTGTGTAAATTATAATAAAAAAAAATTTATTTAATAAATAATTATATATTCCGAATTTTAATTAAAAAAAAATTATTTAAATTTCTAAATAATTTAATAAATATTTAAAAATATAGAAATGAAATAAATATTAATAGTAATAATTTAAAACAATTACAAAATTCATATTTTATATAATTAAAAATTAAAAAATTAATTCTCAAATATTGAAAAAAAACCTTATAACATTATTTTATCCTAAAACTAAAATTCCAAAATATAAATCTAATAATTTTATCCTAAAACTAACATTACAAACCTTAAACTAACATTAAAAACCAAAATCAAAATCTAACATTCCAAACCTAAAACTAAACATTATAGAAACCTAAAATAAACATTTCAAACCTAAATGTAATTACAAAACCTAAATCTAACATTATTATCCTAAATCTAAAATTCCAAACTTAAATCTAACATTCAAAACTTAAATCTAACATTCGAAAATCTTAATATAACATTATTATCCTAAAACTAAAATTCCAAACCTAAATATGTTAATTGAAAACCTAAATCTAACATTTCAAAATATAAATCTAACAATTTTCTCCTAAAACTAACATTATAAACCTTAAACTAACATTAAAAACCAAAATCTAAATATAAATATAACATTCCAAACCTAAAACTAAACATTAGAAACCTAAAATAAACATTTCAAACCTAAATCTAATTACAAAACCTTAATCTAACATTATTATCCTAAATCTAAAATTCCAAACTTAAATCTAACATTCAAAACTTAAATCTAACATTCGAAAATCTTAATATAACATTATTAACCTAAAACTAAAATTCCAAACCTAAATTATGTTAATTGAAAACCTAAATCTAACATTCCAAAATATAAATTTAATAATTTTATCCTAAAACTAACATTACAAACCTTAAACTAACATTAAAAACCAAAATCTAAATCTAACATTCCAAACCTAAAACTAAACATTACAAACCTTAAACTAACATTAAAAACCAAAATCTAAATCTAACATTCCAAACCTAAAACTAAACATTATAGAAACCTAAAATTTACATTTCAAACCTAAATCTAATTACAAAACCTAAATCTAACATTATTATCCTAAATCTAAAATTCCAAACTTAAATCTAACATTCAAAACCTTAAATCTAACATTGCAAAATCTAAAATATAACATTTTTATCCTAAAACTAACATTCAAAACCTAAATCTATAACATTCAAAAACCTAATTAAATTCACAAATTTCTTAAAATTCATTCAATATATATATATACTAACCAAACTTAAAATCTAACTTTGAAAACCTAAATCAAACATTCCAAAATCTAAATATAAGATTCCAAACCTAAAACTAAGATTCAAAACCCATATCTAACATCACAAAACTTAAAACTAACATTCCAAACTTAAAACTAACATTCCAAACTTAAAACTAACATTTATAACTTAAAACTAACATTAAAAACCTAAATCTAACATTCCAAACCTAAATCTAACATTCCAAACCTAAATCTAACTTTGAAAACCTAAAATTTATGAAATTTGAAGAATTTCCTCTCATTTTTCGTGTGAGCTCGCGGAGGAGACGAAGCTTATAAACAGAATTTTCCGACGGCATATCCGTCGGAAATCCGTCGGAAGTTTTGAAATTATTTCGTAAAATTCAACTAACGCGGGACACGAAAACATTTGATTTTGCCAAAATTTCACTGTCCGTCAGAAATCCGTCGGAAATACCGACGGATTTCCGACGGACTTTAGAAATTATTTCGTAAAATTCAACTAACGCGGGACACGAAAACGTTTGATTTTGCGAAAATTTCACTGTCCGTCGGAAATCCGTCGGTATTTCCGACGGATTTCCGACGGACTTGAGAAAAATATATGTTATTCTTTTTGTCAGACAAACCTTAAAAACGAACACGTGTTTCTCTAAACCCGTCGGAAATCCGTCGGAAATTTCCGACGGATTTCCGACAGTTTGTGGTTTCGTGAGTTTTTTTTGATTCGGTTCAATTGAAATGTGTTTGTTGTGTGGTTTATTAATGATTTCAATGATAAGTTTACAATATTCACCTCTGTGTATAAGAATTTATCAAAATTAAGATTTATACTTAGGAACTAGTAAACATGTAAGTTAAACTATATAGTTCATTATGAAGAACTTAAGTGTAAATCATCCCAAAATCTTGAAAACATTAATTTAACCTAAAAACTAAGTTTAAATTGTGTTATATCTAATAATCTTATAATATAATTAGTTGTTTGAGGTTTATTGTGTAAAATTTGTCAAAAAAGCCATGAAACCCCAAACCGTCGGAAATCCGTCGGAAATGTCCGACGGATTTCCGACGGATTGCCCAAATCTGTCGGAAATCCGTCGGAAATTTCCGACGGATTTCCGACGGTTTGGGGTTTGATGTCTTTTTTTTTTAACCGTTTCAATTGAATTGTTTTTGTATTATGTTATATTGATATTGGTTTGAATGATAAGTTTAGAATATATTAATCAAAATATCGATTGTCACTTAAGAACCGGTATTTATTTAATATTTATAATAATTTAAAAATTCACATACTTGAAAAATAATAATATTCTAATTGTGTTTTAAAATAGAAAAAAACTTAAAACTTTAATATTAAATTATTCGAAATAAAAATTAAAACAACAGAAAATATAAAACATAAAGTGGTTTCTAACAAATAATTAAAAAAAACATAAACAAGATCTAAGGTGGTGGTGGTGGTGGTGGGTATTGAGCCATGAATGCTTCCATCCTAGCCGCCATCGCTTGGTTTTCCTCTGTGAGGCGTTGCACCGTAGTCTCGAGTTCCTCCACTTTTTCTTCTAAATGTGGGCCGTGAGAACCTCCGTAATAGCGTGACGTAATGGAGGATGAAGTATCGTCGGGAAGACCATAATACCGGCCTTTAGACCTCGGAATAGCCTGCGGAAGCAATAAAAAAGTTGACTAAAAATTGAAATGAATTAAAACTTGAATAAAAATAAAAATTTTACTTACCTCAAATACGAACTCGTTTTCCTTCTCCAAAGGAACTTCGGTTAGGGGAGGAGTTCCTTCAATGATTGGTTGAGAATTGAGGAACTCTTCACGCATCCTATTGACGTTCTCGACGATATCCAGAGTGACTTGATCGTGGATTACACCATCCTTGCCGGTGTGGACAGCTTGGAGCAATCTCAAATTAGATGGTTCGACACCATCTTCCCGAAACTGCATGCAAAATAAAGTAATTGAGTTAAATTTGTGAATCTTAAACTTCAAAAAAATTAATGATTCATTTTAGTATGAATGAAAATTGAAGGGATTAAAAAAAAACTTACTAGTTCTTTTGCCTTCGTCGCCTTGCTCTTCGCACCTAGATTGTGCGTCGCTTTGCCCTTTCCTTTGCGATCGCTGTTCCTGGATGCAGAATGTTTTGCGGCGGATTCTTTGGTAGCCTCTTCACTCCAGTAAGCGATGAACCCGTTAAATAGATCCGGGTTCGAAACCAAGTCCCTTGGCACTTCATTCTTCTTCCACTTTTCTTTCCACTCGTTTATCTTCCATGAATACGCTCGTGCGCATTTTTTATCGAATTCGCGTCTAACCGAAGCGGTTAAGTGACTGTCCCACCTGAATTCTTGCTGCAAATTAAAAATAAGATGAATTTGAATAATTTAAAAAATTTAAATTCAATTTTAATAGAAAAAACAAAATAAATACATTACCGCAAATTGGCGAAACCACATATCCCTATCTTGGATCGGCATTGAGCTGTATGTTGGATATGGAATCTGAAGCATTCCTTGGCACATTCGGTTGATTGACTTTGAGATCCCAGTGTGCGAATCGTCAAACCTACAAAACAATTTAATTAATAAAACCGTAATTAGATTTAAAAAAGTACATTTATAAATTAAATAAATAATTAATTAAAAACACTTACCAAATGTCTCTTCCTTGACAATCTGGATGAAGACGTGGAAGTCTTTCTCGTCCCGGAAGAGCCTGGAAGTCCTCGACACTCATCTGCGTCGGAGCAGTTGCGGATGGTGGCGGTGAATGAGTTTCCGGAATCTGTGTATCCGGAATATGTGTGGACGGCGTAGGAGAACTCCTCGCAGCTCTACTCCTACGGTGACGACGATGTCCGCTCGTAGACTCGACGTATGCTCCATAATCCCTACATAAAAATTTATAACAAAACAAAATCATTATAAAATTTTAAAAATAGACATAAATTTATAAAATATATTTCAGAAATCATTGTTCATAACTTATAATTTGAAAATAATTTTTTAAAAATAGACAAAAAAATACGAAAATCATTATAAATAATTCAGTTTATAAAAATAGACAAAAAAATTTAAAAATTCAGTTTTTAAAAAAAAATCATAAGAAATATATTTATTATTAATTGTCTCAAATAATTATAAATATGTTCACAATTATAAATATATTAATTATTTTCAATATATAAATTATATCCAAAAATTTCAAAATAAAAAAAAATCCTAAATCAAAAAATCAAAATCAATTTCTATTTCAATTTCAATTCCAAAACCAAAAATTAAAAACATGTTTAATCCTAAATCTAGAAAATCCAAATCTATAACCAAATAACCCAAAATCATAATCCAAATTCCTAATCTAAAACATATCAACCAAATCTATAACCAAATTCCATAGATCTAAATTTCAAAACCCTAAATCCACAAATCTAACATATCAAACTCTTAATCAACATTAAAAACTTACATGTTCCTTTGATTTCCAGCCATTGGAAGAAGATTTGGGGAAAATCTTTGAAGAATCGAAGGTTTAGGGAGATTTGAGAGTTTTTTTCGAAATTTCTTAAGTTTCTTCGAATGAATCGCGAAGAAGACGATCTGGTTTATTTATCCGCAGATTCCGACGGATTTCCGACGGATTTCCGACGGTTAATCCGTCGGAAATCCGTCAGAATTTACTAACATTTATTAACACCCGGCATTGGGAACCTAACACGCGGCATTGATAATATCGTCATTCCGTCGGAAATCCGTCGGTATTTCCGACGGATTTCCGACGGGTACTACGAAATCCGTCGGAAATCCGTCGGAAACAGGTTTATTTATTTTGAAATCATTGAACCATGTTTATACACTTTAAACCATTGAATCATGTTTAGTAATTAGTTAAACATCAAAAGAGATATATGATTTAAATATTCACATTATATGATTTAAAACATGTTTTTAAATTGATACATAGTTATTTTAGAACATTTATTTTGTATTTGAATATTGTTAAAAATGAATAAATTATTTATTCATTTATTTTGAAATCATTGAACCATGTTTATACACTTTAAACCATTGAATCATGTTTAGTAATTAGTTAAACATCAAAAGAGATATATGATTTAAATATTCACATTATATGATTTAAAACATGTTTTTAAATTGATACATAGTTATTTTAGAACATTTATTTTGTATTTGAATATTGTTAAAAATGAATAAATTATTTTTGTTAAATAGCTGCGCTCGATTAGAGCTGCCTACGTACCCATATCGGGATCAAGCCAAACCGTAGTTCATTGTACAAATTTTTTACTTTTGCAAGATATTTTTTTATTATCCTTGTTATTCTCCTTATTCGTCTTCCTCTGATGATGTTGATCCTTCAGATGTAATTGAGTCTGTATCGTCATAAAATTCTCCTTGTTCTTCTTCTGACTCGGAATGAACTATACCGATTTGTGTGAAATCAACCACAAGATCGACACCAGTAGAGGCCGCAACTGGATCCATTGGAGTACTTATGCTTGGCTGCATGGCATCGTGTTGAGAAACTCCATAAATTCTTCCTCTAGGGCTTATTGCACTAACTGTGATCCAAGGATCTGACCGCCGTGTTATGCGAGGGTAACGAATGTAGCACACCTATAAAGAAATACAGAAATTTTCGTAAGTAAACGCCGAAATAAACATAAAAATTAGTAAAAACACAACATTTAATTGGAACCAAACCTGATCTGCTTGTGACGCTAGAATGAATGGATCATAATGTTGTAGTCTCCGATTTGTGTTAACAGAAGTAACACCAAATTGGTCCACGACAACACCACGACCAAGTACTGGATCATACTAATCACACTTAAAAACAATGCACCTCAAGTCTAACATTCCTGGGTACTTAACTTCCAATATTTCCTGAAGAATGCCGTAGTAAACATCATTACCAGACTTCACAGAAACACCATAATCTGCAGATGCTCTTGTCCTTCTTTCGTCATGAATCCTAAACCCATATCCCCGACTGCAATACCTAGGATAAGACTTTGCACGGTAGATTGGACCACTAACAAATTCCATTAACCATGTCGGAAATGTGGCTCCGCTCTTTATTCCTTCAGGAATCTACGAAAAAAAATAACCGCAATTAACATACATGACATTGACACTTATTTGAAAATAATAGGGTTTTGTTAAATCTTACGTAAAATTCCCTAAACCAAGTCATAAAATCTTCCTCCTTATGTTGTTGAAGCTCTTCTTCTGACTTATCCACAAACCACCCGCGTATTAATGCCATGTAAATCCTGTACGAAAACCACATTTGTATGAAAGTTAATAAATTAAATATAATATATTCGAATATATATATACATTGTCATAAATAAAGTTTTTTACCTTTCATATTCCGCAATTTCCTCACAATTTGTTAGGATATACGTATGCAAGTGTTTAAACTCTTGTTGTGATAATGTGTGTGTCTTGCTTTTTCCACTAACTCGACCAACTTGGGAAAACAACTCAGGAACTACGACGGGATAAATCGCTCTCTCATTACGATCATCATGGCGACCAGGACGTCTACTCTTTGTACGAACTTCGGCTGGGAAGTAATATTCAGCAAACTGTGACGCTTCTTCGTTGAGGCTCTGTGCGACAATAGATCCCTCTACTTTACTTAAATTTTTAACCTTTTTCTTCAGATGAAACATATACCGCTCAAAAGGATACATCCAACGGTATTGAACTGGACCTCCTAGTGCAACTTCTCGTGGGAGGTGGATAGGAAGATGTTCCATCACATCAAAGAAAGATGGCGGAAATATCTTTTCAAGGTTACAAAGGATCACGGGAATATTGACCTCTAAGTTTCGGATTCCGTCAACAGTAAGTGTTCTTGTGCATAAATCTCGAAAGAAAGAACCAACTCCTGCAATTGCTTTGTAGACATCTGGATCAAGAAGATGGGCAAAAGCGAAAGGAAGAAGCCGCTGCATCACAACATGACAATCATGACTCTTCATTCCTGTAAATTTCCCTTCTCCATAATCTATGCAATTACGCAGATTTGATGCGTACCCATCAGTGAATTTGACATCATCGCGAATCCAATCAAAAAAATTCCCTTTTCTTATCTCCTTGCAACCCGTACGGAGGAAATATGTATTTACCATCCGGCTGAACTTCAAGAAAAGCCCTATCGCAAATATCGGCCAAGTCTAATCTAGATTTGATATTGTCTTTCGTCTTCCCTTTGACGTTTAAGACAGTGTTCATGATGTTCTCAAAGAAGTTTTTCTCAACGTGCATCACATCTAGATTGTGCCGCAATAAATGGGTCTTCCAATAAGGCAGATCCCAAAAAATACTCTTCTTGTGCCAGTTATGAACTTCACCGGCACCGTACACAACTTCATGTCCATTACCCCCACAGTCAGGAGTCCTATCAGCACCAAAATCTCTCAATTGTTCTAATAAAGTATATCCGTCTATCTCAGGAGGTGGCGCATCAAACACTTTCTTAGACTTCGTAAACAATGTTCTAGACCGACGATACGGATGATCACTCGGTAGAAACCTTCTATGACAATCAAACCAACAACTCTTTCTTCCGTTCCTAAGTTGGAATGCATCAGTGTTGTCTTGGCAATACGGGCATGATAATCTCCCATGAGTTGTCCATCCAGATAACATACCATATGCTGGAAAATCGCTTATGGTCCACATAAGAACCGCACGCATGTTAAAATTTTGTTGGCATGAAACATCGTAGGCTTCAGCACCATGCTCCCATAGCATTTGTAACTCATAAATCAATGGCTGGAGGAATACATCGAGTGATCTCTTCGGATGATCTGGGCCAGGAACAAGAATGGAGAGAAACAAAAACTCTCGACGCATACACAGAGATGGAGGCAAATTGTAAGGAGTTACAATTACAGGCCACAACGAATACTTCCTTCCATGCTTCCCAAATGGGTTAAAACCATCTGTGCATAACCCGAGGTACACATTCCGGTGCTCGTACGCAAAATCCGGATAGGTAGACTGAAAATGTTTCCACGCCTCTGCGTCTGAAGGATGTGTAATATCTCCATCTTGACGATGCTCTCCATGCCATCTCATTGGCTCTGCCGTACGCTGAGATGTATATAACCTCTTCAATCTATCTGTTATTGGTAAATACCACATACGTTTATATGGAATTGGAACTCGACCACTCGTTTCCTGATACCGCGGTTTGCGACAAAATCGACAGCTGTTACGGTTTTCATCTTCTCTCCAATATAGCATACAATTGTCGATGCACACATCTATCACCTTATACGGCAATCCAAGACCAGCTACAAGTTTCTGTACCTCGTAGTACGATGCGGGTAAAAGATTATCTTCAGGCAATAAATCTTTCGCCCAGTCTGTTATCGCATCAACACACTCCTCTGACAAATTGTGGTCCGTCTTAATCGTCATCAATCTAGTGGCAGATGATAAAGGCGAATGACCTTCTCTACACCCCTTATAAAGTGGCTGCTTTGATGCGTCTAACATACCAAAAAATCTTCCTGCTTCTAAATTAGGTTCTTCAAACCTATCTCTCTCTTCACTGCCATACTGTACATTCTCTCTAAACGCATCATTTACCATCTCAACGGTGCCTACACCTACATCTACTTCCGTTCTATCTCCTACAAATTCCGAGACTGTTGGTCCACTACTACTACTACTACCATGATCATAATTTGTTTCCCCATGTAGATACCAAATCTTATAACCCGGCGTAAATCCATTGGTATACAAGTGATGCCAAACTATCTCTACTGCAACATTACGAGAATTTCTACAAATTGAACATGGACATTTCAACTTACCTGATTTAAGTACACGCGGTTGATTTCCAGCCAATTTCATGAACTCGACTATGCCTCGTGCATATTCCTCGTTTAAGAGGTTCGTCTCCGAATTCATCATTGGTTCGTCCATCCATGATCGAAAATATCTAGACATATCTTTCCACTTTTTTTTGTTTATAATCGCATGAATATCATAAGAAAATAGAGAGAGAGATGGAATTGGAGTAAAATGAAATGAAGAGTGTGGAAACATATTTATAAACTCACATCCGTCGGAAATCCGTCGGAAATCCGTCAGAATGCAACGGCACCATACAACGGTAACCTGCGATAACAACGGCTCTTTTAACGTTCATATTTTCCGACGGATTTCCGACGGATCGCCGACAAGTCCGTCGGAAATCCGTCGGAAATCCGTCGGAAATCCGTCAGAATGCAACGGCACCATACAACGGTAACCTGCGATAACAACGGCTCTTTTAACGTTCATATTTTCCGACGGATTTCCGACGGATCGCCGACTAATCCGTCGGACATCCGTCGGAAATGGCGGTGGTGCTATCCGTCGGAAATCCGTCGGAATTTTCTGACGGAAATCCGACGGAATTCCGACGGACATCTGGCCGTCGGAAATCCGTCGGAATTTCTGACGGATTTCCGACGGATTTCCGACGAAGTTAAAAAATGCAATTTCGTCGGAAATCCGTCGTTTTACCGTCGGAATTTTCCGACGGACATAGGTCCGTCGGAAATTCCGTCGGTTTTCCGGCTGTTTTCTTGTAGTGAATATATAAAGGATGTGGCAATCTTTAACACTTGAACTAGCTTTTGGGTTAAGTTATACCACATTTCTAATATGATATCAGAGCCAATGGTCGGCCCAACAAGCAATTTTCTCACAAAAATAGTTTTTCACCTATGTGGTCCATATAAGTGGCATGTTTCCGAGATGTTGGGTTTGCGTTGTTTCTGCTGGATTGTTTCTACCCACATCTCAAGATGACATATTAGAATCCAAAATATCTTACATTGGTTCGGAGATAAATCTTTGGACGATATATAAAAGATGTGGCACCCCTTAACTCTTGAACTAGCTTTTGGGTTAAGTGAGGTCATATTCTTAATAAATCTCTCTAAAATTTTCAAAATATTTTTAAAATAATAAAATAAAAATTACCTAAATTATTTAAAATTTCTAAAATTATTAAATTGTTGAGAGTCTCAAACCAAAGATTTTAAATATATAAAATTATTCGTGATTATCCGAAATACTCGAACACGAATGTTTGGCTAGTGATTTAATATATCCAAATTATCCACATATGTTACTCATATTATCCTATATTTCCTATTTACTTTTTTAGAATACATCCTAGATGTAACTGTATTTATGAAGATAGAAATTCTATCTTAAATATCTTCATATGCCTATCTATTATCATCCATTATACAAAATATACTACGTATTTTTTTGATATTGGAAAAATTGTTATATTTAGTGGAATTTAAGTTTTTTAACTATTATTTAAATATGCATATACATCACCTCAGATTAGAAACGAAAACATATGATATAATCTCTTTTTAAATATCACTCAAACCTGTGATTAGCAGAACTGTCGAATCTCATACGTTTTTTAGTGTCTACATCTCCGTGTCCACGTACAATCCCCAATTGCCAATTCAATCAGACAACGGTATATTTAAAATATCTAATGTGGTTTATCTAACTAAACCGTTACATAACCGAATCGGTTTGGAAAATACTTTTGAGAATTGGTCCTCCTAATTTTAGTTTTTTAAACAATATCGTGAAGTAATTGAGCTCCCATCAAATTCCTATAAGGCAGATTTTGAACTTGATCTCCATCCAACATCGACGCTGTGTATTGAACCGTTCCTTCTTCCATGTGGTCCCTACTGTAGTAAAGTGGGCCCCCTTGAGCCGTCACCGGAGATAAAGCTAAACTCACGCCGCCGTTACCATCGTTACGTTGTAACCCCAACGTCAAAGACACGTCACCACGTGTCCCTCCTTCACCAGCGTATGTCACAGCTTGATTACCGTACAAGGAAAAGTCAAACGTTGACCCAAACGACGACGTTCCCTGGTTTGAGTTGTTTTTGTGACCGGTTTTGGATGTAGGGTTCGTGACTATTGAAGATAAAGATTCCGGTTCGACGCGAATTATCTGATTCGGGTCCGGTTTAGTGTCGACCATCATCGTGTTTGTAATCTCCATTTCTTCTCCCCTTGTTTCTTCACAATACATTTCTTCAATCATTGGTTTCCATAGCCTAACTCTTGCATTAATGAACCAATTTGATACCTAACAGTTTTGGTTTATTATAACTTAATTAAATTCATTTCTATATATGAGAAGATGAATTAACTTTGGAATATATCAAGAATTAGTAAAGTTATTATTTACCTGACTTCTTGATAAACCAGTTTGTCGGGCCAAAATATGCTTATCAACATCGCTCGGATATCTGAAAAAATAAAAGAAAAAATTACTATAGGGAAATGATTTGACTTGTAAAAATAAATGATATGTAATTTAAAAAGGGATATAAATGATTGAAGATGATACAAAGAAATGGAAGCAAAGGTAAAAAGTTTGGTGAAAACTAACAATATGTTTCATTGTTTGATCAGTGTTTGGGAATTGATGGAGACAAGTCTTTACATATGATGATAATCTATAATTTTATAAATTAAATATAAATAAAAAGGAAAAGAGAGAAAAAAACAAAATAAAAACATGGAGAAAAAGCAAGGAGTTATGCATCGTTTCTTTCTTTTGTTAGTGTTAGGTAAAGAACATTGATTCTCTCTCTCAATCCACTTTGTACCTTTCTCTATTTCTGTCTTTCATCCACCAGTTAAATTAAAATTTATTTATTTATTTATATATATATATTTGTATACATATGTACACATGTATGTATATGTTTGTACACTCACTTTCACACCAATGATACAAGTGAAAGAAAAAAAGGAAAATAAAAAAGCTTTATGCAATTAACAGATTAAGGAAGATTGTATCCTATGCTTGTCAAGTCAATCTCATTCTCTCTAATATAAAATGTATATAACTTTTTTTATGTTCACAAATATTCATGTAAAATAAAAAAAGACGCTATAAGTCTATAACTATGTATTATTATCTATGCTTTATATTATTACAAGATACGCAATTCCAATTAAAACTTTGAAACTAGCTCAACACTAGCTTGTGATCCTACATTCATTAGTCACATATGAAAACACATAATTAGTAATTATATGATTAATCATATCATAGTAAAACGTAACTAAATCCATACCTCTATATCCTTATAAGTCGCATTTTTGCATTTTATTTTTAGTTATATAAATAACGCGTAAACTTGTTAACTAAGAGGGTGTGTATGAAATAACTTACGGGTGAAGAAAGTGTTCAAAGAGCCAAGCTCTCAACGTCGTAACCGCGCGTTCAGGCAAACCGCGTTGTGGACGCCAAGGATGAGCGTCAACGAGACTCATTTGGCGATACGATTTCTGTTGCCTCAAAGCTTGATCAAGCAATCTCAACCGTGGGGTTTCGCCACGTGCCGCAATAGAAACCGCACGATTATCATCTTCTCTTTCTCCCAAAGCTTGACTCGTAGCTTGAATCTGTCCCACAAGTCCATCTTTTAAACACCGGAAATGTCTCGACATTGCTCTCGACGCTAACGCCGTGTATATCTCCGCCGCTCCTACTCCAACCGCCGCCTCAAAACCTGCCGCGGCGAGTCTCATTTGCTCTCGGTAATGTCCATATCTTCTTTTAAGCTGCCAAAGAAAACGCAAAAAAACGTACCCCACAACATTCATGAAGATTTCAATCACATCGTATAAATGTAGATTCACAGAATGAGTGAATACATGAAAAAAAGAAACAACTCGTTATGGCTCTTATGATGATGAAACTGATTGATATAAATATGGAGGACCACTAGAGTCTCCAAGTTAGATCAAAGCAAAAGAAATAAAATTTTATTTTGGTTTCTATGTAAAAAAAAAGAAATAGAGAGTAAAGGAATTTAAAAGGTTTAATCTTTTCGTAGTGTTACGATCGAACATGGTTTTAAAGAGGATACATGAAAGAATGAAGACAAAAAGGAATCTTTTTATCTTATACATCTCAAAGAAATTTGTATAGCTTTAAGAAATATATATGGACCTTAATTAAGAATCGAAAAAATACAAGATTTATGGATATTTTACGTATTTAAGAATAAGTTGAACCCAAACAAAAAAAAAAAGACTTAGATTTTTTGACAAACCCATGAAAATGTTTTGATATAATTTACATATTTAGGAATAATTAAGTTGAAACAAGATAAAAAAAAAAAAGATGAGACTTTTTAAGAAACCCATGAAATGTTTTGATAGTAGAAAACTAATTTCTTGTAATTAATAGATGTATATACCTCCTCAAGCATGGAGAGTAACTTGGCTTTTCTTTTTTGAAGTTCCATGAACTCAAGAGAGTGAAGTGGTGGAACATGTTTCTTTGAAGAAGTAGTTGCAGATTGATCATCGTTGTTGTGATGACTTGTGTCCCACTCTTCTTGTTGTTTGCCTTTCTGCTTCTTCTTATGTTTCATCATCATCACTTCTTCATCACTTTCCTTTACTCCAAGACTACAAAACTCACTCAGTAGCTCTTGCGCTGGAATCAAATACTTGGAACTCCCAATTTGAAACTGATTATGATGATGCTGAGGGTTGTTGTTGTTGTTTTGGTGTTGGCTATTCATCATCATCATCATCATCTGGGTGTGTTGGAGATTCTGATGATGTGTAGATTTACCAGAATATATATCTTGTTGTTGTGGTCTGAGTTCGAAAGATTGAAGATTGATGCTTGTAGGATTGGAGGAGGAAAGGGAAAGAGACAGACCTTGGCTTGGTCTTTGTGGTGGTCTCTCATCATTTACTTCACTTTGATAATTATTATTATCATTACATAGTCTCATAGAAGATGAAGAATCTTCTAGAAGCTGATTCTGATCAGTACCACCACTTGTCTGATGCTGATGATGATGATGATCCATCCTAATCTGTTGTTGCTTGGAGAAATCTATCATCATGCCCATGTTGGAGTTTGAGCCAAAGATCTGATGATTATAATGATGATGACCGGTTTGGTTTTGGTTTGTCTCATCAAACCCTTGGATCTGATTAATCATTTGATGTTGTTGTTGTTGTTGTTGATGATGATGATGATGATGATGATGATGGTTTTGACCATAGAACTGATCTCTTGCCATGTATTAAGAAACCCAAATAGAAAAGAAGAAAAAAGGAAACTCTTTTTGGGATACAAACAGAAGTTTCATTAAGATCTACTACTACTACTAACTACAAAGAACCCATCTCCAAGATTAAAGTTGAAAAAGAATCAATAAACAAAATAAAAAAAAGTAAGACTTTTTTCATACCCTGAGTCGCCAAAGAACAAAACTTTGTTTCATAGCTCTTAAACCCTACAAGAAAGATTTCTGAATTAGTTCTTCTTGTTTCTTTTAGGTGAAGATGGAAAGAGAAAGAGATTAACTAAGAGACGATAGAAGAAGAAGAAGAATAAAAGAATTAAACAGAAGAGATATAACAGAGAGAGAGAGATGGGAAAAGAGATTGTGTGGCTTCACCTCTTTCTTTGTTTTGTACTTTGACAAAATTTAATTTTTTTTCTTTTAGTATGGGTCTGTAAATTGTACTACAGGCAAGAAATAAGTAATTATTAAATGGTTAAAAAGTTTTTAAAAAAATAAAAATAAAATATTAAACCTAGGAAGAGAAAATATCAGATGAGAGTATCTCTTCAGAGATCAGAAGATAGGTGATCATGACCCTCCCATAGACTCTATAGCTAGCCATCAATGTCTTCTCTCTCTATATATATGTCACAAGTGGGTCAAAATGCTTTACTATTTTTCGATTTTTTATAAAAATTTTATAATTTTCTTCAAGTATATATTAATTTTGGTCCATTTTGTGTATTTTCGTATAAATTTTTAGTATATTTGAAACGTAAGTGTTAATGAAATTAATGGTTTCAATGTTTCTTCTTCTTTGACGTCGTATTATTACGCTGACCAAGAAAAATACTACAGGTGTCTCCCTCTATTCTTTTATTTTTCTCCCTTCAATTATTAAGAACCTAATAATTTTAAAATTAAATTCTAAGAAAATTCAAAAAGGATGATTTGTGACATATATACAAACATTGGTCCAGTGTTTTGAAAATAAAAAATGATTTGAAAAACAAATAATGTAAAAAATAAGAGAACTTTTGCCGGGTACACAAACTGAGCTACAAGCCGTCATATGACATATCTACGTTGATTTAATTATTTATTAAACATATTTAGTATTCAATTTTTTAACAAGTATGCTGTTATTTATTGTTAAACCTATACGTACGTGTAACATGGATGTGCTGTTTGCATATCAGTATATATATATGTAATACAACTATACACTACAAAATTAATATGTTATCTACGAACTTGTATCAAATTTGGTGTTGTTGTTATAATTAATTAAATATCTAATAACTATCTTTTAAAAACATTTTTATGAAGAATAATGTCTCCCAAACAATACTAAAACATTGACGATGATTTTCTAATTTGGAAAAAAAACAAAAAAAACAATATTCTAAATATGATTTAACCAGTCACGTGAATGTACAAAATTTAACTACTACATATAGTATCCCCTTCTATATATAAATAGTGGTATATAATACACGTATGCATCTGCCAATCCTAAAATTTATCAGCTTATAACATATTTATTTGATGATTAAAAAAATTATCATCCAATACCAATATATATATATAGTATATATATGTAAAGTGTATTATATTAGATGGAGAGGTAAAGTAAATGAAAGAGAACGAATCCCAAGAAATCAAACCAGAAGTAGGAGTTGAGTTCAGGCTTTTCTCAGATATGTCTCAGTGTCACTTCTCTTCTGTTTAACAATAATTATTAACAATATGTCATAAATAAATATATTAACATTTTAATAGCAAATTATAATAGCGATTGAAGTCCCACAAAAATGGTGTCAATCTTTGATTTGCACAGTACGAGATAGAGATTGTGTTGCAATAGATTAAAATTATATATTCAATAACGATGTTTGAATTCGTAGATATGTTTTTTTTTTTTTTTGTGAATTTTGATTTCTTAAATATGTTGTTAGTCGGTCACTAACTAATCGATAAATTTTCTTCTTATTAAATCTTCCGTCGCTATGCATCCTCGGTTCTTCTAATTATAAGGACAATAGGTTAAAAAAGGATTAATATGTTCTGTTTGTATTTTGCATTTTTCTAATTTGTTCAAATATACACGTAAACAAACAAAATTTAATATTTTTCTTAAACATCGTCGACAAACTAGAAACACACAAATTCTTTTTTATAAAACTAAAATGTAACTCTATTTTACTCTTATAAACTTGACGTAAAAGAAACACATAATTGTATTTTATTTTGTTAAAGGGTTTTATTCTTTAGATAAACGACTTTTCTTAACATGTAATTGCAAGCTTGATCAATCAAACCATAAGTCAAACGCCACATAATGAGTATAGTTGTTGAAATTATAAGGAGTGATCTTTGAAGTAACAAACTAACAATATATATTAAGAAGCTACTTAAATTATTTAACTAACTAGCTTTTAAAGTAGGATAATCTTGATTAGTTAACATCAAGCCAACTTGTAAAAGAGGACATTAAAAGATACATAGAAGAGACAAAAGCAACACTGTGTTTGTAGTTATTTAACTACACAGTATTAATAGAATCACCCAAAAAGCTTACTTTTTCATTAGATGGATAAACCCATGAGTTTTCTTATAAATGACAAATTTGAATATAACTTATAACCAAGAATATCACAAAAATTGATATTACTTGTGTAGTAGAATATTCATAGTCAGTAGCTAAATTATAGTATATTAAATCAAGTTCATGCAAGAAACCGAGAAATCCATCCTATAATCTTTACCAACTTTAAATCATTTACTTTTATTATATAGTAAATATATACGTTATATTTGTTACTTTTAAAACTATTAGATTAGACTATCAAGGAAGTACAAGATAAGGATATCCAAAATTTGTGATTTTACATAATAACAAACTACTAGTTTCAGAATTTAGGATATTTATAATTGTTGGCAAGAATTGTTCCCAAACTAAGGGACTGTGCATGAGAGGTGATTAAGTGGTCCTCCATTTTTTTTCCTTCTTCTTCTTTTCTAATTTTTTTTTTTATAATTCGTTCCACCAAAAAATGCATTTATTTTCTTCTATCTTGGGACCATTTTCTTTTTTTCTCTCAGTTTTTCTCCAATTCTTACATGTACACACATTTAAAAGAACTAGATATATCCTCTCACACGCGCCCATTTCTAAGAAAACAACTCATTAAATAAAGCATATATATTCTATTTTTCAGTCGACTGTAGATAAATCATTTTTGAATACTGGACAATGTAA
This sequence comes from Barbarea vulgaris, assembly GCA_963667165.1. Lineage (NCBI taxonomy): Eukaryota > Viridiplantae > Streptophyta > Magnoliopsida > Brassicales > Brassicaceae > Barbarea > Barbarea vulgaris. Next base: position 28,194,962 of record OY763890.1, on the reverse strand, counting down.
ATTGATGGTATATTATAAATTCATAAAAAAATTAAATATTTTAAAATCCTTAATTTAATTACTCGTTTTCGTAAAAATACATTTTCAACTTATTGACTAAATGAATTCTTAACTTTGCATTGATTTGGCTGAATTAGTCTTTCATTACTCAATAAAAATAAAAATAAAAATTGTCTAGACTAATTTGATTAAGTCAACACAAAGTAGGGATTTATTTAGTCAACGGATAAGTTAGAAAATTTTCTGATACAACGCGTAGAATGAAAATATTGGTGACAACAAATGTTCACCATAATTATTTATAACAAAATCTTAATTGATTGATATATAATTCGTTTAAAATTTTTATAGAAACCAAGCGCCACAATTTGTTGGCTCTAACTCTCTAAGCTATGTTAAGAGTTTACAACAAAACTAATTTTTTTTCTCAGATTTTTTCTTTTTACTGTAAATCGCTATTTTTGTTAGTGTTGTTTTGAAACAAGATCAATTTAAATCACAATAGGTTCTAAAGTTGGTTTGGTGCGTGATAGACACGCGCCACGTTTGTGAGTGGGCTTATAAAAAACATCTCGCGATTACATTTAAAAGGAAGTGGTCCAACCGAAACGGAAGCTCTTTCCGCCGTTTCATACCAAATTCCACAAAGAATCCTTTTTAAACTTTCACTATATGCCGAAAGTACCCCTAATTATGGATGACGTCATAACTTCAGACACTTTTATAGAGATGTAGGATGACCGAAGTACCCCTGTACTGCAGTGCCCAGGTTAGAAATTGATACTCCTTTCTCTTTTTTTCTTCTGATATTTCTTATTTTCTCTGCATTATTCTTAATATTGTTTATAAAGAGCAGTATTCTTAATTACAACAAGAAAGACTGATATATATATATAACTAGGGTTTATTTGCTGATTAAGTGATAACCATCTAGGGAGTTAGAAAAACCTATAGTTATAAAACCATGAATAAATAAATAATGTTATTTCTAATGCATGGTTTTAAAAATAAATAAATAGTGTGATATCATATAAAAATATACATATCATGGAGTTTATCAAAAGAAAAGAAAATATATACAAATAATCGAAATCTATGTTATCTACAGAAACAAACATACCAGTTTATTTATCATCTTTTTGCAAATAAATTACCAACTTATGGTGATTTACGTACCTATATTCTTCATACAACTATGGAAGATTAAAAATATGATCATATATATATATATGCTGAAGGGTTTATCACTACTAATTAACCGAATAAGTGGAAATAAAATGTCTTAGTATTTATGTGAAAAAAAAATCTACGATACGATTATAATTAACTTTACCATAGATGAATACATTTATAAAAATAAATAGAGATACATTTATTATCAATACATATTATGCAGAAATTCAAACATTTCTAACATATAAAAGGAGCTACCATAAAAATATAAGGAGATACATAAAATAAAACAAATCAATCATAACCGTTAAAAGAATACAAGAAGAAAAAAACAATGAGATCATAAGTGTGGAAAAAGGGAAAAATCTGAGAGATCTGATAAATGTCGGAGACAGTACACAGTTTTAAGCTTTAGGGTTTATGAGTGTATTCTTGAAACTTGAAACTAGAAACTGCTACACACTCATGATCTCACTCTCCCTTCTTAATACATTCTTGCAGACATGTTCATAGTGTGGTCCAACTTTACATATCCACATACACACATACATATATATATATATATATATATATATATGGTTTTATGGAACACAGAGAGAAGTGGTATATATGTTTGCCCCCTAACCAAAGTTGTTTCCCAATTATTGCTTTGGGACCAGTTCTCTTGGTCCTTCGATGTAAAAACTTCGAAAAAATATATTCTCATAACTATCTATATATATGTTTATATGAAGTTAATATGTGTAGTTTAAACAAATTCTCTTGAGTGTTTAACAAATTTTCTAAAGCAAAAGCGAATGAAACTGAATTCATGTTCAAGGTCAAGCTAGCCATTTCACAAAAGAGGAAAGAATTCTGAGGTCAACGTTATAGAACATACGCGTCGTTATTATTTATTGTTTATTTTACAGAAAAAATTCTTACTGTTTATAAAAATAAAAGTAAAAATGCAATTAGTAAAAAAAAATTTAATATCAATTATACTATTATTTATATAATTTTTCGACTTTTTAACCCTAGAATTTTTGTTATTAACATTGATTGTTTAGAAGAAAATGATGTTACTTTAGTTATTTTAACCAGATCAACAATGTAGTAAATGTACTTGAAAATTATGTGTGATAGCTTATTACATTAGTACAATAATAACGGTTATCGATCGAACTATTATTTTGCTTTCTACATTTTAAAAATATTGTCTCTAATCATATTAGTTAAGTTAATTATGGGTAAACCGACCGGTTGGTTATATGGGAGAATCATGATGTCAAACTAAATGGAACGACCTATTACAAAACGGTTCTGATTGATAGATGTATTTTTAAATGTCTAAAACTTTTCACTAAAAATATTGCAATATAACGTTTTTCATTCATTTGGAGAAATGATAGATGGCGGTAAAGTGTAGGTGACATCATCTAAATGGATCAGGATGCTACATATTTTCTCAAATATCAGAAAGGAAGTTTAATAGTGAATCAATCATTAAAACTGTGGGAGAAATGAAATCGATTGTGACTTAGGTAGAAATTTGAAAAAAGTAGCCTTGATCGATTACGATTAGAAAGAAACATTAGACTGTGGGAGAGACATTTATTGAATCAGAGAGTCTCGGTTTATATATCACTTTAAAATATAAAATACTTGATAGAAAGGGTTTAGCTCAATATTTCTTGATTAGTTGTTTATATGTGAGTGGTACGTGTGAGTTGTTTAGTCGTTATACCGACTTTAGAGTTTTGTTTCTATTACTTCTTAAAATGTAACATGTATACGAGTTAAGATTGAATTTTGGCAAGTAACTGTATCAAGTAAATCCAAAATAAATTTTCGGTAAGACGTATAAATCACAACTATGGTTAAGTTTCTCAATTCGTAAGGGAAAATAAAATAAAAAATTTGTGTCGTTTTTCTACCGCGTACGATTCCAACCAATTTGCCATTGACATAGATAGATTAATGCTCTAATTAAATTCTCAGATTTCTTAGTTTCAAATTGCCTTAAGATGAGAAAAATCTAGTTAAAAACTCTTTTTTAATTGTTGGGAGTGGATTTTTAAAAATAAATCGTATTTACTGGAAGTATTTATATATATCAAATGAGAAAAAACCTCACCAAATCTGATAATGACTTTCTTGGTGTTTTTTTTTTTTCTTTTTCTTATTCGTCATTAGAAATCCCTTGTAAATTACTACATTACGTTGCACAAAGTAATATTTCATATCATGTAGTTTAGTGATATATATATATATATATATATATATATATATATATATTAATTTCTAAAAATCCTCATACAAACGTAATTAATATACTCCTTTGAAGTTTCAAAGAACGAGTTAAGTATAAACCTATTAACAAAAAAAAACTAAGCATAGACGAAAAAAATACCTGAAGAATACCCTCTTTTTTTTCTTTTCTTTTTTTTTCAACAAGAGGAATAATGTATTAATGTTTTAGTAAAAACTGAAAATTGTTTTAGAAATAATTTCTTTCTTTTTCCCCTACAATTATTAATGTTCTTAATATATAATTTAACACGTATGTAACTATTTTTAGACGACGACGTGATGTATTGTACTAGTAAACTACTTCACTTGGTGTTTCTCATGTGAATATGTATAAATATAAGATTATGTATATGCACGTATGCATGACAGATATCATATTATAATTACAGCTAAATTATTTAATTGTTTGTTTATTATTGCTTATACAAAATTGTAAGTGTTTTTGTCAGCGTCAAAGACTTTTTCCAACATAAACTATTCTACCATCACGCAATTGATTAGGTAACCCGTAATCACTATTGAAAGATATTTTTTTGCATGAAAAAAAATCTCGTGGAAGCTACTACCTAATAGTTTATTATATTAAAATATTTATTTGTCTTCTGCTTTCGTATATTTTCCTTTTTCAAATTTTTATTTTGATTAAACCTTTTTCGAAATTTTCAAATACTACTTAAATTAAAATACTAAAATCCAAGCTGTAAGTAATTCTATTAGAAAATGGAACTTAGCATTATAGACCAAATAAGCAGGTTTATAGTTTATATTGCATGAAATGAAAATGAAAATAAAATAAAATAAACATTATTTGATCCTCAAAAAATTATCTAAATTAAATCTGTTAAAAAATTGGTTAACTTAGAAGTAACAACGTCATATTTACTAATTTAGAGCAACCAGTCGAAAAAAACAATTATCGTTTTCAGCTATGGACATAGAGATGTAAGAATGTATTTGCCCAAAGGAAAAAAATTCAGAACCAAGAAACATAGAAAATCAACAACCCGAATCGAGCTAATATTTTGCTCTAAACATGAGAGATACGAAGACAAGCCCAAGAAACTTTGTTAGTTTAGGAACAATATAATTTGCCTAGGCCCATTAAATACATTTTACAATGAGGCCCACAATGATATAGTTACGAAATTTATGCTAGAGATAGAAAAAAACTACAATCGAAAAAACTAAGGTAATGAATGACAATACTTTTTGGATTTAGATTTTCTAAGATAATGAATCTACTACACTATTAAAAAAGATCCAATCTTAGAGGGTGTTTCCAAACACTCGAAATTAAAAAATTAAAAAATTTATGGTTAATCCTATATCCAAACACCCATAGAAAAGAAATATTAATTCCACCAAAATTAAATAAAACATTTTATTTGCATCTTTTTTCTTTCTCCTCTTTATCATTTATTTCCTTATCCAATGTTGCAATATTAATACTATAAATTATGATTTTCCTATCATATTTGTTAGATCTTATTTACAAATTATTTAAAATTATTATATAATACATATAATTAATAAAAATTAAATTTTTTTCTCCATATATTGTGATTCAAAATTTAAAAAACGGACATATATTATTCAATTAAAGAAAAAAAGTGTGTTTAACATCTCGCATTGACTAAAATTTTGGGCAATGGTTCTGAGTAATATTATAAAAACACAAAAATAATTTTAAATGCGAATGAGAATGAAACTTGACTTATCATGCGTTGAAATAATTTATTGAAAAAACTTATTCAGTTTTATCCAGTTCATTAGTTGAAATAATTTAAAAGTCCCACATCGACTAAAATTTTTGTGCAACAGTTTAAAGTCATACTATAAAAAACACCAAAATGATTTTATATACAAATGAGTAGGAAACTTGACTTATCAGACGTCCAAATGTTTTTAAAAATATCCGGTTTAATCCGGTACTTATTTGAAATAATTTGAAATATTATTTAAATTTTAAAAAATTTATTCGGTTTAACTCTATTAAAATGTTAATAATATTTAAAAATCTCTTAAAAGTTTAAAATACTATTAATACTAAAACTATATAATATCGACTAATCAATAATATATATAACTACTTATTTATAATAATAATACATTATTTAGTAAAAGTTATTTTAAATAATTTTTGTGCAACAGTTCAAAATCGTATTAAAAAAAGACCAAAATGATTTTATATACAAATGAGTAGAAAACTTGACTTATCAGACGTCCAAATTTTTTTTAAAATATTCGATTTAATCCGGTACTTATTTGAAATAATTTAAAATAATATTTAAAATTTAAAAAATTTATTCGGTATAACTCTATTAAAATATTAATAATATTTAAAAATCTCTTAAAATTTTAAAATACTATTAATATTAAAACTATATAATATCGACTAATCAATAATATATATATAACTACTTATTTATAATAATAATAAATTATTTAGTAAAAGTTATTTTAAATACAAATAGAATAAAAATTCTAAAATAATCAATCCAAAATGGATAACTATATAACAATGATCGATTATATGATGGAAAGTTCCCGACAAGTACGGGACAATACGGGTTTTTGTCCCAAAATGGGCAGGTTTAAGACAAGGAGAACTGATAATAAAATATATAATAAAAAATATAATTAATATTTTCAATATATAATAAGGAGAACTGTATTGTTTTTTTTTTTTTTAGTTCAGATTAATTTAATATTTAATTTTGTACGATTTGGTCTAAATTGTTTGAATGAGAGTATAGAACATCATTCATTTGGCGTATGTTTAATTTAAATAACAGAAATTTGCTATACTTACAGAAAAATAAAAAAATTTGATGTTGAAAGCACGTTAGATATATTATAAAAAATAAATAAACAAAAAAATTATAAATATATATATATACATTATAAAAAATCAAGTTAAAACTATATAAACAAAATAAAAATATTTATTAACAATATAAATAAATATAAATATAATTTATATCAAAATAATTGACCCGCAGTATACCGCGGGTACAAATCTAGTCTATACTATTAAAAGGGAAGGACATGTAGATAGAAACCTTTGTTTTGTAAAATATTACATGTAATGCCATTAGAATAAAAAACAAACAAAAATTATTCATTAATGGCAAAAATGTTTTTGTATATTAACTTATATCCATATATCTAAACACAATTAAAAGATTTTTTAAAACATTAATTAACAAATAAAAGATTCAGATGATCAAAAAATCTCTAACAAAATCTTTATTAGAAGATTTATGTGTGCATTAATATAAAAAATTTATTGTTTAAAATAAAAATTTTAGTTGTAAATAATTATAGAATTAAACTAAAAATCGTAAATTATATTTAAAATAATTATTAGTTTCCAAAAATAAGATTTTTTAAAATATTAATTAACAAATAAAAGATTTAGATAATCAAAAAATCTCTAACAAAATTGTTTATTAAAAGATTTATGTGTACATTAATAAAAAAAAAGTAATGTTAAAATAAAATTTTTAGTTGTAAATAATTATAGAATTAAACTAAAAATCGTAAATTATATTTAAAATAATTATTAGTTTTCAAAAACTTAAACTCATTTTTTCTCTTATTAATTATTGATGAAATTTTAATTATTTTTTAAAAAAATTTAACCAATCAAACTGAAAAACTAAGATTTAATATATAATTATACCATATTTTTATTTTTATTTATTTCATTTTGAAGATTTTGTTACGATTTAAAATTATGATTCATCTACCGTCTTTCTTTGATCTATATTCAAATTATTTTGAACTAATCATATAATATATATAGTTAACAAAAATGTAGATTTTTTTTTACATATGTTATGAATCAAATGTTTAGAAAAGAAGATATATTAATCAATCGATTAGAAAAAGTGTGCATTCAATGTCCCACATTGATTAAAAATGAATAAAAAGTTAAAAGAAAATATTAACGGATTTCTGGATTTATAATATTTAAATCTGATTTTCATATCAATTTAAACTTATTTCTTTATCAAAACTAATAATCATAGAATCAAGAGATTTAAATATAAGATTTATACTATATTTAATTATGGAAATATTGTATATTGATTTAATTATGACTTTTTCTATTAAAAAATTATAGAAATATTGATTTAGGTAAAAGAAATATAAGATTTATTATATAAAATTATGAGATTTCCATAACTGATGATTTAAATTTTTTAAAACAAACATAAATTACATAATCGATAAAGTTTGACCATTCCACATCGGTAAAATCTTTTTGGATGCAGTTCAATACATATTATAAATAGAACCAAAATGAATCAAAATTCGAATAATCATGAATCTTTGTGATTTATTTTTTAAAATTATACCGGTTTTTAAGTAATTCATTTTACTAACTACATAGACTTTCAAAAACGATAACTAAATTTTAATTACTCTAATATCATTATTCAACGAAATCAATCTGCTATTTTAAAAGTCAGTATATTTTTGGTATTGAAACTAAAAATAGTGGGTATGTGACTGAAACAGATAATTTGGATAACAAAAACCGGTATAATTGAACAATTTTTGATAAAAACGGGATAAGAATTTTGGATAATGGTACGGGATCAGAAAATTTGTGTAGGTAAATTTAATTCTCAAGTTATCACTAATTTTGGTAAGAGTTTACTATGAGATGGGTAAGAATCCACATCGAGACGGATATTTTAGGAATTTTGGGTAAATTTTGAAAATATTTAAAGAACTTTTGAAAAAAATCGAGTAATTTTTTAAAGGTCAGTCTATTTTTGCTATTGGAACTTAAAATAGTAGGTATGAGAAGGGAATATATAATTTGGATAACAAAAAATATTACTCGAATGATTTTTGATAAAATCGGGATAACAATTTTTTATAACGATACGGGATTGGAAAATTTTTATAGGTAAATTCAATTCTCAAATTATCACTAATTTTGGTAAGAGTTGACTATGATACGGGTAAGAATCCACATCAAGACAAGTATTTTAGGAATTTTGTGTAATTTTTGAAAACATTTAAAGAATTTTTGAAAATATCAAGTAATTTTTTAAAGGTCAGTTTGTTTTTGGTATTGGAACTCAAAATAGTGGGTATGAGACTGGAACGAATAATTTGGATAACAAAAAAAATTACTCGAAGGATTTTTGATAAAAAAACGGGATAAGAATTTTGGATAACGGTACATGATTGGAAAATTTGTGTAGGTAAATTCAACTCTCAAATTATCACTAATTTTGGTAAGAGTTGACTATGAGACGAGTAAGAATCCACATTGAGTCAAGTATTTTTAGGAATTTTGGGTAATTTTTGAAAATATTTAAAGAACTTTTGAAAACATAGAGAAATTTTCAAAAGATCCGTTTGTTTTTTGTATTAGAACTGAAATTAGTTGGCATGAGATGGGAACATATAATTTTGGTAACAAAAATATTATTCTAACGATTTTCGATAAAAAATGGGATAAAAATTTTGGATAATGGTACAAAATTGGAAAATTTGTGTAGGTAAATATAATTTTTAAATTATCACTAATTTTGGTAAGAGTTAACTATGAGACGGGTAAGAATCCATATCGAGACGGATATTTTAGAAATTTTTAAAATTATAATTTTTTTGGATGATTTCCATTAATTTTATAAAAATTAAATATTCAAACGAAAATACATGTATCTTATTTAAAAATTCGATCCAATTTTTAATAACAAACATGCCGAACGGAAAACTTTTTTTTTGTTAAAATTAACGAGCGGATAATTATTTAAAAGGAAACGGTTATCGGATGGAAGATTTTTTACATATTCTAACCAAGAAAGTTTTCCGTTTCAAAATTGATATATCTAAGTTATATAGTGAAATAACGCAAAACTAAAACCGAATCCAAATCCAATTTAAACACCTCTAATCAAAATATAATACATGTAAATATAGATGTTTTGATAAGTTTAAGAAATATACATGTAACATCACTTAATATTTACAACTAAATGATATCTTAAATTTAAATTATCAAATAAGTTTCTCACAAATATAATCCCGCACGTACGTGCGGGTCCGATTCTAGTGACAATAGTTTTTGGATTTAGATTTTTCCAAAATCTATTTTATACCTATTCATGATTTTGAAAAAGTGGATTTCCAAAAAAGTAGAAAATTTAAATTTTGATGGTTTTTGCATATTTGTGAAGAAAATCTAGAATTCACGTTTTAGTAGTTTTTAAGAGATTTTGTTGTGGTAAAAATAAAATACCAAAAAAATTCAAAAACCAAAAACTAAAAACTAAAACCACTCAAAAACTTCCAACATTCATGGCTTAATTAAACTATACAATAGTTAGTTCGATTAGGTTAGGATAATGATTTTAAAGAAATTTTGGCATAAATTCAGTTTAATCTATTTTAAATTAGTTAAAAATATCCCAAAATATATAAACGGTTAACAGTCCGGTTAATTGAATCTAATCAAACCAAAATAATTTTAAAATGTTTTCGATCGGTCATTTCTATTAATCGAATCCCTAAATTTCGATTCGGTTGTGTTCATAATCTCATGCCTAATCACACCCTTCCTAGACCACCCATCACTTTTTTTTTTACCATACCAAGCCTAAACTTATATTATACTCCCTCCAATTTTAATTAATCATATTTCTAGCATTTTTACAGATTTTTAAAAATTTATTAAAATAATAATTTTAATTTTATGTTTATTAATTAATTATTTTAATAAAAAATAATAACTAAATAAAAGACATAATAAAAAAATAAAACTAAATATGCATAAAAATAGAGAAATAATATTTTTTTTTAAAATATAATCAATTCGAAATAGAAAGAATATAATATAATAAAAATGCAAGTAAATGTGCATATATAATTATAGATACAAGAAAATGTTAATATGAGAATGTGAAATGTTGGAGGAAGAGAAGATGGAGAGACTGTGGGTCAGGGCTGCTTTGGCACTTTCAGACATTTTATTCAGGTCCCTCATATGACTTGACTACCACTCTCTTTCACTCTCTCTAGTAGCTCCTTAATATTATTGTTTCATTAAATACAAAGGAAATAGAATCAAGTTAATTTTATATATATAACAAGTAATGAAAAGAATGCGAAAAGCTAGGCGACGGAAAAAAGAAAATGAAGAGCTAAATATATACATTTATTTTACAACAAGCAGTTATATACATTTATAATATAGTTCGTTCGTTAGGCCCTTATCGATTGTCCAAAATTAGAACACATAATTTTATTACTTAACAGTAAAGTTGTTGTATCATTATTTATTCGGATTATAAAGGGAAAAAAACGAATGCGAAGACAACTACAACATAAAAGAGTTATTGAGTATGGTCATATATTCATATTAAAAATTTAAAATAATGTGTTGGACAATGGACATGATGACATTGACGAATAAATATATAATATATGGCCAACATCATAATTTTTTGTCACTATTTTGATATGCTAGCACGATGGAATTTATATCGCCAACATTATAATTTGTTGTCTATGTTTTGAAATGCCAGCATGATGGAATATGGCACTGTCCGACTATAATCGTACATCGTAGTCATCGTGTATTGGTTTTTTTGATATCTAAGTTGGTTTTAGTATTAATATTTGGATGTTTAAATTAGTTTTGGATGTTTAAGTCGATTATAGAATATCAATCATAGTTAGACGGTATGAGATTTTGTTACGCCCGTGTATTACTACAATGACAAAATGATGGTTATGATGTTGGTAAGATATTCTTTATTTGTTCGTGAATATTAATATATAAATCTAAATCTAATTATTGATGTAGACGTCGACACATTATTCTAGTTTAGGTGGTGGTTATCTTATTCTTGTATATAACATTATAACTATATGGTCTTATTATTTTGAGTTAATTAGTGAATTAATTGGTGTGGAATTAAATAAATAGCAGATAAAAAGAAAATTTTAGATACATAGAAAAAGTGGAAAATATTATGATATTACACTTCTATGTTATTTTAATAAAATAGTTAACTATATATCTAAAATTATAGTTAATCATTTCTATATAAGGGATTGGTGCTCTCTCTCTCGTTCCGGTTGGAGCATTATAGATAGTTAACTTTATATTCATGTAGTAGATTACACAAAAGAAATTCGTTAGTTTGGTGGGCATACATTAATTTATCTAACTTATATTAAAAAGTTTTAAGAAGTGATTGTAAAAGAGAAAGTGGAATTTGGAAAAAAATGAAAAGAGAGAAAAATAATTTTAAAATTTAAACAGTTCTCTTCTCAATTTTTGTAAAGAGATTTTATTTATTTATTTTAGTTTACTTTTCCTATTTTTTTTTTCTCTTTTCTATTTTTACCTTTGTATGAACCAATTTCAACTCTGGTGGTAAAAGAAGTTTACATTCTTATTCCCCTTAAATAATATTTATTTATTTGTTCATTACAAAATTTGCAACCGAAACTCATACATCTTCTTACCAAAACCAAAATCCCTCCCAAGCAAAACTTCTTAAAATCTTCATACATCTTATTAAGCCTTCGTTTCTTGAAGTTCCGTTCTTTAGAGGTTATGAACTTAGGATTGTCATTATTTTTACATAATGTATGCGTTTATTTATGAGTCTAATCTTCTTAATTGTTTTTAATCTGGTTGTCTCTAATAATACGATTGTCATTGACCCATTGTATATTATCGTTATCGCTTCGAAATCAATTTCATTTTTCCTTGATTGAAATAAAATATTGTCAAATCAATAGACGTAGAGAAATGGAATTGAAATGAACCGAACAATATGTCTCCACATCACATTTGTTTGTCGTGTGCGGGTTGCACATAGATACATCAATAATGTGTAAAAACATTAATGTGTTATATTAAGGAAAATTTTAATACCACAGATTCATAATCTACAGTCTTGTATAGTCTATCATTTCTTTAGACATGTATCAATCCAACTTATATGTATATATGTTCGTATTATAATTATAAATGTGAGGGACATAGACAAATATGATGTTGAAATTGCACTAAAAATGAAGCCTAAAAACAAAACCGTTGTCGGCTCCATCTTTTTTCTTTCTTTGTCATGTTTTCTTATACTTTCTCCAAAATTTATGCAACTGTGACTTTGATTCGTGGAACCATCTGAGACCATTTAAATCTCTCATTTTCTTTTGTCAATAAACCATTCAAATCCGTTTGTCCCCACCTTCATGTTTTCTTCTGTACATTTTCTTGCATTTTATAGTACCTTTTATTATTATCTTTGCATTTTCCTCCAAATATTGTTGTTAGTTTAATTTTGGTACGAGTCTGATTACTGTGGCTTATAAGCAAAAATAATTTCTCTAACTAGTGTGTCCGACTCTAATAATTAAGATATAATTATCTGTTTTTAGGTCGTAATATTTAGTCATTAGTTGTAATCAGCTACTTTATATATGGTTCTTATTTCCTAAGCTAAGATAATAAATTTAAGGTATTTATTAAATGTATAGTTTTTCACATTGGAATTAAATAATTAAATGAAACAAATATATAAAGAATATATTTATATATCTTAATCCACCAAAACTCATCAAGATCAACTCAAATACTTCCAATATTTAATTCAATACACTCCGCCCCCTAAAGTTTATATTATTTGTGTCATGTAATAATATAAGAAACATATATTACTAATTATTACAATAATAAAAGAAACATATATTAGTGATTAATTATGTAAGTATGTAATAACACATACATATATATACATCACCCACCTGTATATATATCCCACTCTTCTCTATCTTTTCCTCTACTACCCAATTCTAAGTGCTCTCATTTTCTCTCTCTATTTACTTTCTTTCTCTAACGGCGAAGCTATGGGTTTTCCGGTGGGCTACACTGAGCTCCTCCTCCCAAGAATCTTCCTTCACTTACTCTCCCTCTTAGGTTTAATCCGCAAACTCATATACATCGGTTTTAGGTTAATGGGTCTACCCGATGAGTCCGACCCGGTTTCATGGCCGGAACCACCGTTTATTTCCACGGCGGCGCATCAGCACCAAGAAAGCTCTTTCTTCTTTCCAGTGGCGGCGAGGCTAGCCGGAGAAATCTTACCCGTTATAAGATTTTCAGAACTGAACCGACCCGGTTTCGGATCCGGATCCGACTGCTGCGCCGTGTGCCTCCACGAGTTCGAGAATGAAGACGAGATCCGACGGCTGACGAACTGTCAGCACATATTCCATCGGAGCTGTTTGGACCGTTGGATGGGTTATAATCAGATGACGTGTCCACTTTGTCGAACGCCGTTTATTTCTGATGATTTACAAGTTGCTTTTAATCAACGGGTTTTGTCTGAATCTACTAATTCTGTTTCTGAACTTCTTGAAGAATCAACTTAGAATCTTTTGTTTTTCTTGGTGGAATTATTTTTTTGCAAATGGAAAAAATAGTTTCATTTTTTGTTTAATTTTTAGTTGAATGGTTGATGTATGTAAATATAAAAAATTATAGGTGGTGGTGCTTAGTAATTTAGAAGAAGGCAGCTTGTATTATCCATTGAGAGGAAAAAAAAATAAAATAAATGAAAATCTTAACTCTTACTATTTATAGACTTTTTAACTCCGACTTTGGAGGTGGGAAAAAATAATAATAATATATCACAAGATAGTGATACTTTTAGTTCTGACCTCTCTTGGTAGCTTTGTCGACGGGGATATTAATACTTTTTTCTTGTTTTATAATTCGGATTACCGGTTTAGTGGATACTATAAGTTCTTGAATCAGATCACGAGAATATTTATTTTTTATTTGATTTTCAGATCAACGGATCATGAGATCCGACTAATTTTAGAGTTCAGAGAAGTCACGTGAATGTTCCGGTGGCCAAATAAAAATAAATAAAAAATTTCATGTTTAAAGAGAATCGATGGTTGTCCTAAATCAATATGACAACTCTTCTTCAACTAGGAACACCAGACTATCAATACTTGGTTGATATTAATATTTTTACTGATATTAATATTTTTAGTGATTTTTTTACCCAAAACCAAATTTTTCCAATTTATTGTGATAAAGACCAATACATTTCTGAATAATACTATTTGGGAGGCCATAGTGTTTGACCGTCTGACTTTGCTCGTATGTGATTGTTAAATAAATCCAAATGCAAACATATCGTCAAATTTTAATAAATGTAGACAAGTCCAACATGGACATCATTTAATGCAAATGTGTAGATCGGACATCCTTGTTGCCACAGCACGTTCAACCGGCAGACCTTATCCATCGAAACAGACGTAGCGGTGCCGACTAGAGAATCTCCGACCATGTTAGAAAAAATCTCTATCATGTTTCATCTACCATGCTTACTTGACCAAACATGCAAAACAGTTATGTCCATATCCAAGCTGGATAGTTTGGTCTATTGATCATGTTAGGTAGTTATATAGAAACTTGTTTATCTAACACACACACAATAAAAAAAAAAGAGAAGGGATTCCATAACTAATCTAAGTTGAAAATTTATGTTTCATCAAGCATGAAACTTATTTTAAATATTTGTTTATGGACTTAAATTGGAACTTGGAAGTATTCTTTTGCATCCCAAACTTCTTGTGTTCTTCCTATATTCTTAGTTTATAAAGAACAGATTGAATCGTTCGATAACTCTCATTTGGATACAGAAAGTCAGAACTTGTCCATCTTATTATTCGTCCTCACATATTATTATTATTATTATTTTTTTTTGTAACTACTCGTGTGATTTATTTTTTAATTAAAACGTAGGATTTTCTTAAGGAAAACAACTTCTTATTATTTCTGACCCCATCCAGATGCAAGTTAGGTTATGCCGAAAGATCAAATTGATTTTATTGGATCCTGGTATATCGCAAACTTCAGAAGTTTAAGTCATTCTTCGACTCCATTCCATTTCCATGTGATACGATCCCAAAAAGAAAAAAAAAGAGTCACTCTTAACAATATAGTTAAACTTTTAGAATTAAATATCACATCAATAAGTTGTAAATATAGCGGTCATCGACTGATATTAAGCCAGTTTTATTTTCTGGGAAGTCAAAATGTGTTAGATTAATAAGCTTAGAGTATTTGGTTTGGACCTACAATAAGCTAAGAAAGAAGGGATTATTCGTTCATTTTATAAAAAAGTATTGTTTAGACGGTTTTTTCCGAAATAAAATATTTATTAAAATTTTGTAGTTTGACTAGATATTTGTTTTAAGATATCATCATATTATTTTATGTTTGTAACTTTGTATTTAATACAATGTATTTAATAAAAATAAGCTATAAAAAACAAAATAAGTTAGTACAGAAAATTTTAAACATTTATTTTTAGATCATATATACAGAATATTAAAAGTTAAAAAACCATTCGAAGGATTAGATAGAAAATTGGAGAGTGGACACAGAGATGTCCAGACGTTAAGCAAAGAAAACTTCACCATAATTGGAATACGCTAAGCTGTTGCCACGTGGTGCTCGTAGGATTGTCTGCGCTTGTGCTAATTGCAACCCAATTTACAAAAAGCCCCACACGCTTCTAATCATTTTAAGCTCTCGGTTACTAATACACCATCAAAGTAACAAAGACTTTTTCCAAAAATGATAATTGCTCCTATTGAAAAGATGATAAAAGTCGTAGAGTTAGAGACTTAGAGTGCTCGAATTATAAAGATTACAAGAAGAGAAAAGGTAAAACTAAACTATGAATTATGTGAACCTAAAAAGGTTAATTTAGTTGTAACACTAGTTATTCTTATATAGAGATACACATAATGATCTTTTTTTTTTTATCGGAAATCATACTAACTCTCCAAATTTGTAGATATAGTTGTATGAAGTTGATGACCATAAGTAGTGTTTTGTAGAAATTATAGTATACAGTATTGTTTGGTAGATATGTTAATATTCAGAGAAATTCTATATTCTTTAACTTTTGGATTAATTTTCAATAATTTAAGTAATTTTAACATTAACAAAAATGATTTATTCTAAAACATTAAAATGGTGGTTGGTTTGACCCTCTTTGACTAAAAAGGCTAAAGGCAAGAAATAAGATGCTCGAATAAATGATTAGCATTAAGTATAGTTTTAATGTCACGAATTGTCATTCGCTTAATCATCCTAAGGCTCAACGGTGGAACTTCCACCTTCGTTTGCCCAAGTTGATTATGAGTGGAAAAGCAAAAAAAAAGAAAGAGATACAAGATCCACAAATAATTGAATAATATAACCGGTTCGGTAGACCTTAGCCTACTTGCAAACAAATATTTGAAAACACAGTTGGTAGATAGATATACTTGTAAAAATATTTGAAAACAGAACAAAATGGATACACCTAGAAGAGTAAACAAAGTCCACAACTAATATGTATATGGTTTTCTAGAGTTAATGGTTCATAAGATAAGAGACAAACCAAAAACTGATGAGACAACAAAACCAGATGGTACAGAAGCTGCTCAGACCATAACCGATCAGCAAAACAACATGCAAAGTAATCACAACATACCAAGTGATGATAAAAACAACACTATATAAAAGTTCTACAGAACGGTTTAGATGGCATTGCAACCTTGATTTAGAAGATTGAAATATCCGTGAAGGTTCTTACTTCGAGGAATAACCCGGTGCTGGCGGGTAGCCCGGTGCTGGAGGATAGCCTGGTGCAGGAGGGTAACCTTGACCGGGAGGTGGATAGCCAGGAGCAGGAGGGTAACCGTAGCCAGGTTGTGGATAGTAAGGCTGGGGATAGCCAGTGGCTGGAGGGTGACCGGGATAAGGAGGAACCGGTTGATCCATACGAGACATTTGCTGAGCCGGTGGCACTGACATTGGTTGAGAACCAAGCACACCATCTCTTTTGTCCATCTCAATCTTGTGTTGTGTCTGCCAAGCAAAGAGAAGGTATTGGTTTTGGTCATACTATATGAAAAGAGGTGAAAGAAACTCGATTTGCATACCTGCATACACGCGCAAACCCTGCGAAAAAAATCAAGACCAGAGTACATAATCAGCAAGGATAAACATTTGGTATGAGTCTTTTGGCTAAATTTGATGTAGCCAAAGCAAGCCAGCTACATTGGAGATTAAGGAAGGGTTTATATACTTACGTGCAATAGACCATATCAGCCAAGCAAGAAAGCAACTGAGAAGCTTCAGAGAGTTCATCACTCCCTACAATGCAAGCGACAAGAGAGAAAATGCAAGCGATTTGGTTGAGGCAGAACATAAATCCCTATGAAACGGCGAAGAAGATGAGAAAATGTTAGTACACACAAATGTGTATATTCTACGGAAAGTGAAAACAAAGAGGGTGTAGACTAGAGTATACAATTATGCAATTGTCGCATGGTGTTGTATGGATATTGAATTCATCTTGCAGCATAAAGCGAGTCGATGCTACTGAGTTCCCAAAACAGAGGCACACCTGAAAAATATTCCTTAACAATGTCAACATCACAAGATCATAAAAGAGTGAAATCTTAACAGATGACAAATTCAGTCATCTCATTTTATTCACCAACATGTTTGTTAAAGGTATTACCTCAGTGGCAAGACATAATTGAGGGCATTTGCTTTCTCCACACTTACCACTACAAGGCATATAACCACCACAACAAGTGTACCTTTCACAACACAAAAATAGCATATTGAAGAAAAACAGAACAAACAAAAATTTCATTGTTGTATCTTTAGAGATAGTAGAATTCAATACCTTGACATGTCATTGTAAAGTGCTCTCTTTCGAAGTAAGTACGAGACGCAAGGTCCACTACAGTCAGGATATAATGAGAGATTTTAGATGTGAACCAAAAATATACAGTTATTAAGTGACAAATATATTTATATATTCATCACATTTTATTTTGAATGAAAACAAGAAGCTCCTAAAACCTATCACGCAAGAGAGATTTTTTGGTTTGTGTATTTTAAGTTTTTTAACTTACATATGAAAATCTATGTAAGAATTTGAAATCTGTTCCAAATAACAACGTTCACCTTCGTACTTATACATTTGTCTTTTTGGTTTGAAAACAGTTCCAAATTTGTTAAAATCCAAAGAGCTAGAGATCAAAGATTGAATAACACTACAACTACTATTCAGAAATTATTAAAAGAATAACATAAATTTTTTACTCAAAAAAAAATTAGAATCAGTGATCCAATATTAACACAAGATTATGATTAGATTCGTTAAAACTCTATTCCTTGTTCTACAATCAAGACAGTAAATATCAAAATTTTAATGAAATCGACAGTGATAAATTTCAGAAAAATCTATATAAAAAAAAAATTAAAAGGAAAAAAAATCAAGAGAAGAACTTACCACAAACACGAGAGGAAACAATCTGCAGAGATCAAATTAAGAAGAAACAAAAAACTATAATTATTCGATCAATTCTCTAACAAATTAAATATAAACTTTCGAAGAGAGCAAGATATATATATATATCGAGAGAGAGATAAATACATGGCGTATCGGCCCCGACGGTGCTCATAAGATCGGAGTGCCATAAATTCCGGTAATCTTGCCGGAGCTGCATCTTATCAAGCTTAGCCTGCGAACTCGCCATGGTTTTGACAATTTACCACTAACAAAATACACAAATCTCTTCACCAGACAATCGCGAAATAATCACAAAACAAAATATATGAAATATCCCTAGAAAATGTAAATCCAATAGAAGTTATTCGAAAATGGTAATAAAATCAAGTAACGTTTCACACGCTAAGCATTCAATTCATTTTTTTTGTCTTTCCTTAATTTACAGACTTATTTTCTCCCTCTCTTTTCCGTGTCTTTTTTTTTTAAAAATTATGTTATTTATTTATTGTTTTGTACTTGAATTTCGCTATTCCCGAAGTTTTCATTGGTTGAATTAAAACTCTTTGACCCATTTGAGATGCCGAAGTTTCAGAATAATACTTAATAAATATTTAACAATTTAACCCTTTTAAAATGTGCTTTTACAGTGTTGTAAATAAAGTTAAAATTAAAAAAAAAAAAAAAACCTTTTACAGATGTATATAAACTATCCACGCAAAAACTACCATATACGATCAGATGTTTATAGACTTAAGACTTTCATATATATCCACACAAAAACTATTGATAACTATAGATTATGGATAATTAAAATTTGAACTATGAATCGGTGTGGATTAAGATTTCGAACTTCCATTAAATGGATAATAAGTAATTCAACTTCTCTTTTGTGTAAATATGTACGAGGGTCTTAAATGTGTGGACATCTAATCGTATAAAATAGTTTTGGTCTAGAAATAGATCGTTGATCCGTATTTTGAAGTCTTACTTGATGGGAGTAACGCCTTACTTGATGGGAGTAACGCCTTCAAATTTTCGTTTAATGGTCTTTACTAACACATAAACAATTTTAAGAAGAATAAACTATATATGTGGAAATTATCAATAGTTTGTCTAGTATGTGATGAAGATCAATAAAGAGCCTTCTTTGGTACTGCATGTATATGTATGTTATCAGAGGATCATTGCACACTAGTCAAATGCGAGCTCTAGAGAAAGGATCATAGACAGTCAAGACCAGATAATGTTGGATTAAGCTTGAAGATAACTTAAGATATAAGTTATTCAAAGTAGATTAGGATTAGGAAATATATTTAGGAGTTATCTAAATATATTAGGAGTTATTTAAACCTAGAGGTTTTCCTAATTGAATTGTGTTTGTGGCTAAGTCTCTCAATATATAAGGAGATGTCAAGGTGTGACATAACTTAATGAGTTTTGAGATTGAGAGAACTTGAGAGCTTTAGTTTTGAGTGATTTTCTAAAGCATAATAAAGAGAGTTATTCTTTATTAATCTTTGAGTTCTAAGCCTTCTTAAACTCTAGAATTGGTATCAGAGCTAACCTAGTTTTGATCCAGCCTGAGTAGAGGCGGCGACATAGGTATTCCCGAGCCATGGGAGATGCTGAAAATCTGACAAGGAAGAAAAACCATGTCCCATCATCGGTACTTTGTCCGATGTTAAACTCATCGATGAGGATGAGAGTGTTATTGCGAATTCATAAGGTTTGGGATACGATCGAACCCGGATCGGGAGAATCCGATAAAAACAATATCGCGATAGGATTATTGTTTCAAGCAATCCCGGAGGCTCTTATTTTGCAAGTAGGCGATCAAGACACTCCAAAAGGGATATGGGAGGCGATCAAATCCCGAAACCTAGGTGCCGATCATGTCAAAGAAGCAAGACTTCAAATTCTGATTTCTGAGTTTGAAAGAAGCAAGCTGAAGGACAAAGATACAATAGATAGCATTGCGGGAAAGTTATCGGAGCTCGCGTCGAAGTCGGCTTCTCTTAGACACACGATTCAGAAAATCATAGGAAGACTCAAGGCCTATGAAGAACGAATTCTTGATGAGGAGAATCACGGAGAAACACAAGGCAAGTTGCTATACGCAACTGCAGATCAACAAAGCTTTTCGACGTCACGAGGGAGAGGACGTAGAAGAGGAGGAAGAGGATACAGAGGACGAGGCAGAGAAAGATTCAATTCAAAAGATTGGTCGATAGATCAATTCGATCAAATTGAAACAAGAGACGGGCCGAGGAGGGATCCGCGAATGTTTCACATGAGATGTGGTGAAGTTTTGGATGCTGGAAAAGACAAATTCATTATTGGCGTAGGAGAATTTGGTAATAATGGAATAAGGATGATCGAAACGGAGGAAAATTCTAGGAGGATCGAAACGGAGGAAAATTCTTACGCTCCACGAGCTATGAGGGAAGACGTGGTGAACGAAGAAGAGAATGATGTTGTTGGCAATAAAGAAGATGAAGACGAAGACGAAGGAGATGACGAAGTAGAACAGCCACAACTTCAACATGAAGGAGATATCAGTTTGAAGCAAGAGAGATATGCACAGAAGAAATTAGGAGAAACTGGAATGGAAGAATGCAATCTATGTCATGTACCAATGGATTTAAACATGCGTTTGTCCAAATCTCAAGAGGAGAAAGGTATTGATGAAAGGGAGTACAGAAGAAGCATAGGATGCCTTCGTTATCTGCTTCACACACGTCCAGACCTATCTTACAGTGTTGGGGTATTAAGCAGATACATGCAAGAGCCTAAGGAGTCACATGGAGCAGCACTGAAGCAAGTGTTGAGGTATTTACGTGGAACTCCTTCTCTTGGACTTGTGTTTATGCGATCAGACAAGATAAACCTGGTAGGCTATAGTGATAGCTCACATAACGTGGACTTAGATGATGGTAAAAGCACGGCATGCCATATATTTTATCTTGATGATTGTCCAATCACTTGGTGTTCACAAAAGCAAGAAACGGTGGCGTTATCTTCTTGTGAAGCTGAGTTCATGGCGGCTACAGAGGCATCTAAACAAGCAATCTGGCTTCAAGAGCTTCTTAGTGAGGTCGTTGGAAAAGATTGTAAGAAAGTGACAATACGAGTTGACAATAAGTCTGCGATTGCGCTCACCAAGAATCCAGTGTTCCATGGACGAAGCAAGCATATACACACTAGGTATCACTTCATACAAGAATGTGTTGAGAACGAACAAGTGGAAGTAGAGCATGTTCCTGGCATTGAACAAAAGGCGGATATCCTAACAAAGGCACTTGGAAGGACCAAGTTTAAAGAGATGAGGGAGCTCATCGGTGTTCAAGACGTGGCGAAAATCGAGTTCAAGCTTAAGGGGAAGAATGTTGGATTAAGCTTGAAGATAACTTAAGATATAAGTTATTCAAAGTAGATTAGGATTAGGAAATATATTTAGGAGTTATCTAAATATATTAGGAGTTATTTAAACCTAGAGGTTTTCCTAATTGAATTGTGTTTGTGGCTAAGTCTCTCAATATATAAGGAGATGTCAAGGTGTGACATAACTTAATGAGTTTTGAGATTGAGAGAACTTGAGAGCTTTAGTTTTGAGTGATTTTCTAAAGCATAATAAAGAGAGTTATTCTTTATTAATCTTTGAGTTCTAAGCCTTCTTAAACTCTAGAATTGGTATCAGAGCTAACCTAGTTTTGATCCAGCCTGAGTAGAGGCGGCGACATAGGTATTCCCGAGCCATGGGAGATGCTGAAAATCTGACAAGGAAGAAAAACCATGTCCCATCATCGGTACTTTGTCCGATGTTAAACTCATCGATGAGGATGAGAGTGTTATTGCGAATTCATAAGGTTTGGGATACGATCGAACCCGGATCGGGAGAATCCGATAAAAACAATATCGCGATAGGATTATTGTTTCAAGCAATCCCGGAGGCTCTTATTTTGCAAGTAGGCGATCAAGACACTCCAAAAGGGATATGGGAGGCGATCAAATCCCGAAACCTAGGTGCCGATCATGTCAAAGAAGCAAGACTTCAAATTCTGATTTCTGAGTTTGAAAGAAGCAAGCTGAAGGACAAAGATACAATAGATAGCATTGCGGGAAAGTTATCGGAGCTCGCGTCGAAGTCGGCTTCTCTTAGACACACGATTCAGAAAATCATAGGAAGACTCAAGGCCTATGAAGAACGAATTCTTGATGAGGAGAATCACGGAGAAACACAAGGCAAGTTGCTATACGCAACTGCAGATCAACAAAGCTTTTCGACGTCACGAGGGAGAGGACGTAGAAGAGGAGGAAGAGGATACAGAGGACGAGGCAGAGAAAGATTCAATTCAAAAGATTGGTCGATAGATCAATTCGATCAAATTGAAACAAGAGACGGGCCGAGGAGGGATCCGCGAATGTTTCACATGAGATGTGGTGAAGTTTTGGATGCTGGAAAAGACAAATTCATTATTGGCGTAGGAGAATTTGGTAATAATGGAATAAGGATGATCGAAACGGAGGAAAATTCTAGGAGGATCGAAACGGAGGAAAATTCTTACGCTCCACGAGCTATGAGGGAAGACGTGGTGAACGAAGAAGAGAATGATGTTGTTGGCAATAAAGAAGATGAAGACGAAGACGAAGGAGATGACGAAGTAGAACAGCCACAACTTCAACATGAAGGAGATATCAGTTTGAAGCAAGAGAGATATGCACAGAAGAAATTAGGAGAAACTGGAATGGAAGAATGCAATCTATGTCATGTACCAATGGATTTAAACATGCGTTTGTCCAAATCTCAAGAGGAGAAAGGTATTGATGAAAGGGAGTACAGAAGAAGCATAGGATGCCTTCGTTATCTGCTTCACACACGTCCAGACCTATCTTACAGTGTTGGGGTATTAAGCAGATACATGCAAGAGCCTAAGGAGTCACATGGAGCAGCACTGAAGCAAGTGTTGAGGTATTTACGTGGAACTCCTTCTCTTGGACTTGTGTTTATGCGATCAGACAAGATAAACCTGGTAGGCTATAGTGATAGCTCACATAACGTGGACTTAGATGATGGTAAAAGCACGGCATGCCATATATTTTATCTTGATGATTGTCCAATCACTTGGTGTTCACAAAAGCAAGAAACGGTGGCGTTATCTTCTTGTGAAGCTGAGTTCATGGCGGCTACAGAGGCATCTAAACAAGCAATCTGGCTTCAAGAGCTTCTTAGTGAGGTCGTTGGAAAAGATTGTAAGAAAGTGACAATACGAGTTGACAATAAGTCTGCGATTGCGCTCACCAAGAATCCAGTGTTCCATGGACGAAGCAAGCATATACACACTAGGTATCACTTCATACAAGAATGTGTTGAGAACGAACAAGTGGAAGTAGAGCATGTTCCTGGCATTGAACAAAAGGCGGATATCCTAACAAAGGCACTTGGAAGGACCAAGTTTAAAGAGATGAGGGAGCTCATCGGTGTTCAAGACGTGGCGAAAATCGAGTTCAAGCTTAAGGGGGAGAATGTTGGATTAAGCTTGAAGATAACTTAAGATATAAGTTATTCAAAGTAGATTAGGATTAGGAAATATATTTAGGAGTTATCTAAATATATTAGGAGTTATCTAAACCTAGAGGTTTTCCTAATTGAATTGTGTTTGTGGCTAAGTCTCTCAATATATAAGGAGATGTCAAGGTGTGACATAACTTAATGAGTTTTGAGATTGAGAGAACTTGAGAGCTTTAGTTTTGAGTGATTTTCTAAAGCATAATAAAGAGAGTTATTCTTTATTAATCTTTGAGTTCTAAGCCTTCTTAAACTCTAGAAGTAACGCCTTACTTGATGGGAGTAACGCCTTACTTGATGGGAGTAACGCCTTCAAATTTTCGTTTAATGGTCTTTACTAACACATAAACTATTTTAAGAAGAATAAACTATATATGTGGAAATTATCAATAGTTTGTCTAGTATGTGATGAAGATCAATAAAGAGCCTTCTTTGGTACTGCATGTATATGTATGTTATCAGAGGATCATTGCACACTAGTCAAATGCGAGCTCTAGAGAAAGGATCATACACAGTCAAGACCAGATAATGTATAATTGCATTTCCCCCTAATTTATAGAACCTGACAAAGGTAAGTAATATTTACAATACTCCGGGAACCATATCAGTTGCTTCCCTATCTCCTGGTTTCATTCCCCCAAAAAAGGGAAATTATATAATACATTTTATAATTGTACGTTCCAAAAAGTTTATTTTCATTGTGTAGGTTGGTGTGCCCTGAATAGCATAAAAAGGAATAATAATGTTCCGAATCAAGACTAGAACTAGAAGACGTGTATTCCTGGTTGGCTCAGATTCTGTTAGTGCAGCTTCGAATTCGAAATTCTTGATGCCAAACCAAACAAAGGATCCTTTTCGACCGCTTGCAGCTTAACTTAAACAGCTAGAAAGCTCTGATGACATGTTTTTTGAAGCACTGAAGGGTCAGGCTTTTAACACTTTTTTTTTTTTTTTTTTTTTTTTTTTTTTTTTTTTTTTTTTTTTTTTTTTTTTTTTTGCAAATCATTTATCTATGCTCCACTTTTCTTGGCTTATATATATATATATATATATATATATTTTTTTTTTTTGGGTTTTGCTCTTGGCTTCTATATTGCTAAATGCTTATGTAGTTTGGTCATTAGACTAGTCCCTAGGGGAGGTGCATCGCACAGATAAACCCTCTCTCTAGGTATTCAAATAAGCCGTAAGCAAGAGCCCAGATTCATGTGGGTGTTCAGAATGAATGTGTTGGAGTTTCGCGCAGCAGATGGATAGAATTTGAAACATGTTGGCGCCCCAATCCCATCTCCTTACCATTTGACCACAAAATTCTAGACTGCACACATATATTAAAAAACCTATATCTTTATTTTGTAATCAAAGTATTAACATTTATCTATTTTAACACTAAAAAATAGAGACAATTCTAAAGCATCTATTATCACGAAACAGAGCAATAAAACTAGATAAATGACATGTGCGATATTAAAAAATTATGGATTTTAAAAATATTAACTACAAATAAACAAAAATGTTGATTACATAAACTCTCTCGAATTTTCTCAACTACACCTTAAAATATTTATCTATAATCTAAAAATGCATTTTCGACAGCAGTGCCTATGGTGGAATTAGATTCTAAAACATACGATTTGAATAGTAATATAACAACAAAAGAAGCTTTTGCTCACATCATGCATCAAAAAGATTAGAGAGACCAAGTAGATTCTAAAATTTAAACTATTTGGACGTAATCATTTAGGCTAAAAAATGTCAGAATACAAAAGTTTATGAGAAAATCCATAAATAAAATAAAATATAAGGACATATAAATAAAAATAAAAATAAAAACTTTTTCTGCCGTTATAAATAACTGTCGCCCACCAGACAAAAGAAACTTCACTTGTCATGTCTTGGTTCTGAAACAGAGAAACCCATAAAACAAAGTGACGGAAAAAAAAAAAACTTTTGAATTTTCACAGCATAAATTTATCTTTTTGCCATTTTTGGTAAAACAAAATAAACTGAGTTTTTACTAGTTTGTGTTTAAATACCTTCAAAAATGGCTTCTTCTGATCTTTATATCTTTGATGGTTCTTCTCTATCTTCTTCTTCAATTTTCCGAAATTCTAGTCCAGACATGTTTTCTTCAAACACAACAACTACAGATTTGTTCTGCAACAATGAACTTTACTCTGTTGATGAATCTCTCAGTATTTATGACCATTTTACCCCTCAAAACATCCTCTCTTCATCTCCTCCAAGTGATCTTCTTGAAACTCTAACTCTGTCTCAACAAATTCCCACCGGATTATATCCAAATTTCTCAGATTTCCAAATCTCCGACGCAGTCAAAACAGAGAAGTTCTTCGAAAGCGGTGGCTCTGGCCATAATCAGATAGCATCAATGGCGCGAAGCTATGGTGCAATAGAGAATGCAGGAAGATATATGCAGAGAAGCTTTAGCAGCAATTCAGTTGATGGAAAACCAAATCAGCTTCCGTTCAATATTCCGATAATGGATTCTTCAAATCTCCATTACAATACCTTGAACTCGCCGGAAAATGCTTTCTTTTCCAATCAAATGCGTCGAGTCTACAGCACAGGAGATTTGCAGGTCTCTGATTTTTTGCTCTGTTTCTTGCTCTGTTTTTTGTTCTGTTTCTTGCTCTGCTTTTTTTGTTCTGTTTCTTGCTCAGTTTTTTTTTTTTTAACTCTGCGCCGTAATATTACTAAAAGTTTTGAATTTTAATTTCGTTATCAGAACAATTTCGAAACGAAGAGATCGTCGGAGAACACGTCGGCGCCGTTGTCTGAAGAACAGAACTTTAAGGTGGGACGTTACAGTGCAGAAGAACGTAAGGAGAAAATCTCCAAGTACAGAGCTAAACGAAACCAGAGAAACTTTACCAAAACTATAAAGGTAACAATTTTATTACATTTTCAAAAATTTTAAGGCTTTGATTCTTTAAATTTGATTAAATTTTTTTTTAATTTGGAAAATGAAAACAAAAAAGTATGCATGTCGGAAAACATTGGCGGACAGTAGACCTCGAATACGTGGCAGATTCGCACGCAACGATGAAGTTGTAGAAATCCCAAACAATGAAGACGACGACGCCGAGCTTTGGGTAAATCAAATTCAATAACTAGTTCTTGAAAAATTGAACTATTTTTAATCAAAATACTAAATACTCCCTCCATTTTTAATTAATTGTATTTCTAAAATTTTTACATATATTATACAAGAAAGGAACTTCTCATACCGATCCTACAAAGCTAAACCGATAGTGTGTAGGACTAGGAGTGTTTGAAAGTTAGGATTTAGAATTTAGTAACAAAATATTTTATATATAACATGAGAAAAGGACATAAACATGAAGTTAGGATTTAGAAGTTAGTTTTTTTTTTTTTTAATAACGAATGTTGCATGTATCCTAAAATGTAATGTCATAAATATGAATTTAAATAGAATGAAAAAACACAAGTGTATTGTAGTTGTCAAATATGTGTAGTTAATAAAAAGTCAATCTCATATGTATTAAATATATATGGTGGCAGAAATTGGATGGGCTGCATGAAGAGGAAACTTCTGTAGGCAGCTTTGTGGTGCAACAGTCTCATTTACAATACACAACTTCTTTCTCTTCTTCTTTCTGGTGAAAGACTCTTTATACGAAGGCTCCAATATTATTAATTATGGTTTAATCCAGTAAAGGAAAAAAACCCTTAGTTGTATTGTAGATTGCATCGGAATAATAATGATAATATAGATCGATGTATTTTAGAAGAACGTAAATTGTAATAAGTTACACTGTATTTGTTTTTGATTATTTAACTTTCCGATATTGAAAATGACTTGTCAGTTGTCCTTTCCCTTTTTGAGTGAATCTTGTAATTTGTTGGTTTCAACGTCTGCAATCCTTGACCCGGGAAGAAGATTCTTTGATATAATGTAAATTTTATAAGAATTTTGCTTAGTGGACTGAAACAATGGTTAGTTTTTATGCTCTTTATCATGAAAATATATTATTATTTTATAATTCGAATCATAGGGAATTCAAGATCCTCCTTGGTCATGATGTGTACGAAAAGCATTTGGGAATTATTGAATTTATATATATTTGCTTAAGTCAAACGACCCACTGAATATATAATAAATCGACACATATGTATTGAGAGCACCAAATTTCTTCTGGATGAATAAGCTTGCTTACAAAACCGTAAACTGACTTTTTTTTTTTTTTTTTTTTTTTTTTTGTCATTGACTATATATAGAATTCGAAAACAGTTTGATGTTAAGTTGTCGAGAGGGAGATCGAGTAGAGAAAACCATACTAGTTGAGTAGTTGATACTGTTAAAATGATCGACATATGGATAAACGATTAAATGCGTAAATGATGGCAAAGCAATATAAATAAAAAGTCACTGTTATTTGCATGCATGCATAGTCGGATATTGCATACCGTAGATCAGAAGAAAGTATACTAAATATGTGGTGGGTTAGTGGCGATAACTTGTATTTCTAAAAGAAGTTGTACCTCGTATTTCTGGTTAGATCAATTCATGTTTGTAAGGAATTTTTATACTTAATATTCGATAAATTAGTATATCGATAGATCTATAGTTTTATCCGATTCTAAATTAGTATTTTGATCTAAATATTACATTTATAAATTAATAAATATGATAAATTAATAAAATATCGTAAAATATTTTGATTTTAATGCTATTAATTTACAAAAGTTTTACTGTATTATGATAAACAGTTTTGAATGGAAGGAGATTATGGACTTAAGTTCGAAATTTCTTTGTTAACAGGAAAAAAGATAATAATTATAAGTCACACCATATGTCATTTTCTCCGATCACAATTTAGTTTTCTTTCCTGAATATAATTAATAGTATTCTAGTGATGAGCTCTTATCATTAAGAACACTTCAAGAAAACAACTTTTAGCATAATTGGTAATTTGACTGAATAAAACCCTCAATTATGAAAGGAGAAAGAAAACAAAAGAAGAAACGGAGAAGCTCACATGTGTTTTTTCTTGTATTTAAAATTGTTTCTTTTTCCATTGTGGAGGAAAAATAAAAAATAAAAATGACTGAAAATAGCACTTTCAAGGAGGATTCATCATTCATCTATTATTCACAATTTTTATATATTATCTGTTTTTTGTTGTTGCTATATTTAACAAGAAAAGGTACTGCGAAGTGATGTCAAATCCAGTGGCCACTATTAATCCGTGTTAAGAAAACTATAAAAACAAGTTTAAAAAAAAAAACAGATTATAATGTTACTAATCATGACTTAGTACACAAAGAACTTGAAGTTTCAAAAGTTTCACATATTGGACGGCATGTTACCCCTATTTTAAATATGTCACTAGTACTACCATTGTCATTAACTTAGTAATAATCAGATTTATTATTTGATGCCTTTATTTACTTTTAAGTGAAAATCAACCAAGTTGTTTTATTCTACGGAAATATGTGGATTAATTTTATTTATTGAGATAGAATTAATTTTTAATTCGAGGAAGACGTTTAACTTCCACATTACTCATATAAAAATTGTAAATATGTATTTTTGTTAAAGATGACAATTGTAAATATATATTTTTGTTAAAGAAGACAATTGTAAATAATGGAATGAGACTACACACGAGTCGTTTTTTTGTTAAGGATCTACACACTGGCTAGTCCATCAGATCCTATTAATTCCATTAATTCTTGTTTCTAGTTTATTAGATGTAAAATCTTGATTTCCAAATTATTGTTTTCTTTTGTATTTCCGTGAGCTATAAAATAATATGTAAACTAGCATACTTAAATTTTAATTTTTAAGGAAAGACAAATTATTCTACATCTTCCTTATTCCTTTGATGCTTCTAAGTTTTCTAGATAATTTCAGTCAAATACTCTGTCGGTTCCTTATTGATCCTAATTATAGAATTTTTTTTGTTTGTTTCAAATATATCCAATTTTTAGGTTTTCCAATGCATGTACAGTAGAACTTCTATAAATTAATACTCTATAAATTAATAACCTCTATAAATTAATAAATTTTTCCGGTTCCGAGTTGGGCCGGTGTAAAAAATGACACAATTCGATAAAATAATAAGATAATAATTTATTTTAGACCTCTATGTAAATATATGATCCCATTAATAACATAAATTAATAAACATATAACATTAAAAATATAATTAAGATAATTTAGTAAAATATGACTCTAGTGTTGTTTGTTTATTCCTAAACATGCATTCTTGTTGGAGCTCATCTCTAATCTTTCTTATTGCATCAAAAACTTCTGGAATTTTAGATAAGGTAAAAGGAATTTTAGATAAAATAAATTTATAATAATGTGAAATTGTCAAAAAAAAATCTTATTTTAAATAGATTTTTATAGAATTTGTGAAAATTGGAAAATCTCTCTATAAATTAATACTGTCTCTAAATTAATAAAATATCTTGGTCCCAATAGTATTAATTTATAGAGGTTTTACTGTATATTAGTTCTTGATAATGAATTATAAAGTTATATTTAAATACTATTGGTTTAAAATTATAAAAAATTATTAATCATAAACACCGATGCATTTTATAATTAATTTTTAATATATTTTTTAATAAATATAAAATTCTTAAAAATCAGATTAATACTGAACATAGGAAACATAATAATGCCAAGATTTTTTTATTTTTATTACAAGAATATTTTAGATGCCATTACAAGAAATTACACCTGCACAATGTCTCGACCAAAACAATAGAATAAAAACCCTTAAAAAAGGTATTAGACAAATAAAAAACATAGAAGAATTTTAAACTAGATCAGTTTTACAGAACAAATAATTTGCTTCTAGTTTAACTTTTATAATAGAAGTACCATTTTGATTTTTAGTTCTTTTTTTCCCAGACATATTACTTGGAATTGGTAAAAATAAAAACGGATAAAATTTATTACTAAGTTTTTTCGACTTTATTCAAAATTTCTAAGATTATTTTTCATTTTTCTCTATTTTAGAAGTTATATTCCACGGATTTATTCAATGTATATACAGTAAAATCTCTATAAATTAATAATATTGGAACCAATGTATTTTATCAAAGTTTATTAAATTATCTTATTTATTAATTTATAAAAGTGATAATTACGTCAAAATATCAATTTAGGACAGAAATTTTTTATTAATTTATCAAGTTATTAATTTATCGAATATTAATTTATAGAGATTTTACTGTACATGCATATTGTTTGGTTTGTAGTCATATGTTGATTATGTCTTATGTGCATTAACAAATAAAATAACAAAAAGTTGTATTGAAACCTAAGATAATAAAATAATTTGAAACTTAATTATTTTTATAGATATTGTTTATTTTGAAACGGAAGGAGCATAGTAAGTCATGTTCTTTAACATGTCGCCATCGACATGATTAAATACTTGAAACAGTAACTGTTTTTATCCAGATCTGAAACCCATTGATCATTTATAAGTGAGAGACGAAGAAGAAGGGGTGAAATTGGTCGCCAAGAAACCCAACGACTAATAATTTGAAGAAGTAATTCTATTAAAACAGAAAATACAGCGACTAGAAAAATTAAAAAAGTGTACAATTTGCTGCTAAAATTGTTGTCGCTAGCTACTTCCAAAAGAACATGACTGTAGTAAAAGCAAATTGAAAGAAAAGTTATGAAAAACAAAATTTTACTTTTTTAAACGTGTAAGTAATCTAAAATTGATTTTGATTCGTGTACCATAAATAGATAATGGGGAAAAGATTAATATAAGGACCCTTTTATATATTGGGCAATGACATTAATATAATCAGCTAACCAAAGCATGATTCCAAAGTTTCATCTTTTTGACCAACCGCATTAGTATTATTTTCTATATAAACGTACGTGCTAACTGATTTTTTTCTCATCAAACATAACAATTTTTTTTATATATTTGTTTAGCAATAGCTTGATCAACTAAACTTCATGACAGAGTAGACGTGTGATTATTCGTCCACTAATTAGTCTAAAACTCTAAATATAAGAATTTTTTTCGGTTCTAAGATTCGAGAAAGACTACACAAATTTGAATTCGAACGATCAAAGATATTTTAGTGAACAACGCGCGTTTTATTTACGAAGGTCAACATTGTTTATAAGCTACGAAAACCATAAAATTGCGTATGTTTTATTCTTATATAATCGAGAAGTTCCTTACGTATAAATAACCGCATTCAATAACTTTTGTTGCATGCTATATATTTGTTGTTGAAAAAGGCAAATGCCTCATGTGAAAATTATAACTTTTTTCTGAACTGTGATCTTAAAGGAAGTAATGATGATTTGAGCTCAAATCTGGTCCTTCTTTACGGTAAATTGTTTACTTAATATTCTCTTTGTTATGCTCCACTTGACGAGAGATAAAAGGAGGCACAAACAAACAAAATTATGATTACATCATTTTTTTTTTCTTTCGTAAGAGAAATCCCAACATTTAAATTTCTGATATTATATAGGATTTTTAACATTTTTTCTTTGTTAAATCCATACATACTATTTTCTCTTATAACACGTTGAAAAACACACAACATACATATATGTATATATATATATATATATATATATGTATTAATGATTCAATTTCTTGAAATCTTGATCTTAGTTTTGGATTTAAAATATCTCAGATATCTATTGTTCATGATTTTATAAGACACAAAGCTTTTTATCATGATAAAAGTTGCAATTATTTTATTAGCAACATATGAGTAGTTGAAATTTTATAAAATTGTGATCATAAAGCTTGTCGAAGAAATATATAAAGAAATAGATAAGTGAGGAGTATCAATCAATGAGGACTTAATATAGACATAAATTTAATAAATGTCGTTGAAAAAGTGGTCAAAATGCTACCTACACAGACCTTTATAGGTTTAGCTTATAAAAATACAAAGGTATACATATGAATAATTGAATACTATATACAAGAAATGAATAAAATGAATAATTTTTAAAAATATTCCTCCAGCGTGGGACGAATCATTTTATTTCATTTATCGATTTATCTTATATATAATATATATAAATTATTTTTTGGTTTAAAAAATAGGAGTTAAGTATATAATTTGTGTTGTTTGTGCGTGCTTGTGACTTTGTGAGCATGTCACCTTTAGAACTTATACATATGTCGTCGTGACAGATGTATAGAACGCCCTAAAGATACAACGCGTCTGTCTCTAACATAAAAAATTTCGAAAACTTTTCTAAAAATTTGAGAATCTTGCTTGTGATTAAGGCGATATATATTTTTATAGTGTTAAAAAATAAATAAATTATATAGTGTTCATGAACTTCCAAAATCCCTCCTATCTAGAGGAAAGGATCAAGCTAGTTTTCCTCATATTAGTCTCTCATAATTTTTCTTACTTTCACTTCTGAACGTTGAACGTTTTACTAAGCAATTGTTTTAACTAACTGGTGGATTTGAGATATATGTCACATAAACTCAGTTTAAACGTGGTCTAGTTTTAATCCACAAATTAAACCGAAAAATAAGAATTACTACAAATGTGCAATGACATTCAACAAAAATTTAAAAACGTGTGGTTTCAAACACATGATGAAGTCTTCAGTTAGATTCTTTTCTGTTAGCTCAAAACAAAAGTAGTAAACAATTACACTAACTTATGTTGCGATGCCTGTAATAGAGTCTACTACTCCATCCATTCCTAATTGAATTTATCTTTAAGAATTTTTTTTTTTTTTTTTTAAAGATGTTATTTTTCTATTTCCAATGCATATTTAGCTTCATATTTTTTAGTATGCCTCTTATTTGATTATTCAATTTTTTTTTTTTATCAAAATAGTTAATTAATGAATACAAGGTTAATATTGTTATTTCAACAACTTTTTAAATATATGTGCAAATGTTAGAAACATAATCAATTAGAAATGGAGGAAGTATAAAACAAGAGTGGTATTTTCCATGTTTTGATAAAATTTTTAGAGAACTTCAAATAATTTTATACCAAAACTACAAAAAATTATATAATTATATAATGTCAAAATTACTCATCACAACTGTTTCTTTCTTAGTTGAAAGATTCACCATAAAATTGGTTCAAGTCGTCCTCTCACTACAATTTCAATCATGGTTGACCACTGGATGTATTTGATTGTGTAAAACATATCCAAATTTTTACATGTTCACTCTTATAAAAAAAAAGTCCAAATATGGTTAAATTTTTTTCACTAAAAACTAATTGAAAAATGTTGAAGCAGTGTGCATTTCAATTCATAATTCCCTGTTTCACTAAATAACTCTGAAACCTTATCTTGTCTCACATTAACGGTTTTTGAAGAGATGATGTTGCTTTCTAGGGTCTTTAGGCTTCTTGCGTTGACCGGAAGATTTGTGACGGCCTGAGTTATATTCCATGTAGACCATTCCCTTTGCACCAGACATTGCGCTCATCGATCCCATGGTTCGTCTCGCCTTTTGCAGAGCCATTCCATCTGTGTCTTCTTCGAGCTGCTCCAGACCAACCAGATCGTCTCCAGCATTCAACACCTTACCGAGAAGAGACAACTGTTCTTCTTGACTGTGGTAGTTCAAGCTTGAACCAGCGTCAGGAGGTGGCAGACTTGTTATAACCTTAAAGCTATAACCTTGGTCGATCAAGAACTGCTGTCTTTTCGTCGAATAATACATTTCCTGCAATTTTAACATTCATAATCCCTGAATTTAGCATTCACTAGAGCCACAAGATGATAAAACGCAAATTCAGGTTTCCAGTTTTCCAGAAAATGAGTCTGGACTAGAAACGAATTATATTTTGGTTCAGATTCGGGTTTGAAATTTCGGTTTTTATGCCCACGTCACACAAATGAGTGATTTTACCTGTGTATCTGTAGAAACAAGTGAGTAGAAGAATGCATTGTATTCTTCTTTTCCACCAGCCATTCTATCTTCAAGTTTACCCTGTTTTCGAATCATGGAGAAATATAGCTTTTTGGATCCAACCAACAATAGTAACTAGGAGAGACACAACGTGACGAGCAAAAACCAAACCTTAGCCCTAAGAATACGACCCAAACGCTGAGCCTCTTGACGTCTAGAACCAGCGTGTGACGAAATCTGGATAATCACATTAGCTTCAGGGATATCTATGGAGTTATCACCAACCTGTATTCAAAAGAACCAACCCACTATTAAGTTTCTTAATGAACACTGAATGAACAAATTTCTAAAAATACCTATGTGAAGATGGAAAGGAAACAATAATAATAATAATACCTTTGACAGGAAAACAGTGTTCACGTCTTTACTGGTTTTAAACGCCTCAAGAATTTTGGTTCGTTCAATATGGCTTGGCATATTTAAACAAGATAAGGATGATCAGATTGGAAATTGAGTGAACACCTAAAAAACTATGTTTTCAACATAAGTTCATTAACCAACCTGGTTGCTCCATAAATCATAGGTTTCCGGAGTTTCATTGCATACTCTCTAAGTGCAAACAGATTATCTGCAAAGACAATGATTTTATCCCCACGTTGTTGTTCATGGAAACGTATCAAAAACTCACAGGCTCTGAACTTGTCAGGGTTCATGACATAAAGCGCCTGCAAATACCAGAAGACAAGATATGTACATGTCAGAACAAATGACGACAATTCCCGGGTGATTCTATTAGAGCACTTGCCAAATCATGAGACACAATAAAACAGCCTATTATATTGATGTTAACTACTATAGTTTTAGGTTCCAGACCTACATAAAATTCATGGACTCTAGTTCATCATCAAACATAAAAGATCAGATATCTAACAATCTCAGATTTCTTTTTCAACAAATTGCTGAAGGAAATGCAGAACAAGATGAAAAAAGCTTAATATTCATGAACCTGTTTTTTCTTGGAGTTCTCTTTCTTCAGATATTCTGCGAAAAACTCTTTGGTCATAGGACACCATACTTCAGCACACTGAACATTTGCAATAAAGCCTCCTTTAACTAAATCTAACCAATTGGCTTCATATAGTTTTGGGCCAATGAGGAAGTTCAAATCTGTAATCCTATCGTCTTCTCTCACAAGGGTTGCTGAACAAAAAGACCAAAAAAGAGACTTATAAGTCTCTGTAATTAGCTTCTGAAATTGATGTGTACTACCAAAAAAAGAAGGTAGATGAATATAAACCCTTCAATTACCTGTAAGTCCTAGCTTGCAGTGAGATTTTGTGATACTGATAACTTTCCTAAACATATGGGCCGGAACCACATGCACCTGTAAACAAACATAACTCTTGAAAAGTCAAGCATTGATGGAAACTACTTTTTTGTAGATTGCATTCATGGGATTAATACTGGATACACCTTCTCAATGAACCAAATATAACGTTTTCACAACGTAACTGCATCAGCAAATACTTCAATTCAAAGAAACACATCCCATTAAGAACTATTTGATTACCTCGTCCATGAGCAGTAACCCCCACTCTCTGTTTCTCATTTCTTCAATAATCTTTTCTGATTCTTCAGAACGTTTACCACCAAAGGCAACCATATTATAGGTTGTCACAACAACACCAGCATTTCCACGAAATCGTTCTTTACTATCAGAAGTGAAACGGCATATTTGGTCATCTCTTATAGTAGACCACAACTTGAATTGGAAGGCCCACTGATCCACTGAGACAGCATTCGTCGCCAAACAAAGACAACTTTTCTTTATACGAGCTGCTGCAGAAACACCAACTAGAGATTTACCAGCACCACAAGGCAACACTATAATCCCAGATCTTGCTCGTCCTGCAGAATCAAGATTCTAGATCAGTAAAAATCTCTCACGAGAAATTACTAAGTTACTTACGGATTAGGAGTTCACAATGAAGCTAGATCAGTCACTGTATGACAATCCACAGGAAAAAAAAATATAGATATTTATGAGAAGTTCACCACAGTGACAGTTATACCATTCCCAAACATTTTGCTCAAACTTTTTTCCTGGTATGGCCTTGGTTGTGCATGCGGCTTCAGTTCCATGTCAAGATCAGGATTAACCTGACAGACGCCATCAAGTTATTAAACATCACGAACATGCAGTCCTAAAGTGTGATATTTGTTTCTCACATTGTCGTTCCTGAAGTCATATTCCTCTAACATAGGATAATTCAAGGCATTTGGCAAGCAACGCTGCTTCACATTCTCCACCTACACACAAAGAGCAAAATAACATAAAAATGCTAGTTAAGTAAAGATCATATAGAACATTACCAAACTCATTAACATGATTAATTTCACATGCAGTTTCAGACGCATTAGGGGAAATATACCTGAGAAGGGTCTATCTCAAAGGAGTGAGTTTCTTTCTCTTCTGCTGCTGCTGCCAATTCTGCTTCATTCAATAGCTCCCCAGGTCCTGCTTCAAGTTCACCGCTTGTTTTACCGACTGTGAATCCATCATCGCCATAATATGGCTAGCAAAAAAATGAATACAACTTGTTTATGTTGGCTAGAAACCACAAAAAGCAGACATAATGCACTAAAATGGAGGAGTTCAAAGTACCTCAGAAGAAAATCTAGCTCTGCTTATAATATCATCACTGAGAAGCCTTTTCAACACCTGAAATTGTTTTGTTTTAACAATTATAAGCAAAAGCAACGAAAACAAAACCATTATCTAAATACACAAGACCAGAGAAAGAGGATCAGCATGGTGAACTTACCTCAGGGAATGGAGATTCAATAAAATAACGATTCTTCTTCAATACAAGCTTCACTTTCCCATAATTAGCCGTAGAAGCATGGATGAAATCAATCATCTCGTTGGGTAGCTTAGTCTTAGACAGTTTATTCAAAACAGAAATGATAGTTTCAGTCTCAAGGCCAACAGAAACAGCAGCATACAACGAGTGTGGTGTTAAATTATACTCATGCATTGACTCTGGCCTGAATTAGAAACAATTAAAACAAAATCAACACCAAAAAATCTTAACTTGACAAAAACGAAATCAAAATTTGTCAACAAAATATATGATAAGAACCTGCAAACGGGTTCAGCTATGGCGATGAGAAAATCATAAGCTTGTTTATAGAGAGGAGAAAAAGTCTCCAAGAAAATTCTTCCATCAGCACAAGCCCACAAAGGTCTATTTCCATGATCAGGCTTCAACTCCAATTTACTAAAATCTCTCTTCTTCTCCTCTCCTTCACCTTCAAAACCAATTACAATTTCTATTCAATTTTGTTCCAAAATGTATATATCTATGTAATAAGTAGTTAACTTTACCATCACGAGAATCTTCATCAGCATCATCATAGTAATCTTCAGCATTTTGAACGTTTTTCATCTTTTGATCATCCTGAGATTTTAAAAGTAAGTAATATTTAAGAAACGTTCATCTGGAGAAAACTCAACACGAACCTTCCCAGCGAACTTCATCTTCTTGTTGGGTCTTCCTCTTTCACCTGAACATCAAAATTCATTCAATTCATTATTGGCTAGATAATTCGATAAGACTACCCCAAAAAAATTAGTAAGATCGAAACTAGTACCGTGTCCCATATTGATTTTTTTGTTTTTCCCTTCTTCCTAATCGAATCGATTTTAGGTTTTTTTTTGAATAGATGTTATCAATCCGTGACTTCGAAGAGGACCTAAATTGTACGACGGAAGGAAAATAGACGACGGCGTAGAACTTCCGGTGGATATGGATTCGGGTTTGGGTTGGATTTAATGTCAAAACGGGTAGGATATGGCGACTCGGTGACTGGTTTGATTCGAAACTTCCAAGGAAGAAATTGTTCTGGAGGTAAACGTTACATTCATTTTTATATGGTTACAATAACGGATCAATATGGGCCTATTTATATGGGCTTTGTTATATTCAAATTGAGCCCATTCCTCTCTTTTTTTTTTTTTGGGTCAAAAGAGCTAGATAGCATGGAAATTCTCTCCGACGTGCGTTTCCCGTTTCAACAACGTTTCCGAAATGTAAATTCTCGGAAACTCGATAGAAATGGGATGGAAACACGTTTCTTAAAAACCGCAATTTGGAAACGCGATGAAAACGTTTTTTTATGTTTTGGAAACTTTTTATTTATTTATTTGGAAACTTATTAATTAAATCATTTGAAAACATGAGATACTTAATACTCATTTATTGAATTAGTGTTGTTATCTATATATATTTTAAATATGATTTTAATGTTTCACTATATTGTTTTAATTATATATACATATATATATAGCGAAACATTATAATTTTATAACTTATTTAGAAACTTATTCACTAAATATTTTAGAAATATGAAATAATTATTAATAATTATTTATTGGATTTGTCATTTGTGTTGTTTTTAACATATTTATTAAATATGATTTTAATGTTTCACTATATACTTTTTAATTATATATACCAAATAATATATATATATATTAATATATTAATATATTTATATATAGTTATATATATATTTATATATCTATATATATGTTAACGTTTCCAACACGTACTCGTTTCCTAATTTTTTGAAAAAAATCGTTTCCACGTTTCTGTACGTTTCGCTTCCGCGTACCCGTTTCCGTTTCCATGCTACTTAGGTCAAGAGTCCATACGGAATGAGTCAATACGATTTCTTCTTTTATTCCACAAGGAAACAGAGGAAATCATTACCAAAGGGGTGGAGGAGGTGAAGGTAACCAAAATGGGTTTAGTGTTCTTTGTCCGAGTAGATGTTGTACAAGGATACAGAAAATTCATAAAATTAATGATAATAGTGTGAATATTCAGATTTGTATTTAAGTTAATATAATTATATTATTTTAAGGATTTTATTATAATTGGTGTTGAATCTAATACTACAATTTTGGCTAGAATATGATAAAATTTGAAAGGATCCATCCCTCAAGGTTTTGACATTGGTGCTATAAATTTATTAAAAATTGTATTTGTTTCTATAACTGTTCATTTTGCTATAGTGAAAAGATTTTAAAATATGATATCTCAAATCCATTATCAATAAGGGACTGGACAACAGCTCAGATTTTCCCTTCAAACTTGGCTTTGTCTCGTGGTGTATAAGAAGCCGTGTAAAAAATTGGCCTCAAGATCCTCTCTATGGACATACATACCGGGATATCACATCTTGACCTCAAAACCGGTTTTACGCCTTTAGAATTTGTTACCACAACATCAACTTGCTTACATGTGACACGGTGGTTGAGCGATGCTTAAACACAAGCTATCTTGAGATAAAGATATCGAGAGTGAACGACTCCATGTATGCGACT
Organism: Barbarea vulgaris; assembly: GCA_963667165.1. NCBI lineage: Eukaryota > Viridiplantae > Streptophyta > Magnoliopsida > Brassicales > Brassicaceae > Barbarea > Barbarea vulgaris. The sequence continues at coordinate 28,154,285 of OY763890.1, read as the reverse complement.
GTCAGTTGCTTGACCGACACCTGTTTGTCTGGATTCTTCGACTTTTTCTCTTTTCCGGTATGTGTATGGTCTGCTTGTGTCATCGTCCATGTAGTTTGCTACACCAAAGAAGCTTCTCGGTGGGAAAAAGTTCTGTCAAAAACGGCAAATCCAACTATCTAAGTCAAATTATAAACATATGCATAGAAGACTCAGAATCAGTAAATTGCTTCAATGAAAGAGCCAATATTAACAACATTTAGAAAAGAGCAAAAACTTAATGATTGTAAATTAAACTTGATTAACCTCATTAAAATCCATGTAGCTATTGCATATTGACTCAACTAAATGGCCATACTACAATTCTTGCATTACCAAAGAATGAGAAAGCACTAACGAATAGAACAGTCCAGTCAGTTACATTTATGAGCTACATTTCATATAACTTCGCTTGCAACGAATTTGTGTTCTGCTCATAATCCTCAAAGCTTTATTTAGCAAACATCACTAAAGTCTAAAGCTAAAGAGCGTATTTAGATGTTGGATAAAACACATTTAACATCGTTTCCAAGCTGATCTAGGGGTGAAGTTCATCGTTGTATGGAAACTTACATACAAATTTCATAGCTTTCTATTTGGTTATTTCGTCAAAATTTCCCCACTAAAATGCAACTGTGCCCTGCAAACATTTATATATATTCGAGGAATTATACAGTTCATTATCTATACGCTATAACGTTGATTGAATCAAAATAATTATATATAGTATATTTCTGCAGGCTTCCTACCAGTTGATAAAAGTGGGACATTTGTTTTTATTAAGCATTCTGAAATCTTAAAATTTTATAAACAAAATACACGAACCTGCATCTTCGGAAAAGCTTTGAAGAGACATGGTATAAAGGAATGAATTTGCAACCTGATTTAGCTTTCTAATAACTCAGGGCCAAGTTTCCTTCTTGGATTGCGCACAAAGACCCCCCAGAATCCACAATCTCTACTAATGTAGATGCAAAAAAATAAATAAGTTTCCAAAACCAGAGGAAAACAAAGAGGAACCTACTATGTATCTCAAGAACACAGAGGGCATTATTAACTAACAGAACAAATAACATACCTTGTGCCTTGATCTACAGAATTTATTGAATTCTTTAAGTCTTTTCCTTTCACCTCCCTGTATGAACCAGACGAGATTTTCGTCTTCCACACATTTAAGAAACCCATATGCTTTCTGCAATTCTTCGTTTCTCATAATGTAAGCACCAATTGAGATTCATAAAAGGATGAAGATTGGTGTATGCTATGGACAGTCTACCAAACTCGAGCATCAGCACTAAGCTATTAATCCTACGTGCATCAAAGAGGAAAACTCTAATAACAACTAAAAACCTCTTGCAGAGAAACTGATTTGGCTCTGAAAGATGCCTCTAAAAATTCAGCCTCTTTCTTAAGCTTCCTTATTTTTTCTAGGCCAGAGCAAGAATCTACAACTAATAGAAAGCCCTCCTGCCATTAGTCGTATATGATGCTATGACTGTAATGGTGAAGACAGTCACATCATCATAGTGTAAGTGTGTAACAAAAGCTTTGGAAACTTACACTGAAAAAGTTGACGAATGCAGGATCATCAGAGGCATTCCTAGCAGTTGAAGATGGCTCAAGCGGGCCATCCATAACTGCCATTGTCGGCACAACTTTCAGTTCCTCAAACTCGCTGCAGTACATAGGAAACTTTAACTCAATTTAACATACAAGAAAGATACATGCTAAAAAGATGATGTAGATGATCAAGTTTCCACATCAAAAAGATACATCTAAAAACAACTTATGGCACAATGTCTAAATCTAAACATAAAGATCTTACCTTTTTGAAGATGACGTCTTTGGCTTTGGGTTTACCTTGGAATATGCATTTAGTATTCTGTCATTCCAAAGAACCATTAGGAGAGATACAACGCCCATGGAAATAAATATATAGCATGCTGAGCAATTTAGTCATAAAATGGTATTAAGACATCTGCAAGAAATGCCTTGATGAAAGCACTATGTTTGCCAACAAGAATCTGTCTCACAATAGGCAGGACGAATCTGTCCAATCATAGAAACATTTTCTAAGTGATATGCAGTGAATTATATATACCTGTTGAAAAGACTTGCTACCTCCTCGCATTCACGTTTATTGTATAACCAAATGGCGCCATTTACTTCTTGAGAAGCATTACGGTAAAGTAAATATGGACCTTGAACTTCATACTCTAAAATCACCCATGAGATTTTTCACCAGATTATCTGCCCAGAAAAATTTAAAAACACTCTGATGATTACTAATACTGACTCCAAAATAAGGAACTCGCAATAAAAATCTAGAGTTGCAGAATAAGCTACATCAATATATATTACAGAGGATTTAAACCTTCTCTACCCCTGTCTCTAAGTTTTAGATGAACTAACACTGACTTCTCTCTCCTAACAAATCAAAGATCAATGTTACATATCAGTAATTCTGCTAGTTATTCTAAATGGGATTAATTTAATATAACCATAAAATCAATGACAAACTATGTACTCCACTACTTAGATGTTGTCTTTTTAGCTTAAATACTTAAAGAGGAACATAAACCAAAACTGAGAATAAAATTCTGACCTGTATTCCGACGATTCATCACAATAAACTGAAATCGAGGTTGTGTGCTTCTGCAACAAATTTTAAAAGGATCCATCAGATTTCAAGACGATTAAAGTTAACATAGCTAACATCACACATAGTTAAAAAGATCGAAAGTACTTGCCTTTTGACAACGAACAAAGATCCTTCAACATCTTTACGACTCTGACTTCTTCAATTGATTTAATTTTGATTTAATTTCAACCGTAGATGGATCGGGAGGAATTAGAAAAAGGGTTTCTTTAATTGATTAAATTTTGAGGGAGTTACCAAACTAAGCAATCAAAAGGAAAACGATTTGACGCCGCGAATGAAAGGGTGAGTTTGGTTTCGGGAAGGCTGGGATCGTAACGAAGAGAGTAAGGGAGAAGAATAGATTTAAAATTATACGGTGGAAGATTAAAAGATCAAAGTTTAAGAAGATATTTTAAGGAAAAAAGGGACATGTCACTCCCTAAAGTGATGACGTGTCAACAGATGGAGAGCACACTCATCTTTTATATGTATGATTCAATCTCTGTATTAAAAGTATATACTTAAAACTACTTTGTATATTCATCCTCATGAAAATACATAACATATTCAACATTTCTCTTCACAAAAAGATTTAAAAAAGGAAAATCCCACTAAATACATTAACTACAAAGTATTAAGCTCTGTAGATGCAGAGCACACAGTTTACAAGTTACAAAACTCAAAACTAAACGCCGAAAATGAGTAAACCAACTCAAGAAACCTTTTCTTGTCTCACACGAAACGTTTTTTGAAGAGATGATGTCGCTTTGTCGGGTCTTTAGGTTTCTTCAGTTGACCAGAAGATTTGTGACGGCCTGAGTTATATTCCATGTATACCATTCCCTTTGCACCAGACATTGCGCTCATCGATCCCATGCTTCGTCTCGCCTTTTGCAAAGCCATTCCATCTGTGTCTTCTTCGAGCTGCTCCAGACCAACCAGATCGTCTCCAGCATTCAGCACCTTACCGAGAAGAGACAACTGTTCTTCTTGACTGTGGTAGTTCAAGCTTGAACCAGCGTCAGGAGGTGGCAGACTTGTTATAACCTTAAAGCTATAACCTTGGTCGATCAAGAACTGCTGTCTTTTCGTTGAATAATACATTTCCTGCAATTTTAACATTCATTATCCCAGAATTTAGCATTCACTAGAGCCACAAGATGATAAAACGCAAATTCAGGTTCCCGGTTTTCCAGAAAATGAGTCTGAACTAGAAACGAATTAAACTTTGGTTCAGATTCAGGTTTGGTTTGATGAAATTTCGGTTTTTATGCCCACGTCACACAAATGAGTGATTTTACCTGTGTATCTGTAGAAACAAGTGAGTAGAAGAATGCATTGTATTCTTCTTTTCCACCAGCCATTCTATCTTCAAGTTTACCCTGTTTTCGAATCATGGAGAAATATAGCTTTTTGGATCCAACCAACAATAGTAACTAGGAGAGACACAACGTGACGAGCAAAAACCAAACCTTAGCCCTAAGAATACGACCCAAACGCTGAGCCTCTTGACGTCTAGAACCAGCGTGTGACGAAATCTGGATAATCACATTAGCTTCAGGGATATCTATGGAGTTATCACCGACCTGTATTCAAAAGAACCAACCCGCTGTTAAGTTCCTTGATGAACATGGAATGAACAAATTTCTAAAAATACCTATGTGAAGATGGAAAGGAAACAATGCTAATACCTTTGACAGGAAGACAGTGTTCACGTCTTTACTGGTTTTAAAAGCCTCGAGAATTTTGGTTCGTTCAATATGGCTGGGAGATTTGAACAGGATGAGAATTATCAGACTGGAAAATGAGTGAAAACGCAAAAGTTTGTTTTCAATTAAAGTTCTATAACCAACCTGGTTGCACCATAAATCATAGGTTTCCGGAGTTTCATTGCATACTCTGTCAGTGCAAAAAGATTGTCTGCAAAGACGATGATCTTATCCCCACGTTGCTGTTCATGGAAACGTATCAAAAACTCACAGGCTCTGAACTTGTTAGGGTTCATAACATAAAGTGCCTGCAAAAACGAGAAGACAATAGATGTACATGTCAGAACAGCTGTCAACATTTACTAGATCCAATTCCATAAGACCATTCCCCAGTGATTATATTAGAGCAATTGCCAAATAATGAGACAAACTAAAAGAACCTTTTAGAATGATGTTTTACTACATTTTAAGGTTCCAGATTACATAAAATTCATGGACTCGAGTGCATCAGATGAATCAAACATAAAGATCAAATATCTAACAATCTCATATTTTGTTTCCAGCAAATTTCTGAGGAAAACGAAGAACAATGCGAAAAGGCTTAAATTCATGAACCTGTTTTTTCTTGGAGTTCTCTTTCTTCAGATATTCTGCAAAAAACTCTTTGGTCATAGGACACCATACTTCAGCACACTGAACATTTGCAATAAAGCCTCCCTTAACTAAATCCAGCCAATTGGCTTCATAGAGTTTTGGGCCAATGAGAAAATTCAAATCGGTAATCCTTTCGTCTTCTCTCACAAGGGTGGCTGAACAAAAGACCAAAAAGAGACTTAGCTTCTGAAGTCGAAGTATAACACACACACAAAGGTAGATGAATGAACCCTTCAATTACCTGTAAGTCCTAGCTTGCAGTGAGATTTTGTGATACTAATAACTTTCCTAAACATATGAGCCGGAACCACATGCACCTACAAGAAAAACATAACTCTTGCAAAGTCACACGTTGAATGGAAACTTGTTGTTTGTAGACAGCATTCATGGGTTTAATACTGGATACACCTTCTCAATGAACCACCTTTAAATATTCCGCAAAGTAACTACCACTAACTTCAATTCAAAGAAATATCACAGTCAGAACTATTTGATTACCTCGTCCATGAGCAGCAACCCCCACTCTCTGTTTCTCATTTCTTCTATAATCTTCTCTGATTCCTCAGATCGTTTACCACCAAAGGCAACCATATTATAGGTTGTCACAACAACACCAGCATTTCCACGAAATCGTTCTTTACTATCAGAAGTGAAACGGCATATTTGGTCATCTCTTATAGTAGACCACAACTTGAACTGGAAGGCCCACTGATCCACTGAAACAGCATTCGTCGCCAAACAAAGACAACTTTTCTTTATACGAGCTGCTGCAGAAACACCAACTAGAGATTTACCAGCACCACAAGGCAACACAATAATCCCAGATCTTGCTCGTCCTGCAGAATCAAGATTCTAAATTACTCACAATCTCCCACGAGAAATTACTAAGTTACTTATCGATTAGGAGTTCACAATGAAGCTAGATCAGTCACTGTATGACAATCCACAGAAAAGTAAAAATATAGATATTTATGAGAAGTTCACAACAGTGACAGTTATACCATTCCCAAACATTTTGCTCAAACTTTTTTCCTGGTATGGCCTTGGTTGTGCATGGGGCTTTAGTTCCATGTCAAGATCAGGATTAACCTGACAGACACCATCAAGTTTTTAGCAATCGCGAACATACAGTGCATATCATCTGGTAAGCAAAATTTGGCCTGAAGTATCATATTTTCTTTTCTCACATTGTCATTCCTGAAGTCATATTCCTCTAACATAGGGTAATTCAAGGCATTTGGCAAGCACCGCTGCTTCACATTCTCCACCTACACACAAAGAGCAAAAGAACATGACGATGCAAGTTAAGTAAAGATCATAGAACATTACCAAACTCATTAACACGATTATCTTTCACATGCAGTTTCAGACGCATTAGGGGAAATATACCTGTGAAGGGTCTATCTCAAAGGAGTGAGTTTCTTTCTCTTCTGCTGCTGCTGCCAATTCTGCTTCATTCAACAGCTCCCCAGGTCCTGCTTCAAGTTCACCGCTTGTTTTGCCGATTGTGAATCCATCACCGCCATAATATGGCTAGAAAAAAGTGAATACAACTTGATTTATGTTGGCTAGAAACCACAAAAAGCAGACATAATGCACTAAAGGGAGGGGTTCAAAGTACCTCAGAAGAAAATCTAGCTCTGCTTATAATATCATCACTGAGAAGCCTTTTCAACACCTGAAATTGTTTCGTTTTAACAATTATAAGCCAAAGCAACGGAAAAAAACAAAACCATTATCCAAATACACAAGACCAGAGAAAGAGGATCAGCATAGTGAACTTACCTCAGGGAATGGAGATTCAATAAAATACCGATTCTTCTTCAATACTAGCTTCACTTTCCCATAATTAGCAGTAGAAGCATGGATGAAATCAATCATCTCGTTGGGTAGCTTAGTCTTAGACAGTTTATTCAAAACAGAAATGATAGTTTCTGTCTCAAGACCAACGGAAACAGCGGCATACAACGAATGTGGGGTTAAATTATACTCGTGCATTGACTCTGGCCTGAATTAGAAACAAATAAAACAAAATCAACACCAAATCGAAACAACATGACATAATCAAAATCTGTCAAGAAACTACATGATAAGAACCTGCAAACGGGTTCAGCTATGGCGATAAGAAAATCATAAGCTTGTTTATAGAGAGGAGAAAAAGTCTCCAAGAAAATTCTTCCATCAGCACAAGCCCACAAAGGTCTATTTCCATGATCAGGCTTCAACTCCAATTTACTAAAATCTCTCTTCTTCTCTTCTCCTTCACCTTCAAAACCATTTATAATTTCTATTCAAATTTTGTTTCCATTTATATCTATCTACATAATAATAAGGAGCACAAAATCTACCATCACGAGAATCCTCATCAGCATCATCATAGTAATCTTCTGCGTTTTGAATGTTCTTCATTTTTTGATCATCCTGAGATTTTGAAGTAAAATTACACTAAATAGCATTGAAGAGCCTAATTAAAAAAAAAAAATCATCTGATGAAAACTCAACACGAACCTTCCCAGCGTACTTCATCTTCTTGTTAGGTCTTCCTCTTTCACCTGAACATCAAAATTCACACAGTATTGGCCAAATAATTCGATAAAATACCCAGCAAATTAGTAAGAAATCGAGACCAGTACCGTGTCCCATATTGATCTTCTTCTTTTTTTCCTTCCTTCTGAATCGAAACGATTTCAGAGATTATCTCTTGTCAGGAACAAAATTGTACGACGGAAGGAAGATAGACGGCGGCGTAGAACTTCCGATGGAATTGGATTCGGGTTCGGGATCGGTTGGATCCGATATCAAAAAAGGGTCGGGTATGGCGAGTCGGTTACGGTTTGATGCGAAAGATGAGTGTGTTTAGTTTAGCAGAGGAGGTAAACGTTACATTTATTTATAAGGCTATCAAATACTATTTATATGGGCTTTCTTATTGTCAAATTGAGCCCATTCTTGTTTTGGGCCAAATAGCCCATTCCATTTCTATTGAAAATTGAATTCTATTACTATAGTTATTTTATATTGTGGAGATAACATTTGGAAGAAGATCCAAAAGAGATAAGACAAGAGAGCAAATACAAAATGAGCAAACACACGTACAGAGTTCCACAAGGAAACAGGAGGTAATCATTACAACGAGGGTGGAGAGGTGAAAGTAACCAAAATGTCTTGTCGAGTAGATGTTATAGAACGATATAAAAATTTCATAAAATTAATGAAAATGTTGCGATCATATTTTAGAGACTTGTATTTATGTTAATATAATTCTATCAAGTAAGTAATTAAGTTGATTCAATTTATTATGAATGTATATATTTTGTAAATTCATCTTCAGTAAAGCTGTCAATTGGTCGTTCTACCCGTGGGTAAGCCTAGCCAAATTGTTACAAAGAGATCATGGTCACGACCAAAACTTAAATGGTCAAAATGGATTGACGACTAATTTTACCTATGATCAAAATGGAAATGTCTAAATACTTGAAAATCTAGAGTTTTTTTATTTGAAAAAAATTAGATTTCAATCCCTACTTTCATCAATCATTCGCTTACAACATTTTCTTTTGAAATATACGTTTAAACTTACTCAATTCTTGCTTCAAATCTTCTAATTCCCTAATTTTCTCATGAATAGAAATAACATATTCTTCCAATTCATAAATTCTCATCGCTTTTTCATATGCATTACTAAAGAGATGTCATTGATCAATACTATCGAACTTGCTACTACTACAAGTGTTAGGTACAAGTTGTTCCATATAGTAAATGTCTAAAGGAAAAAAAAATGTCTAAAGGAACGTAGAGTGTATTACACAAAGAGTAGAGTTCTTTTCAATTGATAAAAAAATGATATATATATTTTTTTTAATGAATAATGGTTCAGTTGTGTGGTTTCATTTTATAAATTTTTAAAAACAAATGAGTGTACTAGCAAAACTTGTTATTTCTCTATATGCGGATGTATTTTTTATACGTATCAGTAGCGCAGTAATTTTTTATCATAACGCGATCGCAAGGGGTAGGCACCAAGTAAGTACTTGCTAATTTCAAGATATTTGGAACTGGGTTTGCCTTGTATAAGAAATTAAATTTTTGACTTGTTACTTACTTGATTTGCCTAAAACGAGTACTTGCTCGATCAAATACTTGTCCAAAATTTGATTAATTGCAAATTACTTGACTCGTCTTGCCTTGTTACTTATCAATATCAAGCCGGATCGCAAGTAAAAACACAATTTCATATATAATATTCATACATAATATATTTAAACCTAAATTTGAACATAAAAGACTGAAATAAAATAAAATAAAATAAAATCTATTTCATACATAATAATATCTAAGATTGATGAGTTTTGTCGCAATGATGAGTTTTCGGTTTTGTTGCAATAGGAAGTTTTGACATTTTCGTCTATATGAACGAAATCAAAATTATAAAAGTTTATAGTAATTTAATGACTTAATTTATTATAATAATTTAAGCATTAGTATTTTAGTAACATGTAATAAAGAAACAAATATCAAACAACGAGTATGAAATTTTAAGCGAATAATCAGTAACGAGGCAAGTAGTATAATTTTTTTTTACTTGTTAATTCATTTGTATTTGGAAGTACTTGTTATTTAACTTGTCCAAAGCGAGTAATATACTTGTTTTTTCAAACCGAGTACGTGGTAAGTAACGGATATAAAGCGAGTACGTGGTAAATAACGGATATAAAGCGAGTAACGAGTAATTATGCCCAGTTCTAGCGGTAGCGGGTAAAAAGTTTACTGTTTTTATTGTAACGGAATTACAATTTTTTATTAATCAGCATAATTAGTATTTAAATAATTTATTTTGTTAATCAGCTAACTAAAAAGATGTATAAAAATCAGCAAAGAGTCTTTCTATTTTCTTAGGAAAGTCTTTTTTTTTGTGATAGAGCGCACGATAAACAGCACCGCAAAAGCGCAGAAGCAGAGAGAGGCAACGAAACGAAGAGCAAATCGAGGAAAAAGGCTTTACCGAAAAAGAAAAAAAAAAAGTAAAATTCTCTCTTTGATTCTGAGATTTTCAATTCTTCTTCCTGATTCAATCTACTGAGGATGATGATCTGTTCTTGTTTCGTGTTTTGATCTTCCTACTGATCCTTGTTGTTCTTTAGGTTTTTTTTTTTTTTTCTTCTTCCTCTTTGCTTTATGAGCTGAATTTTTTGTGAAATTCTGATGGTTTTTTACTGTTTTGATCTGTTTTTCTCGTTTGTGTTTATGCTAGATTCTGAAATTCTGGTGTTTATTGATGCTTTGATAAGTTTCGGTTTAGGGTTTTACGGAGCTTGGGGAATTGTGGAACGTTGTAGTTAGCTCTCAATGAAGCTTTTAGTTTTTTTTTTAGTTTTTTTTTAGTTTTTTGTGTGTTTTTGGGATTTAAGTGTTTCTGTTGGTGTTGAATTGTTTTTGTAGCTTTGTGTTTTAGTATTAAAAATGATTTTGAATTCACTGTTTCTAAAGAGATTGAGAAATTGGCGATTTAGGAGATGCACTTAGGTTTAATCTCAACACCGTTGTCTCGATTTTCATCGGTTTTGAGTTAACTGATGTTGTTGTATCTTGATTCTTGAGAGTAAATTTGGATTGTTAGTAGCTGATATTTTGGATTTAAGTGTTCTAATTTCTTGATGTGGTTTTATAAAGGTGTAAATGTAGTTGTCATTTTTGCTACCAGCATGATTAAGTATGATCAGACTTGTGTAGACAGCTGAAACTGATTTTAAATACAATAAGAGTTTGTTTCAGTTTCTTGCATATATATGATGAATGTTGTATTACTATACTCTTTATGGGAAATGAGAATGTAATTTGTTTCTTGTTTCCTCACACTTCTTATAGATTTAGCAACATAGATGAAGGATCTTCGGTTTTTGTAATTGTGATAACAAAGCAAAAGAAGAAGAAGAAGAAATGGGAGGTTGCTGCTGTTGTCCTTCAAGAAGTGCTGATGTAAATAATGGACCTGCGTACTACTACGTTAGTGTGATGCTTCTCCCACTTCTTTTTTTTCCGTCTTTAACTCTCCCCGACATAATTTGTTTTTGCGTTGTTGCAAAGACAGTCTGCAAATACATCAATCTTGATGTGCCTTGGATTTAAAATTCTTTGTGATTCATATGGGAATGATATTTCCTGTTGTTAATCATCGTTTTGCTGAATTGTATTTGCAGTACCCGAGGGTAACAGAAGAGCGTGTGCCTTTATCTTCGGCTCATAACAGGACTTCCTCTGCAATCTCCGCTGGTGTTGTTGTAGTTGACACAAACTTAGAGACATCATCTCCTGATGCTTATATACCACCACCACCGCCTCTTCCGTTCGATGTGGCTATTGGGGTTCCTCAGACACCAGTGAGCGGTGAAGAGACTACTTGTGTTGATATAAGAGAGGTTTCAGTGGAAACTGCTAATACTGAGTCTGCTCAAGAAACTGTTGATGGTATCACTCTCGGTGTTCCAACTACATGCTCGTTTAAAGAAACTGATTGCAAAATCCATACAGAGATTGATCTTGAAGCTACTGAAGATGTAGACCCGAAACTATCAAAAGATGTCTTTGTACCACCAATAGAGGAAGAGGAGGATTGTCCCATATGTTTGGAAGGTAAAACTTTTTTTGCCTTTCCCACATCTCAGAGATATTAACCGTATATTATATGACTGCGAACGGGTTATTTATTAGATTGTCTTTGTTTTTGATTCAGAATATGATACCGAGAACCCGAAACTTCTAGCCAAATGTGATCATCATTTTCACCTCGCATGCATTCTAGAATGGATGGAGAGAAGTGAAACCTGCCCTGTCTGCAACAAGGTACATTCTTTTCATTCACTTCTCTTTGTCATAAGTCGAAAAACTCTAAATCTCTCGTAAACCGTAATGAGTAGCTCCAATTCTTGTTTACATATTCGTTTTTACTTCCCGGAATTTGTCTGAGAGGATCCGTTTGTTCTGCAGGAAATGGTATTTGACTCTCCTCTCGACTAGCAACCCGCAAGTACTACAGCTTAGAAGGCTCGATTCGCTCTGTATCCGAAAAAAGAAACTAGAGAAAAGGAGAAGAAACTTAAAAGAAAAGAAAAATGGTAAGAATACAGTAATAGTATCGTTCTTGATTCACAAAAGTTGAATTTACAAAACATATCAGTGTTGGATATACATATGATTGTACAGACGTTTTAAGTCGTCTACAAAAAAGGAGATTAAGAATTAGGGTTTGTGCTTTAGATTCACTTCTGTGAATAACAAAAAAAAAATGACAAAAATGAAAATAATTTCTTTTAGATGTTTTTTTTTGTCTTGTTAATTCTTGTTTTTTTTTTTTGGGAGTGTTTAAGGTGGGGTTTCAATTTCAGTTTGATTCGGTTAAACCCAAGAAAAAAAAAAAAACTGAATCAAACCGAAATTGAGCTTATTATGCATTGTGTTATCATTGTGGTTCGGATTTAGTTTGATTTAGTTCTTATTTTCTTCCTTTTTATTGTTGTGTGATATGTAATATGAAATTGTTTCTAGTGTATGTTTTAGATTTCTTAGTTTAGTTTCTTCACATTTTCGAAAGTTTGTCCCAACTTGTTTAATGTGGCACATCTTAATAATATAAGTAAGTCTAATCAACGAGACTTATCAAATAAATGATACCGTTACGTGTAGATGCGCCATTTATCCATTACTTTGATTGACAATAGCCCTCTCAAACGGGTTAAATTCGCGACCTTTCTTATAGCGGTTTATAATTAATTTTTTATCCATATTAATCGCAATTTATGATCCGCTAAATAAAAAAATTAATCTGCATCTGTTCCGTTTAAATTTGTGGATATTCGTAAGTAATTCGTAAATATTTAAATAATAATTAAATTTTTTAATTTTTTATATAGTAAAAATAATATTTATCTACAAAATTTTAGTATTAAAAACATAAATTTCTATTTAACAAAAAAAAATTCTTGGATAAAAATATATTTTTATTATATTTTAAAAATTTAACTACTAAAATTTATAAAATAATAATAATAATAATTAATGATTTTATTTTATTTTTTTAGTGCGGATATCTACAAATCCGCTTTAGAAAATATAATGGCATGCATCCGTCTCACTAAAAAAATGTTTCGACCAGTATTCGTAATTAACGATTTGAGAAAAAATTGACCCGCACTAACGACGCCTCTAATGAGACGGAACCCGTGGGTGATGAACCAAATTGACAATGTACTGGTTCAAAAGAAAAAGTATCTTGGACTCTAACATGTCAATGGTACAATTGCTTATTGAATATTGAACAATACTCTTTTTAGTAAAATTTGTATTCTTTTATAACTAATACTATATAGATTCCATTTAAAAAAATGTTTTAACTAAAATTTAAAAAGACAAAAAAAACTGCGATTGGACATTTCCACCTAACTATTTTTGTCCTAAAATGTGTTCTAAAATCAGTTACTTTACGTTCAACTTTGTCACCGTTTCAATGTAATTTATTTGTTTTCTATGAATATTAGTTATTACAAAAGTTAATAACTAATTTGTTGTATTGTTCAACTGATATTATTTTTTTCTAATTGGTATATACCTTTTATTTGTTATTGTCTAATTTAATTTTAGTATAATTTATATTATTTAAATAAATAATTTTGTAGTGTATATAAATTATTTAAATAATATAAACTATACTAAAATTAAATTAGACAATAACAAAAAGACGAACTTCGTACAAACTACCATATTTATATGTTATAATTAAATTTAGTTATTAATTAATAAAAATTCAATAATGCGACAAATTATAACAGGTACTATAAATTTGGTTATTGATCTAACAATTGAATTTAGGCCATGAATGGTTGTAAGTTTTTGAGTGGTTTTTAGTTTTTGGTTTTAAAGGTTTTTGGTTTTTGATTTTAACGCAACAAAATTTCGTAAAAACTAGTAAAATATGGATTCTAGATTTTCTTCACAAATATGCAAAAACCATCAAAATCTAGATTCCCTATTTTTTAGGAAATCTATTTTTTTTAAATTATGAATGGCTATAAAGTAGATTTTGGGAAAATCTAAATCCAAAAACCACTCCAAAAACTATTGTCGTTCATGGCGCCTCACTATTATACTTACTAATATAGGTGAAAGACAGCCATAATTGTTGTTGAAAATTTCTAAAACTAAGAAAATATAAAAGTAGGATAACCATAAAATAAATATGATTACTTTTCTTAGATATATTATCGTATTTATAAAATACAAACCTAAAAATCTGAAAGTTCAATATAGATAAAACTCATGATTTAACAACAAAAATAGTTAATAATTGAAAAAGATATTGTACTAATTACAAGCATAGTTTTTTTTTAAATAACACATACCATAATATTCTATACTTTAGTATTGTAGACATAATACAAAAATATATGTCCATAGGCTAACTTATTGCATTTTTCTGAAAGTTTATGTTAAGAAATTTCTATTATTTCATATCTCTATTAATAGTTTGGTATAAAATTAAGGAAAACAATAGTGATAAGTGAGAATAAAAATAATAACAATTGATTGATTATTTATAAGATTTTATATTATCTCCAAGATTTTTAATATTCTATTCTTTAAATAGCAAAAATCCAATTTAATCTAATCACTTATATATTATTTTGATAATGTAGAATTTTTAAAATTTAGTAAGTCATTGGTTATTTTGCAATAAAGAGTACTAGATTTTAAATAAAATAATAATAATTGGAAAAAAAATCTATAGTCATAGTAAAGTCTGCTTTTCCTGAATTTTAAAATATTGAAAGTTTGAAAAATAAAATAAAAAGTTAGACAACCAAGACTTTAAAAACCATAAAAAAACAATAGGAATTAAAAGTTTAATTCAAATTTTTTTGGCCGTTAAAAACTTGAAATAAAATGACAGTTTCAAAGCTTCGAGCATAGTCACCTTCTTAAGCAACATTGTGCTCTAACATTTCTAGCATTTTCTAAATCCTTTTAACATCTGATAGAGACTTGGTAGTAAGATCCACGAACTACAAATTTTTACTGTTATTATAAATTTGATTGTTAAAAAATCGGAAGAAGCAATAGTTTTATATATTTTTTTAAAAAATTATAATAAATTTGAAAATTTACAAAGTGTAAATGAATCTGAAGAGGGAAGGAGATATGCATAAGGGTGATTCTGGTGGAGATAAAATGAATGCATTGACAGTTCGTTCTAATCCGTCTTACTCGTATATCTTATTATGAGAGATTTGCTTTAACAGAATCATTAGAAGGCTTTGCGCATGAAAACTCAACTACAAGAGCAGATGCTACTGAAAGAAAGATATTATTTCTTCTTGAGCTTTCGATTGACATATCGAGATTGATTCAATGAAAGTCCCTAGCGCAAGTAAGACCTAATCTTATGTTTACTTTTCATTCAATTTGCTTCTGATGACTAAAGAACACTTTGATCCTGATTGTTGTTGATCCAACGTAAAAAATCTCAAATTTTTTCTTTTAAGATATCGTAAGAGAAAAAGATTGATAAAAAACAAAAAAAAATGAAATAAATATTAATCAATTAAAATTATTTTATAAAAAGATAAGAATTATTTTAAAAAGAATTTTAAAACTTCTAAATTTAAAAGGAAAAAAAAAGTCATAACTTAAATCACAAAATTTACTAGAGAGAAGGGTACGATTCTTATTTCCAAGAATATATAGAGATACGGTCTTTGCTTTCACTCCATCATCGGTGTACGTGAAAATTTATTATAAAATAAAAAAAAATAAAACAAAAATCTTCCTTTTTCTTTCACACATTTTCTTCATCTCCACTCGAATCCGGAAGAAGAAAAAAAAAACCAGAAAAGAAGATAATCAGAGAAAACAACCGAATCCAGAGAGAAAGAGAAAAATAAAATGTCTTCACCAAGCAAACGCAGAGAAATGGATATGATGAAACTGTAATTACTTTTTTTTTTTCTTTTTTTCAATTTGATATTTTTTTTGATGTCGGTCTTGTTTTTGGTTGATTGATTTGATCTTATTTTGTATAGGATGATGAGCGATTATAAAGTTGAGACAATCAACGATGGCATGCAAGAGTTTTATGTTGAATTCAATGGACCCAAAGACAGTAAGATTCAAACAAAATTTATCATTTTGAGAAGAAAAAAAATCCCCAAATTTTGTTAATTGTTCTCTTAAATCAAACACTGGTGTGTGTGTGCTTTTGATTCTGTTTCTGATGGATGCTTATGAAATGATGAGAGGGTTTTGCAATTATTGATGATTTCTGAGATTTTTGTTCATAAAATAATTGTCAAAACTTTATTAACCAGTGTGTGGTGGTGGTGGCACGGTGGATTCGGATCTATGGTTAAAGAACCTCTGGTTTGATTCCACTGTGTGCAAACACTTGTGTACGTGTTACTTGGTCGGTCACTTGGGCTATGTTCTGTATACAAAAGTTCGATACTTGATATGCTAAATCTATTAAAAAAAATGTTGTTTTTTTGTTGTTCTTATATTTGTCAGTTTTATTTTATGTGTGTGTGTTGTTGTTGATAGGTCTTTATCAAGGAGGTGTGTGGAAGATAAGAGTTGAACTTCCAGATGCTTATCCTTACAAATCTCCTTCTGTTGGTTTCATTACTAAAATCTATCATCCAAATGTTGATGAACTGTGAGTTTAAAATTCAATCATTTTGGTTAATAAGTTATTGGACATTGTGAAATCTCTTATATCTTTATCTTTGGTCTATTTCAGGTCGGGTTCTGTTTGTTTAGATGTGATTAATCAGACTTGGAGTCCTATGTTCGGTAAGGGTCACAAATCAAATGTGTTGGATTTTGGAATTTGTTGTTTTGAAGATGTGACTTAACTTTTTGATTTTTGGATTTGTGTTTTTTTTTTGCAGACCTTGTGAATGTGTTTGAGACATTTCTTCCTCAGCTTCTTTTGTATCCAAACCCATCAGATCCATTGAATGGAGAAGCTGCTGCTTTGATGATGCGTGATCGTCCTGCTTATGAACAGCGTGTTAAAGGTATTTCAAATCAGATTTTTGTGTTAAGAGATATGTCAAGATTCTGAGAAAAAAAAACTATTTTTCTTAAAGGTTTTTTGTTTTCATTAGTTTGATGTGAGGTATAAAGATTTTAGGATACTGATTTAAACCTGTTCTTAGCTTGTTAGTTCTTGAGATGATTACCATTCGTAACGCTAAATGTTCCTCTCAGTCATTTGTGTTTCTTTGTTCTAATGGATTTATAGCTTTTGTTTGGTTAATGTGAGAAATGAATTTTCATAAATCTTGAAGCTAATGTTAATGACCTGCAAGTGATTGATTATACACTATATGAACTCGTAATTTGATTTGCTTATTAAAGGCTCATGATGAAAATAAGGTTTCTGATCATTTCAAAGTTTTTGAACATCTTGTTCTACTTAACTATAGAGTGGTGGGTAACAACAATATAATTGTTTAGACTTAACCATAGGTTTAGGTATTTACACGGTCTCGAGAATGTCTTGATTAGGGTTTTTTCGCGACATTTTAAGGAAGTTTGATTGGTCATTTTGCTAGTATGATGTTTGGTTTCTGTTCTGTTTCAGAATACTGTGAGAAGTATGCAAAACCAGGAGAAGGTTCGGAAGATAAGTCTAGTGATGAAGAACTAAGTGAAGAGGAATATGGGTCAGATGATGAAGATGACGATGATGATGATGATGTTGCAATTGCAGGCAAACCAGATCCTTGAACCAGCTTTGGTAGGGGACTTGTTTTATGTATATGATAAATCATGAATTATTTATGCTTACAACTGAACTGTCAAATCTATATCTCCCCCTCCTTTATGTTTGTTGATCTGTTTGATTTACCGGACCGGACGTTTGTGTACATTATTAGACCGAACCGAATTGTTAGTCTTTCCGATTTCAAAAATAAGTGGTCATTCATTCCAGTTTAGACCGTTTTATTGGTTCGATTTTTTTGTTTGTTTGTTTCTTATTCATCTAATCCCAAATTGCACCCCAAAAAGAAAAATGTATATAGGGGCCTGATTGTTTTTTTTTTTTTTTTTTTTTTTTGGTCAAACCTATTTTATAGAACACTTAATTTCTATGAATAGAGAAATTGTTTACAGAACCAGAAGAAACCATCAGGCCATCAAAGCCAAATACACAACAAGTACATGAAAGCACTGAAAATCAACAAGGGATAGATGGCGTCATTCATAACATTCGAGCGACTAAAGTGACAACTATTAAAGTTTTAATAGCAATAGTTTTTAAAAAAAGTTTAACAGTGAAAGTGGTATCCAATAAACCTCACCATAATTTTGAGTATTTTTCCCACTAAATTACAAACACAGAGCCTACATCTGATCTTGACCGTTAACATTACCAAGAAAAGAAACATCAAATCTTATCTCGACCGTTCACCTTGTAGAAGAAAGAAGATTTTATCTAGCTCTTACTTAACACACCCTTCGCTCCCTTATTCATATTTTCCTCCGCAAAAAGAAGGTTTTGAGATTAGCTCCGATGAATTTCCCGACGATCCCTCACGAATCGAACGTTGTCTCCATCAACGTCGGAGGCCGAATCTTCCAGACGACGAAACAAACCTTAACCTTAGCCGGCTCCAATTCTCTCTTCTCTCAACTCGCCACTGAGTCAACTCGTTTCGTCGATCGAGATCCCGATTTGTTTTCCGTTCTTCTCTATATCCTCCGTACAGGAAACTTACCTACGAGATCACGCGCCTTTGATGTTCGTGATCTGATCAGTGAATCTAGATACTACGGAATCGAATCTTTCTTAATCGATTCTCTCTCGAATTCGTCTCAGTTCGAGCCGTTCGATCTCCGTAAATCGCAGATTCTTCCACTGAACGGACGAGATTCTCCGTCTACGATCTCACCGACGACAATAGGCGGCGGACTCCACGTGGCACACGGTAGCAAAATCACTTCGTTTGATTGGTCGTTGAGGCAAAAGTCGACGGTGTTGACGAATTTCTCCGCCGTGGATTCGCTTTTAGAGATCTCTCCGGGAGTTTTAGCTGCCGGAGCTACCGATTTCCCAGGTTTGCAAATTATCGATCTCGAAAACGACGGATTCGTCCGTACGACTCTGAATTGGGAAAACGTGACTAGGTCTAGCTCAACGGTTCAAGCTATAGGTTCATCCTCTGAGTTTTTGTTCACTAGCTTTGAATCTAGTAGAAGGAATTCGAATTCGATTATGGTGTATGATCTTTCTAGCTTGTTACCTGTCTCTGAGATTGATCATTGTGAGATCTATGGTTCTGATATTGATTCTGCGATTCCATCGACGAAGTTAAGATGGATTGAGAGTTGTAGTTTGTTGATGGTTTCTGGTTCTCATACTAGTCCATCTGGTGTGAATGGTCATATAAGGTTTTGGGATGTTAGGTCAAGGAATATGGTTTGGGAGATTAAGGAAACGCAAGATTGTTTCTCTGATGTTACTGTATCGGATAATCTCTCGGCGGTTTTCAAGGTTGGTGTTACTTCAGGGGAAGTTTTTTACGCCGATTTGAGGAGTTTAGGAGCTAAGGATCCATGGGTTTTTCTTGGGGAAGAGAGGAAGAGAAGCTTGAATGAGAGAAGAGAAGGTGTTGGGTGTAAGATAGAGAGCTATGGGAATCATGTGTTTTGTAGTAAAGGAAGTGGGATCGAGCTTTGGTCTGAAGTGATCACGGGTTTGGTAGGGAATGCTAGCCGGGATGTATCAGAAGATAGGGTTTTTAGGAAGAATTCGTTCGGGAAATTAGCGGATTCAGGAGAAAACAAGATCACTGGATTGGCGTTTGGAGGAAGCAGAATGTTTGTGACACGTAAGGATCAGCAGTCCATTGAGGTTTGGCAAAGTCCTAGTCGTGGAATATCGATGTAATTGAGCAAGTATCAAGCTTTGTTTCTAGGTGATCACAAGTTGGTTAAAATCGGATACAACCAAAACGAGTTAGCGAAGAATGAATCTTAATCCCAGTATTTGATGAAAGATATAAGCATCTCTAGCGACAGGACCTTATACAATTACCAGAGTTATACACATCCCAAATCTTAACCTTAGTATGAAGTATCCATACCTGCAGAGAAAAGCAAATGACCATGCTTGGAGGAACAACCAAACTGCGGATTCGAATGGTGAGTTATAGAAGACGCTAATTCCAATTAAATTAGCGAGAGTAAAGACATTAATATGAATTGAAGAAAATCTGGTTGTTCAATCTATGTTTTTGCTACCCAAAACATTTCGATCTAGTTAAGGAACAGATAGATAATTGTTGCTCTTGTCTCTGGAACAGGCGTTTATCTACCAGAGCTAGTTCTGTAATCGGAGAAGCCGTTAATACCGTTTCCAATATCGGCTTCAGGAAATCTGTTACCAGAAAATGTGTTGGCTCCACTGTCCATTCTCAGACCTCCAACCATATTGTTATTGTCTCTCTGCTGCGAAGAAGTCGCAGTATTCACTTGTGCTGGAAAATTATAACTGTCTGCATACAGATTAGGCTGGAAAGCTGCCGGAAAACCAGAAAAGTAACCATTGCCGTAACCATTGTTGTTAAACAGAGGATTCCCAAATCCTTGTCCATCTATGACTCCTGTCTGAAATTCAGAAAGATCAGGCATCTGAGCTACTGGTTGTCTCAGTTGAAAGTTGTTGTTACTTGCTAAAGAATTGATCTCTTGGCCTGAAGAAAGAAACAATGAAGAAGGTAGTTGTGGTAAACTCTGCAACGATGATGATGAAGACAGTTTTGGTTCATAGGGTGTCATGAAGTTAAGATCTTTCTGCATTTCAGATCCTGGTCTCTCCACCATTGATAATCTGTTCTTGTTGCTGTTAGCTTCGCCTATCTTCTTTTGTCTTTCACTCAGTATTGGAGCTTTTATTGCTAATACAATGCTCTTCTGACTCTTCACGGCCCCGTTCTTCAAATTCTCCATCTCAGTTTGTTCTGTTTGCACAACAAGGGCTTGTTGACCTTCTAGTTGTTGCTGATAGTAGTTTCCGCCTAAACCGCCTTGACCGTTGTTAACAAACCTATCTGAAGGTCCAGCATCATATTCAAGATTTCTACTGTTGTGCACCATCTCTTGACCATTCTCGTTCGGTTTGCTCTGTTTTTCAGTCTCCTTCTTCTCCGCTTCTTCCTTCTTCTTTGTCTTCTTCTTCACTGATCTCTGTGCTGCTACTGCTCTCTTCTTCAGAGGCGGCTGAGATGCAACATTTTGATCCGATGATCCACACAATTCAGTCTTCATCCAGTCCATTAACCTCTCTCTAGAAGCCGTAAGATCATTAAGCAACGTCTCCATAAACATTCCAACACCATCCATCCCGGTTACGGTTTCCTCTTTGTTCTTATTATCCTCTGCACGAACAGCTTTAGGTTTCCTTCTCCTTACTTGCTTAGCTTTCTCAGGTTTATTCTCTTCTTTCTTGCTCTTCCTCTTCCGGGTTTTCACAGGTTGTTGTTCTGTAGTCACTGTTTTTGTTCCGTTATCGATCTGATCCGAAGCAAGAACAAGATTTGGGTTCTGAATGATCGAGTTCGAGTCTGGATCATCGCTCGAAGAATCATCAAAGCCGTGTTCTTTCCTTCTGAAATCCCATTTTCCATTGAACCTTGGCTCATTTCCCATTCTTTCTTCACTCTGCTCTTACAGGTATAGCTCTCTTAGAATGGTTTTTTTCAGACACCTGCAAGAAAAAGCCAACAGGGATAATTAACAACACAAGTCTATTACAATGGATCGAAAGGATTCAGGATAAGCGTGTCCATAAATTTAAGATAAACATTCAAAGAGAGAATGCATACACCTAGCAAAAACTGATTCGTAATCCGACTTAAATCGCGATTATCTTCACTTAAATCAAAAACCAAATGTAGATTGTATTCATCTCTTCTATAGATTTTGACGTTATGGAAATTAGTCTGAGTTTCGGTCTGCGATTTTCCGATTATCAAAAAAATAAAAAAAAAGTATAGACTTAGATCTGAGAATAAAATGTCAAAGAGATATATAAACATGTAAATGCATATTCTTACCGGAGAGAAGGATTTTCAGGCCAAAATCCTCACCATCTTCACTATTATCTGTCTCTCTTCTCCCACTATATACACTACATAGACATGTATGTCTTTAAATTTATATTTTCAGTTTTGCAGTTAAAAAGGAAAGAAATATTTTTTTGTTTGAAATATTATTTTCCATAAGAAGTTGTATATCTGGATTTGCTTTGGACAATGCATTGACTAATCATTAAATTTGGTTCCAACTTCTACAATATTATATTAATTTAAGTTTCCAATATAGAGGTTTTTTACCAAATTTATTCATTTTCCCATAGTTAGGATTTTTAATTTTATCATTTACCCAAACTAAAAAGTAAAACAGTAGTTTGGGATTCATTCACCATAGGTTGGCATTCATTCACCTTAGGATTAGATTCATTCATCTTATATTTTACACGGAAAATATATTCGAATCTTTACTTTACACGGAAAGAATATTTGATTTTTGACAAATCACAATAAGCGACCCTGAAAACTTATCACAAGCAAAATAATAGACGTGTAAATTAGTGGACCTAAAAGAAAGAGAGAAAAGATTCAAATCTTGAGACCTTTAATATCCTAGATATGGCAATTGTTAAAGGCCCAAGTATAGGATTGGTCCGCTTGTACTTATGACCGGATCTGCATGTCACTAAGATGGTTTGAGTTTAGGACCGGGTATGCATATCACAAAGATGGTTTGAGTTTCGGTTCGACACTTTTGTGATATAAGAAAAAGAGTAGTAGTAACATGAGTTAGTAACTAAAACATAACGTCAAAACATGATTAGATTGGTAAAATTTAATTAAAAAATTAGTAGAAAGTAAGTTGCTCAACGCCCTTAAATTTGCAAAAATAAGATATTACAGCATTACTTTTATTGATTTCCTCAATGAAATCCTTTACGAGCCAGATAGAAATATTAATGGGTTTCTTGTCATAAACTTTTACCCTTTTTTTTCTTATGGAAATACCAAAAATTAGAATCTTCTCCCATTTCGTGTGAAGCTTTGACCACTATCCACTAATTTCATCTTCACATTGGTGTTTTTTCTTCGCAGCCTTCACAATGACCTACACAAATCACTTTTTTAAGTTATCTAAACTATGACTACATTCATCAGTTAATTCAAATAATCTACCCTCGAACATAATACTTGTTTCTTTTTTTTCTCCACCTACAAAATTACGTTAAGCAACAAACAAAAAAGACAAAAATAATAAAGGGTTTTGTAAGTTTTTACATGAATTCCTAGAACGCTCTATTAGAACTTACAAGAATAACAAATATTAGAAAACCAAACCGGGGAGCTTTTTCTGCTGTTAAACTAAACCAAGTATTCTTCAACAGATCCATGCAACCCTTTGAAGTGCCTCTTTGATCATTCCTGGTGTCGCTATTTTTGACCCCTTATGCTGCAAACCACCAAATGTCAATCCAGCTGGTTTACCAAATCCCGATTAAGCAAACAAAAAAAAATAGCTAGGTAACTGGAGATAGTACCTTGCAATTGACGGTTAAGCAGAGTAAACCATCTCCGGTCGAAGATTGTACCGAATGAGAATCCAAGTTGAGATTACTAATCACATCCATTATCTCAAGCAATACCCCTTCTCTCCAAGCACATCTTAGCTCAATAACCACCTCATTACCAAACGAACCGATTCTTAAATTATCGGTTAAACCGGTATCTGCTGGCTCGGCTTCACCAACTGGAACTCTCTTCCCATTTCCAGCTTCATTATTTGTGCAATTAGCTGATGTTCTTTCTCCTGCATCGTATGGTTTCTTTCTCTTCATCGTCATCGTACCACGAGTATCTGTATCAGTTGATTCTCTGCAAGATTCTAGTTCTTGAACCCGTCTTTCGAGTTCTTGAAGATACTCTATGGTATCATCAAGAATCGATACTTTGTCGATCTAATGACAAATGTTAAGCATAAGATTAGTTCCTCGTGATATATGGATTTGAATTTTTGAAGATTAGGTTATATATATATATATTACCTTATTGATTGCAGGAATGATTGATCTCAAGATCATGAACCGTTCGTTCAACTTCTCGCGCCGTTTCTTCTCTAAAACGGCGTGGTTCGCAGTTTCATCTCTTGCCTCTGGTGAATCCAACATTAACCTCTCTTTCTGGTGCACTCGCGGAACCTCGAAAAGAATCTTCTTTAACATTCCTTGTGATGGTGCTGTCACTTCGGCTGTTCCTGATGATGATGATGATGTTTTCTTCCACCTCGTAAAGCTTGATTGCTTATCGCAGTTTCGAAATTGCGGTCCAAGAATTAACTGATGGTTGGTTTTAAAAATCGTAGAGATCACACTTTGGTAATGAACGTCATCGTTTCTTGGATCAGAAGACAACATCTTCACATTTCTCTGCTGTTCTTGAATTTGCCCTAGTCTTTGAACCTTACCCTTTCTTGCACCACAAGAAACCCTTTCAACAAACGTCTGAGACACGCAATCGCTGGAATTCAGCGATTGGTGAACGCAGTTACTAAGCTCTTCATCCATGAGCTGCCAGCTTTGCACCTGAGAAGCTCCTCCATTGATTCTTTCGGTCATGAACGAATCATGGTCCTCTCCTACTTGTTCATGTTCCGGATCGAAACCGTTGGTAGTTCTGCTGGGAGAAGTAGCCAAGAAAGGATCGGCACCGAACATAGGTGCGTAAATCTCGTCACCTAGAACCTGTTGCTGATCGAGAACGTTGTCGATGTGATAATCGGATCTTGTAGGTAACATTGTAGCGTATGGATCAGGAGCTTCGAGGAATGATGTCTTCACGCATTGTATTACGTTTGTGTCTTCAGTAATCTACGAGATGAAACACCAAGAAAATTCGTGAACTTTTGGAATTTTTTTAATTGTAGACATCTAGACATTAAAGCAATAAAATTATACAAGTGTCTATAAATACGGTTTAATCAAAGTAGAAATAATATTGGCTTACATGTTCTGTGGTGCCAATCTCAACGACTCCTCCAAGAAACGGGAAACAAACCACTGTTTTAACCGAAGCACTCTAAACAAACGCATAGAAGCGATAGATTTTTAGCGTTTTCAATTACAAAAAGTTCTAATAGCAAGTACAATTACGACAACTTTTTTTTTTTTTTTTTTTTTGGTTTTTACTACAAACTTACTTTTGCTAGAAGAGAACGGCTAAAGACTTTACTATCCGCAGTATGAGCGTTGCAAAGCCATATTGGCTCACCGTTCGCATACGTCCGTCCAGGCATTCTGCAAAACAATACAATAGTAGGGATTGCTTAACCATTTTCATAGTTTCCCCAAAATATAACCGAACCGAATTTTATATTAATCCGAATATTAACAAACTTGTTATGACGATGAATCGAACCAAACATGAACTTAGAGCACTTCCAACAATAATTTCCAATTATGATATCTCAAAGAGTGAAAAACAAAAACAATAGTAAAATACTATCCAAGTGGTGAAACTCACCCAAGATATTTGAGAAATTCATATAATATTTTTTTAATCATTATTCCTGTTTTTTACTTGTGAGAAACTATTGATGTAATTGTTCTTAAAAGCCAAACCAAATAAATTAAATTTATGAAAGTAGATTTAGACAAATTAAAATGAATTATTCTTTTTTAACTAATTTAAAAAAAATGAATTATTCTTTTTTAACTAATTTTTAAAAAAATTATTTTATTAATTTGTTATCTGAAACCGAACAATATCCGAAAACGATGCCAAAACTAAACAAATCGGTTATAGTTCAGACAATTTTCTCTGCAAAACCCTGAAATCTAACAAACCTAAACAGAACCAAAAATCGAATCACTGGACCTACAAATAATAAAAGGGTACTTTGTCATTTTGTTAAAAACAGACAAGATCAATCCGAAATATGACACACAATCATAAATGTCAATGCTAATAAGAGAAAAAGACGGAATTACCCTTCACCAATGTTGAAGACGAAAGACATACAAACCAAGTAGTACCACTCGGTGTCGGCGAGATCTTCCGGGGAAAGAGCTGCGGCGGAAGCTCGTCTGGTAATCTGAGATCCGGCGGCGACACCGGAGGAAGAAGAATCAGCGACGGAGAGAGACTCGTAAAGCTCTTTAAGCTGCTCGCTCCTCCGTAAACCAAGCTGATCAGCTTTTATCTCTGAAGCTTGAATCGTCTTCCTCGTTTTGATATCTCCATTATAGTATCCATCTCCCCATTCTAATACTCTTTTGGTTTTAAAACAAAAAAAATTAATTGAATCAAGAAACCAAACAAAACATTGTCTTGAGCTAATGAAGAACTTCAAGAAGATGAAAACCAAAATAAATAAATAAAACCTTCAAGAAGAGGAGAAAAATAAAATAAAAAATTTGATGACAACCAAGAAACTTATCTAAGTTTCCGACTTGAAATCAGTGATGTCACTTTTAAAATATGTAAGACAGTACCCAAAAACAAAAATGGAATAGGACAAACCTAGAGAACAATGTTGTCTTGAGTTGAAGTACATCACAAATGGAACTTAGAAGAAGAAGAAGAAGAGAAATCTAATTTTGAAGTGAACTTAAAGTGTTTTTTTTTTTCCTAATTTTTCGATTTTAGTATTGTAATCTTTCAACAGTATAACTTTCGAGATCTCCAACTTGTAGTTTTCAAGGATTGTGATTATGAAACTTACGCAGGTTGAGAAGCAGAGACAGACCAAAAGATTGCATAACTCCATTGAATACTTCGAACTGAAACTGCGAGCTGTTTCTTCAGATTCTCCGGCACTGTTGTTCTGTTTTGTCCCGCAGCCATTGTTTCTTCATCCCTAAATCCCCATGAAACAGCACACAAAAAGGGAAAAGAAAACAAAAAATATCAGATTTTTTTTTTTTTTTTTTTTTGTCTTGATTAAGACAAAATATGATACTTTTGTTAAATTTGTAGCCAAACAAAAAAAGAGAAAACCTGAAACTCTTTACATTTTTTTTTTTGGGTTGGAGTATCAGAGAAGAAAGAAATTGGATTTTAAGGTTTTTGTGTTTGTCATTTACATGAAACAGTTTCGGTTTCTGCCGGCAAAAGACAACAAACACAGAAATGTTTGAGTTTTTTTTTTTTTTTTTTTTTTTTTTGGGGTGACTTGCTACTTTTTATATGGTTTTGAACATTAATTTTGTTGTTGTTTGAGATTGAACTGTGAGACTAGAACTGTCTACGAATCTATTTTTTGTTTATTGATATGACGATATCTTAGTTGTTTACAGAACAGAACACAGAAATTGATGACAAATAAAATTATAAAATAATTTCATTAAAATGATATATGAGGGAAAGAGGAAACAAAAGTAGTAGAAAAAAGCAAAACGGTAAGTACCTTGAAGTTGATTGATTGTTCCTCATTTAGGAAGAACAATTTGTTTCCCTTTAATAAAAATTAAATTAAAATGTCTACTTTTAAGTTTTCACTATCTATATTATTTTTAGACTTTTAATATTTACAGGAGACTGGTTGTTAAGAAATGGCTAGAAATTAGAGTAAATTACCAACAAGAAAAATGATACTATAAAGAGACACATTTTTTTTTTGTCAACATAAAGAAATTTACCTTTTGAACTTTTTTCAGTCAATCTATAATATTAACCTAATAAAGATAGGTTAACAAAATCAGAAGGAATATTATAGATTGACTGAAAAAAAATTCAAAAAGAGAAACTGTAACATTGTTGCAACTTCTACACATGGAATATAGATTTTTTTTTTTTTTTTTTAAAGAAAAAGAGAAAACGCATTTTCAGATCCATAAACTTTCCCAATAAATTGAAAAGGCTGATTAGACTTCTGCTTATATCGTTATTTTAATCAGTTCTGAGCAATTAGTTTCGAAAGAAATACTAAGCGCCTGAATGAAGCAACATACATTACATTGCCTATAAAAAAGCTTTAACCCACGCTTGAAGCAAAGATATGGTATTCGGTGTTGCCCTTTTGCATCCAAGAGAGAAAATAGTCCATTATCTTCACTACAAACCAACTTAGTATTTAAAGATAATTTCACAAAAAAAAAAAAAAAAAAAAAAATCTAGTGCCAAACGTCGTCTTTCTATGAACCATCTTAGTTTCTTAAGTCTTAAAACAACGTTTATTTTTATGAAACTGAAGGTGTATTCATCTACCACCAAAATTAGTGTCCAAGCTAGACAACTTGGCTGTAAACGATACTGTCTATTTTTCTCAAAACTTAAATTGCTGAATATATTTAGTTTGTTTCGCACACATTATGTTATGTATTTATCTCAAAAAAAAAATCGTGTTATGTATTTTATTTTCCAAACGCACAAGAAAGGACCGCAAGTTGCTGAATATCTTTAGTTTGTTTCGCAACATTATGTTATGTATTTTATTTGCTCATATGATTACAAACAATAATAGAAAATTTTAGGTGAAAAAATAATAAGAACAGTTTATACTAAATTTGGGAAACACAAAGAAGGACACGAAATTAATGTTTGGCCTCGAAGAGTTCCCCGGATGCAAACAGACAATCTTTTTAATCTTTGAAATCACCTAATTCTTTAAGATTTTATTTTTACACGGTTATTGACAAAAAAAAATATTAATAAAAAAAAATACTATGTAGTATTAAAATAAATATGTTAGTAGTAAAATCATTGATTGTAGTTTCCTTTTCTGACATTTAGAAAGGAACGAGACGTTGACGTCAGAAACAAAGAAATAATAAATACACGTTTGGTCCCCTACAAAACCATAGTCCCCTCTAAAGCCTTCAAACATTCGTAGTTTGGAGTTGATCGGAGGTTTACGTAATTAATCGGCTGAGACCTTTCAGGAAAGATTGTAAGAATATCTCACGATAAAAATCTAATAATTGGCTGATTAATCAGAATTAGATGACTCGTTGACATACTGATAGTAAATATTAATATTTCAGTTAATTAGTATAGATATTAAGTGGTAGGTTTTAGTTAACACAGATTAAATTAGCTCATATCTCTTGTAGTGTATTCTATGAGTTATCTCTTTCGCAAAGCGGAATTTTAACTGATTTAAAAAAAAACAAAAAAAAAAATCAATGATTAATATTACGCCAAAAGGCTTCCTATATACTATCTTACCTTCTAGTGCATATCATATAATCGCTTATAGTCTTACCAATACCAGCTGTGATTGTGGATATATACGCATGCAACAATAAAAATTTCGTTTGTTCCAAATTTATTTGCTATTATAAAGGACATAAACGGGTGATGAAATTAACTGTATGAATAGGGCCATTTAAATCGCAATTTTTGGGCACGTAAAGAAGTTGAGATTCAATGCTATTAATCTGACAGTGGAACCATGACACTAATTTGCTATTAACTGGTCTGTCTCATCTCTCATATGTTTGGTATTCAATGGTCATGTTCGGCAACTTGTTGCTAGTAACACGTTTATTTCAGAGACGCATCAACCGTTTTGATTCTGTATAAGATAATAAAAGGGTCGTCGTTTGAAATTACATGTGGTCATTACTATTAGATTATAAACTTTCAACTTAAAATCAATCGGTAATGAGTGAAAAGTTTTATATTTTTTTATATATTAGTTAAGATCTTTGTTCAATTTCTGATGTGCGATATTATTCCCAATATGCTCATTTGAGATGATGGTTCTTCTACCCATAGATCTCAGTATTTTCGGGCAATGATCGGTGAACCACATTTGGGTCAGACCAATTATGGATTGAGTTGGACAACGTGTGGATCATGGTCTGATACCATATTAGAATATAAGTTTCCAACTTAAAACTAATTGACAAAGAGTGGAAAGATTCATATTCTTTATATATTAGTTAATATTTTTGTCCAACTTCCAATATGAAACCTTATTCTCAATAATTAAGAGTCGCTGAATTTTTGAATGACTTCGAAATTATGGTGTGGAATCACAGCAACATAATATAACCATTCTAACAACAAAATTGAGGGATACATGCATAAGCCTTTTTTTTCTTACTCATAGATATCGCTGCGAAAAATTGTTAAACATGACCATTGTTTGAAGACCTACACATCCGTTTAGGTGGCCAAACCCACTCAAATGCTCTGATTTTTCACCCAAAATCGGCCTAAAAGCTTATCAACGGAAAATCATCTATGTTCATTTTATTTATTTTAAATGTCCAATTAATGCTTTTAGAAGCCGGATGTTTTACTATCTATTTTATAACAAATACTTCTCTTGTATCATAAAGATTGATTTTTGAGCTTTTCACCAAAATTAAAAAAAAAAAAAATGTTCTTGAAAATAGTAAAAAATTAATCTCAAGTTGTTTTTTATTTTATTTATCTTTTTCTAATAACTATAACTACACTAAATATTAAAAACATTAAGTAATTAATTGATCTTAAAAACAAAAATATATTAAATCTATTACAAAAAATCAATCTTTTTGATACAAGA
The DNA here is from genome assembly GCA_963667165.1 of Barbarea vulgaris. NCBI lineage: Eukaryota > Viridiplantae > Streptophyta > Magnoliopsida > Brassicales > Brassicaceae > Barbarea > Barbarea vulgaris. The sequence goes on along the minus strand of OY763890.1, from coordinate 28,123,688 downwards.
ATAAAACTTCAGAAAATCAATTTTTCTGATACAGAGGGAGGACTACATAAGAACATTTATTCTAAAAATATATTCTCCATTTCATATATGTACTCCTTTTTTTTAAACTAAGCAAAGTTTGAAATTTCAGAGTTTGCTTCAAAATTAACAGTTTATACTTAAAACCATAACAAATCATTCAAACTAAACGCACACTGAAATTAATTATTGAATATGATATTCTTTTAGACTGAAAACATTCAACAATGAAAATATATAAATGGAAACCAAACAATAACTCATATATGCATCTCAAGGTTCAGAAAAGAATGCTAGATGCTTTGGCAACGTAACAAAATTGTATTCCGAAGTCACCAATGGAAGTTTTCTAATCCATTTCTTTAAAACACAAATTTTTCGAGCATTGATACATTTATCATCTATGAATATATTTAAGGCAAACAATGTAAAAAAAAAAAAACGTTTGCTTTTCGTCCATGAGTTGATCCAACGTTTTTAATTGTCTAATGGTGGGAGAATCACATGAATTTGGATGGGAAATCAAAAAAATTATACTATACTTTATTCTACTGGTTTGATGAGACAATTAATAAAGAAGAAACCAAGAGTCATTATTGCCACTGACTATGTTAATTAAGCCTTCAACTACATAAAAAACTTTGTCATTTCCCAAAATTGTCATTAATACTTGTTGGGTCTCCATGATAATCCTAATTAATGAATATTAGACCTTGTTTATTTAATTGTATCAGTAATCCCGTATCATCTTTGGTTTGATCCTGCAATTTTTTTATAGAATTATTTTACTTAGACTCCATTCTTTCAAACTTTATGAATATATATTAATCTATCATTTGCACCTATTTGAGTATTATTTTATCAGTTTTATGCAGTCTTCGTATATATACAAGCAAAATTAGGACGATGATTGCTTAGTACATCTTCTCACTGCATCGTCCTAAGCAATCATGTAAGTTTTCTGGCGATGATTGATCTGCTCTAATTTTGCTTGTGGATAAAACTAAAAATTTGCAGCTGTTTGATACTTTTTCATCAAATATGTTCAATAAAAACTTTTGTGGAGGGAAGAGGGGGAAAAAGGCATAAATAACTAAATTTAGAAATGTAATACTTTAAATATTACTAATATGATAATATTTATACTTATTTAGTATTTATGACTGTTCGTAATAAGTTGTTTAATATTTTACAAAAAAATTACTTCCTTCTTTTCTCAAAAAGTGTCATTTTATGATTTAAATTTTTTTTATGTGTAGTTTTACATTTTGAATGTAGATATTTAGTAAAAATTCCATTTTCATCTCTACAATTTTAATGTTCAACCAATAAATTTTCTTATAAAATGTATTAATAAGGGATAAAATAAAAAATTAAAAAATTTCTTAATTTGTCTTTAAAATTCTGTAATGATATTTTTTGAGAAACGGATAGAGTATATTTATAACATATTTTTATATATTATACTTTAGATTGTACTAATATTTATAGTTATTTAGTATTTTATGACTATTCATAATAATTTATTTAATATGTTAAAGAAAATATCACATATATTTATTTGTAAGTTCAATACTCCCTCCCTCCGTTTCAAATTAGTTGTCATTTTAAAGTTGATTTTCGTTTCAAATTAGTTATCGTTTTAGGTTTTTAATGCAAATGTTTCGTAGAATTTTCAAATTTGTCCATATTATTTTAATATTTTGACTAATAAAATAAAATAAAATATAAATTAATTAAGAATAGAACAGAAAAATCAATTGTTTTTTAAAAAATTTACGTAAAACAGCGTAAAACGACAACTAATATGAAACGGAGAAAGTAGTAAACAATGTTAAATTAAGAAATGACCAATCATTTGTCATTTTTCTATTTTTCATGGGAAGAGTAAGTTGGACATAGAAAAATCTATTTGTTCCTTAATTAAAGAAAACTCAGTGACGTCTAAATTTATTCTCCTCTATTGTTATCAATCCAATTAACAATAAACTCAAATTAATAATTTAGAGAGATACATAAATAATAGGAGTGATGTTGAGAGCACAATCATATTCATTTATTAGTATTAAATATATATATTTTTATGTTTCTTTTATAAGATTTTTTACAAGTTTTTGTTTGTTTAATTTTATTTTATTGGTTGTAAATTTTTATAACATTTATATATATTTAGTATTTTATGATTATTTGTATTATTCAGTATTTTTACTTTGTTGGTTGAATTGTTTTAACTAATTTTTAATATATATAAAAAGGAAAAAATATTTATAGTAGTTTTTTTGGTTTCTGAATTTTCGTAGAAAACGGAAGGAGTAAGAATATTGAGAGCAGACCATAAAGAAAACAGAACTTATATATATACTCACAGTCACAGAGATTCGCAGTTAATAATTTGGATGGAACAGTCCACTGTTTTCATGGTCCACTCCACTTTAATTAGCATTAATAACATTGTCAGCTCGAGCCAATCTTAATTACTATATTGTAAAACAAAACTAGGAGGTTTCTGATTTTCGTTAAGTGGGATTTAATTAGGTGCGTGCACAATGGAAGAACACATTCATGGTTGTACCATTTCAAACTTCGCTTAGGCATGTTTTGTATTTTTGGATCTGCTCTGTGCTAGCTGCAGTGTCTAATGGAGATGTAAAAGATATTTGTCAACTGTTTTTTTTTTGTGTCCTAAAATAACAAAAAAAATTAAGATGAAAATAACTCAGCCGTTTATTTATATATACAAAATATATATTATATTATATAAAATGTATTTAAAAGATTTCAACCGATTTACTTTTGATAAAGAAGAAAAAGATCGGAGACGTACAAAAGATGAGGAATTGACAACAAAAATCATCAAGAGCGGCAATTATAGAGGAGTGATAAAGTAGTCGAAGACAATATAATTCTTGATACATTTCAAAATTCAAACATTCTTAAGAATAAAGATATAAAATATATGAATGAAAAAAAAAAATACTACAAAATTGAATCAAATAATTTTTTATATGAGAATAGTGAGTGATTTGACATGAGACTAGGAAAATATGAACGTTGTGAAACGGTAACAACATATAACCATTTGAATTTAATAATATCTTAATTTAAAAAGAACTAAGATAATGGCTTTATAAGTAAGTACGCATTTCCTCTAAATTGAGACTACTTTTTACAAATGTTGAATACACACTGTTTATGTTCTCTTACTTATGTGCGTTCTTCCACTTGAGTTTCTCTTACTCAAACACTTGAGTTGATCTCTCACTCAAACTTATATGTGTTTCTCATTAGCTGAAAAACAAACATAAATGCATCATCTTACGAGGTAAAATACTCTGTTCTAATTCCTTAAAAGTTTTTTTTTTGCTATTAAAGATTCTTGTTAGTTTCTAATATCTCCATGTTCGTCATCTTTCAAACAATGTAATGGAGTTCAATAAATATTACAGATGCTCTGTCTTAATGATGTGTGTCTAGTAAACTGATTTTAGCTATGTATCACGTCTTTTATAAACTGATTTTTTAACTATATATGTGAGTGTGTATTTATCATATATATATCGTGGCATCTTGGTATCTTCTTGCTATATATCTTGATGTGAGATAAAAAAAAGAACTATGATATTGTAAGGTGTCCTGAAAATATATGTTGTGTCTAAGAAAATGTAGAATGGTCTTTTAAAATTTATGAAAAGCATAGAACGAATGGGTAGTGAAAATTGTTGCAGGAAAAATAATATGCATGTCCCAGAAAGTTGGCAACGGAAATTAAAAAAAAACAAGTTAATGGAGATTGGTTTTGATTAATTTTGCAGAGTGTGAAGGAGGAAACAAAAGCCTTGGGACTGCTGTGTACAGAGACGCTTGGCCAGCTTTTGTAATATGTATATATTATGGGTGATGTATGTGTATTGTATAATGTGTAGATGTATGTGTAGGCTGCATGTGTAGTGAATGTATGTGAATGTGTAGATGTATGTGTAGGCTGCATGTGTAGTGAATGTATGTGTAGACTTGCATATAGATGTATGTATAGGTTGTGAATGTGTGTAGATGTGTATGTGTAGGCTGCATATATAGATGTATGTATAGGCTGCGTGTGTGCGAGAGAGAGAGGCGCCAAACTACACACTATCTCGGACTCTAACTTCCAATCGATAATGACCAAACTATCGCTAGACTAAACACATAAAAATGATTAAGCCAACACTAAATAACTAACGCCGACAAAACTCGCTAGACAAAAGATAAAAATGACTAACGCCGACCAGACGATCGCTAGACAAAACACATAAAATTAATTAAGTCATCACTAAACGACTAATGCCAATCAAATGACTAAAGCCGACCACAATCACATAACGATCGCTAGACGAAACACATAAAAGTGACTAATGCCGATTAAACGATCGCTAGACGAAACACATAAAAAATGACTAATGCCGACCAAACAATCACTAGAAATACATAAAAATTAATAACCCATGATACACTCGGGTGTAATATTTTTATAAATATGTATTTGTTAATTTTGTGAAGTAATTAAATTCCAAGTATTTTTTGTTTTTGTATATTTATATTTATATTTATGAAAGAGATTTGTTAAAGAAATATTAAAAAAAATCGTTAAAAGTATGACACAATATCTCTGCTCAAAATCATGCTTCAAATTATAAAAATATATATATAATATATGTGTTTTAAGGATTTTATGTTTTAGTTTGGTGATTGTAAATAACTTTAAGGGTTGTAAACTGTTAAACATGGTAAATATATATGTGAATAAATTAAATTTATGGTAAAATATTAAAAGTTAAAATAGATTTCATTGGGCATGTTTAAATCTGAATGGTTAATAGGAAAGTATAAATATTTATTGTTTATTATAAAAGTAGATATTGTCGTTTAAACCCTATTAAACGTTTTAAGTGTGTAGATAGCTTTAAATGTTCAAGATAACTGGCTTCCAGTGGTAAAATTGTAATATAAAATTTATTTTATTAATTAACTAATTATATTGTACAATTTAAAGTGGTTTAGTGTAATGTATGTATAGCTCTCAAATGGGTCAAGCCCGTCACTTTAGATCCACTCCATAGCGGGTTTAAAATTTCTTGATCCGCAAAAAAAATGGCCCCGAAATCTGCAAAAGTAAATAGTATGTCTACATTAACTCCACTTAAGTTTGTGAAACTTGTGACTAATCTGCATGTATTTAAATAATCAAATTTTCTAATTTATAAAATATATTTAAACCTAAATAACTAAATTAATATTAATAAGAAATAATTTTAAACATAAATACACATGTTATTTAAGAAAAACATTAATATGGATTTTTGGTTGAGTTAGAAAAAAATAAGAAATTAAGAAAAGTTAGAAAAATAGTTGACACTGACACGTGTCAGCGTCTCATAAAGAGTTAGAAAATGGGTTGTAAGTGACACGTGTTAGCGTCTCAGAACTTTTCAGAAAAAAAATCATATTTTATTATATAAGATATACGCACTAATCATAGCTATTGAAACGTATATTCGATGGTATATATGTAAGAGTAAGACTATAAAATTGATGCAACTAGGATGTTCAATGCAGAATTTTTTTGGCTAAGTTTTTGGATTAGTTTCTGACTCAGATTAGAGCAATTCCCTAAGAAGTTTCTCAACAAGTTTTTTAATAATAATAAATAAAAGTAATAGAAAAATGAGAGAGAGTTTGAGAACTATTAAAGACTCCAATGTCACATACATGATCTTCTTTTTATAGTTCAAATTATATTTTAAATATTCAACTAAACTATATTTAAAAAATTGCTATTATATTAGGTGAAGTGGGTGAATATATATAGAAATTTTTTTAATTGAGTAAGAGTAATAAATTAATAATTAAGTGTATGTGATGGCAACACAATATTTATGATAAATTTACCTCTAATGAGGATAAGGTAAGTAGATTTACGCAGTTATCTGGATAACGTTGTTAACTTCGTACTTATCCGTATAACATTGTTATCGGGTTATATACCATTATATTTCGTAGCATTATTAATATCATCATCTGGCAATATCTCTTACCGCGGTAAGTATATCTCTGAAAGATTGTACATTTTCTAGTAATTAGGTTTCACTTTGTGGCTTACTGACACAGTTCATACTATTTATTATGGTAATAATATATAATGTCAGTAACATATAAACACTGGTAACTTTAACATTACTTACAATAATTAGTCTGAACTGCCTTAGTTTGACAAATAGTTAAATCTAATTATTTTTAACGTGGTAAAATACATTTCTAATTGCACAAATAATTGTACATTGGCCAATAATTAGATTTAACTATTTTTCAAAATAAGACAGTTCAGACTAATTATTGTGGTAAAAATAAATAAAGTCAATAACCTATATATGGGGATAACATTAGCATAGCAGACCGTTCCAGTTACATCTACGCACATGTCAATAAATGAGTCTATGATCAGGTGAATATTAATATACGTTATAGTTATCTTTTTAACAGTGTTACCGATTTATATACCAACTTACTGGATAATATTCTTATATGTATAACATTGTTAACGTCGATAGACTACTCTTACAATTTATGAGAATTTTAAAACTGTCAATGGCTATCTCACTTCCATAAGGTTAAAAAATTAAAATAGCCCGATTTTAATACACATTGCAACTTTGAACAATACATAATGTGTCAGTTAATTATGAAGTCTTTTGTGGTTACTTTCTATAAATACCCTATAGCACCAAAGTTGGTGTGTTTTCACCAAACAAATGTTAAAGTGTTTTATGAATAGTGTCATATTATATTATTTTATTTGTGCTTTTCATTTAGTAATATAATTAAATTATTTTACCAACTAAAAATTAAATATACCATTAATAATTTTTTTTTATCTCTTTTTATATATAAAATTGTAATTTTAATTAATATAAAATTTTAGTGTTAAAATATTTAAATTTATATGCAAATTTTGAGAGTTAGTATGTAACAATATCCAAATTTAAAATAGCTGAAAATATTTTAATTTTTTTTATTGATTATGATTTTTTTTTTATGGATTATAACTTATTTTTAACTTACAATTAATCATTTATAAAATAATTAGTATTTAATAAACCATTAAAAATTAAAATTATCTTAAATTTAATAATATAATAATTAAACTATTATTTATAGTGTGTGATTTGATATTGTGGTTGGTGATGAAAAAAATTAGAACACTAAAACATACTCCCTCCATTTCTAAATGGTTGTATTTCTAGAATTTGTTTTTTTTCAAAAATATTATATTTTTATGTTTTCTATGAATAATTTATTAGTCATTGATGATAAATTGTAAATTTCAAGAAAAATAATTGAATTTTATTGGTTTAGAATTATAGAAAAATTGTTGATCACAAAAAATAATGCATTATTAATATAGTTTCTTAATATGTGTGAAAATCTTAGAAATACAAACAATTAGAAATGGAGGGAGTCAAATTTTGTGTTGTGGTTAGAATTGCTCTTGCTCGGTTTATCAGTTCAACTATAGCGCTAGGTTGGGCATTTATTCCTCCGCCATGGTAAATTTGATTAATGGTATTTTTAAAATTAAATTGAAAAATGGAGGGCATTTATTCTTCCTTCATTCTTAAATGATCATATTTTTAGGATTTTTTTTAAATGTTATTTCTCTATTCTTAATACATTTTTATTAACTATTGATGATGAATTGTAAGCTTCAAGAAAAATCTTTGAATACTATTGGTTTAAAGTTATAGAAAATTGTTACTCACAAAAAATGATACATTTATAATCAACTTTAAATATGTTTTATTTAAATATCTGAAAATCCTAGAAATATAATTAATAAAAATAGAGAGAGTAATAATTAATGTTTTTTTTTAATGACAAAATAGTAGAAATAGCATTTTTAACCTCCAAAGTATCAAATGCTGGCGTTTTAAAATTTGATAGTATTACATTAGCATTTTAAATGTTCAAACTATTTTTGCTAACACTTTAAACTTCCAAATTAATTTTCGTATTTTTTTTTGCAACAAAACGAAACGGAACGGGTAACCCCATCCTAATCTCTTTTTCATTTTTTCTCTTTCAACTTTGTCTATTCATTCTCTTTCACTCTTTCAATCTTTGAACTTTATTTTTTTTTCATTCTTCATCTATAATTATTTTTGACAACATTAATTGCAAAAGAAACTCTGAGAGTTAGTTTTGTTCAATACAAACTAATTTAAAATTTTAAAATGTTAATAAAAATAGTTTAAAATTTTAAAGTATTAGTTTTACCGTGCTAGCATATGCCGCTTTGAAGGTTACGTTCTGTTATAACCACCAACCTTTTGTGTTATGTATATACATCACTTAATACGTATTTCTCACGTATATGATTGCATGTAGATACTAGATTGTGTCATAATGCATGTCACTGTCTCATTTATTTTACTTTGTCCCTCACGTCCACGTATTCAAACGTGTAAGCGTAAATCATATATAACATATGTCTTTATGTTTCGCGGTAAGAGAATGGTAAACAACTAGTATAAAATACTTTAAAGAGATACAAATTTCTTTGGTTTGAATCTATATAATCATTAACATTAAACAAACCAAAAACTTTACGTACGTACTGCGTTTTTTTTTTCCTTTTTAAATCGGAATCACCTTTAGCTTGTAAATTGTAAATTTGTGATTAGCTAGTGATTTGATGCACTTCTTTTGAATCTTCCATTAAAATTACCATATGTAGATCAATATAAAGATGACTTTTTGTTTAAAACTTTTGACAACTTGATTTGCGTTTCAGTATACGGCCACGTGCTTGGTAATAAAATAATTCTGAAATATGTTTTCTTATTTATTTCAAGACGATTATTATATGGTGTAGTTAATGCGAAAGCACATTCTCTTACTTTTTCAACATTTAATATTAATCATATTTATACACTATTTTACTCCACCACTCTTTTCCACGATCTGTGGATGATCTGCGTAGCGCCACGCATGAACACACAAAAATATATAAAGAAATAAAAACTCTTAAGAATTCATAAATACTAACGGATTCACTAAATTTCTGAATTTTAGATCAAATACTGAATGAAATCAATGTATGCTAAAAGTCTCTGGACTCATAATGTTAATAGTATTTTATTTTTGTTTTAACATAAAAGTAATATTTCCTCTTACGATATAGTATAAGAAAAGAAAAATAAAGTTATACTACTGTCTAACTAAAAAATAGTGTTTTTTTGATAAAGGACCAAAAAAATAGTTAAAGTAATTAAGAGAACTTAAAATTGGTGCTTGTGCCACAATAATAATGATTGCAGTTCTCTATATAAACCTAATCTTGATTTGAACTTCCAAACATATGATTGTTTTGGTCATTCTTCGCATATATCTTGGAAATGATGTTGTTGTGAACTCAATGTGTCTCGTAGAACTTTTTTTTTTTTGTCATCTGTTTTTATTGATACTGATACTAAGATGAAGGATACATCGTTAAGATACAAATGTTGGAAGAAACATTGAATATCCTCGAAAGTTTAAAAGAGAAAAACGAAAGTCTTAAGTTACATGGAGACTAATTAAAGTCGTAATACACATCAAAAAAACAAAACAAACGTTGAAGACTTAAAAAGCTCAAAGAAAAATGAACTTGCCAAACTTGCTCCCACACTAATGTGAACAAAGCTAACTACAAAAGATAACACGCGTCTACCTTGCAGCTAACGAAACATCATATTGTGAAACTAAGGTATTTCTCAAATCAAATGAACCTAAACTTCTATTCCGACAAGAATGATGTGAGACACATACCAAAACCCACCAAACTTTCAGAAACGGTGATGATGTCGCATACAACGGTAGTCGCCTTGTTAGTAGACATGAACAGAACAGAATTCGATCAAATTTTGAGTGTAGATACAAGGAGCGAAACAAACTTATAACCAAATAACACTAAACTCGGAGGAGAAAAGCTCAACACTTCGAACCGGAGAGATCACAATCAAACTCAACAAAGGCCTGATCAAAAATATATCAATAAGTCTCGTAGAACTATATATATATATTTTTTGATTAACCAAAAAGCTATGGACCCAAGAAAACCTCTCTGTTCCTTAATTTACAGAAACTCAATGAAATGCATTTGTCTAAATTTCATGTCTTCTATGTTGATGGGCCTTTAGCCCGTAAACGTCTAGATCTTGGGCCATCATCAATAATTTAATCTCTGTTTTTTTTTATAATTAAAATGAATTTCAAACTCAAAAGTCAAAAGTCAAAAGTCAAAAGTCAAAAGCAACGACCAACGAGAGAAGAGAAGCCAAGCCAGAAACACAAAACGGGAATGTTTACCGAAGGGACCACCAAAATCACATTTGCGTAAAGCAAAGCAAACACAAACGTACAATATAATTTCGATTTTATTTTTAATTTTCCAGTAAATTCTGCTCTTTTCTTTCTAAATATAAAAATAAAAGATAATGAATCAAAATCTATCCCCGTAATTAGCATATTTTTCATTCTCCCTTTTCTTGTATTTTTTCTTGAAAACCAAAACAGGAAAAAAAGCCTGGAAATTTTGAATTCTTTTACAGCAAATGATCAACCCTCGAATTCGTCTATTCATCGCACTGATAATTTATCGTTAAATCTCTTCAAACCATTCAAAATCGTTGGTGTTTCGAGAATTTCAAGTCCTTCATGACGTCTCTGCGAAATTATGGTACCATTATGGTAGTTTTTGCTGCAAATGATTTTTTCCTTACAAAATATTATTGCCTTCGTTTTGTGATCTTTTATTTATAAATTGATATTTGTGGATTTCTACGCAAGTTCATACTATATTTCCAAACATACCTACTGTATATAAAACAATTATCGTTTAGTTAGAGTTTCTCTTTTTTTTTTTTTTTTTTTTTTTCCTTTAGAGTTTCTCTATTTCCCGAATATAGTGAATGAATGACCTCTCTTATCGAAAAAGGATAGGTAATATCGTGTAAACTTTTTTCTTCAATTTTAATTATTTTTATGTGGTAACATTGAGTTGATAAAATATGAATGAAGTGAAGTGCATACGTTAAAAAAAACTGACAAATGAATTTTAAAAAAGTATTTTTTTTTTGTCATTTGAATGCGTTATTAGTATGTGTGAAAAAAAAAACTCTAAGAAAACCCAATATTTGTAAAACATAGGAAATATTAGTGGATAGATTTTTTTTTTTTGCCTGCAGGGGAAAACTTATGGAATCTAAATAGTTAGCTTATTAGATCTCAATTTGATATGAATTTTTTATTTTTATTTTTAATCTTGTAGCAGCTATTTTTAGTAATGCGCATGAAATGATGTATTTGCTTCTTCTTCTTTTTTTTTTTTTTATGTCTAGAAATGAAGAATCGAATGGAAGAAGGATCCAGCATGATTGGTGCTTATGTTCGATCAGATGGATCAAGCAGCATTCTGAGTTTTAATGGATCAGAAAGTCGTGAAAATATAGATGATACTAAGCAAGGCAAGTGTTCTTTTAACTGTTTCTTCTTTGATATCTTCTCTTTTCTTCTCAACCATTATCTTTTAATTTGGCTTCTAGGTCATCAAAGTTTAGTAGAGTGGTTAAATGAAACACTTCCTTATTTGAATTTACCATGGGAGGCTTCAGAGGAAGAATTGAGATCATGTTTGATGGATGGTACTGTCTTGTGCAATCTCTTGAATCAACTTAGTCCCGGTTCAATGAGAATGGTACTTGATTTTGTGAAGACCTATTGGTTATTTATATATATTTTATTATTTTTATTTTCTATATGTTAATTTTGCTAGTTTTTTTTTTGTTTTCCCTCTGAATCACTCTCTTTGGACTAATCATATAGGGAGGTAGCTTTGAGCCTGGTTCTGTAAATATTGAGCGGTTTTTGACAGCTATGGATGAAATGGCATTGCCCAGATTTGAGGTTTCAGACTTAGAACAGGTTTGTTCTGTTTTTTATCTGGATAAGTTTTTTTTTTCCATGTTTAAAATTTCAATGTATCAAAAGGAATAAATTGCTAGAGTGGTTTTGGGTTCAATGTAGAATTATAGTAAAAACTTCTATAGATTATTTAACATTATTATATGATAATATTTTCCTCTGGTCTAATAGTCAAAGAGGTTAACAAATTTTGATGAGACAATATGATAACATTTGCAAAACTTTTAATGCAAATATATATATGGTCTTATTCATATCATAAATTAATAAATATATAAACATATAAACATAAATAGGAAAACTTACTGAAATATATTTCCAGTGTACTTTGTTTTCTTCTTTAACTTATTGAGTTTATGGGTGTAGGGGGATATGATTCCAGTTGTACAGTCTCTAAAGGCGCTTAAAGCTAGTTTCTCTGATGATAAGAATACACTTTGTGCAAGGAGAAGATGGAGTTTACCTGAGGACCATTCAAAAGGAGTTCATAGCAACTTTAATGATGGATTAGAATTTAAGGAAGCATCTGAGATCAATCTATCTCATGCTAAAATTTTGGACTCACTAAAATCAAATAGTTTACAAGTATAATGTTTCTAACATCATTTTAGTCATTTTGACGATTAAACGTTTCATTTCCTTACCCTAAATAATCTCTTCTAATTCAGATTTTGTTTTCCTTTTTTTTCTTGGTAGAATACTTCTACTCGATCGTTGTTCGATATGCTCGATAAGCTTCTTGATGAGAGTGTGCAAAAGATGAATGTGGATATGTCTCAAGTAAGAAAAAGGATTTTGCAATGTTAGTTCATGAAAGTTATTTTTATCAGTCTTCATTTTTGTTTGTTTTGGTCTGTTTTTTCAGGCTTTTGCATCTACCTTGAGAGGCATTGTGCATGTTGTGGAACAACGAATCTCAAATCAAGCTGAGAACCTAAAAAATGTATGATTAAATCATGAAGCTTTTTATTTTTCTTCCTTTACATCATTATCATACTTCTTGATAATTATGAAATATGCTTCGTGCAGCAAAATATACTCTTTAGGGTCCGCGAAGAAAAATATAGATCAAGAATAAAAGTATTAGAAACTTTAGCATCTGGTACAACAGATGAAAATGAGGTATTAATTATTAACTTATGTTTTCATTTTGTTGCCATTTTTCTTAAAAGATTTCAATTGTTTTTACTATGTTGTCTCTGTTAGCTACGATCAGAAGAACCTGATGTGCTGCAAATGAAAAAGGGAAAAGAGCGTAGTGATGCTGAGCTTTCTAAGTTGAAGAAAGAACTTGAAATTGTGAAAGACACACATGAAAAACAGCTTTTGGAACTAAAATCAAATGCTCAAAAAGCTAAAGTTGAGTTGGAGAAGCAATTAAAGGATTCAGAATTACGTGTAGTAGATTCAATCGAAAAAGCGAAAGAACTCGAGAAGTTATGTGAAACTAAAACTAAAAGATGGGAGAATAAGGAGCAAACATACAAGAGCTTTATAAACCACCAGTCAGAGGCTTTGCAGGTTAATTAGTTGAATTTATTGTTAGTTTTGTAAATATGATTAGCTCTTGTAATTTATTAACTATAATAGACTTTTGTGAATTCTACAGGAGTTGAAAGCTACTTCAATGTCTTTAAAACATGAAGTCTTAAAGACAGGAGAGAACTACTTTCAAGAAGTAAATTACTATGGTAAGATTGATTATTGTAAAACCAATTTTTTTTTTCTTTTTTTGGCTTGAATGTTTTATTTATTTATTTGTACTTTTAATTTACCTCTTAGGTTTAAAGCTAAGAGGAGCGGTTGATGCAGCAAAAAATTACCAAGTAGTCGTTGAAGAGAATCGAAGACTTTACAATGAAGTGCAAGAATTAAAAGGTATATAGATCTGAATAGCTTTACTTTATTTGTTAACTTGTCCTGTAAAGAATTAATTATTTGTTGATTTGTTGACTTCTTATGTTGTTTTTCATTATCTTTTGATTAATTTTGTTATTTTTGTTTTTGATAAAAGGAAATATTAGAGTCTATTGTCGGATAAGACCATTCCTTACAGGACAAACCAAAAGAGAAACATCAATAGAGTACACAAGTGAGAATGGTGAGCTAGTGGTTTCAAATCCATTAAAGCAAGGCAAAGATACTCATCGGTTATTTAAATTCAACAAAGTCTTAGGCCCTACGTCAACTCAAGGTTTAAGCCTCTTATGTTTTTTTTTTTGTTTTTTCCATATAATGAAGAAAATATAGTTAAGTACTTGTACTGAATCTTGTTTGTGCAGAGGAGGTTTTCTTAGATACTCGACCATTGATTCGTTCTATTCTAGATGGCTACAATGTATGTATATTTGCTTACGGTCAGACGGGTTCCGGAAAGACTTATACAATGGTAATCGACATGTCTAGTTTCGTTCTTTATATATTTTTACGCTAAGTTCATGTTTCCAATTCTAAACCAATTGACAATGAGTAGACCGGAGCACGTCTCTTAATTATAAACTACTTTACGTTTCATCTAAATATTTTCATTTTTTTTTGTTTACGTAGAGCGGGCCAAGCATAACTTCAGAAGAAGATTGGGGTGTAAATTATCGAGCTTTAAATGATTTGTTCCATTTAACACAAAGTAGACAAAACACAGTGACGTATGAAGTTGGTGTTCAAATGGTTGAGATTTACAATGAGCAAGTTCGTGACTTACTTTCTAATGATGGTCCTGGTCGAAGATATCCTTTTCTAATATGATATAGTATTTGATATTTTTGCGCTAATCTCACTTCTTTTATGTTTCAAATGTAAAATTTTCCTTAACTCTCACACACTTGGGATTTGGAATACTGCTTTACCAAATGGTCTTGCAGTTCCTGATGCAAGCATGCATCATGTAAAATCATCAGGAGATGTTCTTGAATTGATGAATATTGGGCTGATGAATAGAGCTGTCGGTGCTACAACTCTTAATGAAAGAAGTAGTAGATCACACAGGTTTAGATAAATGTTTAAAATGTTTTTTTTTTTTTTTACCATTTAATTTGTATAAATTGCGCTAATGAATTTTTTTTTGTTTTTTTTTTTTTTGGCAGTGTTCTTTCTGTTCATGTAAGCGGTGTTGATATGAAGACCGAATCTATCTTGCGTGGTAGTTTGCATTTGGTTGATCTTGCAGGAAGTGAAAGAGTTGGTCGCTCTGAAGTGACTGGAGAAAGACTCAAAGAAGCTCAACATATAAACAAATCATTATCTGCTCTTGGAGATGTTATTTTTGCTCTAGCTCATAAGAATCCTCATGTACCTTATAGAAACAGCAAACTAACACAAGTCCTCCAAAATTCTTTAGGTAATATATATATGATACATATACTCTTTGACGAATTTTCGATTATGTGACAATGTTGTTTGCTTCATAACTCTTTTGTGTTTTGATTGTTCAGGAGGACAAGCAAAAACTCTTATGTTTGTTCAGATTAATCCTGATGAAGATTCATATGCTGAAACTATAAGTACTTTGAAATTCGCGGAAAGAGTTTCGGGTGTCGAGTTAGGTGCGGCAAGAAGCTATAAAGAAGGAAGGGAGGTTAGGCAACTCATGGAACAGGTATTTAGTATACTCTTTTTAGGATTTAAATCTGAAATCTGACTTTCAAGAAACATGATTGAAGAAAAAGTAAAAGTAAAGTAAACAAAACACCATAGTTGTATTTGTATTTTGCTAATTCTTGAATCATGATATGATATGTAGGTATCAAACTTGAAAGATATGATTACCAAGAAAGACGAAGAACTTCAAAAGTTTCAGAACATAAACATTATCAAAAAAGGTAGTGGTTTAAACAATTTAAGACTTGGTCCTACTTCTCCTAGAAGACATTCTTTAGGAGGAGCTTCACCAAATGCTCCAAGAAGAAGACAAGAACCTGGTTTACTTGGAAGAACAACTTCAGATTCAACAGTTGAACGTAGACATCAAAATGAATCCCGATCAACGTCTAAGTCTACTGGTAGGGCTAAAGACTATAATATATTTGACTGTATTGAACTCTTAGGCCTTGAGAGAATTCAGATATGAGGAAATATTTAGTGATATCTCTGATATTTTTCTTTTAATATGAACAGAAACTGATGGCTCGATTAGTGACAAGGCAATGGAGTTTACTCTCTTCCCTGAAAACTCAAATCCTCCTGAAATGTCTGAACAATCTGAACAAAATGACAAGTGAGTATAGTTCATAATTACTTGGACTTTTGTCCTATTTTAAATAAGAGTTAAATTGTGTTTAGTGTACATTGTTTATCTACTAATTGCAGAGCGAATGTTGAACCATCAAAGCAACTAAAGCATGCACCAAAACAAGACCAAACCAGACCTTCTCGTCTGTCGATTTCCACCACCTCGTCTAAGTCTTTAACAAGTACTAACTCTTTGAATACATTTGTCCTATAGGAGCTTGATGCTACCATGATATTGAATCTATATATGGTGCCCGACATGAACCATGATGCGTTTCTCTTTTGATTTCAGGTCCTAAAAAACCTATCACTGGCTTTTCATCGTCAGTAAAACCTCTTAACAGAAAGAGATGAAGAATAATTTTGGATAACTTTCTTCTATGAAGATTCAAAACTATGTCCAAAAGCCTTTTTGTTTTTCCTTTTACACATCAACTAAACTTGTTTTGTATGTCCGAATTCAAACTCCAAACTGAGTAAGTCTGGTTTGATCAATTTATTAAACATGAATCCACTTCGAATCCACTGGGAATGTGCTAAAACACTTCCCCGGGGTTCGAGCCTCCCTAAAAAAAAAATCACATCTTTGTGGGAAGTCCGGGTTTGGGCCAAACAGTTTACATGGTAGTCCGGTAACAGGCGATCCGGCTACCCCTGCCATTAGTCGGAAAGTATTCCAAACTCGGGATAGGCAGTGTGGTAGTCCTTCGGGAAAAAGTCCACTCTGTAGCACTTCGGTGCGTTCTTACTTGGGACTGACCGGATCAGCCGATAAGATTTATCAATAAAAAAAAAAACTTAAGACTATTACAACTTTTTTTTTAAAGTCTTATTAATTTAATAATCACCACATTAACATGGACAAACACATACATTAATTCAACATGAAACATTACAACAACAAAACTAGAGGGTGTATTGAATGAGATTTGGAGTGATATGTATTAAAATGACAAATTCCATGTTATTCAAACATGAATTTATAAATAATCTTATAAAACAAGTATTATTAGATTAGTGATTTAAAAATATACAATTAAATCCACTGTTGTTGCAAACATTTTAAATAATGGATATGAAGTGATTTGAATATGTTTTAGTTAAGTTTCTTAGTTAAAAATACAAAGATCTAAATCACTTCAAATCACTTCAAATCCAATATTTAAATTGTTTACAATAACATCAGATTTGATGGTATATTTTCAAATAACTAATCCAATTACACTTGATTTTATAATACTTTTTTAAATTTATGTTTAAATAATATAGGATTTGTCAATTTAATACAAATTGTTCCAACTCGTTTATTGAATACATCCTTAAATTTTGACATCCCAAAATTTTATTTTTGCACTTAAGCAAAGCTGTCTTATAAGACCCTAGAATGCAAACACATAAGCTGCCAGAGTCAATCCCCACACTATTTCGTTATTTCCTGAAATACATAATCCGAACAATATTACAATTAATATAATATTTGACAATAAGTCAACAACAAGGTTTTGAATCTTGATTACGGTTATAATCGTTTTATCTGCAAACTTGCGCTTGCACTTATAGAATATATAATCTTGTTATGGTAAGCTCTAAACGAAAACTCAAACGCAAAGAAACAAGTGTGACCCAAAAAATAGATACATAGTTATAGAGGGAAATATATACGCTCACCTCTGATAATGGAGAATGAACCATTACGATTAGGTTATGGAATTGGCGGCAACGACGAAGTTGTGACAGAAAAATACACAAAACAATTAGGAGTGAAGATCATAGCCCAAAACTGATCATTAGTAAATGATTGCTTTTCGATGGTTAGTACAGTTTTTCGCAATCTCGATTGTTGCGTTCTTGATGCAGTCATTGCATGTTGTTATGTTAAGAACATTCCATAGACTGTGTCTGAAGCTAGACCGGTTGTGAGATTGTAATAGTTAACGATGGTTGGTGTTGAGAGATTTGTGTTGCGAGTGGAGTTTACGGATGATCAGATGCAGAAAGTTTCCATGTGGTTTGGTTAATGGTGAAGAATAGACAGAAGAGATACGAGAAGCAAAAGAGGGCAGAGAGTTTCTTTGGTGTACGTTTCCATGTTTGAATTTATTTTAAGAGACAAAATAAGAAGAAGAAAAGGATTCTTATATAGAGAAAAAAAGGTCGTTACTAAAAAAAAAAAAAAAAAAAAAAAACAGAAGGTCGTTACTATAGTAAGTTCTTTAATCAGTCGATGTTAATTTGTTATATATATATATTTGTTAATTTATTATATATATATATATATGTTTATATTTTGGTATTTCTCTAAGATATATATATATATGTTAATTGTTATAAGTGATATTCTCCCAAAAAGAGTTGACTAATGGGTGAGAATATATATTTCAAGTGGGGATTAGTTAAGCGTACAAGTTAACTATGAGATGTGAAACCGATAATTATGTGGAAAATAATGTATGAAATCACCTTAAAACCAATATAATGTAACTAGTGACATATGAACCTATAAATGTTATATACTAGTTGTTGATATTATAAATCTTCAAGAAATTATACTAATTGACGAGATAAGTATAGAACCTATAAATGTCATCGAATTTTCTATGCATTCAGTTACTTGTTCGGTTGTTCCTAATTGTTCATGACTTAACAAAGTTTTTTAGTCACACTGACACACGAATGCATCAAAATTTCAAAATCAAATGAAAAAAAAAAAATCACTAAAAAAAGAGAGACAATCCTTACAACAACCATAAGCATGAAACTTACTTAACGGAAAACAATACATATATTTTGTTTTTATTAAGTTTGAACATGCTTTAAAAAACAAAAAAAGTTTGAACATGCTAAATTCCAAATCTTAACTTTAGTTTGAACATGCGACCACGGCAAGAAGAACCATTCCCCCAAGCATTTTATTATTTCCTGTAAAACAAAAAAATAATCCAAACATTTATGACATTGACCATAATGGTAAAAGAAAAATATAAGAGAAAGAATTAACGTTGCAATTATTTTGTTATTTGTTGTCTTATATACATCACATTTCTAAATTATTTGATACAAAAATCCTTGATAAAATAAAAAAAGAGTTTTATGTAATAAAAAATTTACTACAATGTATCCTATAGGTAAAAAAAAAAAAAATAGTATACATATAATATGTCAAAGGTATAGCCTCCTCTACTCTAAATAAATAAATTATAAAAGTAGTAATCATTATTTTATCTATATGCTCACCGCTAATCGAGTAAGAATCGCTACGATTCGGCGGTGTAACCGGCGTTAACGACGAAGTTGTGGTATCAAAACTCACAGAACATTTGGGAGTGGAGATCATAGCCCAAAGCTGACCACTACAACAATCTGTGATTTCTTGCAACGCAAGTTTTAGACATGTTGTACAGTTTCGAGGATTCAGATCAGGAGTACACTGAACAATAGACTCAAGAACATACAAGTTTTCGAATCTAGCCACATCCATATAATAATATGGACTAAGAGATGAAGACAACCTAGACGATTTGCCGATAACTTCTTCCATTCTGTCTGACAACGTCTGCAGAAATTTACCAAATGATTTAGGTATTGGATCATCAGACATCCAAACGCTACTAGGCTTTGTCTCGAGAGTCGAGAGAAAGAACTTGTCGGAGTAACGAACCATACACTCAAAGTAGTAAATGATTGCTTCTCGATGGTTAGTACAGTTTTTGCGGATCTCGATTGTTGCTGTCTTGACGCAGGTGTTGCAGGTTGTTCTGTTGATGTCACCTGTGCATAAGAACATTCCATGGACTGTGTCTGAAGCTAGACCAGTGGTGAGATTGTAATAGTTAGTGAGGGATGATTGGTTGCTTAGAGTGGAGAGAAGAGTGTTGAGATTTGTGCTGTAAGTTGTGTTGCGAGTGGAATTTGCGGATGATTTAATGCAGAAAGTTTCCATGTGGTTGGATTCGGATACGGTTTGGTTAATGGTGAAGACAAGAAAGAAGAAAGAAGAGAAGGAGAAGAGAACAGAGAGTTTCTTTGTTGTTTCCATGTTTTAGTTATGAGACAAAAGAAGAGGAAGAAAAAAAAAAGATCTCTATATATAGAGTGAAGGTCGTCGTTAATTTAACAAGGTCGTTACATTGGTCTTTGTTTAAGTTAAATTCGTTATTTTCCATTGATTCTTCCGAGAAGAGTTGACTAATGGGTTAAGTGTATATCAAGTGGGGGGTAATCAAAGGGGGCAAATTAACTAAGAGATGTGAAAAATAAATGTATGAAAGAACTCAAAAGTCCACTAATTCTTGAGGTCGTTTTGCAAGTTGCTTAGTGTTTTGCATAAACCTAATTCGGCTTCCATTATAGGGAAAAGGTTGAAGATAACAACAAGATTAATTCTTAGGGACTATGAGGGAATTATGACTTTTATCATACAATCATTCTAGTGGAACTGATACAAATATAAACAAGAGAATTTATGAGTTCTTCATCCTACACTTTCTCCATTCCTAAACAAATCTAATAAAATATAGTTCCATGTATCAAAATTATAAACTTATAACAATTAGCCAGATCAACAATCTCAGATTAACTAAGCAGGAGAATTAGTAAAAAAAAAACACTTCATTTAGATTTAAGAAATGGGTTTCACTTTTAGGCCAGCTCCTTCATTCTTCCCTAGACCTGCATTACAGAAATCAACTCTTTGTGTTCAAGATTCCTTTGGAAGGGCAAAACTGAAGGGCCAAACTCAGCTAAAGTTTCATGGGAATTTCTGACAAAGAGTAAGGAAGAGGGAGGATTGGGCTTAAAAGACTTAGCTCAGTGGAATACGGCATCTGCTATTAAGATGATATGGATGCTCTTCTTCCATGAGTCATCCTACTGGGCAGCTTGGTTTATTGAAGAAGTCCTAGATGGAAACATAAACAATTTCTGGATCATTAACACAAGGCAGAAGAATTCTTGGCTAGCAAATCAACTTTTATTACTGCGAGAGAAGGCGTAGCCATGGATTGTTCAAGAGCTGGGGAATAGTGAAACGTGTTACTTCTGGTCAAGTAATTGGTCTCCATATGGTAACATTAAGAATTACTTGACACGGGAAGGTTCTCCTAGAATGGGTATACCTCCACAAACAACACTGGCTGAACTTTGGGAGAATGGAAACTGGATCCTCCCATCTGCAAGATCGGACGCACAATTTAGAGTTCAATCCTTCCTATCTACTCTCACAATATCAGATAAACCGGATTCTTACTCATGGAAACCCAACAATATCTCTAAGCAACGATTCAACACAAGAGAAATCTATAATTTGCTGAGGGATCATAATCCACTAGTCACCTGGAACAAGGAGGTTTGGTTCTCTGATCGGATCCCAAAACACGTATTTCTCACTTGGTTGGTTGTGCTTAATAGGTGCTCTACTCGAGACAGGCTTCTACAATGGGGGCTACAAACGGATGCAAACTGTCTCCTTTGTAACTCTTGTCCAGAAACTAGATGGCACATGTTCTTTGATTGTAGCTACTCATGAGGGCTGTTTGGAGCAATTTATCATCGCGATGCAGCTTCTCCTCTAACAGGAATTGGGACTCACTCTTGCCTCAACTTCAAGCTTTATCCACTCCAGCGACTACTAGGAAGCTGCTACTTATCGCCTGGCAGACATGCATCTATCTCATTTGGACTGAACGAAATTATCGACTTCACCGCTCAACTTCAAAATCGATTGATTCCATATTGCGTGAAGCTGATCTCTTAATCAGAAATAGAATTGCATCTATTAGAAGAAGAAATCCGGTTAAAGCTTCGGTTATCATACAAAACTGGCCTGCTGCGAACTAGTTCTCCTCTCTTCTTTCCATCGTCTCTGCTCTGGAGACTCTCCAGAATCTTCGACTTCTTCATAAGATCCGGTTGGGCCTATTGGGCTCTCACTATCTCACAAACAATCTTTCCATTCTCTCGTCACTTTTTAATTCTAAATGGTTCTACTCTGTGTTGGTTTGGCTACTTAGCTTCTTTTGGGCTTTTAAAAGTCTTGTAACATTTTATTTCTCATGCAATTAAATAGAAAGCCTTTTATCAAAAAAAAAAAAAAAAAAATGGGTTTTAACGTCGGTTTGAGCAATTCACGTGTTAGAGACGCATTAAGGCGAATCTCTTTTTAGTATAAATATATAAGTTTCTCTAGGTCTAGGTTTCACGAAACATATATAGCAGCTACGTTTCTCTAGGTCTTAATAGTTAATATATAATAACATATCTCTCTATCTTCGTTGGATCTACAATCATGAAGTCATCATCTCCCATATCGATTAATGATCACATCCTGGAGGAGATATTGTCGAGACTGCCTTCAAAGTCAGTCGCGAGGTTTCGTTGCGTGTCGAAGCAATGGGCATCAATGTTTGGTAGTCCATACTTCAAGGAGTTGTTCTCAACTAGGTCCTTGGCTAAGCCGCGTCTCTTATTCGCCATCGCAGGCGATGAAAACGCTAAAGACGGTGGTGAGGTGTGGAGGTTCTTCTCGTTGCCTCAGCCTGAGCATCCATATGAGAAACCGTCGTCGACTCTTGCCGAATTTCATGTGAAGTTCTCTCCAGACGATTTATATATCGATCATTTTTTTGACCTAAAATATTTTTCATGTGGGTACGGCTCAGGCTTGTTCTATACCATGGTAATAGATACCAGTCTAGACCTCTGATATGTAACCCCATCACAGGACTGTATGCGATTACACCTTGTCGGTATACTTACAGAAAAGCGTATAGCTTTTTCGGGTTTGACCCCATTGACAAGCAATACAAGGCATTGTCCATGGCTTACGTATCTGGTCCTGGTCGTCATAAAGTTCTTACATTTGGATCTGGAGTTCTGAATTGGAGAAAGATCAAATGTCCCTTACGATATAATTTTAAGAGTGATGGGGTTTGCATCAATGGGGTTTTGTATTTCTTAGGTCAGCAGGAACTTCCGGATGTAACGGATGGTTATATGATATTTTGCTTTGATGTTAGGTCTGAAAAATTCACCTTTATTGAAGTAGAAAAGTTTTGTCGATTGATTAACTACAAGGGCAAATTAGCTATGATTTATTGGGAGGATGATGTCGACATTTATGAGATTTGTTATCCAGCTGGGAAGAATCTCAACAAGTATTTGGAGAAACCCAAATATCTCGACGTTGATGCCACTAATGAGTTGCATTTGTGGGTTCTAGAGGATGTTGAGAAACATTAATGGTCAAAATATGCTTACACTTGGACTGATGATAAATTCTTCCGTCGTCAACTTTCCATAGCTGGAGCAACCGCATCAGGTGAAATAGTGTTTTCGATGCGCAAGTATACACCTGAACAACCGTTTTACGTTTTCTACTACAATCCCGAAAGGAACACTCTCCAACGTGTTGAAATCCAAGGTTTTGGTGATGAAGCGTTTAAGCAACCTTGTAGCGTTCGCACATTTGTAAACCACGTAGAGGATCTTGATGTTAATGATTTACAACTACTCAAGTCATTCCATCCTCCATTGGTGACGAAGTCAATATATGAACTAGATTCAGATTCAGATTCAGATTCAGATTCAGTGTGGGACTAGGTGATGAAAGATAGAGACGACCATTGGAGTTCGGTGAAAGCCATTGGCATGTCATTTAATCTATGCGTTTTTTTTTTTTTTTTTTTTTTTGTCAACCTTATCTATTTTACTGTTTTTCTCTCTTTAACGAGCTTTATACATTTATCCTTCATTTTGTTTGGTCTCAAGAACATGGTTTTGTTACTTCTCTTAGTTCTCTGTCTTAATCTGAGTATATATATATATATTTGCTTTAATTTTCAACATTGTTTCTTCTGGATGAGATTTGTCCTCTGTTCTTTTTCAACATCTTGTTGTGTTTGTCATTTGTGTGTGATGGGACCAATTGTTACGGAAACTTGACAACACAAAAATGCAATACGGCACAGCGGAATAAAGTTTCATGTACTTGTGTGAGGTTGTGAAGAAAATATAATAAACTTGGCAGAAAAATTTAAACGGCACACGAAAATTTTTACGTGGAAAAACTCCTCGATGTGAGGAGTAAAAACCACGGGACCGTAGTCCACTCAAAAATTCACTATCACCAATGTATTTGAGTTACAACCACGTCCTCCCTGTTCCCTCAGAACAGATCAAGAGACTAAGGCTCCAAAGAGCAATCTCCAACAACAAAAACACCACAAAAAGATCAATACAAGAGCTAGAGATATGCAGTTACAAACGACCCTATGTTCACTAAGATTCCGGTCTTATAATCCGATCTCCACCGTTCAAATCTTAGATAAACGAGTCAAGAATACCTCTGCAAAATATCTGCTCAATCAGAGAAGAATTCACCGTCGGATTTTCCAAACACTCAATACCATGCTGAAATCGCCACTACAGCAATCAACCCCGCTAAAACTCAGATTTCTGATGAACCAACCGTTGAAATATAATCTCCACCGTTGAATATCAAGACCACTGAGTCACGAAGCTACCCACAAAAAATCAGCAAGATCGGAGCTCGTTTGAATGTACAAAAGCCATCTTGAACACCACCGACGAAATCTCTCTCTCACCTCTATCTTTCTCTCTTTTTTTTTTTTTTTTGTGTTGTGTTTTGTGTCTGTGTCGGCAAAACAACACCCTTCCCCCTTACATATATTCTATTACATATATTTTATTACTTAAAATAAAATATTGTTTCAACCAATTGGAGGAAACCAACAAACTCCCCCTCCGACTATAGGGAAGAAACAGCCATTCCGGCTATCACTCGACAAACTTCAAGCTTCTCTCTCGGCAATGACTTGGTCATCATATCTGCTCCATTATCATCCGTATGAACTTTTACAAACTTGTTACGGAAACTTGACAACACAAAATGCAACACGGCACAGCGGAATAAAGTTTCCTGTACTTGTGTGAGGTTGTGAAGAAAATATAATAAGCTTGGCAGAAAAATTTAAACGGCACACGAAATTTTTACGTGGAAAAACTCCTCGATGTGAGGAGTAAAAACCACGGGACCGTAGTCCACTCAAAAATTCACTATCACCAATGTATTTGAGTTACAACCACGTCCTCCCTGTTCCCTCAGAACAGATCAAGAGACTAAGGCTCCAAAGAGCAATCTCCAACAACAAAAACACCACAAAAAAGGATCAATACAAGAGCTAGAGATATGCAGTTACAAACGACCCTATGTTCACTAAGATTCCGGTCTTATAATCCGATCTCCACCGTTCAAATCTTAGATAAACGAGTCAAGAATACCTCTGCAAAATATCTGCTCAATCAGAGAAGAATTCACCGTCGGATTTTCCAAACACTCAACACCATGCTGAAATCGCCACTACAGCAATCAACCCCGCTAAAACTCAGATTTCTGATGAACCAACCGTTGAAATATAATCTCCACCGTTGAATATCAAGACCACTGAATCACGAAACTACCCACAAAAAATCAGCAAGATCAGAGCTCGTTTGAATGTAGAAAAACCACCTTGAACACCACTGACGAAATCTTCTTTCTCTCCTCTTCTTTCTCTTTTTTTTTTGTTGTTGTTTGTTTTTGTGTTTGTGTCGGCAAAACGCTTCCACTTCCCCATATATTTTATTACTTAAACTAAAATATTATTTCAACCAATAGGAGGAAACCAACAAACTCCCCCTCCGACTATAGGGAAGAAACAACCATTCCGGCTATCACTCGACAAACTTCAAGCTTCCCTCTCGGCAATGACTTGGTCATCATATCTGCTCCATTATCATCCGTATGAACTTTTACAAGCTCTACTTCCTTAGAAGCAACCACATCACGTATCCAATGATACCTCCTATCAATGTGCTTCGAACGCGAATGAAATGTAGAATTCTTTCCGAGATGAATTGCACTTTGATTATCACAAAGCAGCACATACCTATCTTGTTTGAAACCGAGTTCCTCAAGATAACTCTTCATCCACAACAACTCTTTACAAGCTTCCGTTGCAGCTATAAACTCAGCTTCAGTGGTAGAAAGTGCAACACACTTCTGTAATCTTGATTGCCATGCCACAGCTCCCCCTGCAAATGTTACCAAGTAACCCGAAGTAGATTTTCTTGAATCAATGTCACCAGACAAATCAGAATCAGTATAACTGATAAGCAATGGCTTATCACCTCCGAATGTAAGCTTCAAATCAGAAGTTCCTCGAAGATATCTCAAAATCCACTTTACAGCATTCCAATGTTCTCTTCCTGGATTGGAAAGAAAACGACTAACTGTACCAACAGCATGAGCTAAATATGGTCTAGTACAAACCATAGCATACATCAAGCTACCAACTGCAGAAGCATATGGAACTCGTGCCATATCTTCTTTCTCCAACTTTGTACTCGGACTCTGTTGACTGCTCAATCTAAAGTGTGTAGCAAGAGGAGTGCTAACAACTTTAGACTTGTCCATGTGAAACCTCTGAAGTACTTTCTCAATGTACTTCTCCTGAGACAAGTGAATCAACCTCTCACCTCTATCTCGGACAATTCTCATACCAAGAATTTGTCTCGCTGGACCCAAATCTTTCATAGCAAAAGACATGCCAAGCTGACTTTTCAGCTCTTGAATTCTACTTGAGTTCTTGCCCACAATCAACATGTCGTCAACATATAGTAACAAGATGATAAAATCATCCTCATCAAACTTATGCACAAACACACAAGGACCAGAAGTAGTCTTCTTATAATCATGCTCCCCCATAACTGACTCAAACTTCTTATACCACTGCCTCGGTGCCTGCTTCAAACCATAAAGACTTTTCTTTAAGCGACAAACTAAGTCCTCCTTGCCCTTTTGAATAAAGCCTTCCGGTTGTACCATGTAAATCTCTTCTTCCATTGCACCATTTCATTTATCCTTGTGTTCATCTTCCATAGCTTCATCATAGCTTTCAGGTTCTCCCCCATCAGTAAGTAATATATACTCACCAGGATCATACCTAGTTGACGGTATTCGACCTCTTACAGATCTTCTAACATATGGTAGGTTCACAGCAGTTGGTGTATCACCATGATCGTCACCATGATCACCAATGGCATCAACATCATGTGCGGGAGCTTCTGCACCAGGTGTATCAACATAAGCCTCACCTTCAATTTGACCGTGGACCGATGTAGAAGGAACAACCTCTGAATCAATCAAACTATCATTACTCTGAGCTGGTTTTCCGAACTTCTCAATATCCTTAATTGTTTGATCTTCCATGAACACAACATCTCTGCTCCTTAAGAGCTTCTTCTCAATAGGATCATAAAACCTGTATCCAAAGTCATCCTGGCCATAACCAATAAACACACATTGTCGTGATTTCATCTCAAGCTTCGATCTCTCGTCTTTGGGAATATGCACAAATGCCTTGCACCCAAATACTCTCAAATGACCATAAGAAACATCCTTACCGGTCCAAACTCTTTCTGGAACATCACCCTCCAATGGAGCACTCGGTGATAAATTCAACACATGAACAACTGTGCTCAAAGCCTCACCCCAGAAAGTATACGCCAAGCCTGATTGTGAAATCAAACATCTAACCCTCTCGATAATTGTCCTATTTATTCTCTCGGCCAATCCATTCAACTGTGGAGTCTTAGGTGGCGTTTTCTGATGCCTAATACCTTGTTCCTTGCAATAAGCATCAAATGGTCCAGAATACTCTCCACCATTGTCAGTGCGGATACATTTCAACTTCTTTCCTGTCTGTCTTTCAACCAATGCCACAAAATGCTTGAAATATCCCAAAACCTGATCCTTTGTCTTCATAGTAAAAACCCACAACTTCCTAGAATGGTCATCAATGAATGTAACAAAATATGATGCTCCACCAAGAGATCTTGTCTTCATTGGACCACACACATCTGAATGCACCAGATCAAGTATCTCGGGTTTTCTCGACGGTACAGAAGACTTGAACGAGACCCTGTGTTGTTTTCCTGCAAAACAATGTGCACACTTCTGTAAGTGTAAACCGGAGATTCCCGGAATAACCTCCTTTGACAACACAGACAATCCCTTTTCACTCATATGACCGAGTCTCTTATGCCACAACTCAATGGCATTATCATTCTCCAATGCATTAACCATGTCTTTGGAGACCTTAGCCTGCATCCAATAGAAAGATGAAGAATTATCACCTCGAGCCATAATCATGTAACCATGTGAAAGTTTCCATTTACCCCCTCCGAATAAACTATAGAAACCTTCATCATCAAGTTTACCAGTAGATATCAAATTCAAGCGGACATCTGGAACATGCTTAACACCTTTAAGCATAAGCTTAGTACCAAGACTAGTCTCTAAGCAAATATCACCAATGCCAATAACCTGAGACACACCATCATTACCCATCTTCACAGAACCATAATTACCCGGAGTATAGGTAGAGAACAAATCCCGCTGCGATGTAGCATGAGTAGTAGCTCCGCTATCAACAACCCAACTGGTATCATGATTAGCAACATTAATGGCATCACCCTCAAGAAGAATAAGAAACTCATCTTCAGTGATAGTCACTCTGTCTTCACCATCTTCTTGCTTTTTCCCTTGCTGCTTGTTATCCTTTTTCAACTTCCAGCAGTCTTTCTTTATGTGCCCTTTCTTGTGACAATAATGACACTCCACATTTGCAAATTTGTTAGATTTGCTCCTGCTCCTGTTCTTGTCCTTCTTGGGCTCTCTAAATGAACTCCTCCCCCTTGACTCAGTAACCATTAAATCTGAATGTGAAGAACTAGGATTTGATTTCCTCCTCGTTTCTTCATTCAAGACACTGTTCTTCACTAAGTCCATTGAAATAGCACTATTCGATGCAGAGTTACAAAGAGACATCCTGAAAACTTCCCAAGAATCTGGTAGAGTACCAAGAAGCCACAAACCGTGAATCTCATCATCAAACTTGATTCCCATATCTGAAAGTTTATTGAGCAATCCCTGAAAAGCATTCAAGTGATCTGTCATCGGAGTTCCCTCCTGATACCTCAACTCAATCAACTTCTTGATCATGTACATCTTATTATTCCCGGTCTTCCGAGCAAACAGTTGCTCCAGCTTCAACCACAAAGAACGAGCATTAGTCTCATTTTCAATATGATGCAACACATTATCATCTACCCATTGCCTTATGCAACCACAGACTTGGCGATGTAACAACGTCCATTGCTCATTAGTCTTATCATCAGGTTTATTCTCCTGAAAAACTGGAATATGAAACTCCTTCACATATAGAAGATCTTCCATCTTTCCTTTCCATAGATGATAATTAGCACCATTAAGACTTATCATTCTGCCCATATTTTCCATCGCTCACACAATCAAATCAATAACTAAACGTTATCCAACCCAAAGCTCAAAATCTTACGCTCTGATACCACTTGTTACGGAAACTTGACAACACAAAAATGCAATACGGCACAGCGGAATAAAGTTTCCTGTACTTGTGTAAGGTTGTGAAGAAAATATAATAAACTTGGCAGAAAAATTTAAACGGCACACGAAAATTTTTACGTGGAAAAACTCCTCGATGTGAGGAGTAAAAACCACGGGACCGTAATCCACTCAAAAATTCACTATCACCAATGTATTTGAGTTACAACCACGTCCTCCCTGTTCCCTCAGAACAGATCAAGAGACTAAGGCTCCAAAGAGCAATCTCCAACAACAAAAACACCACAAAAAGATCAATACAAGAGCTAGAGATATGCAGTTACAAACGACCCTATGTTCACTAAGATTCCGGTCTTATAATCCGATCTCCACCGTTCAAATCTTAGATAAACGAGTCAAGAATACCTCTGCAAAATATCTGCTCAATCAGAGAAGAATTCACCGTCGGATTTTCCAAACACTCAATACCATGCTGAAATCGCCACTACAGCAATCAACCCCGCTAAAACTCAGATTTCTGATGAACCAACCGTTGAAATATAATCTCCACCGTTGAATATCAAGACCACTGAGTCACGAAGCTACCCACAAAAAATCAGCAAGATCGGAGCTCGTTTGAATGTACAAAAGCCATCTTGAACACCACCGACGAAATCTCTCTCTCACCTCTATCTTTCTCTCTTTTTTTTTTTTTTTTGTGTTGTGTTTTGTGTCTGTGTCGGCAAAACAACACCCTTCCCCCTTACATATATTCTATTACATATATTTTATTACTTAAAATAAAATATTGTTTCAACCAATAGGAGGAAACCAACACCAATTACATGATGACACTATATATATATGGACTCAAATACTTAATGAGATTTGTAAAAATGTTCACTGTAATTGAAGAAAACATACCTTCAGTTCTAAGCGATGAAGACAATCTGACGATAACTTGTTCCATTTTATCTGACCAAATTTACCAAATGATTTAGGTATTGGATCACCAGACATCCAACCGCTACTAGGCCTTGTCTCGAGAGTCGAGAGAAAGAACTTGTCGGAGTAACGAACCATACACTCAAAGTAGTAAATGATTGCTTGTCGATGGTTAGTACAGTTTTTGAGGATCTCGATTGTTGCTGCCTTGACGTAGGTATTGCAAGTTGTTCTGTTGATGTCTCCTGTGCACAAGAACATGCCATGGAGTGTGTCTCTGAAGCTAGACCAATGGAGAGATTGTAATAGTTAGTGAAGGATGATTGGTTGCTAAGAGTGGAGAGAAGAGTGTTGATGAGGTTTGTGTTGCTAGTGGAGTTTGTGGATTGTTTGATGCAGAATGTTTCCATGTGGTTGGATTCGGACATGGTTTGGTACTTTGGTTAATAGTGAAGAGGAGAAAGAAGTAAGAAGAGAACATAAAGTTTCTTTGTTGTTTCCATGGTTTTAGAGGTTATGAGACAAAAGAAGAAGAAGAAAAAGAGCTCTATATATAGAGATATAGAGATAAGGTCGTTGATTTAACAAGTTCGTTAAATTGGTTTTTGTTTTAAGTTTATTTTTTGGTATTTCAAGTGGGGAGTAATTAAGGGGACAAATTAACTAAGATGTGAAAATGAATGTATGAAAGACCTTAAAGTTTTGCAAGTTGCTTGGGATTTTGCCTATACCAATTCGGCTTTCCATTGTAGAGAAAAGGTTGAAGATAACAGATTAACAAGAATAGAAAACTCCTTAATCCTTAGGAACTATGATTTTAACTTGTCACAGAGATCATCAAAACATCTCAAAGTTAAAAGGAACAAGACTTATCAAGAAACATCATTGAATAAAAGACTTCCACAATGATAATATATTTACTCTACATTTCCCTCAAAACTTCTCACAAGTGAAAAGGTATCTTATAGTTAACAGCTCTAGAACTCTTATTAGTCTCAGCCATCTCCTTAATACTAGTCCATGATTTTCTCTTCCTCTTATTCGATCCACCAACTGTTTTCTCATCCGCAACGCTTTCGGACTCAATCGGTTTCTTACTTTTCGACTTCCGTATCCTCTTATCCCTCTCCAATGTAAGCATCATCGGCTTCGGTGTATTCACAACACTATTCTCCTCCACCTGATCATCATCATCTTTCACATTTCTTTCAGGTGAAACACACATGTCACTTTGAGTTCCTTCACCCATCGTAATCATCGTCTCTTTCTCCATCTTTCGACGAGGAGGAGGTTTTGGCTTGGATGGGTAAATCTCTTTCATCTGACCTTTCAAAGTTCCTCTCTTAAGATTACGATGAGAACAGAAATTGCAATTGTAAACTACATTGTTCTGAGGCAAACAAATGTTATTATTAAACTTGTTGAATCTCTTCTGTTTCTTCTTAGTTGAAGCTTTCTCTATTCTAACATTGCAATTGAAGCCAGGATGAAGAATTGTCTCACATCTGCATAAATCCTTTTTTGAATCAATACATTGTCTAATCTAAGCAAACGCAAATACTTAGAGATTTGATTCTTTATTCCAAAATTGTTATCATAAATAATCAGTGAACCCTAAAATTGGTGGAGGAAGAGGGAAAAAATTACCTTTGACAAGAGACGAGATCAGGATTGATAGCGATTCCTGTAGCTTCGGCGTCGGCAGCGATACTTCGACCGAATAAGGAAGCAAGCGAAGGGATCGGAGTATCTCCGGTGGAAGACCAGAGAGCTAGATTCTTCAGGTGCTCATGTCTTAGTACAGATTTGAGATTAGGTCCTCCTTGAGAACCTGGAAGCTTCTTAGCTCCTCGTTTCCCCATCTTCAGGGGAAACTTTTGACTGGTGGAATACGCTGACGGGAAGATTTAACGGTGCGGCGGCGGAGAGAGCGAAGAGTAGTGTGATTTTTGTATCGTCTTTTTCCTAAACGAATGGGTTTTAATAAGTCGAAGACAAAAAAAAACAATCAGATTTTAATTATTGTATAATTTATATAAATATTGAGAATAGAACAATTGGGTCCATAGCTCAGTGGTAGAGCATTCGACTGCAGATCGAGAGGTCACCGGTTCGAACCCGGTTGGGCCCTTTTTCAAATCAAATTTTTTTTTTTTGCTTGGGGTTAACGTTTCTTGATAATTAAGACCTTAGCGTTTTTTCAAAAATTAGAAGTTTCTAATTTAAGAGTAAAGAAACAAAGGGGACACAACATTTGCAAAAATAAGAAAAAAATAGGAGGGACACAACAAAGTTTCTACTATCTTCTATATATTACAAACACTGAAGAAACACACTAAAGACAAATCATTAAAGCAAATTCATAATCACACATTATTCAGTTTTGTTATCCAATCTCCATTACACTTCCTTTCTTAATCACTATAATAGGAAACGTATGTACCATTGAAGCAAAACAACAACAAAAAACAGTCCACTCGCTGTAATTGAAGAATCGCGGATCTTGCCACAACCCGTAGTTAATACTGATGATCAAGGCTTTAGATAGGGCCAGTTGTTGTAGACTTGAACTGTTTGATCTTAAATCTCCAGGCATATGATAAATACAACGTTGAGATAGTAATTCTTCGGTGAAAGAGCATGCGAGTTAGCGTAAAGGATTATATTTCTCTTGTATCTCCTCTTCATGTTATTTATAATCACAAAGTGTTTCTTTTGCTTTCAAGCATTGCACCGTCTTTTAGAGCAGCATGTGCTTCGTTCTCTTGCCCTATAGCTGACAAGGCTACAGCTTGGAGATAGGAAGCTATATGCCATGCAGGAGAAATGACTTGGGCTTGCATTGCATCGTTTAGTGCCTCTTTAGGCATCTCATTCATTAGGTAACACAGACTCCGTCTTGCATAAACAGTTGGGGAAACCATTGTCCCTACCTCGATGAACTGCAAACAAATCCTTCTGTTAGAAGTGTGATAGCGTTTCCAAAATTTACTTGTCGGGGAGATAAAGAAATTAAAACGTATAAAGTGAATATGAGGGAGAGGATAAGAAAAAATCTTGATCACTACCCTTTATGTGAAAACCACCAGCAGTGAACTATATTTATCGTGGTTGGGGATTAAAATGTACAACAGCATAAAAGGTCTAACCTGAGAAAAGCAATCGATGGCATTTGCAAAGTCTTTATGTCGGAATGCAGAATCTCCCTTTTTCTTGAAGATCAATGTGTCCTGCATCTGGTTGGTCCACATCTGGAAAGAAAGCTGAAATTTTTGCAGAAACGAAGAAACAAGCGACAATGTATTAGACTCGAATAAGGAACAAGATAGCCACAGTCAAAGATACTACAGATCCACTATTGTCAAGGAATTGTAAGTATCGAAATTAGAAGCAAACAATTAACAAGACCACGATAGTAAAACGCGAGGTTGAAAATAAGAAAAGAACCTCTGTGGCTGCACCCTCGTCATCTTTATATCCAAGCTTTTCAATGATCTCATGTATGGCAGTTAGATCTGATCTTAGGCATGCTTCTCCAAGTGGTGAAAGAGCGGTCGTTGTGACACTGTTAGGTATGCCCAGCAGTTGATGAGAAGGAACCTACATAATTAACATGTTCTTATTACTGCGGAAATAATCTTTTGAATGATATAAGCCTCTATGATTCAGTATTAACTATTTATGATAAAAGCTTGTTGAGTGATAAACAACACGAAACTAGTTAATGATAGGGAAAAGCACCTCAAGATCTTTCTGAAGAGGAATCATTGCAGAGACTAAAGATTTTGGGTTAGGCCGCTCTCGGGGCTCATACTGCAAGCATCTTGAAGCTAACCGTATTAGTTCAGTCCCATCATCACTCGAAAATTGACCCTCCAAGCCTGAATCCATCAGCATCTGAATGTTCCTGTCCCGAATGAGGTCCAATGCCTAAAATACACCATAGAAGGTACTGGATTAGCAAGATCCTTCAAGGATATTAGATTATAACATGCTTCTCAAAATGACCTCAAGGAGAATGCTTCCAAGTCAGGTTCCATTAACAGAAAACAAAGAAAATCCCTTATTCAAAAGAATATTTGGAAACCTTACATGGCTTGGAGGAATGTGCTTTCCACTGAGCAGGTCCAGTAACAGAGTTCCAAAGCTGTACATCACACTTTCGGGTGTCACGCGACCTGTACAAGTAAACATACAACCCGATATAAAAACAGAAATGCAGCCAAAAATCCAAAAAACATTCATGTTTCCCAGAAACCTTAGCAGTCAGGTGGAAAAATATAGACTGCAAGAAGATTATGAGAATCACAGGACACAATTAGTATTGGCACGATCTCTTGTCAAAATATACCTGTTCTTAGATACTCGGGAGGAGTGAATGCCAGGTTAGTGCTGTAACTCTTTCCATCTCTACTGTTTTTCATCAAACCAAAACATGAAAGTCTTGGATTCGCATCCTACAAAAACAAACCAAAATTATTTTCATATGCAGTTGACAGTTGACAGGACCAAAGGTACATGATAGTATGTATCAAACTTACATCATCAAAGAGAACTCTATAAGCATTAAGATCATGGTAAAGTGCACGTCCTTTGCCGCTACAATACTCTAGCGCTTGAGCAATATGTAAAGCTACTCTAAGTCGCATCGCCCACTTCATTGGTTGCGACTCCCCTGAAACACATAAACAATGTTAAGCATCCATTAAAACTTTCATGTACTACTTATGAAGTTATGGTGAAGTTAGGAACTTACAGTGGAAAAGATGTTTAGCCAAAGTTTCATTAGGCATAAACTCTGCAATAAGTAGTCTCTCTTCACCTTCATAACAACATCCAAGCAGATTTGCCATCCTATGATTCCGTAATTGACCAACAGCTTTGGCTTCTTCCTAATCTCACACATTAAACCCAAAAAGGTTAGACTTTTCTTATCAAAAAGGGATAAAAAAAAGTGACTCACAATCACATTAACAACTAGCAACCTACAAAAACCGATGAATTCGACAACGAAAGCAATTGTTTAGCTTTGCACTAAAAGATAGTATACGAGTCTACAACTACAATGTCCCCTTATAAGTAGCAAAAAAAAAGACATTAGCAATGAACATAATCACTTAATTAACACACTAAACCAAGAAGCCAAATCATGGTTTACCAAGAATTGACGAGAATCAGGCCAAGACTTCCGGTTAAATCTTTTGACAGCAATACGTCTTTGGTTCTCAAGCTTCCCTTTGTAGACAACATTAGGAGCTCTCTCACCATGCTCTGATACTATATTCTCTGCTGCAAATCCTGAAGTAGCGTTCCTTATACTCTCTATTGAGAATTCACGAAACTGAGGCAAATCATTCGATTCAACTCTTCCTTCTTCATCTGGATAAAACCCAACAACAAGATAACAACTTTTTTTCAATCATCAAAACAAATTGCTATTATAAACTCTTCAATGGCTACTACTACTACTTACCTAAGCTTGTAACATCAGGATTCGATCTTCCAGACTCTGAAACGCAGCAAAGTGCAGATAACTTGGATACTTCACACCCCATAAAACCCTAAACTAGTCTCTTCTTAAATCGAACTTTTACAGATCAAATCCTTTAAGAACTTCTAGAGAATTCCCAGAAAAAACAAGATCGGATTTGAGCTTAAGACGATAATTTAAAACACTCAACAAAACAAAAACAAAAATCGAGATCGAATCGAGAAATAACTCAACAAAAGAGGAAACAAAATTAGAAAAAAAAAAAAAAACAAACGTAAGATGACGAATGGAGCGCTCGTGTGTGAGCTTAAAGCATAACTGGAGAAAAGAGAATTCTGAAACTTTCTGCTTGTCTGCTTTAACTTTCTCGGAAACAAAGCAGAAAAATACGTAAAACTTTGTTTGCCAGATAATTCTTTTTTTTTATCAAAAAAAAAAAAAAAAGTTATGATTTTTAATTTCCAAAATGAAAACAGCAAAGCAGCCTCCTCCAAGTCAACTAAATAGTGGGTCTAACTCTAAAATTCAAACGAACAACTCATATTAATATTTGATATAAGCCTATAACATTTTGATTTTGGAATTATCAGCGAGTTATATGGTAAACTTAATAAACACATCTCGACCTCAGAAATGAAGCCAGAATTAAAATATATCGATGGCATATCATAAACATTATTGATAATTATTGCATTTGAAAAGTAATATAGCCCTTAATTTTTGTAGAAAATATTTATATTTTTGAAAGTAGTATTTTATGTATCTACAAAAATGAGCCATTGTAAACGTAATTTTAGTCTATAAAATTGAAAATAAAGAATGTGATAAAACAAAGAGTTCAGAATAAATTTAAAAAAAAAAAAAAAAAAAGAAGTGGGTGGTGAGATTATGACGAGGGAAGAGAGGTAGTAGAATCGAAAGCTATAGCCTTTAAAAGAAGTTATGTACGGAACCAAGAACTGTAACCATTTATGTATTCTTGATGGAACTAGAGCTCATCATTTTTTGATGTGTTGATGGACAACTTAATTTGTAGTCATATATTCATATATATGACATTGCTAAAAATGTAACCATTTATTTTCAAAAAAAAAAAAAAAAAAATGTAACCATTTATAGTCATAATTTTGACATTGCTAGGTATAAGAATGAATTTGAGGCTAATTGTCCTTCATCTTTTGTACCTTCTTGATGAATTACATATTGCTAAAAACCGGTATACAAACAATTGTTTGGATAGAGTTGGTGTGAAGATATTTATTCTTCTTCTTAGAAACTTTATTCCATGTATGTTTTGTTCATATATATAGAGGATTGTCTATTATGAATTTATATAAGGTGCCTAAAGGAACATGATTTTTGATATTATGAAAATGATTATGACAATTTTCTTTTGGGAAATGGATCAAAGACTTGCAAGAATAAGATTGGAAAACATGTCCAATATGTTTAATGGGCTTTTAAAAGTGTGGCCCCTAAAAATAGATATTAGAAGATGAAGTGTAAATTTTAGTGAAGTGTAAATTTCAGTGATTGAGACGTACTTTATGTACATTGTGGTTTGAATACCAGTACCAAAAAAACCATAAATTGATAAAACTGGAGACTTAAGCCAAAAATAACTACATTCTAATTCTATAATACATATTAGGTGGCCTTAAGCATGGACTTTCCCAGCATTTTTTTTGCTAGAGTCGGGCATGAACATATATATGTAAAATATGCATTTCCTATATCTATCTAATCTATCTAATATATGGTGTTATGAATTATAATATATCAAAATATATCAAATATTTTGAGGTACGTGTATGCAAAAAATGGAACTATCCACACAAGACATGTCAATATCTACTGTAAGATGTTATGATAGATCAAAAACATTTGTATTTTTTTTATTTACTTATAAAAGTAGTCATGGGCTTTCGGAAGGAACCGAACAAACCGAACCGACCAAACCGACATTTTTCGGTTTCGGTTTCCGTTCAATACTAAGGCAAGAACCGATCGGCGAAATATTAAATGTTGTTCGGTTATCGGTTCGGTTCGGTACGGTATACGGTTTCCGATCGGTTTTACCTAAACCGATATATAAATATACTAACCCTAAAACACCCATCATTTTCTCATTTTTTGCTGTCTCATTCGTGAGACTCTTCTCCTTAGAAGCTGCAGACACATAACCCTAAATATCTTCTTCCCTTCATTTGTTTCTTCTTCAATTTCTCACTTATATCATCTCCTCTATTTCTAGACAATTGATTCGAACCCTAAACTGTCCAAACCCCTAAATAATCTTCTCAACGAAAATCGATTCATAACCCTAAATCTTCAAAATCTCAAATCTGTAAGTTTTTCTTTATTGAATGTTAATTCTCATGAAATGTCGATGCTTGATTTGGATATTCGATGTCTGGTTGGACTTTGATGTTTGTAAACCCTAAATCATCAAATTTCGATTTTGGTGTTTGATTTTATACTTGTAATTTGGGGCTTTGATGTTTGTTTGATATTTTGATATCTGTTGGAGCTTTGATAATCCGTAGATGTCTCTTGAATGTCTAGTTTGATGTCTTTTTTAGGTCTTTGTAGTTTGTAGTTCGTAGGTGTCTCTTATATCTAATTATTGTACGTTTTTGATGTTTTTTTCATAGATGTCTTCTGAAGATTACATCGACTTGAACTCTGAATCAGTTGCCTCATCAGATCTGTTTCCGTCGCCACCGCAGCCACTCCATCGCAACAAGAGCATCCCAAACCCTAATTGTTAATGGGTTTGGGTTTGTCAAATTGTATAATGAAATGGGTCATATTGTAAATTTGTTTAAATGGGCTTGTTGTTGATTTTTTGGTTAGTTTTTGATTAGATTTAAGTCCATTATTTTTTTATTTTGGTCTAATTCGGTTAATTTGAACCGAATTAGAAAAAAATTCAATTTATTTCGGAACTAATATTAAATCCAATAACCGAACCGAAAAAACCGATTACCGTACCGAACCGAACCGAATAAAAATTCGGTTCAATTCGGCAGAATTTTAGATAACAAAAAAAAACCGAAAACCGAATAAACCGAATCGAATAAACCGAGAAAACCGAATGCCCAGGGCTACTTGAACAAAGTTTCTACTATCTTCTATATATTAAAAAGAGACATACGTAAATAAAAACAAAACAAAACTTACGTGTCAAAGCCTCAAAACAAATGTAAAAAATAAGGAAATGTTACTAATTACTAATTAGATAATTGTTTTTTTTTAACGCAGATAATTGTATTTTCGCAAAAGGGGGAAATTACTAATTAGGACTTAGAGATGACTCACTGTCCTAGCCAAACTGCAAAATGATTTAGACATTACTCCCTTCTTTTTCTCTCATATGTAAGTCAACAAATCCTCTCACACACACTTGACTTTAATAAAGAAAATAGTTGTCTTTAACAAAAAAAAAAAAAAAAAAAAATTTGTTGTAACAAATATAGAAAATGTGAAACCCATGGGCAATTTGCAAGATTCTAGTCTATTTTTGTCAACTATATTTATTCGGACAGACATATTTATAGGTTCCAAACGGATTCTATGAAGGTAGACAGACTTAATACTAAATATTTAGTGAAAAAATGCGTTAATCCTCAGAATAGTATATTAATATTAAAAAAAAAAAAAGAAGAAGAAGAAGAAGACAGTATTAGATTGTTCATGCTCAATAAGATATTAACCAATTACGAACATATGGGTTAAATGAATGTTTTTGGATATACTTGTTTCGGTCATCAAATTTAATTAGTATAGTTACAACAACAATGTTTATACTATTAGATTTTGTTAGTAGAACAATTAAAGGAGTTTGACCAGAAAAAACAAAATAAGAAAGAAAGAACTTATGGTGATATAACATTCATTTGAAAATTCTAGTAATAATTTTTTAAAGTGAACCTACTTCAAACAAGGGTAAGATTCACTTACTGATAGTGCTAATAAAAACATAAGGATTTTACAAGAAAATAACTAAAATGGTATAGTGATGTGTACATGTTTAGGGGTTACAACAACGACACAAATTCCATAATTTATACGTATTGTTACTAAAAAAAACATTTCATAGTTAGCAATTACAGTATACTATGTAGAGCATATTTATACGTATGTGAACAAATTAATTAATAAAGAGTTAATCATATTTTTTGGTTATAAATCAACATAAAATGTATATTCTTAGAAAAAAGTGCTTTGTTTTTATATACTGACTAAAATTATTTTGAAACAAATTAATAAATATCTCAGACAACTAAAACGAAGGAGAAAACAAAGGGTCTTCAGTCCCCTTCAAAGAATGCTTTAATTCAAAAGCTCACTTCAATTTTCAAAACTAAATTTTTAATATATTTTTACTTTTTTTTTTTTTCTTTCTCTCTCTTTTCTTTTGTCTCTTCTGTCGTCTTCCCCCTTTTTCTCTCCTCTCTGATCTGCACTGCGTTCTCCATTTCAGAAAACCCTAGATTTCGAAATCTAGGGTTTGTTCTCTACTTTCTTCTTTACTTCTAACTAGACTATATTATCTCTTAGCTCTCTTCTTGTCTCACACTAGTCATCATTTCGCAGTTCCAACTCTGCATTTTATCTTAAGCTCAGAAGCTCAAGATTTGCTTTTTTTTTTTTTTTCTTCTTCCTCTTTCAGGTTCTTGAAAAATCAAAATTAGATCTTGAACTTAGTCTTTAGGTTTCCCAACTTTTTTTTTGTTGGGCTTTTACTTTCAAGAAAATATTGTAAAACCCTAATTCAATTTTTGAAAAAAGTTTCCAGCTTTGATTAGAAAGTCTATCCATAAAACTAAAACCTTTTTCCTAAATCTAGTCGAATTAGGAAATTTTTGTAAAATTAGGGTTTTTAAATGCATGGAAGGTCGAGAAGCAATGGCTTTTCCTGGAGCACATACTCCTTTTTATTTCCCCAAGAGGAGCTTTCACTTCAATCTCATCTTCTCAATCGGCGAGTGCAACACACGCGCCACCACCTGGTTTTCGACCCTTAACGAACCCTAATATGCAGCATTCGTTTCCCTTCAGCGACCAGAGACAACATCAAGATATGAGCCACGGTATTCACATGG